>CM031242.1:975100257-976300257 GCA_018340775.1 Taxus wallichiana var. yunnanensis | reverse complement strand
TTTCTATACTCATGTTGTCCTTCTCTTGGCTAGAGTTCTTTCTAGTTCACTCCCTCTCGCTCTACTCTCACACTCTGCAGAGGGCTTGCAGTGACAACTTGATGCCCTTGCTCACTTTTGTGAACTCCAACTTGTGGTCAACCTTAGTAAAACTAAGGTCATGTCATGATCTTGATATCTCCTAGCGCTCTTTGTCCAAATTCCAGTTTTCTACGGTGGGGAACTTCTTGAGATCACATCAGCCTACACTTATTTGGGGTCCAATTTTCTGGTCCATGCTTTAACATGAAATTTGCCGCTCAACCACGCCCGTAATGTCCTTTTTCTAAATTATAAATACCTAATAATATTTTTAAGTGAGGCCAGATAACTCTTTATTTATGGGCAACTTAATAATCTTATTATTAAAATAAAATGTACTTTTAAATATTAAAGCAGAAAGAAGACCCTTATCCTATTTTCATTATTTTTAATAAGCTAAAAGGGAGGAAGGAAGTAAATTAATAATTTAATTTTAAGTGCTAAAGTAATTTTAATTATTGGCACTTTAATTAAATTATTAAAAAGAGGGAAAAGTGCATTTAATTAATTATTTTTAAATGCCCAAGTGGAGTGACCCAAAAGGAGAACTAAAAAGGGGAAAAGAGGCCTTTAATTTATATTAAATTAATGTCACATTGGGCAACCCAAAATGGAAGGGAAAAAGAAGGGGCAAATTAATCCAAATTAAATCCCAATTGGATTTTTGCCACCAATTGCTTATATATGGCAATCACTTGGCTCATTTGTGTATCATTTGTCTCTACAACTTTTGCATGGTTTTTGGGTTGAATGTTCAACCATTCCACTTGAGGATGAAAACCCTCTTGTATAACACAACAAGTGAGGTTGAAAACCCTCCTTGTTTGATTGAGGAACAAAACTCCTCAATCCATTGAGGAATCTCCATCCAGGGGTTTCCAAGGAGCATCAAAGAAGAATGATTTTGTAGGTTTCCAACTAGGGTTTGAGAGGAAGAGGGCTTCCAGGGTTTTGCAGTGGATTTCCATCCTTTTCCAAAAGGGGCAACCTGCCTTGTAGGGGTGTCTAGGGTCTTCTAGGGCACGACATCGTTGAATTCTTTCATATTCAACTTCCTCATATTTTTGGGCATGGAATCCTTCATTTGCAACCAAGTACAAGACATATATTGTTGTTATATTCTATTTTTAGTTGTTCCAAAAATACAAAATATCTCTTTCCGGTGTTCATTTGTCTTAAGTTTGTTCCAACATATTCCCAAAAAAATTGAAGTTGTTATATTTGTGTTTCAGGTTGTTTTACTTAATTGTTGCCAAACAAATAACAAAAAACATATTGTTGTTAGGGTTTGAAGACATTTTTCAGTTTGTTGGTTGAATTTGAAGTGTTTGCAGATTGTTGTCATAAGGAAAACAAAACAAAACATAAGGGTTTTTTAGGAAATCCCGATTTCGCTAAAATTGTTGAAAAAGTGACATTACAATGGTATCACAGTGGTATCGAGAGCATCGTTCCTCCCATCCTGTGAGGGTAAGTTCAAATTTTCAGATCTGCATGAATACCGGTGAGGAAGGGTTCAAAGTGTACCAAAGAAGGACTCCAAAAAGGAACATGGGGAATAAAGATCAAATACGTCCACCTTCCGATAGAATGAGCTACATGTTAGAGGAGTTGTTGAGGAATCAAAGAGACATGGAGCAAAGCTTCCAAAGGACCATGAGAGCTTCAAGGTTGGAGTTGATCCAAGCCATCCTATGTGCTCCGGAATTGAAGAAATCTCTAGGTGAGGGCAGCTCTTCCGGCAATAAAAAGAACTTCCATTAATCCTCCCACAAGAACCTTTCGTGCTAAATTTTTGCAAAGGGAAGAAGAGGAACAAGGGGTAGTAGGTTAAAGCACGTTAGGGATGATGAGATGGATCGATTCTATGTGGAATACCAAGCTTTGAGGCCAACCATCCACCAAGATCTTTCTTTCCTTGATTTTTGTTCTTTGAAGTCAAAGAATGGTCATAAGGGTGGAAGAAGATTTCATAATGACCAGCCCTAGAAGGATATTCAACAAAGGTTGAAGAAAAACCATGAAGAACCTTGGGAGCCAAGCTACAGTGGCCTAGGCAAAGGTCATGAAGAAGTGTTGCTAGAAGAAGAACCAAAGAAAGGTATGACTGGTGATAAACATGAGTTTTGCATTAATAATGAGAAAGAAGAGCCACCAAAGCTGCAAGAAGATGAGAAGGAGCTACCCATAGATGAATCCACCTTGTAAGTTGAAGAGGAAGATTCCTTCAAAGGAAAAGATATGGAATCAAATGAACAAAATATTGGAGTTATTGAGAAAAATGATGTAATGAAGAACCAACAAAGGGGTGATGAATGACTAAGAAGAGCTAGGAAGCTAAGTTGATAGTCGCTCAAGCATAATAACACTTGCAAAATTTGAGAAGAAGCACCATATGTAGGTGGCGAAAGGAAAAGACAATAATTTTCCCTTTTAATCATGAAGTTTATGAGTTGGAGTTCGAGAAAGACTTTGTGGGAAGGTATGCACATGAGAAAAATCCTTACCGGTGCTAATGATTATTTTAAATTTGCTGGAATTTTCATATCAGCAACTAATGGTAAGCAATTTGATTATCTCTGCAGTTGTATCACCCTCATACTATGTCCTTACAATGGAAAAAGGATCTTTTCCAAGACACCCCTATCCTTTTTCAAGCATTCCAAAGATTGAGCCATTGCCATATGAGATGGATTTTCAAGACAGCTATGGAAAGGTACTTGACAAGATTAATAGTGTGAAGGATCTTACTTTGCTTGGGGAGATGAACATTTTAATAACAACCCAAGGAATTATGGTCAACATTTCCTGTTTTCCAAATACTTTACTTGTTGGCCTAGTATGGAGAACTAGAGTGCCCTCTCGTTACACCACCCTTTCGACTTTAGTTGTGTGATCTCGAGTTGACCCTTGGTATGATTGAGTTCATTGTTCTAAGCATCGTGCTTACGATTTAGATGATTCAGAAAATGAAACAATTATTTACAATATAAGAAAAATATTATCACCTTTCTAAAATTGAAATATTAGAGTGTAATGTTCCTTTTTGGGCTGAATAGGGACAAATGAGTTTTTTTCTTAAATCTGATCCAAATCAACAACAAAACAAACAACATATCACACTGAACATGGAAATAGATCAACCACAATTGAACTTCACTCAAAGAAATGCCCTGATCTAGGGCAACAAACTGATATGAAACTTTAGGAGTCTCAAACCCTAGTCAAAACATCTCCAATCTTCATAAAATAAATACCAAATGCACAACAACACTTGTAGATAATATTTATGCAATATAACTGAATTTGACCACCACCGGAATAGTCATTTGTAATGAATTAATTCGGAAAAACACAACTGAAACTTCTAAAATTCACAACTCCATGGAAAATAGGAATTAATACACATGATAGCTCAAAAATGATCATGAGAAGACAATCTATCCAACAAAATTAATCTCATAATTTTCTAACCACGAAATCATGCCCAAATAGATAAATATGAAACCCCACTCCAAAAATCACCAAATCATAGTCTCTATCTCCAAATATAATGATAAATCTGAATATGAACTCAAATCACAATTATCAACTCTCTATGATACCAAATCAGTCCCTTAAGCAACTCGCCTAGGGCTAGGAAGAACAGTGAATGCACTAGTAGTGCCAAATCAGCTCACATGAGACTCCTAGATGAAGCCTCCAATGGATCCCTTGAGGGTTTTCATCCCCAAGAGAGATTGCCACACCTTTGGGGTTTCGTCCAAGGTGGAGAAGGAAGATGCACACTGTGCACAATCCAAGAAGAATAACAAACATCCAATATGCTCTTCCAAGTGTAGTGAACTCCTCTTTATAGCCTCCCAATGCTAAATTAGAAGCTTCCAAGAGGACCGACCCATAATGGAAGAATAGAATGTTCCACATGCAAGACCGACCTCTCCCCAATGAGAAATTAGAACAACAATGCTCAAATAATTCCATGACTGACCTCCAAGCATACAAAAGTATTTAAAAATACTTTTTGTACAAGTATGAGGCTCTAAGAGTGATGTCCTTGAAAAAGGAGACATTACAGTCCTCCCTTCCCAAAAATTGCTTGTCCTCTAACAATTGCAAGTTCCCGGATCCCAAATAAATCTCAGCTGCTCCTTCTTTGATGTATTCGCACATGAAGCAAACTCATTAAAGAAAAAGTGTCCCCTTCTCCCTCTCTTCTTGCTATGTGGCTATGACGACCTACTCTTCATCTTTGCTTTCCAATGATAATAGTTTAGGATCAGTTTGACATAGTTGAACAATCAATAAAACTCTCGCTATATTATTCAACGAGATACATACATTTATATAGGAATATCATTCCTATAAATAAGAAATTCACCCTATTAATAACAACTTTACTCACTTATCTATTCTACATGAGTTGTTAACTGCAAACAACCTCACACAAACATAACAATATATAGGCTCACGTAGCTGAATAAACCATGTGAGTACAATAATATCTAACATTCCCCCTTAGTGCGAACATGGGAAAAATCTATCTTGTACTTGCACGTGCTTTCATGATTAGGTGATGTTTACTACGGGACGATCACAATCATCGTATGGTTTTTAAACGGTTGACCACAAATCAAAAATGGTGTTTTCAATTGGAGTAACACAAACCAAAAATGAAGGTTTTTAAGTGGTTTACCTCTTACCACATCATGATGTGCCAAAACTATTTTCAGCTCTCATCATATTACACCCAAGCATGGAATAACATAGGAAAATTTGTTGCTCACACATTACAAACTGAAAATTAGAAATGGAACATTGGAACATGTTCCCCCCTTAATGTGAAATTTTCACTTAGAAAACATAAACATCTTATGCAAACTAACATACCACATAGAACTGAAGTAAACACACAAGTGAAACAAAATGTGCCACCAAAACTTTGATGTGGCCCCGTCATTGTCAAGCCTTCGACGAGAGGTCGTTGATTGATTGACTCGACCTCCGTTTGCCTCCATCCTTCGATATCCTACTTAGAACAAAAGATCGTCAGAAATATAGCCACATTCTTCGTTCATGGGTTCTTCTTCACTATCTAATTCTTCTTCTATGGTTATATTGGCTTCATTTGCTTGCAATTTTCCGTTTAGCAGATCTTTAGCTCGAATTCTACAATATGAAGATGTATGTCCCTTTTTCTTACAGTAGAAACATTCCATTTCCTCCTTGTTTTTAGATAACTTTTTGTGTTTCTTTTTCACGTACATTGTACAATTTCTTCTTCGACATCTTCTTTGGTCCTTTTTTCTTCAACTAGAAGGGCTGATATCATATCTTCCAATGAGTTGGAAGGCATCTGACCGAGTGTGAAAACAACATTATTGTATTTGGGAGGCAAACTATTCAAGAATAGCTTTTGCATCCTCATCTTCTACTTTGGAGCTTTGACTTCTACCAGTTGTCAAAGGAGAGACCGTAAATCATTAATATGACTGTAGCTCCTTCACCCATTTTTAACTTGAACAACTGCAATTTGAGAGAAAATTTTGCGTTCACTGCTTTAACACCAAAGGTTTTGTTCAGGTTTTCCCACATTTCATGAGATGATTTCTTGAGATCAACATAATGTAGCTCAGAATCTGAAAGAGCTAAGCCAATAATGGCTTTGGCTTTATCATCCCCGTTTCCCAATCTGCTTCTTTAGCTAGATCCGATGGTTTTTTTTCTTGCCCATTTACAATCCTCCACAAATTCTTGTTCATCAACTACATTTGAATTTTCACTTTCCAAGTGTGGAAATTGAGACCAGTGAATTTTTCTAATGGTACTTCCATTGTTAAATACCAATAACCAGGACGTCGGTTTCCACCGAGAATGTGTCCTTTTTAACAAACTCAACTTACGACGACTTTGACAATATTAATTGACTCTTCCTAAAATTTCTATATGGAAAAAAAGAGACTCACATAATGAAATTTGAAGGAATGACCGACTTACATTTTCACAAATGGAATGCAAATGGGGATATGGTGATATGGTGCGTGGTCCTTTTCATGTCTGCCAATGATTATTTTGCCTTTGATTCTCACCAAAGACTTACATGAAAACACAACCACGAGTTACAGAGTTGTCACCAATTTGCGTTTGTAGGACACCAAAATTCATGCATAATGAAAATGAATTTGACAGCACTCTGAAATACTAACCAATAGGATGTATGTGTCTCGTCTGAATTAATAGCAAAACAGAAAGGGTCCCAGAAAACTGAAATCATGGCCTTTTCTTGTAGTCCAAAATGTGTATGCCATCAGACTTTGTAATATTACTACTTGCCATGATTCTTTTACGGTGGATTGCTGGAGATGGAAAACACAATTCAGTGGCGAGAAACACATGCATTTAGGTCAGTGGGAGAATCTCGTTATTATCTCCGATGCCAATGCAACAAAGTTTTTGAAAACTTCAATGCATGTGAA
Organism: Taxus wallichiana var. yunnanensis; assembly: GCA_018340775.1. Lineage (NCBI taxonomy): Eukaryota > Viridiplantae > Streptophyta > Pinopsida > Cupressales > Taxaceae > Taxus > Taxus wallichiana. The sequence goes on along the minus strand of CM031242.1, from coordinate 976,293,700 downwards.
GCGGCAGAGAATGTGAACGATGATGGAGGCAGATCCAAAATGATTGCAAGTCTGTGACCACGCTAGATGCAGATGTCAACATGAACTGGTATTCTGATTATTTCCTTTCCTTGACTGTTGAGATGCTCAGATTGACAACTACTACGCCATTCTTAGCAAATGACACTCTTAAACTTTTTCAAATGTGAGACTTTGTCTATCATTCTGATCTAATGAGCTCGATATAATCCAGAATGGATCAAAGCGCAGTATTGAAAAAATGAAACGTGGCAATCTCAGTGAACAAAGCAAGATAAAACTCACAACTGGCTGCCAGATATAACAGATCTATGGACCATCAATATTCGCTAATAAACAGATATTCCTCATCCAAATTGTGATTGGCGCATGGATTTGCTTCTCAGATTGCAGCCTTGTATGATCTCCTTCACATGTATAGATACATGATGTGTCTAAACAACCAAATGTGCAGATTAATTCTTCCTACGCTTATTCTCCAGATAATAAGATCCGCTTGCTTTAAATTTCATCACTTAGGGCAGTCATTAATTTAACATACCCCATCACAACTCAAAAAATCATATTGTAATCAAAACACTTCTCTCACAAACAATCTTCAGATGCTCTGATACCAGATAATAGTTTAGGATCAGTTTGACATAGTCAAACAATCAATAAAACTCTCGCTATATTATTCAACGAGATACATACATTTATATAGGAATATCATTCCTATAAATAAGGAATTCACCCTATTAATACGACAAATTTACTCACCTATCTATTCTACGTGAGTTGTTACAAACAACCTCACACAGACATAACAATATATGGGCTCACGTAACAATAAACCATGTGAGTACAATAATATCCTAACAGCCAAGGCCTCATAATTGCCATCTGCGCATTGGGTGTTCCCAATTTCCCTCCCGCTGTCCCAAACACAGCTATAATCATGTATTTTGTTCCCTAAAATCAGAATGATAGGGGCTGGAATCTCTCTTATAACAGTTGGAAACACATCATCAATGATAATAGACTGCAAACCTTTCATTCTCATGGTTGGGCACTCCCCTTCATTGTCAAAAGAATGGTTAGAGAGCTGGAATTAATGCGGGCAGCGTATAAAACAAAGATATAATAGCTGTCATGATGATTACCTTGGCCTCTAAAAGATGCTACCAAGCTGCCCCAAACCAATTTTTTCAAAATTTGACTCAAACCATTACTCATGAGAGCTGGTATGTAAATATAACAACCATACTATGCCCATAATCTTGCCCCAAATGACACCAAGTATGAGTGAACCCTCTTACCCATCATTTTGTATAAAAAGATGTCTTCAAATCTGCCCCTCTATTGCTTCCCCAAGAAGATATCCACAAATCAACAAACAAAATTGGGAGAAACACCTCATCTTGGTTGTAGAATTGCAAGTTTATAAGTGAAATGGCCACAAAACATCTTATGAGAGTAACCCTTACCTTTCCCATGATGCTAAAAGAAGAACACCACTTCCATGTAATCAAAATCCTCTTGGTGGCAAGTGTGAGTAACCTTTGATGCGCAGGGTTTCCTGATTGCAAGTGCCTTACCCGCTGTCCCAAAACATCCATCATAGGTTGTTCCTTCATGCAAACTTCTTCTATGATGTTAATAACAAACTGATTTTTGACATCCTCATCTATAACAATATTTTTCCAATTAGCTGTTATGATGGAAAGAAAACCACAATGTGAATACCAAGCATTCCCTAATGTACTCCCTTCATCCTTAATACTTTGAATTCTAATTTATTTGTCTTTGTCATCGAATTTCACTTCTTTATCATGACAATTGAGGGTGAATTCCTCAAAGATTGCAGCCTTTGAACTCCAAGAACTACTTCATCATCAACTAACATAAGCACAAGGAATCCATCACATACCTCATCTTTTCCTAGGTGAAGTGATAGCTGCCCCATTTTCTGTAAGCAAGGTACGGTAGCATCACTCTCAACAAGCTTAGTGACCACTCTGTTATAAAGAAAACCTTTCACCCCGAATGATTGAGAAGTTGGTGTGCCATACATTGAAGAAAGGGTGTTGTTCTTACTCTTTTTACAACTCAAAATTTATGAGTTAGAATCAGCCCTCCAAAAATATATTAAATGTACCTTACCTTCATGGATTCCTAGCAAATCTTATTTATCTTGCCGATGTTGGAAGAAAAAACATGATAGGATCATAAGAAAGTGTATGTAGTCACCATTCCATGCCAATGTAACTACTTCAGCTGGCTTAGTTTCAAAAAGATCATTACATACCTTGCACATTTCCATGAAATTTGACAACATGAAGATGCTATGGGTGACCGTGAAGCCTTTGAAATCATCCTTGCTTGACCCCAACCTACCTTCCCATTCGACTTTGTCAATTTGATGCATATGGCTGCCCAATCTTCCCAACTCTTCCATACTGATTTTAAACTCATATATTCCTCCCTTTGAAGGGCTCATCATAGCATCTATATGCCACTTGTGAGAACACCATAGAAATTGAGCCCAAGTGTCTACATGTCCTTTGCAAAAAATAACACCTCTTACCTCCTTACCCCATGAAGTATGATGTGCACAAAGGTGTTCAATCATTGGTGACAAAAGAGGACACATCATATATGAAACATGAGTATTCCTAACCATCCACTCATGGTAGAAAATCTGAAATGATGCATGGACAAAAACTGAAATACCTTCATGCCCTTTTTGTTTTTCGAGTGCACAAAGGTGTTTAATCATTGGTGACAAAAGAGGACACATCATATATGAAACATGAGTATTCCTAACCATCCACTCATGGTAGACAATCTAAAATGATGCATGGACAAAAACCGAAATACCTTCATGCTCTTTTGCTTTCCGAGTGCCTACCTTTACTATATCTTTCTCTGATGCTTGCTTGACAATTCTCCCATGTCCTTGAGCTTTCATTAGGCTGAAATTTCCCTCAAATGACCTTCCTTTCATTGTTGTTATGTACAGACTAACAGCTCCATTGGTGTCCCCAGATTTCACCTTGAAATCTGAGACTACCCCATGTAAAAAAATTTGTACTTTTAAAATAGCGGGTCGTTTTGTGTTTTTATTGTTAGAAGATACTTGTATTGCGTTTAGATATTCCCAATGAATCATAGGAGCCAATTTTGACAAATACCTAGATGCTGAAAATTGTTTTATCTCTTCGTCAAGTTTTGTCTACGGGAAAATTTTATTTAATTATTTTGAGCCCTGTTTGAAGTAAATTGTGCTCTAGTTTAGCCCTATTGAAATTTTGCATGTCAATATTCACATATACCAATAGGGTTTTCACCAGGAATGGATCCTGGGCTTTATCTGTGACTTCGACAACATTTTACGTTTTTGTTTTTTTTCTCTCGTGAAATTTTCCCAAGAAGGTCAATTCCTTCGCCAAGATCAGCTTTATTTTCTTGCTTGGAGTATCTGGAGATCATCTACGGCCGCCATGCCAGAAGGAATCAGCCTCAGGAAGTCAGGTTCTCTTTAAAAAGACGAAGTCATGCACAAAAAAACTTCTTCTGGACAAGTCACATTTTTGGGAATGGATGGATTTAAGCTGCAGTGAGATTTTTGGTCACAGCAGTAAGTGAGATTTTTGTACATGCCTTGCAGGGTACTTTTTTGCATAAAGGCAAAGTCACTTAAGTCATGATAGGAAAATTAGAGGCAACATGCGGTAGAGAATTTTTACACCTTGCAGGTGAAAATTTCCATTGTAAAATAAAGAAAAAAATTACTTAAGGCATTGATGAGAATTTCTTACCTGCCTTGCAGGGTAAAAAATCTCATTGTGAAAGTCAAACAACTTAAGTGGATAATGAGATTTTTGGAGCTGCCATGCAGGGTGAATAATCCCATCAAAATTGACTTTTAAAAATAGAAACCAACCTTTACCAAAAAGTGCGACCCCTTTGGAGAATTGATTAATTTATTTAATGGCATTTATTAATAGTTTCTCTTCCAATTTTGGCACCCAAGGATGAGGAAAAGTCAATGCATAAAGGGAAGTCGAAGAAGACTGGAAGTAGAATGCTTAAAATAAATTAAATTAATTTATTTAATGCAGCCCTAAAGCATGCTAAAAAGTGTGACCCATTTGGAGGATGAATAATACTTTTTGAAGTATTTATTAAATGGTTTTTATTCCTATTTTTGGCGCATGGAGAAATAGAAGGTCAAAGCATGATGTTAAGTGGAAGTAGAGGGCTAAAAATAAAATAAATTAATTTATTTAATGGCAGCCATGAGCATGCATAAAATAGGCGCCCAAATTGAAGAGAAAAGTATGCTTATTAATTAATTAATTGTCGAGAATAAGACAAACAATTATTAATTATAAAATGATGAAGGTTATATAAGCATGAGCTGCCATAATGATTAAGTAATTAATTCTTCTAGCAAATGAGTGCAGCCCGATAGTTTTGGCGCTCAAAGGAGGATTTTTGTTCAAAAAAGTGTTTTTCACTTTGTAGGAAAACTTCAAGGTTTGGTGCCTAGGATTAGAGGAGCTTGTTTTAGGCTTGGTTAATTATCTACATAGTAGTATAGGTATTCATTACATGTGCTTATATAATTGAAAGGGAGCTTAAATCAATGTCAGATACATTGAATATATCCTCTGAATCTGAAGAAATTCTCAGATCTGCACCAGTTGTAAAGAATTCCGGCCGAATAAAGAGAAAAAGAGTTGCTCAAACAAAGATAGATCCGGCCATGGCAAAGCGGGATGAAAGAGAAAGCTCAACGAGAATCATGCATTACTTCCAGATTTGCTGACATCGGAGACACAGATCTAGGTCCAGAACCTCTTTCCGAATTGATTGACAGATCTAGAGCTGGAAAGACTTCTCTCATGCGTGCAGTCAAAAGCAGTGGAATCATTCGAGCTTCAACATTCCCATTCACAGCTCAGTTGCCAGAATTCGTCATGGAGTGTGCAAGGTCGTACCATCCACTATCCAGATCAATCCTGGGATGCTGTGGGGAAGACAATAATCCGGCTGGATGCACAGTTCATCAATTATTGTCTGAAGATTCCAACACGACAGGTGGTGACTACTATCAGCATGTTGGACACCGGCAACAGATGGGAGAAGCATAAAGTTGACTGTGTGGGCATAATGAACAACAGGTATATGAAGAAGCTCGATCTCCATCCAAGTTCCCGAGGACTCTTCCACGATCCAATCTGGTGCAGGAGGTGGATGACATTACCAAATTGTTATGCAGGATAAATGGCGAAGCTAACGCTCACAACTTCCGCTCATGGATGTATGCCTTCATCAGGACCATTGAAATCAACAAAGCAAATTCTATAATCAATTGGTCGAAATCATCAGTGACAACATCGATGAGCAACTCCGGAATGTGAGGCGGACTTACAGCTTCAAGATGACTTCATATTTGGTATATGCAGCACCTTGTAGGGTATCTTCTCCAAGCTAGATAGACGTGGTGTGCTCTCCAAGGATCCTATTTTTGAGTGTTATCCGCAGCTTACTGTGCCTGCATGCAATAAAGATTATAAGGTGGTCAACGATGGATTCTTCTACGGATTCATTTGCAGGATGAACGGTGATCTGAAGACCAACAGGGTAAGCAAGGAAGCTTGGGAAGCTGTATCTCGATTGGCAATATCTTCATCCAGTTTGCGGACTTTACATACCTCAGGGTCACCGGCTTTTCGGGAGAACCAGTCAAGTTGCCTAGATATCCAAGCGACAAATTGGTCATCATGGAGTTGAGCAGACAGCTCGTGGAGATGCATGACCTACAGTTGAAACGACACAAGTCTACAGGCTTCTTCCCGATCACGGTGTCTTTATAACAAATGCAGAGCATTCACAAAGCCGAGAGGATTGAAGGCTGAGATGTTCTCCGAGTATGAGCATGAGTTCTTCCCAAAGACGACCGCCCGAACTTCGATCCATATGGGGTGGCAAGGAAGACAATCTCCCAGGAATATGTGCATGTGCCTTCGTTAGAAGATTTTTGGATGAAGTGCAGAAGCGAGTACGAAGTTAGGAAGAAAGACTTCAGCAGGTTATCAGCGCGACAAGTGTTTGATTATGGATTAGCACGGATACCTGCGGATCTTAAAGATGATGGGCCTGTGTTACTTGACGCATATCATCAGATGGGAGGAGATAGAGTTGTACTTCAAGAGAACATTGGTGGCTGCCACACGATCGAGGAAAGGTCTGCCGCCGTTCTGGTCAATACTTGAACTGGTTGCTGACAAAGGGATATTGCCTTGATGAAGCTTTGATGAATCAGATCACAAGCAACCTCAGCACAGGAGATTCCCTCAAAAGGAAGCACGAGGGAGAAAGCAGCAGAAGGCCTGAAAAGATTAAAGTGCACAAGAAGTCTCATTCGAGGGAAAAGATCACTTCTACGGCTATGGTGCTAGTTCCGACTTCTCTAGCATTAAGTACTTCACCAACTTTTGCACCTCAGCAAGATACTTTGCCATTCCTCCATTGAATCCGGCAACATTTGTGTTTTCTCCTCAGCCACTCCGATCAGCACCTCTTCCTGAAGAAACGAAGTTGTAGATGGCAGAATTTGAAAGAGCTTTGTCTTTGGACAATACAGAGGACGGTAGCCACGACACTATAGCAGTTTTGGATGGAGAGGAATCAGAGCACGAGATGGTGGTACATTCGGGAACTTCTCATTCTCTCGAGAAGCAATTTCTCAAAGTGGTTGGCTTCACAGTCGGTCCCAGAGGCTAGAGAGGAGATCAACTTGGAGGAACATGACTTGCAGCTTGCTCCTGAGTTTGGGCGGAAAAGACAGAAAACCTAAAGTTGCTAAGGTGACTTCAAGGTTGATTATTGAGGAGTCGGGCAGAAGTTCGCTGAGGTATCAGTTCCAGCAGAAGGAAAGAAGAAGGGCGAGCTCACGGCAACAGATATAACAGTGACCAAAGTACCCATAGGTCAAGCCACTACTGAAGGATTGAAGCAAGACACGCAGACATTGATAAATGCTTTATTCCTTAGGCTTGACAAAGAAAAGGAAGAAAAAGTTGAACTTCAGAAGTAGGTGTCTCAGTTGTGCGAGATTATTGCCAAAGTTGCCAAATCTTCCACTCAGCCAATTTCAGCACATAAGTAGGTGAGTGATCATCTGATGCAGGAAGTGGAAGATGCAGGTAACCAAGTTAAAGCTATCGACGAATGGAAGAATCTAATCATTCGCCAAGCTTCTATACAACTCAAGGAGGTGTCGGCCCGTCTAAAGGTTATGAAGGATGCATCGGTTCAGTTGAAGCAACTAGTGACAAACACGATGGACATGAACACAATAGCTTGGAAAGTAACTTGGTACTTTGGTTGAGATAAATAAGTTGTCGAGGGAGGTTTTGATCATGCGAACGAATTGTGCCTGATGGATCAGTTGAAAAGGGGAAGCAGCTTGAGTTTTCAGTTTCTTTTCACTTGGAGATATTCAGAATCATACTGAAAAGAATGCGGGCACTTGAGAGTATGTCATCATCACTACCAGACAATGTCATTGCTTTCACCAATGAGGAAGTGGTCGGGAATATTTCTTCATATAAAAGGACCATTCCTAGCAAAGTGCCCAATTCCTTGGAAGGATCTCTTTTGATGGTGCAAGAGAGGATTGATGGAGCTGTTAGGCCTTTCACGACGGATTCCATCGATGGTCGTAACGTTGCGATCGGACATTAAGAGGTTCGGGCCTAGCTTGAAGGATGTGAAAGCATACATCGAGGTTTTGAACAAAGGCTTGTTGCAATTTAGGGCATAAAAAGTTGTGGCTAAAACAGATGAGAAGTTATTGAATTATATGTTCGACAAGTATATTCAGTATCAAAACAAAAATAAGATGTAAGATGTTACAGTTGACAAATTTTTCTTCTTATACACTTTCTTCTTCTATTTTTACGTTCCCGGATGTAATTGTAAAACTTTAAAGTTATTGGTTTGAAAACCATTACTTTAAGTTGTGTGGAACGATTCTATAAGTTAAGTGACAGATGTGCATAATTTTGACTAGAACTCCCGATGCATGTCACTTAGAGAGGAATTAAAGGAAGATGATTGCCAGATGTTATCTTTACTTCTTGTTTATGTTCTAGTTCAGTTAAGTTTCCCATTTGTAATTTCCCTTCTACATTCTATAAGTAGAGGAAGAACCTTCGGGTTAATAATCAGAATTTGTAAGCAACATTCTTGTGTTCCAGACTTTGTGTTGAAACCCCTGATAGCTATTTGAAGCAAAGGAATAGAAAAAACAGATTTCCGGAGAACTTTGTGTCAATGGTGCATTTTGTTTCTAACTTTTTGTCTTAGATCTACTTATAAACTTCGTGTTATTCTAGATCTAGATCTGAAAGTTGCCTTTGCTTATAATTCAGTGTGTTAATATCTATTGGTTCTATCTATGTGCATGCAATCAACTTTGTAATATATTGATTGGGTTGCACATTTTCCCTCTTTCTTTCCTGTGTTTTTATTATTTCCTTCATCGAGATATTTCCTTTCTTTAACATTGCTTACTTTGCTTGCAAAACTATACAACTATGGTTTATGAGCTACATGGTTAAAGTAATACCCAAAAATAGATACTAGCATATTTATTGACAAATCTTACACGGGAGCCTATCCGGTAAATGAGGGAGATTTATCTCATGATCGCTTAGGTTTTCAGCTATGCGAGAAAATCTAGCCAACATCGATCTTTTGTGATCCTCGTACCTTCATGGACAAATTCTTCCTCTCTACTTGACCATATCAATTTGGGAGAGCGATTTCTAATACATTCACCATTATGATTCCAAAATTCCTTTCTAGGCACATGTATAATAGCTGACGTATGAATCAAATGAAAGAAGGAATTGATTATCTTTTCAAACATACCATAGCTTTTGGGAAGGGAAAACTCTTCACCAATTCTCCTTTAGGATCACCCGGATCCCATTCCTTCATGTGCATGCTATTAGGATCTTGCAAGCTTATCATTTCCTTTAGTATCCTCATATCATTACTCAAGACATGTCCCAATAAATGCAAAGATGGAGACAACAATTTGGAAGTGTACATACCAATATGTGGGCTACCCACCCATTGAAGCCACTTATCTTCAACAATTGGAGTTACCTTTTCCATGCAATCATCCGTACTTTGTACACACATGTGTCTACCATCCTCATGGCTTGTGTTTGAGTCCCCAACCTCATTCTTTTCATCCTCATGCAAATCTGAATTTTCTTCAACACCTTGGGACTCATCCTTGAAAGCTTGCATATCAAACCTTCCTATGATTTTTCACTAAAATCATCCAAGAAGCAAAAGCGCATCTTCTCCTTGATTTCCCAAGAAGATATCTACAAATCAACAAACAAAATTGGGAGAAACACCTCATCTTGGTTGTAGAATTGCAAGTTTATAAGTGAAATGGCCACAATAAATGCAAAGGCGGAGACAACAATCCGGAAGTGTACATACCAATCCGTGGGCTACCCACCCATTGAAGCCACTTATCTTCAACAATTGGAGTTACCTTTTCCATGCAATCATATGTACTTTGTACACACATGTGTCTACCATCCTCATGGCTTGTGTTTGAGTCCCCAACCTCATTTTTTTTCCTTATGCAAATCTGAATTTTCTTCAACACCTTGGGACTCATCCTTGAAAGCTTGCATATCGAACCTTCCTATGATCTTTTCACTTGAAATCATCCAAGAAGCAAACCGCATCTTCTCCTTGCTTTATGTCGATGATTATCGTATCTTTGGTCTCGCCTCCACAATGAAAACAAGTACAACCTCCTCATCGTTTTGTTCTAGAGTCGCATATTGCCTCCTTGTTCTAATTATAATAGCTATAAAAGAAAACCTTCCAACAACATGGGCATGGGTTGTATTGGATAGTTTCATTTCTATTTTCATGGTCAAAGCTTTATCCGGAGGTTGTGGAGGCTTTGTAGAGTTTGTTTGTGTCAGGTACAAATACTTACATTGAAACTATTGTCAACACCCTTCTAGCTTGTGCAGATGGGAATTTTGTTGCAAATGTGGACCCTACTAGGCTTAGGAAGAAGGGTTTTTTTGGTTTTTTTTTTTTTATTATTGCGAAGTTGTGTTGTCGCCCGGTTTGTCCTAGTGGTGCTAGATTTTGAGGTATGCGCATTTCTTAGGTGTAGGCCGGACTCCACATCCTTGTTGCTTAGCTCATCCTTCCACTTGCACCAAAGGAAGGAACTTGAAAACTGTGCATGGGAAGAGTACGTGATCTATTTGACAAAATGCTTGTTGAGATATAGCCTCTCGGCCTAAAGTGGTTGTTGTGTATGCATAAAATGTATTAGTTAAAAAGGCTTTGAAAACTTCCAAGCAAAGGCAAATCGACAGTGTAAAGCCAAGCACCACATCCTCTGCCAGTGCCACCCATCTTGTGCACGATTTGGAGTTTCAAGCGCTTTTGGACATCCATCAAGCGCATTAGGAGGTGAATTTTTGTCTTCTATTGTGGGATTGAGATAGTGTGTGGCATTGGTATTGTGGACTGTCCAATTAAAATTGGAAAGATGCAGAGAAGATAACACAACCCTGCGCATGCATGTGATTTGTTTGATAAAATGCCTGGGAGGAGTGCAGTCCTTTGGACAACAATGTTGTTGTATGCTAAATGGGTTTGTTGAAAAGGCTATCTGCAACCGCTTTTGTTGGATTTGGGAATGCACTTGATTAAAGTGGTTTGCGTTTGCTTATTTTTTAGATGCATATGCAATATGGGCAATATGGAGGGCACTTGTCGCGTTTGTGGTGCACATATGTTGGCAATGTGGTTTAATGTGTTGGTTTGTGACAATGAAATCTGTCATTAGGAACCGTGGAGTAGACCTTAGTCAACCTGTAAAACATTGGGCAACATTTCTTTGTTGGTTAATTGTAATTGACTTGGTTGTTTATATGCAAATGTGGAGATAAGTACAACAATCACAAACTGGTTGACAAAAATCCTCTTTGATTGTGTGGTCTTGTGGATCATGAATGTGGACCGCTTGGAGTCCCTCATGCCACTTTGATTCTCAAACAAACATGGTCATCTCACTTTATCCTTGCATGATTTCAACGTTCTAGTTTTCCCTATTTTCTAATGGTGTTGCTCTTCAACTAAAGAAAGATAATTTATTTAGGTGAATTAAGTGAAATGGCAATAGAAAATTGCACCTCTATTTGTACACAACAAGACCATTAACTATGAATGAAAACACTAATATGTTTTACCTCGTAAGATGGATGGATAAACTACGATAGTAGTTTGAATTTGAAAACCATGTGGTTGGCGGGATAAACAAGAAACTTAGTAAAAAACTTCTTGATGACCTTGTGTAATGTTAATAAAACATGTTTTCATGGAGGTGCAAAACATCCCTATAAACCCTAAAATGAGAAAAGAAAACTTTAGCCAGAACCTTGTCACGTAGAGTGTTCGACCGAACTGCGGTTGTTTCTCATGTCCGTTTGACCTTGTTTTGTAACATGTTTAGGAGCCCAACGGGCTAGTTCACAACTTTAAACAACTACTGAAAGTTTAAAATGCAGTTTGGTTTTGACCCCCGTTTTGGCTCTAGGTGTAGAAATAGAGTTTGGCTTCCACATATCTCTAGTATTTCTATGGGACAATCATTGCAAACCTGCAATTTGGAGAAAAACATCCCGCAAGATAGTTTTCCTAATAGGTTTTGTAAGCCTTCGGTCATTGGGCGACGATGCCGCTTAGTTGCATTTATGATCGGTAGCTCTGGAAAGATGAGCGTCATTTTAATCTTGTTTGTCATTTAGGGGTTCTCAGTTAACTCCTAATGTTTCCCTATATATAGGGGAATAGGTAAGAATTTGTTCCCTTGTGTGTTCGAGTCTCGAAGATGGTCTTTGAACGTTGATTTTTAACAACTTGTCTAAACTTTACGTTGTTGGTAACTTGTGACTTAATGGAAAAAAGCTGACATATGATCTTATCCAAGCAAAATAACAATAGTGAAACCTTGTAAACATGGATAAATGACTATTGGAAACTTTATTTTGATGCTTTCTTATAAAGAAATTGATTTGTGAAAAAAATGGTCTTTTTTCTCCTCTCTATTCCTCTCATTGGCTTTGGAAACGAAATGAAATGGCATTGCATTTCTTACTCTCCTTTGAAGTGTGTTAAATATAGTTTCATTATTGTTGGAAAAATTTGAAATTGTATATCATGCTTGGTTGTAGTTTGATGTCATGCCAACAGTTGTGTTGACCATGGGGTGGTTACAGTACGCGAAACAAGAAGGAAATGGTAGCGTTGTTAGTGTTTTTGTAATATGGAATATCGTTGAAATATACATGTAATATTAAGTAGATGTATCAACACTATTTTTATGAACATGAATGTTATTTATTGATTATTTTGTGATGAGTAAGAAATTGTGTTATATTGGTGTATTGGAAAAATAGGCATTCTATTTGGGTATGATCTTGATTATGAGTTTGTATGTTGTTCTATGGTTTAGATGTTTTGAAACAAGCTTCTATAATGTTAATTATTGTTTTCTCCCTTAATACTTATGTTGATGGTAGAAACTTTCTATTCCTAAACTATCAAAAGGAATCATGCTCTTAACCCTTGTTGTGTATCTCTCTCTTAAATGAGTCTTGTATAGTTTTACAATACCCCTATCATTTTAGAAAAGACTTAAACCTATCTCTTTTCGTCTCTTGCCTTTCACCCTTGAATGATCTCATTGTGAGATCTAAGCGACGTGAGTGAAGTCGGTACTTGTTTACCTTCACATTAAATCCTCATGTTTGACTCCATTAACCCCTCTTACATCTAATTGATCTATGGGAGGTTGAATTGCTCTAACGTTATTATGTATCAATCTATAGATTCCTTTAGCATTGTGTTTTCTCATGTGTCATTCACCGTAAAAGGATTTCTTGTGCTCATGGAAGTATGCATGTTATTTTAGCTAAAGGTGTAATGTCACTTTGTGACATGATTGATGTAATGTTTCGAACGATTTTAGATGGATTTCTTTTCATTAAATCTCTCATGAGGGGCTGATTATTATACGTGTATGGGATCATAAGAGCAAATAAGGAAGGTAATGTTTATTCCTTATAATGTGATCAAGCAAAATTTGGTAAACCACAAAGTGTGGTGGTTCACCCATGTTTTTTTAACCCCAAAAGAATCTCGACTCAAATTAAATACAGGCTAATTAATCCTTATACATGAGTGTTTTGGAGAGTCTAAGGTGACTCAAATAGGAGATGTTGGTTGAGAGAACTCTTAGAAGGTTAGTTACAAATGAGTTTTGCTTTTAGATTTCGTTGTCCAAGTTGTGTTCTCGATTGCGATAATTAGAGTCTAAGGTGAATGAAATTGTTAATAACCTTTAGAATTTAAATTGCATTCTTGAGGTGCAATTGTTGAAAGAAAGTAAAACTTGGAAGTTTGTGAGATAAAGGTGTTTGAACCACTCCAAAATTGACCTTTAGTTGGATGTAGAGTCCTTGAGTGCAAATAAAGTAAATTCAAACCTAGGACCTTCTTTTTTACGTTGGTGTTCGAAAATTTTAGTCAACTTTGTCTATAAAAAATGTTGACTTTTTGAGAAAACAAAATATAGAATCCATATCCTTTAAACCTAGTGTTCACTCTCTTCGTGTGATCAAGTGCACTTGTATAAGTTAAATCTGAAATGAAATATAATATGAATCGTTGTGAATGAGAATACATGCTTACATGATAAATGATTAGAGACTTATAAGGTTAAATAAGGGAGTTTAAATGGTAGTGAAAGGGAACCATCTTAAGTTTTTGTTAAACGAAATAAAAGGAAATGCAATCTTGAGAAAGAGGAAAAAGTATGTTTCATGTCAAGTGCTCTTTGAACCTTAAAGGCTAATAATGAAATATGATTACAATAAAGAGTTAAACATGAAAATGTGATAGTGTGGAATATATCTTTTTGTGAAATTCACGTTGTGGTTAGGTCATGGTTTCATACTTGTTCAATTACATAAGTGTGTTGTTGGTTGCATCTTGTGTCATCTTGATATTGTGAGTCATTCATGTTGGTGTAAATGTTACATGTGGCGGTGTGCAGTCTCTTGTGAGTCTTTATGGTGTCGCACAATGGTATCTTGTAAGTGAGAGTAAAAAAAAATTGTTATTTGGTCTTGTGTTAGGGACCCACATGGGTGGGCGCTACAAGATATGGAACATGGCCATCATTCTTTGGGTTGTAATTAGAATGTTCATCTCCTTTGGCTGAAGTAAGAGCCTTCACACTATTAATCTTGTCAAGTACCTTCCCATAGCTGTCCTGAAAATCCATCTCATATGGCAATGGCTCAATCTTTGGAATGCTCAAAAGATGGATAGGGGCTTCTTGGAAAAGATCCTCTTTCCATTTGGTACCTTTCATTTTATCCTCGTTGTTAGAATAATTCTCATGATGATCAAAACATTATAAAGAGATACCATGAGGGTGATACAATAAATCCTTGCTATGGAGATAATCAAATTGCTTACCATTAGTTGTTGATATGAAAATTCCAGCAAATTGAAAATAATCATTTGTACAGTAAGTTACTTATCTCACATGCATGCCTTCTCATAAACTTCATGATTAGAAGGGAAAATTGGTGTTGTTTTTTCCTTTTTGTCACCTACATATGTTGCTTCTTCTCTAAATTTTTGTAGGTGTTATTTTGCTTGAGCGTCTATCAACTTAGCTTCCTTGGCCATTCTTAGCCATTCATCACACCTATTTTGGGTCTTCATTACATCTTTTTCTCATTAACCTTAACATTTTGTTCATTTGATTCCATACATTTTTCTTTGGAGGACTCTTCCTCTTCAACATACATGGTGGATTCCTCTATGGGTTGATCTTTCTCACCTTCTTGCAACTTTGATTTCTCTTTTTCCTCATTATTAATATAAACCTCATGTTTATCACCAGTCACGCCTTTCTTTGGTTTTCTTCTAGCAACACTTCTTTATGACCTTTGCCTAGGCCATTGTAGCTTGGCTCCCAAGGTTCTTCATGGTTTTTCTTCAACCTTTGTTGAATATCCTTCCGGGGCTCATCATTATGAAACATTCTTCCACCCTTATGACCATCATTGACTTCAAAGTACAAAAATCAATGAAACAAAGCTCTTGGCGTAGATGGTTGGCCTCAAAGCTTGGTATTCCACATAGAATCAATCCATCTCAAAGCATCCCCAACTTGCTAACCTACTACCCATTGTTCATTTTCTTCCCTTTGCAAAAATCTAGCATGAAAGGTTCTTGTGGGATGATTAATGGATGTTCTTTTATTGCGGGGAGATTCTAAATGATGTTTCCAAATCATTGGTCAAACTCATTGGTGTTGTTATGTCCATTTATCCTACTTTTACCATATGTTGCATATATGGTTTGAAGACTATCAAATAACACTTCAACTCGGGGATATGTCAAAGTTGAGTGTTTTGTGACTTTATGAGGGAATCATTTAGATATTTTGGGCAAAGAGTTTGCAAATTTTATTAGTAAACCAAAACTTCTTGTCCATGAAATAAAATCATCTCATTTATCTAATTTCAATGGGTCTATTCTTGACACTGTTTCCAAATGTTTTGTCAATTCATTGATTGTAAAAATGATAACTCTACATGGTTGGCTAACCTCTATAGAGTCATTTGTTCCATTTCCCTCCATCACTAAGAAGTTTATGGGCCTTCCAAAGAGCTTAACCACCAAAGTAACGTTGTTGTGGATCTTTCAAATGGTGAACTTTGGAAAGCATGAATGGGTTGTAGTAACAACAATAATCACAAAAATTCTCATGGATAACTTATTTTATTTGGCTTGTCCTCTCATACCATGTGATAGGAAATACAAGAAAAAGGTTGTGGAGAAAAGATCAGTTTGGTTTTGCTCAAAGTGTAATACGAACATCATCAAAAATGATGCAACTAAACAAATCAATGACTTCATTGAAACAATTGAATCATTCATGCGAATCACAATAAAATATTTGTGTTTCTTGTCCATAGATGAAGCAACTCATGAAATTTCCAAACATGTTATTGGCTATCAATTTGATTTCATTCTTTTAAGTAAGAAATACTCCTATCGTGGAGTGTATCATTTAAAACATGTCATTTTGAGTTCAAAGAAATAAAAAACGTACTCCACTTCAAACTAGCCTTGGGTCTTGTAGATCACTAATTTCTCAAAAAGAATAAGCGGACTTGCTCTTGCATGCCACAATTTTCCCAACCGCCACTTTTAAACCCTTACATTAGCTATTTCAATTTCATGTGGCATGCGTTTTGGCATTTTTGTATAGTTGTTTTCCGTTTTTTTGATTCGTAAGTAGCGGACATGTTTAAAATTTTTGTGCATGTCTTGTTCATATTCAACATAAACTTATTTTTGTGCATTTGTAAATGAAATTAACCACTTTCATGTCTTCTTTGGAAAAAAAAATGGTCATATGTAAACAATCCTTCTTATATTGCTTTGCTTGCTATATTTTCCATAGTTATTTAATTCACATCTCTTGTTCCCATACATACTTATGTAAAGAAATTAGTGTTTCTACTTCGCCTTAAAAAAACTATTTTTTCCTTTTTTTGTAAATTTTTATCGCACTCTCCACATTTTGTTTCATCTCTCTATGATTTTTCCATCGGCGACTTACTATGCAAACATGCAATAATTGCATCAACAAGTTGTTAAAAATTATTATAGAATTTCAGATTTTCATTTTGTTGCACTTCTCAACTTCTTTGTAGCATTCAAACATCTCTTTTCTTTTTATTATTTCTTAGAGCTCTTCCCTATGATAATTTCCAAGCAATAAAAAGGTCTCAAAGGTAGGAACACTATGCTAAAAATGCCACATAAATGAGAAATAACATCATCGATACCATGAATGCAAAGAAACCATAAATCTTCACAGGCACCAATTAAGGCATCACTCCAAAACACATGTGCCTTCTAAAAGTGTTTTGCCCTGAATTTTTCATTTAATATTTAGTTTGCAAGCTTGCTCCTAAAAATCTCAACACATTTTATCCCATGGTAGAAGCTCCTCTTCCTCTCAACCCTAAATAATTCACAGCAACCCGTGCGAGTCTACTCCCTTATAAACATTTACTTTCTTCTTTTGCAGGTACCCACAACATCTTGTTGACAATAATCTTATCTTGTTGCACATGTGCTCGCCACTATTCAACTTTGAGTCATTGTCTTCAAAAGCACATCGAATATTTTGAAAAATAATAGAACCCTTTTCATAGGGCTACACATCTTATGTATGTTTCAAAATTGCCCTAGCATGAAAACAAGATTGTCATAAGGTTTGCATACTTGTAATAGATGTTATTCTAAGCAAGATAGACATTGGTTCTCCGAGTGGAATAACATGAACCTTGGGCACCGACATGAATTGTTGCAGTCCCTAACCCAAGTTGAAGAAATTATAATAGGAATGAATCCACTCTTTGAAGTTAGCCATAGTGGACAGACACTCATCTTCCCTCAAAATGCATCCTTGACATATTGGTGATTTGGATAGTGATTGTGCAAATGAAAGGTCCTCAATAAAAATATGATTTCTTTATTAGCGAGAGAATGTTCTCTGCAAGCCTTGCAATAGAAAATTTCCCCGATCCATATTATAAAGATATATTTCTTGATGACAATGTTATCTTATCCTTGTTGTCGATTCCGACAAATGTTTTCTCCATGTTCAACATTGTATCAATAAAAATTCTTGAGTCTCAAGAAATTGAGGTGTCGAAAGATGACTATGATAATAAATTTGTCTCTAATATGGAGCAACAACCCTCCTCTTTTGTGCCCTTGCTTCCTAATACATGCATAAAACACGAAAAAAAATACAAAGCTTTTTAGTTTCCTCAAGTCACGATTCTCCCTTCTCTATGGCTTGGCTAGAACTTGGTCTCTTACCAATAAATGAATACTACACAAAAGGGTTGTTCGCTATGGAATTTCTAACTTTGTTTCCTATAGGGAAGACCATGTTTAAACAACCTCGTATAAAATGTGTTCATATAAATGAACATTCTCTTCATTTCACCATATTGGTTGGTTTGGCTATCATCCATGTTTCAAATTTTTTTGCTTAACCTTATCACATGTCACCTAAGTCATGAACAATTGTTGTTTTCATGAAGCAAAATATTCAAAACACCTTCCAACAACTTATAGGGGCCTTCACCAAAAACTTTTGAATTTCCAAATGATGGCCTTCCAAACAACTTGATGAGATTTGAACTACGATGCAAGAAACATTACGTTACTAGACAAAACGTAGAAGTAAATTCCTAACATGATCTAGCAAATAAGATGCTTTGTTCTTTACTCTTAGCGCTACTAACATTAAAGACTTGCCTGCACAAAGCTATGTCTTGCATTCCTCTGCTTTCAAGAATGTGAAGTGCACTTTGTTGGAAGATCCTAAATATTATTTCCAATTTCACCATATTTCTTCCTATTTGCACCAAATATTCACAATCTTCCATGAAGAAGTTTTAAAGAAGCACTCAAGGGCTAGGGACTACTGTACAAGTGCTATAACAACATCTTTACATTTTCTATTTTAAAATTCCATGTAGTCCTCTAATATGTTATGTTTTTTTTTCAACCAAATACGAATGGCAAAGAGAGAGGTCCGCACATGTTCACAATTCTCTGTGGCTAGAAAATGCCCCGAGGGATTAGGCTGGGAGCTAATTATTGTGGCAATAACAAAAGAATACTTTGATAAACATTTTTCTCTTGGAATCCATGAGGAAGCCTCCAAATAACATAATTGATTTATTGATCCATCGAGGATGACCCTTGCCTTTTAGACACAACGCAAAAAATTTAGGTTATTCCTCTTATTGACTTTGAGGACCTACGACCATGTCTAATGACACACTAAATGTTCCAAAGAAATATGCTTGTGCAAGAAAGGTTCGGGGCTTCATTGCCATTATAATGGCCCTTGGGAACCATAATTCTAGTCATCCCTCTACATTGGTGGCAAAATAAAGTGCCTCCCCTTGCTAGTAGATTGATCATTCATACTCATGAGAGATGGGTCAAGGTAGATTGACCACCTCATGATGGGTAAAATCATATTGACTCAAAACTATGTAGTTAAATCCCAAAAATAATTACACAATTGTTCCACATGAAAAATACCACTTGTGAAAATGAATGAGTTAGGGATCTCCATATTTGGTGAAAAGGTAAGGCCTTTACCATGTACTCCCTCAACCTCCCTCCGGAGTAAACACAACGGATTGTGAACTATTTACGTTCAATCTATTGCTTCCAATGGCCATACGACATCTAAAATCTCTTCCCTCTAAGGGATATACAACCATTAACACCTCATAGGGCTAATCAAACTTATTCCTCACTTCGGCTCTATGGCCGATCCCGACCTTCATCTCTTGGCCCTTCTCACTCTCACCAATGAATATTATCAACTCTGTTCCTATCTGGTTGACTTATATGCCAACTTCCACCAACCTCCAACTTCCAACTTCCAACAACCTTAACCTTAGTGGCTCCTTTGCTATTTATAGCCATGCTCTCGATTTTTCCCGCTTCTCTCTCCTTTGTAGACTGGATCCTCCAATTTTCCCGCTCGGACTTGAATTTGAATCAAGTGTCTTTAGTGCCCTTATCCACAAATTCTTCCTATGGCTAATCTCCTCATGCCACATTATCATGTGGTTGGTTCCCCTTTACTAGTCATTTCATAGTTTGGTCACCGTCAACCACGTGACCATGCATATCTATTATGTTTTTCCTTTTCTTCGCCATCTATCATTGCATTCTTATCTTCTTGGGCCTCATTCTTCATGATTTTACTGCATCCACACCTTAGGATATGGCTTCTTATGAGATTCTTGCACACTTCCTTTATCTCTTTGTGATTCCCTTCAAAATTTATGTGCGCTCTTCCTATTTTCTCGACATATTTTCCTTTGTTAGTGCCTCCTTGCACGTTGTGGCCCCTACAACTCCTAGGCACCTATTTATTTTGTGCACTCTTGCTCCTCCCTTGCGTTTTTGCCACTTTATGGACAATTATTCCTTATGCATCCCGACTCCCTTGTGCACCCTTCTCCTTTTCTTTGTTTGCATTGTCTTCTTCACACCCTTTAGCCTACTTCTTCGACATTTTATCTTTTCCCGACGCAACCTTCTTTGTGCGCCACCTTTTGTCTCATGTGCACTTCTTCCACGCATGCCTCTATGTTTTATGACTTCATGCCACATGTCTCACTTTGTCCTTGTCAATTTCTCGCTTTTGCCTACTACTCGCGGCCTCCTTATTTCTCTCGATGGGTTGCCTCTTGGTCGACACTCTACTAGTCTTTCCTTTCCTTTCCTTTCGATGTTCTCATCTTCGTACATCATTCTCAACTCCATGTGCACTTTTTTTGCTATGCATATTTCTCCTAAAGTGGCTTCACCACTTCTCTTGTTGCTCTTCTCCCATGACCCTCCATCTTTCTTTTAGCAATTCCTCATTCTTCCACGCATATTTCTTACACTCTCCTTTCCTTCTCTTGTGCACCTTGTACTTCTTGTGCACACACCTTCCTTCTTTAATGTAAGTCTTTTTGTCTAAATCCTAGGATGCACTTGCATTAAACACTTGGGGTACTTTAAAACTTGAGGCATTCCTCAAGCGGATGTGAGTGATAGAACCACCCTTTGGACAACTACTCCGGATTCTTCATCCATCAAGCCTTTTCCTTCTTCTCCTATGCTTCTTCCGACATCTCCTCCAATCCTTAGCCACTTCTTGGTGACTTTGTCACGCCCTTTCACACCTTCTTGTGAGTTCCTTCTCCCCACAAACTCTTCATCTCTAGGTGGATCCTCCTATCTCGATCCTTAGCGAGTTTATGCTCACCCTTCCTTGGTGCAAATCTCTATCTGCTCTGTCTTCTTCCTTCCTCTCTCTCTCAAGGCTTCACCAATAAGCCTTCTCTATTGTGAGTCTTTTCTTGCCTCCATTTCTTCCTTGCACGGATCTATTCATGCTCGCATCCTCTTCTCGCCCTTCTTCTTTCCACTAAACTTATCCCTTCTTCTCGTGCATCTTCTCCATGCACACTTCTTCTTTTGAGTATTTTCCATTGCGACTCTTTCCTCCGCGCCTTTTTGTTCTGCGTATTGCTTCTCATTTTTACCCTTCTTCCTTCGGGATAATTTTGTGTGTCTTAACTTCACGTTTTTATGTTCCTTGGTCACCTTCCCACCAAGAACCTCCACGCAAACATTTTGTTGTGCTCTTTTTGACACAATTGTCTTACACCTCCACATCTCCCTTGCTGCGAGACTTCTTGAAGGCTTCTTCTATCCCTTGCTTATTGGGCTCTGTTAGACCGCACTCCTACTTACGACCTTTGCCTCCTCTCTCTAGTTGTGGTAATTCTGTTTGCCAATTTCTCCTTTTACCTCCTCTCTTCTTCCTGTGCCCTCAACTTTTCTCAAGACTTACGGAGATTTTCCATAGAATGAAATCTTGAGATCTCTACCGATCTCCTCCTCTTCGTGTGCCTCTTTTTGTGTGCACATCAACAATTACCTTTAGTTACTTTGCATTTGTTGCCTTAAGGGTAACTTCTTCTTGATTAAACCCCTCCTAGCCTCTCTCGATCCCAGCTTCCTCCTCCGCAGTGTCTTACAATTATTCAAAAGTGTCGTCCACAGTTCCTTTGGCTCATGCACTCCTTCCCAAAGTACATCGGAAACATTTTTCTTTCTTATAGCCATCTCGCCAATCGTCTCTTGGTTCTCTTTTGTGTTCTTCACCCACTATTAGGAACCCGTGTTCCTACCCTTCTATTTGTTTTATAGTAGATTAGTTACTTTGGATGCATATGCTTTGTAAGTCATCCCTTCAGCATATTTTAATAATCCCACATGTGCGGGAAGTAGTAGTTTCTTCAATAGGAATTAGTATATAAGAAGGTGTTGAGGCTCAATGAAGCATCCACAAATATATTGTATTGAGCTTGCTCAAAGGAGGTTGCCCCCTCAAAGAGGCCTGCGATTTAATATCATTTTGAGTTCTTTTACTTTAGCTATTTGTTGCAGTTGTTTCCATTTCTAGTTACATTATTGTGATTGGTAAAATAGTGTTGCAGGGTCTTCACATCTTGTATCAGAGCACTTTCCATAACCAATTTTTTTCCTTCTCTCTGTAGTAACTTGCGGCGATCTAATTCTGCCCACCGTATGCTCTCACCTTGCCCAACCGGGATCTTGGTGATCAGAAAGTGGTCCAAATCTTATTGCATTCTATTCTGCAGATCCGGTTAGTTGTGAGTTGTGTCGTTTCCACCAAATTTTTATTTTGTTTGCATTCTGCATTACCATGTCGTCCAATTTCAGGTAGAAACCAGATAACCATTTTGACGTAAAGAAAAATGATTGCAGATCCGAGTCGAAGAAAGAAAATCACAGTACTCCTAAAATTTCACACGAAACTTGGCACGGCATTAGCTAGAGCTAGGAAACCTTGAAAGTTCTAGGTGGTTGTCTCCATCTCCAAACCAAAAGCTTCAGAAATCATCCTTCATCATTTTCTCGACCTTTCTTCTTTTTATTTGTAGAATCTTCGGTGGGTGCTTGACAATGCTCATGTTCACAAACCCAAGAAGTGTTAAGAAGGCTTTGAAAATTCAGTTTTTAGCCATATATTTTGTATTTTAGCTCCGATTTCCCTTAAACTTAAACCGTATCCACCCAAATCCCTACCCCCACATTTCATGCATTGAGGATCCGAGACCCAATTCCACTTATATCACTCAGAAATCACCATTTTCTATTTTTTTAGGGTTTGCTATAACCTCTTTGTTTTTTACCCGTTTGCCCCAAAATTTGCACACATTCTTCCTTTCACTATTCTCGCTCCTTTTTGCCTCAAGGAAAAAATTTCTAGTTCTTATCATTACAGCCCCCAAATTGCATTTTTCCTCCATTAAAATTGTCTAGAAAGTGCCAAAATCCCGTCCAAGTCCATAAGCTCCATTTTCCCTTAAACTTTCCTAGAACACTGAAATCCCTATCCCCACATTTCATACATTGAGGATCCGAGACCCAATTCCACTTCTATCACTCAGAAATCACCATTTTCTATTGTTTTTAGGGTTTGCCATAATTGCTTTGTTTTTACTGTTTGCCCCGAAATTTGCACACATTCTTCTCGTTCACTATTATGCTCCTTTTGCCTCAAATGAACAAAAATTTCAGTTCTTATCATTATAGCCCCCAAATTGTATTTTTACTCCATTAAAAATGCCTAGAAAGTGCCAAAAATCCTATCCAAGTCCATAATCCTCGTTTTCTTAATCTCAAATCCCAAATCACCATTACTAAACATGTTTTAGAAAGTGTTTTTCTATCCATTGCAAAAAAAAAAAAAGTTAAAACCCTTGGTTATGGTTATCACCCGTATATGCACAAAAGTTATGGAGGAAGAACTTGAAACATTAAAATCCCATGTCACTGAGTTGGCTCAAAGGTCTGCACATTGAATCAACAACATGATATTTTGATCAAACAACGGCAAATGGCATATTCCTCCTCACACACCTTCTCCAACCAATCCCGTGGGCCCAAGCTAGACTTTCCCAAGTTCAATGGTACAGATCCTACAGGATGGATTTATCAAGCCGAGCAGTTCTTCCACATTCATGACACTTATTCTGTCAATCAAGTCCCAATCGCCTCCTACCATTTGGAAAAGGACACACTACAATGGTATCATTGGTATCTCATAGCAAATGATGAACCAGATTGGAAGAAATTTACATCCCTCATTTTGGGTAGATTTGGTCCCTCTAAATTTGAGGACTTCACCGGAGCTCTCACCAAACTCCGCTAGAATCTTGATACTTATTAAGGAGTATTAGCAGGAGTTTGAGAAACTGGCTAATCATACTAAAGGGATAACAAAAGACTTCTTCAAGAGTTGTTTTGTTAGTGGCCTCAAGGAGCCAATCCGCTTAGAGGTGAAAATGTTTTGCCCCACCAACACAATGGAAGCTCACGGGCACAGGCTAAGTTAATGAAGATAAAATTTCGGTCGCAGCGTCAACTCCCATTATCGTCAACAACCAAGAACCCAACCAACCAACGGCCAACATCCAACACCCAGATCAAGTGTCTCACCGAGGCCGAGATGTGGGCTCATAAGGAGAAGGGATTATGTTACAATTGTGATGATAAATGGGTTCGGGGTCACGATGCATATCACAAAATCTTTACCTACTCGATGTGGAATCACCACCAGAGCAGGACAACGTGGCCGATAGCCAGGACTTCCATGATGCTCCAGATGAACCAAGCTCCGCAGAGGATTCTGCACCCCAGGAGGATCAACCGATATCTCTTGACATGCACTAGCTGGTGTTACCACCCCACAAACTATGAAGGTCAAAGGGTGATTCAAAAATTCCTCGACACACAATTTCATCGATCCCCGCATTGCTAAGCAGGCAGACTGCTTTGTGTACCCTTGTTCTAGCTTTGAAGTGATGATTGCTAATGGGGGAACATTGCCTTGTAAAGGGAAATGTCGAATGTATGCATTGTGATCGGTGACTACACTCTGCGATCGGATATGTTTTCCCTCCACCTCCAACCCCCTACCACTAAAGAACCCTAAAGATTTGCAAGCCATCCTCGACAAACATGCTACTATTTTTATCAAACCAATGGGTTTGCCCCTTCACGTCCTGAAGATCACCACATCCCACTCCTTCCAGGAAGCATCCCCCAACATCCGTCCCTACCGCTATCCATATCTATAAAAGTCTGAAATTGAAAACCTAGTCCAAGACCTCCTCAAATTTGGCGTCATTCGCCCCAACACCAGCTTGTACTCCTCTCTAGTACTTTTTGTCCACAAAAAGGATGGCTCATGGCGGCTCTGCATTGACTTTCGTGCCCTCAAACACCTCACCATCAAGGATAAATTCCCCATTCCAGTCATTGATGAGCTTCTGGATGAGCTCCATGGGGAATTTTTTTCTCCAAATTGGACCTTCGCTCGGCTTTTCGTCACCGGATTCGAGTGCATCCTAAAGACATTTCAAAAACAACATTATGCACTCATGAGGATCACTATGAATTTTTGGTCATGCCATTTGGCCTTACAAATGCCCCTTCCACCTTTCAAGCACTCATGAATAAGATCTTTCAACCTTTCCTCCGTTAATTTGTCCTAGTTTTCTTTGACGATATCCTGATTTATAGCCGCACTTAGGCCAAGCACCTCCAACATATTGATATGGCATTACACATTCTCAGACAATAAATTATGTGCTAAACAATCTAAGTATTCCTTTGGCCTCAAAGAAGTGGAATATCTAGGGCACATTGTTTTTGTCAACGGGGTCCGTGTCGATCCTAACAAGATCAACGCAATGCAGGAGTGGCCTCGGCCAACAACTCTCAAGAGCCTTCATGGTTTCCTAGGCCTTACAGGTACTACCGCAAGTTCATCAAGGACTATGGAAATATCGCGGCCCCCTTGACCGCCTTATTGAAGAAGGATGCCTTCACCTGGAACGCAACAACTGACCAGACATTTGTGGCTCTTCAATAGGCTATGTGTAGCACACTAGTTTTGGCCATGCCAGACTTCACTCAAACTTTCACCATTGAAAGTGATGCATGTGGGAATGGCTTGGGTGTTGTCCTTCTCCAAGCAAGTCGCCCAATTGCATTCACTAGTAAAGTTCTTTCGGGCTGAAACTTAGCCTCATCTACATATGAGAAGGAAATGATGGTAATTCCCCATGTCGTCCAAAAATGGAGGCCATACTGGGAATCATTTTTGCATCAAAACAGATCACCAGAGTTTGAAATATTTCTTGGAACAACGGGTCTCATCCCCAACACAACAGAAATGGGTCAGTAAACTCATGGGGTATGATTATGAGATAAACTATAAGAAGGATAAAGATAATATTGAGGTCGATGCTCTCTCACGCGCATACGAGGACCAGGCATCCTGTCGGCCATCTCCATTCCCATTCCAAACCGGTTGGAATCACGCAAAAATGGGTATACACTTGATCCCTCCTCACAACACCTCATCCAACGATTGTGCCGACCCCACATTTGCCATACAACATTATTCATGGGATGGTGCATTTATGCGACATAAGGGTCGTTTGGTGCTTCCCCATTGCACAAACCTTCATCAAGTTGTCTTCTATGAAATCCATGCTTCTCCATCAGTAAGACACTTTGGATTTCTCAAAACTTATGAGTGGGAACGGAGCAATGAAACTTCTTTTAGAAAGGAATGAAGGGTGTTATTAAACATATGGTGGCAGAATGTGATACCTGCCAATGCAACAAAGGTGAGACCATCAATTCCAGGTTTGTTGGTGGCCTTGTGAATCCCAACTAGGATCTGGACAGATATCTCTATTGATTTTATAGAGGGTCTCTCTAAGTTGGGAGGTAAATCAGTGATCTTGGTTGTGGTCGACCATCTCTCCAAATATAGTCATTTCTATTCCCTCCCCCATCCATATTCAGCCTCCACAATCGCCTAGATTTTCGTGTTTCAGATTTGCATGGCATTCCTTCCTCCATTGTCTATAATTGTGATGCCACTTTCACCAACAACTTTTGGACAAAGCTTTTCCACCACACATGCACCCAACTGAAGATGAGCTCCGGATATCACCCCAGACGGATGACCAGACAGAAATTGTCAACAAGTGTTTGGAAACGTTCCTTCGTTGCTTTGTTTCAGAACAACAACACCAGTGGACAAAGTGGCTTCCCCTTGTAGAGTGGTGGTACAATACCTCATACCACACTTCTACTAAAATGACCCCATATGAAGCAATCTATGGTCAAAAGCCACCAACTCTTCTTCCATATCACCTTGGCAGTTTCGAGAGTTCATGCAATCGACACTACTCTCCGCAACTAGGATCAAATTCTCAGCACTCTACGAGCCAATCTCCACACGGCATAGAACCGCATGAAGCAACAAGGTGATCAGCACCGCTCCGAGCGCATCTTCCAACCCGATAATATGGTCTTCCTTTGTTTGCAACCTTACAAGCAGTCATCCTTGAAGCTCAAAGGGCATCATAAGCTTTCTCCAAAGTTTTACGGGCCATATAAGGTCCTCCAGAAAATTGGTTTGGTTGCTTACAAGCTGGAGCTTCCACCTTCCTCCAGAATTCACCCAGTTTTCCATGTCTCTTGTTTAAAGAAAGTTTTGGGAACAAATGTCCAAGCACAAAACCACTTTACCACAGCTCGATAATGAAGGCTCCATCCTTCTCGAACCAGAAGCCATTCTAGACAAGCAAACCCGCCAACTCCACTCCCGCTCCATCACAGAAGTCCTAATCTAGTGGCATGACATGCAACCAGAAGACACAACATGGGAACCACTTCTCCATATTCAACAACAATTTCCACATTTGAAGCTTTGAGGACAAAGCTTTTTCCAAGAGGGAGGGGATGTTCCGTGTTCCTACCCTTCTATTTGCTTTATAGTAGATTAGTTACTTTGGACACATATGCTTTGTAATTCATCCCTTCAGCATATTTTAATAATCCCACATGTGTGGGAAGTAATAGTTTCTTCAATAGGAATTAGTATATAAGAAGGTGTTGAGGCTCAATGAAGCATCCACAAATATATTGTATTGAGCTTGCTCAAAGGAGGTTGCCCCCTCGAAGAGGCCTGCGATTTAATATCATTTCAAGTTCTTTTACTTTAGCTATTTGTTGCAAGTTGTTTCCATTTCTAGTTACATTATTGTGATTGGTGAAATAGTGTGGCAGGGTCTTCACACCCACCTTCACACGATGGAAAACACAAACCCCCACTAACCGTCTCACGTTCAGCGGTCTATTAGCCTCATCTGCAGGAAATAACACTGCTTTGATCCCACTTAGTAAAGAGGTTAGGCCTCTACCCGGTACTCCCTAGCCTCCCTCTAGAGTTAACACAACGGATTGTGAACTATTTATGTCAAAGTAGATTGACTACAAACTACGGAATTAAATTCCCAAAAATTACAAAAATTGTTCCACGCAAAAAAAAAAAAAAAAAAATCATTCACCAGTGGCAAACAAAATTGTATGAGCTCGAGAGCTCCCTATTGGATGGTTCAACTCTATAGTGAAGCGAGTATTATTGGGATGGGTAACCTGTTGGGATGTCTCAGTGTTCCTCAATGCACTCCAGCACATCACCGTCTCACTTCTGCACCTGCTAACCCGTACATCATATCCCACTCTCAAGTTCCAGATTCATTTCAGCATCTTCTTCTGCTACGTTTCAATCGTTGCTTCCCCTATCAGCGTCCCGCATTTGTCGTCTGTATGCTTCGTATGAAACATAACACCTGCATATCCGTTTTCAGATGGTAAATCCGTTGGAAACAGGGGAGCAACTGATAGTAATGTTTCAACTGGAAGAGAGGCTCAAAGAGTTGGGAAAATCCAAGCATTTCAAGAGACACGAGAGTGAAATGATTTGAATTACCATGAAAGCGGGGGAGGTTTTGGGTTATCAGTTGCTGTCTCATCGCAAACCAAACGTTTGTGTGAATTCTGCGATTTACTGGCATTTGAATGTTCGTTTCTTCATTTCCATTCGTGTTAATGAAAGCTTTGGCAGGGGTAATAGAGAGCTATGTGCATTGGAGTCGTGTATTGAGTTGGAGTCACTGAAACAACTCCATGCCCGCATACTCATCTGTGGACTTGACGAAAATGTCCAATTAGTCACCAAACTTGTAATTATGTATACTAAAATGAGTTTAACTGATGCACGCCTGGTTTTTGAGCAAATGTACAAACCACCTATTTTCTTGTGGAATATATTAATGAGAGAGTATGCCAGCAAGGAAGCCCTTGTGTTCTACAGCCGAATGCGGCAGGCAGGAATACGGCCAGACAATTTTACTTTTCCACTTTTACTGAAGGCTTGCGTTGGCTTATCAGATCTGCAAGCGGGGAAGGCCATTCATTACCACATTATGAGATCTGGTTTCGAATCAAATGTTTTTGTTGGCAATGCCCTTATGGATATGTATTCAAAATGTGGGAGTCTTGAGGATGCACGCCAAGTGTTTGACGAAATGACTGAAAGAGATGTTGTTTCTTGGACTGCGATGGTTGCAGGGTATGCCCGGACAGAGCATGCTGAAGAGGCCCTTGCACTCTTTGGTAATATGCAGCTTGAAAATATTATGCCAGACTCCGTTACCATGGTGAGTGTTTTATCAGCATGTGCTGATTCAGGTGCTCTAGAACAAGGCAAGTTGATTCATGATCAGATAAATAAAAGTGGATTAGATTCTGACATTTTTATAAGGACTGCATTGGTAGACATGTATGCTAAATGTGGTAGTATAGATATTGCAAATCAACTGTTTGAGAAAATTCCAAGAAAGGATGTGGTGGCATGGAATGCGATGCTTGCTGGGTATGCTAAAAATGGACAAGCAAATGAAGCTTTCATGCTCTTTAGTCAAATGCAACTGTCAGATGCAATACCCAATTCAGTAACAGTGGTGAATCTTCTCTCAGCCTGTGCCCATTTGGGAGTGGTGGAACAAGGCAAAGGGGTTCACACTTACATCATCAAAAGGGGGTTTGAATCAAGTATTGTTGTGGGAACTGCTCTCATTGACATGTATGCCAAATCCCGCAGTATAGACATAGCATGGCTGCTATTTGAAAATATGCCTTATAGAAACATGATTTCATGGAGCGCAATGATTGCAGGTTATGTTCAGAATGGGCTCGCCAGGGATGCTTTGATACTTTTTGAGCAAATGCAGCTGGAAAATATGAAACCCAACTCGGTTACCATGGTAAGTGTTCTTTCAGCTTGTGCCCAGATATCAGCTTTGGAGGAAGGCAAACGTATCCATCTTTACATAATCAAGAATGGAGTTGAGTTTGATATTTCTGTCGAAAATTCCCTGGTAGATATGTATGCAAAGTGTGGCAGTATAGACATTGCACGGAATCTTTTTGATAAAATGTCTAAAAGAGATGTGATCTCATGGAATGCAATGATTGCGGGCTATGGAATGCAAGGGCATGGAGAGGATGCTCTTGCACTTTTTAACCAAATGCCAAAAACAAGAATAAGGCCAAATCACATTACCTTTGTTTCGGTTTTGTCTGCATGTAGTCATATAGGACTGGTTGATTTGGGACGCAAATATTTTAACTCTATGAGTAGAGAACATGGTATTACTCCAAGCATGAAACACTATGCATGCATGGTTGATCTTCTTGGCCGTGCTGGGAATCTGGACGAGGCAGAAGATTTGATAAAAGTATGCCATTAGAGCCTGATGTTTTTGTGTGGGGGGGCATGCTTGGTGCCTGTAGAATTCACTCCAATATTCAGCTAGGAGAGTATGCGGCAGAACAACTATTTAATTTGGAGCCTGAAGATGCTGGATATTATGTGTTAATGTCCAACATTTATGCTGCAGCAGGGAGGTGGAATGATGTAGCCAAGGTGAGAGATTTGATGAAAGTTAAGATGCTGAAAAAGACACCAGGATGCAGCTTGATTGAGGTAAATAACAAGATTCATACATTTCTCTCGGGAGACAAATCACATCCTCAATCTGAGAAAATTTATGCAATGTTAGCGACCTTGATTGAGAAGATTGAGGAAGCTGGGTATGTGCCTGATACAAATTTTGTGTTGCATGATGTGGAGGAGAAGGTGAAGAAGCAAATGCTCTACAGCCATAGTGAGAAGCTAGCCATTGCTTTTGGACACATCAATATCAAAATTTTATTGCCTATTCGGATTACAAAGAACCTTCGTGTATGTGGGGATTGCCACAATGCTTCTAAGTTCATCTCTAAGATAGTCCAACGAGAGATTATTATGAGGGATGCTAACAGGTTTCATCATTTCAAGAATGGATTTTGTTCTTGTGGGGATTTCTGGTGATACTTAGCCAAATTATGCATACTACTTGCCTTCTGTTGCAAATCCGAATATCAGTATTGCATTACAAGTTATGATACTCGCACAATAAATACAATAATAAATCTATAGAATTAAAGTAATAACATTCACAAATGCATGAAATGAAGCACTCGTGAAGGAATTATAGGGCTTTGTAGATACCTAATTCTCCAAAAAGATTAATTATTTAGTATAAATTTGTTTTCTTCTAGTGTATTTGTGTGTTTGTTAATTATTGGTCCAAAATAATCTCTTATTGGTATATTCATCATGTTGTTGACTATTTTTTGTCGCATTCCTCTCATTTCTTTCTCTTCTCTTGTTTCCTCACTCTTCTCCTTGTTTAATTGTTGTTCTAGCTTTTCCCATAACCATATTAGTTCAATTTTGTCTTGTATAAAATTGTACTTTTACGATTATGGTTCCCCAAAATTGTACCCCCATATTTTGGAGCCTTTTGTTTATTTGGTGTGTTTGGGTAAATCAGTATCACTTAGTCTCTGTTAGTTTTCTTGTCCATTGTGTGTTGACATGCATGCCAATATAGTTGTAATTTGAATTCAAGACGGTTATAAATACCTAGGTGTATTAGTGCACCGACAACATACGATCAATACAAGGAATACGTTATAATTTGAGTGAGAGAAGTATTGTCATGCCAAAAGCAATTACAAACATTTAAGCAATATTCAAGAATTTAAGGCGATCTAAAGAGCATCTAGCATTCATTTTTTCAAAGTGATGAAGTCATTGAAAGAGATAAGGTTTGGGTACTTGCATTGTCTTTGGACTACTCATTGATTTGCATTATACTTTGTGTGTTGGATTAAAACAATTGCCACTATCAAGCAACCTTTGTGATAATAATGGAGGAATGATGGCATGCCCCTCAAAATGTCATTTGTTTTATTGCATTTTTTAAGGTGTTCTTGCCGTATTAAGGTTTCAATGAAGGATGCATGTATTATGAGGTACTCATAGTCCATGTTTGTGGGGCAAGATGTCGCAAGGTTGAGGAGCACAAAGTTTAAAGGAAGAGCGTAGGCTTTTATGACCATGAAGTAACACGAGACGTCTTGCGAAACTACACACAAACCATTTGCCTTTTCTTAGGGAGAAATGGTCCCAATTGCATCTTCGATTCATTGCGGGAGTTGAACCTAAGGTTGTTGAAGGTTTTACCACTTAGCTCAACCTATGTATTTTGTTGCTTTGACCACCTAAAATAACTAATGTGTGCCCTGACGGCAGTACGAGTGGTCAAGGTGCATGAATGTTATTGGTGCATTGATCAAGCTAAAAGACAACCAGCCACTTGTGCAATCCTTATGTTGTCTTCCAAACATCTTTAGGATGGATTGGTACCTGATGGTAACTTGACTTCAAGTCGGTCTTTTTGAAGTATTATGCATCTTAGAGATGATCTAACAGTCATCCATAAACAATGGATATCGATTCTTCGCCATTGTCTTATTGAGTGTGTGATAGTCAATTCACAATCGCCAATTTTTGTCTTTTTTTTACACAAGGACTATTACACTTTCATAAGGAGAAGAGCTAGGCTTAATCTTTCCTTGATAAAAAATCTCTTGCATTTGGTGTTGGACTTCATCAATCTCCCAAATGGACATGCGTACAATGGAATATTTTGAAGAGAGGATCCTTGAACCAAGCCAATTTCTTACGTTCTCGCAAAATGTGATGGAAAGACTTCCAGGTTCTGCAAAGAAATCTCCATGTTATTACAAAGAACTTGTTAAGGAGTTGTTGCTACAATGATGTTTGTGTGGATCTGTGTGTTGCCAGTGCTTTCTTACTATCTCACATAGGTGCTCCAAGGAGGACCATGAACAACATGAACTTTTGTGTATGTGAGATAAGCTTGCATTATCGTTTGGTTGAGAACAAAGTGATTTTAGTTGATGGAGCATACTCCATAGGGTTGAAGAAGGAATCTTTGACATGGATAATATTTTGTTGTGGCCTTGATTGATATGTAACATCTCGATCTCGGTCATACACATGAATATTTAAGTAACATTTCATAAACCTCTAGTGGTAATATGTCATATGTGATTGTGTCTTCCATGGATTTGCACTTGTATAGGAAAGTGCATTGTCACTAGACTTGTATATCTTTCCCTTAGTGGAGTCATCTAAGAGAGTATGATTGGGGATGTGCTTTAGTAGTAAGACCTACACGATGGATTATGCCTTGTGAAATGATGTTCTTATGGCTTCCAGTGTTAATGATGACATGTAGAGGTTGTCTTTTAACCCATTTTTGGTAGAAGAGATGCCCCATTCATCTCAAGTGTTGATGGTAATGACATTGGTACTTAGAAAATCAATTCCATTTGTCAATGCAAAACATGATGGAGATTGTACAATAGAGGATTATTGTGCATAACATTAAGAATCATTACGGCTATGAGTGTGGTGTTGGTTTGTCACCTTGTTTCATCTTTCCCGTGTCTAATGTTGAAGGTCCATGATCCATCTAGTGTTGTGCAACCTTCTCATGAAACTTTTCGTGCTTGTAAGGAATGTTATGCATTTATGTAAGGGTTAAGATGGTGTGTTGTGTATGGGATGACTTTTGCGTACAATGGTAAATGAAGAGGATAATCTTTGCTTCATCTTTTCCTTAGTTTCGGTCCCAAAGTAACATTATGATGTGCTCACCCTAATGTGTCATATTTTAAGGGGTACCAAACATTTGACTAGCCAACATGTTCTAAACTATTTTTTTAAGGGTAGTTGAAACATCGGACTAACCAAGTTGTTCTAAACTAGGGATTTTAAGGGAAAGTTGGAACATCAAATTAATTGAATTGTTCTAAACTAAGGATGGAAACCAACTAATGTAAGTAGTAGATGCATGAAATTAAAAAGGTAGTAAGATCGATAAGAGGAAAGTACAAGTATTTATGACATGTGAGGTGGTATGCATATCAAAATACATGAGGAGAACATACCCTTGGTGCGGTGTGCTCTCAAAGAGGGTTTTTAATTCTTTGATGGTTTATTTGAGCTGAATATATTTGGATTGAATTATTAAAATGTTATAATATGAGGTGTATGAAGATGGAAGATGTTCCAAGATGGCTCGAAGCTAACAGGTGAATGATGCTAGACATCATGAGATACCCCAAAGGTGAAATGAGATGACATTGTGTGATGCCCCAAAATGTGAGAAGAGAGAATGATGGGCATTGAGAGATTACCCAAAATGTGATAAGATAGGAAGTATTGGCCCATGATTGGACTTGATATCCACATATTTCATATCAGCATAGTGAGTTAATGAGTGAACCAGGAAGAGATCAAGGGGTTGAAAATAAAGGCTATTACAGGATATTGTAAAGTCAATAACATCATATTTTCTAATGACATCAACCAAGATAGAGAAATCAGGGTGGTGGATGCAATCAACTAAGGCAAAGTGATTAAAACGACATTGACCATTATATGATCTAGTGGCCGATGTCGTCAAGATTGTCTATTTGTTTCTAAATGCCATAAAGTTTTCCGCTAAGTAGTTGATGCCATCATAGATGTATGATTTTGTGAGGTGAGAGAGGAAATTGGAAAATTGCTTAAGCACCTTATTGGTGGTTTCTAATAAAGAGTATCTCGAGAGGGTGAAAAGATGAGAGACCATCATTAATATCAAGATATAAGTTGATATGTTCAAATGGATTGTAAATGGGAAGATCATTTGGTGGATCTTCAACCATGGTAGGATGATAAAATTTGGGATGGATCTTTGACCACGCTAAATTGAACCCTAAGACACATCTAGTTATTACACTAGGTGTATAATTATGGATTGGTTTGTGCTAATGGAATTAATTGAACCCTAATTTGTGTCTTATTGTTGCACTAGGTGTATAAGGGCTTGATTTGCACAAGTTGGGCAGCAATCAATATCTAATACACGTCTAATTGCCATATTAGGTGTATAATTAGGGTTAAAATGGCACAAACATGACCAATTGATTCCTAATACATGTCTAATTGTCATACTAGGTGTATTAGGGCTAGATTGCCAAAAACATGGCCATTCAATCCCCAATACATGCCTAATTGTTTCACTATCATACATTAGGGTTTGATTGGCCCCCTTTGTGCCAATTCAACCCTAATACATGTCTAATTATCATGTTATGTGTATTAGGGATCAATTGGCCACGTTTGTGCCAATCAATCCCTAAGAATGTCGAATTGTTGCACTAGGTGTATTTTCGATTCGTCATTCCCTTTCCCTTTCCAAAAAAAAGTTTGTTTTGAACAATATCACCAATTGTGAATCACTATTTTTTTATTAATTTCAATGTCCCATTGATTAAAAATAAATATATTTTAGTTGGAAAGACATTATGTTAATTGTATTAAATGGATTTTAATTTTAGTGGTTAGTATTATGGTCTATTTTTTGAAAATGGTGATAAGCTTAACTTTGCTTTTAATTTAGATGTGATTGTTTTGTAGAATGTGTATGAATATATGATGGGTAGTTCGGATGTGATGTTTTTCAAACATATAACTAACAAATGTCAAACATCAATTTATTTTGCATTATCTATTACATCATGTTTGATTTTTGTTTCAAGTGGGTGATCTCAAACCTAGCTAAATTTGATACTATGTGTGTCATACTATGAACCCAATGCTAATTATGACATCAATAAGAAAAACTTAACGAATTATGTCAATGAACAAAAATTAACTGTCAACTTTGACATGTCTCCCTATTTCCACACTATATCATAAATTGTGTGAAAATAATAAAATAAGGTTATTGTTGTGTTAAGGGCAAAAAAATAGCATTAGAAATCATGAAAATGGAAAAATAAGACATAAAAGCATGGAAAATCATCAAAACATTCTAGCGGAAATAACCTAAGATCAAACTAAAATTAAACATGAAATTCAAACCTTAATAGGGGTAAATTATATGAAACCCTAAGTGTAGATGGAAAACCCTAAAATTTTGTGTTCAATCAATTATGGAATTCACCAAATTTGTTCGATTATTCTACACAAAGAGATAAAATGTTATAAAACTTGAGGTAATTCAAGTTAAAATAAATAAATGCAATTAAACATATCAATCAATTGTAATCGAGGGTAAATGTGTAATTAAGTGATTTTGATTAATCAAGATAATCGATAGAGATTAGATACTTAGCATTCATAAATGTTAAGTGGATACTAGAAACTACCGCAAGGCCTAAAACAACTTAGAAATGTTTCATAAAGGGATCAAGTGAAAATCACAGACAAAGGAGATTCTTGGACACTACCAATAGAGTTAAACACCAATGTTAGGCAACACTTTATGGGTTTGTCAAAATTGGATGGGAGGGCATTATGACATGAAACTAGTTGACCCCTTTGCATTTGTTTTTAATCTAGATTATGATGTTTTTGGGTCTTAAAGTCTATGTGACAAATATTGTACGATCTCTCCTTGTTCCAAACCCTAGCAATACATAGTTGATGAAAAAACACCTTTAAAAGATGTCAAAATTTTGGGTTGTATTAACTGATCATACCCTTGTGATTGGTAAGCATTGTCTAATTTCATTGCACCCTCATGATAGTTGTCCATTGTCTATACCACTCTCATAAGGTGGCTCAAACTACATGTAGTTCTGCCACCTATATGAGCATGTGAATGTGAAAAATATGTGTTATCTAGATGTAATACTATTTATATACAATGAGACATGGCACCATGAAAAATTGACCTTTTGAACTCAAATGTTTCTTATTATAGTACTATTGTAAGAGCTAGGATGTGATTATGCTTTGTGTAATAATATCTAAGATGTATAAGAGCGTATTAGGTGATAGGGGTGTTATAAGAGAGATAAGAGGCTAGGAGTGACCTTAGAGGTCATTTATATGTACAAGTGGCCCTTTATTTATTTCCCACCATAGTTGACCCATGAAATGGGTTTAGGTCAACTTAATGAATTTCCTTATTTTAAAAAGGATTTTTTATGGTCTCCTGGGCATTATCGGCAGATAGGGACATTTCCAGTAGATTACACCGCTCAAGGTTGTTAATACTGTCAAGAGACAAGGAGTAGAGATCTAATGAGTGGAGAATGACTATTTATGATTTTAAAGGTGTTTCCATATAGATTGAGTTGGTCCTGGTAATTGTGATTAACCTATAGAGGTGACCAATTTAGTGGATGGATAAACTTATGGGAGGAAAGTGTGTTCAAGAGTAAAAGATATGTCAATTGTATGTGTAAATAGTGATGCAGCCTAGAATTGTTAGTTAACACCTAGTTGCGTTGGCACATCACTCAGCCTAGGCTGAGCACTCACCCAAAGTGCACAAAGGTACCGGGTTCCTCTTAAAGGTTGTTGTAGTAGAATGGTGGCATGATAAAGCAGTAAACATATATTTTGGAAACTAATCTATCTATTCAACATTATACTTAACCAGATCTATAAGTGCTTAAAGGTAAATCATTATGAAAATAATAATATGCATTGATAAAACACATCAAACACTGTTTGTTTGGCCAATTTTCTTTATCTATTCATCATACCAACAATATAGAAGCTTCATACAATACTAGGCATGCGCGCATGGATCTGTTACAATTATCTAGTCGCATGTACTCATGTTTCTCTCATTCTTCAAAGCATGTGTCTCTCTCCCTTAAGTAATTCATTACACACACACACACACACACACACACACACACACACACACACACATATAGGGTGGGAACTAGCCCTTCACCACTTAACTCTATTAGAAATAGGTCGCATGCTAATAACAACCACGCGCCTTTTTACAACTATAGCCATACATGCAAGTATGCTATCTATAGATCACTGATAGTTAACTACAGTGGTGGATCTATTCTTAGCTTATGCCCATGCAAAAGTGAGTTGTCATGCTCTTCAAAGAATCTCCACGAAGAGTGGCGCACAAGTCTCGGTATCACTTTGTGTGCTCTGCATGCCAATCTCTAATAATAGACCTGGTCTCCAAAATCGGCTAAGTCCTTGAGAGTCTGGCTCTACACCTCCACGCGTGACACATTCCTATACCTTTGCACTTTTGGTCCTATGTTGTTCTTCCACACGGAATTTGTGTGTAAGTTCAGCTAAGTGTTTTCTCTTATCAACATTACCCCACACTAATCTCATTGTCACCCCGACAATGGCGATGTCCAAAACTTATACAAAGAATGGATAAATAAAGAATGGTTGAATAAATAAAGAATGGATAAATTTTGAATAAGGTATACACAACTAACAAAAATGTTCAAGCCTCAGGGCCCTCCGTTTCATCCTGAAGCAGCAACTCTGGATATTCTTCTTTGATATCTGCTTCCAGGTTCTCCCATGCTTATCGGCTGCAGCTCCCCCTTACCTCAAGGACGTATATAATGATGGACTGCAACTCTTCCATGGTGAGTTTTCCTTGCTCATTATGTATCACAAGCATTACGCTTGACATAGAGGTTTGCACCCCCTCCAATACATCCATCTTCTGAGCAATGAGCTTTCCAAGCTCCTCTAACCTCTCCTTATGCGGTGCTTGCACCGCAGCTAGTGCCTCGCACTTTTGCTTTACCAGAACCAACCGTTCAATGTGGCCAAGGGTAGCATCCTTCATAGCCTTATGGACCTCATTTTTCTCCTCCAATGTTTTCACCACGATCAGCACATCTGGGTTGTGCATATTGTTAGTGCATGATCGGATTTCTTTAGCTCATCATGGGTGGCTTGTAGTAGGCCTTCATACATAGCAATCTTCCTTGCTACTGTAGCCTACGCTTTCTCTGACTTTTCCCCAAGGTCCTTGGACTGTGTTGATACGCGCACCTTTTCATCCTCCAACACTAATGTTATCATTGTTTTCACATAGTGCATTACAGAAGGAAATTCTTTTAGTACTGGGATTCCAGATGTGGGCATACCTTTAGAACATCATCTCCAATCTCCTCTGCCATATTAACAAAAGTGTCATATTTTCTTTTGATTAAGTCCTTTTCCTATACTAGGCACGCTATCTCCACATCCTTGGCTTTCAATTTCTCCGTCGCCGCTTAATGGTAGCAGATTTATCAATGTTTCTTCTTGCTACTTCAGAGGATACCTTCACCAGAGCATTGCTCACCTGCTCGTCTGACATCATCGTTGGTTTAATTGTCATGTGGTGCATTTTGGTGCCTTCTTCAACCGCCTCGATCCACGATTATTCACCGACATCAAATTCGGGCTCGTCCATATGCGTGTGCATAGACCATGAAAGTTGCTTCCTTGTGCGCAAAGTTACCTTGTCCTCGTCCATGAGCGCCCAACCGAATAAATCCTTCTGCTCGATGGTGCTCTGGAACCGAGTGCAAATAATCAGCTTTGGGTCTTCTGCGTACCCCATGGTATGTGCCTTGGTGTCCTCCCCTGTTCTACGGGATCTGGGCCCTCTTGGAATGGCTACATCAAGGTTAGGAATACCAGATGTATCCCCACCCTTGTCCTATGTAGCCTCTGATTGATCCCCTTCTTCTCCTTCCATCTTCTCCTCCTTGTGTTGAGGCTCTTCTTCAGTTAGAGATGAAGGCGCCTTCTCCTCAGATTCTTCTGTCTCCTTGCTCAGCCTGAGTTTTCTTCGTTTCTTCTCCTCTGGCTCCTTCACTTGTGGGGTTTCTCCTTGTGCCCTTATGCACTTAAACACCTTCTTAAATCTTTGTGCGCCCTGCTCCTCCCCCATAACTCCTCCCCGGGAGTTGTCACGCGCTCCTCCTCCTGGCTAGATGGTTACTTCCTCCTTTGCACTAGGCCACCACTATCTTTGTGTTCTTCATCCTCTTCCTCATCATCTTGCTTGGGTGTAGAGGGCCTAGGTGCCGAATGTTCTCCATAGTATGCTTTCCCTTTGGTGGCCCTGGAAGTGCGAATTCATTCTCCACATACTTGTTATTCTCCATTTTGGGCTTCAGTTGGAGGTATATTAGCGCGCCCCAATATCTACAATGGCCAGTGTTTCTGGCTTAATGCTCAAGATCTCCGAGATGTTATTCTCGTTGTATGCATTCCTCCCTGGATATCCATATGTCTTCCGCAGGGTGTGATATTCACAATCCACCTTGTCTGCATTAAACACCAACCTCCGTGTGTTGGTGAACCGATGAACTGCAGCTTGGAAGTATTGTGCGGGAAATGCATATGGCAGTTTGCACCAGGGGCTCCACGACCCATCTATCATTGGAAAGCGCGTAATACAGAAGTGTTGGTAGACTAAATTGTACCTGTTTCCCTAGGACCAAAGGCAATTCCTTGGGTATACGCCATTCTTCTCCAAACGCCATGTGGAGCCTATCATACCACATCTTTGCTCACTCCTTCACCTCTTCGTCATCGACCCCTTGACAGAGATACTTGCTGAATCACTCAGCTAGAGACTTGTTATTTATGGGGTATTCCCATATATTCTCTTTTGGGCCATCTGGTACCCCAATCTCCATGAAGACCAAACTTAGTAGGACGCAGCCAAAACTTATCTTATTCCCTTTGCATGCTTCCTCTACTATCCGCTCTGCAATGAAGCCGACAATGTTATAAGTGACTCCTTCTGACATGCGCTTTGCCACATGTAGCCACATAGAGTTAACTTGTGACCATCATTCTTGGTCATTCAATTTTGTGGTTAGATGTGCTACTACCTGTACTACTGGAAAATTTTTCAATCTATCAATGTCCATTTCTCTATGGTCCTTTCTGATAGCCCAATGCCTTTTGTGTCTCCAAGATGGCGCTTTTGTCAGCTAAGTCGGTCTTAATGTCTTCGCCCATTTCCCGTAATCTAGTAACTGTGGCAATAAGGATGGGTGTCAATCTTACCCTCCGTCCTGCAAAGTAGAAGAAGTCCTCATGGACTCGGCTCATCAGCCATCTATACAAGGGTGCATACTTTCCAAAGTATGGAAGCTCATAAAGCTGGTAGACACCATTTCCTTTTAGTAGCTTTTCCCGGCATCATCATATATTGGCATGCCGTCCTCAGTGTGCCTATTCATTCGAGAAGTGAGCAGGTCGTCTAATTTCTTCTAGGTTTTCATTGGTCCGTGATTGTATTCACTTATCTTACTTTGTCTTATGTGGGTATTCCATTCTGCCCCAACAATAACTTCCTCAGGGTACTGCATTTTGGAAAAATTGCTCTCGGGGCCATCTCCTCCTCTTCTTCCACCACCACCTTCTTCTTTTCCTTTACCAGTGTTGCTTTCTTCTTTGGTGCCATTCTTCTTTCAGGGTTTTGTTGTCTAGATTTGTATGCTGTAAGTTTTTCGTGGTTTGCTTCAAACCCTACTTGATCCAACCGTGCCCTAATTTGCAATCATGAACTTACACACCCTAGCTCTATTTTGTTACTCTACTTTGTCAAACCCTTTTCCTAGGGGATTCAAGCCCTTCTAATAAACAAATCTCTTCTCTCGTCCTGGTTCACTTGCTTTGTACCTTGAATCGGTTAGCTTTATGCTCTTCGCATATAGGCTCTTTGTCGAATTCTCGTAGTCGCAAGGGTAAAAATGAAATCGCATCCTGTCCTTATATAGATTTCTACTTTTTGCTACATTAATTGCTCCTCCACCTACCAAATTCTCCTCATTTATGACCCATTTTTATCATTTCCACGTGGTATACCTTCGCGCCAAATGCTATAGCCTCTAGCGCGCCCTTTTACCCTTTGTCATAGACTTCTCTTCAGCGCGCACCCTAGCACCCGAATACCTCATCACTGCATCATCTCCTGGTAATTACCATGGTCACCACTTACCTTGTGTTATATGTTCCTTCATCCATCTTCATCCTTTCTTATCTTGAGAAGCAATCTTTTGTCAGTTACCCTTAGCAACCTTCTTTCTCAACACCCGCAACATTAAATCTTTCTGCAAAGATATACCCGAGAGTCACCAACAATCCACCCCACATGAAAAGGATGTGTAGTCCTCTGCGCATCAACATGCTTCATATTGTAGTTAGCTTCATGCGCGCAAGTGCGCTTATTACACAAACAAGAGCTAAATTGACAAAGCATAAATGACGATGAAATAAATACGTTAAGGAAATGCGAAAGGGAAACCTAATTTATCCGCAATCTTGCCTTATTACAAACACCAAGAAGACTTATTTATAGTAGGGCTTCAACCTACTCTCGTTAAAGTAGCCAGAAACCTTGTGCCATCAATAGTGTCTAACGGCAAGCACCAGGACTCAAGTATATGAGTGATAACATACGGCCCCAGCCAATGCACCTTGAGCTTTCCTAGATGGCGCAAAACTTGGAGTCATACGAAGTACCATTTGTCCCACCACAAGTTTATTATCCTGGATGTGTCAATCATGCCATGCATTTTGGCACGCTTTCTCCTGTTTTTGACTCCAGCGTGCGATGACTCAGGTGCTCATCCAGTTGAACCATTGTCGCAATCCATTCTTCCAAGGCTTGCTCATTAGCTAGACCTCCAGCATGCACAATGCGCAAAGAAGGCAACATAAATTCTATAGGAAGAACAAATTCTACGCCAAACACCAATTGAAAAGGTGTGGCTTTGTTCAATCTTTTGTATGGTGTTCGATAAGCCCAAAGAACAACAGATACTTTATTATCCCAATCTTTCCTTCCAACATCACAAATCTTGGTCAATGTGTGGCTCAAAATCTTGTTAAAAGCCTTCAGCAGTCCCATTTTCCTGAGGGTGATAGGGTGTAGTTTATGGTGGGAAACCATAAACTCGTCTAAAAGAATTCTTATTGTCTCATTTAAAAAATGTGTGCCCCTATCACTTGTTAAACTTAAAGGACAACCATACCTTGTAAGAACATTCTC
The DNA here is from genome assembly GCA_018340775.1 of Taxus wallichiana var. yunnanensis. Lineage (NCBI taxonomy): Eukaryota > Viridiplantae > Streptophyta > Pinopsida > Cupressales > Taxaceae > Taxus > Taxus wallichiana. Next base: position 976,250,705 of record CM031242.1, on the reverse strand, counting down.
CCATAAGAACCTTGTTGTTGTAGCCGATGTATAGTCCTTGGTAGGTGTTGCTTCTGCCCATTGGGTAAGATAATCTATACAAGTGATGATATAGCGTGATCCAGTTCTGCGTGCGGCTGTGCGGTGAAATAGGCCCAACAAAGTCAATTTCCCATTTCTCAAAGGGTTTTGCACTTGTTATTGGTCGTAGGGGCATCTCATCCCTTTGTCTGGTCAACCGAGATGTTGACAATGGTCACATGTCTTATAATACTCTTTACAATCCTTGTACAATGTTTCCCACCACAAACCAGCAAGTAGGATCTTGCGCGTTGTTACATCACCTGCATAATGGCCACCTGCAATACCACCATGTGCTTCTTCTATTATGTCCTTTCGTTCATGCTCCAAGACACAACGGTGTAACACCTCATCTCTACCTAACTTGTACAAATCACCACTAATTAACATGAATGGTGCCACACGAATAGCAAGTTGCTTCTTCTCTAAAGCTTTCATGTCGTCTGGTGCCATACCAGTCTTTAGAAAGACAACAATGTCCTCCAATTCTGATGGTGCGCACTATAACCTATACAGTTGTGCATTAGGCATGGTCTCTTCTATTGTTTGTGCCTCTTCTCCTGATTGAATTCTAGACAAGTGATCCGGTCCAGAATTGCTTTTACCTGGTTTTACCTCAACTGTAAAGTCAAAATCTTGAAATAAGAGTATCCATCGACATATGTGCCCCTGTAAAACGGGCTTGTTCACCAAATACTTTAATGACATGTGATTTGTATAAAACAAAAATTGTGTAGCCAACAAATCTATGCGAAATTTATGCAAGGCATAGATCATGGACAAGGCCTCGCACTCTGTGGTGGTATAATTATGTTCCGCATGGGTCAACTTCCTACTAGCAAAGCAAATGGGATGATCCACAATACCTTCTCCTGGTTGAGCTAAGATGACACCAATGGTTGTGTCAGAGGCGTCCACATGAACATGAAAAGGTTTATCCCATGAAGGAAAATGCAAGATAGGCGCGGTAGTAAGTTTTTCTTCAATATCTCAAACGTGCGCTCTGTGACTCCCCCCAGTAGAATGTACCTTTTCCTTGGAGAAATTCTTCCAAGGGCACGGCAAATTTTGCATACCCTTTTATAAACTTCCTGTAATACCCTGTATGACCCAAAAATCCGCGCACCTCACGCTGAATGGTGGTGCTTTCAAGCCTATGATAACTACAACTTTAGCTGGATCAACCAACAACCCTTCTTTACAGATAATATGTCCTAAAAGTGTGCCAAAGGGAGTAATAAAGATGTACTTCTTGATGTTCAATGAGATACTCAAATCATATCGACATCTCTCAAACATTAAGCATAGATTGTCACAATGATCCTTAATCAGCCCATAAACGGTCCAATCATCAAGATAGACCTATAAGAAGTTATGAATAAAATCCTTGAAGGCTTGTACCACTATCCTTGAAAATACAGTAGGTGCATTCTTCAATCCAAAGGGCATCACAGTATAGGTAAAGCTTCCCCATTCAGTAGTGAAGGTGGTCTTCTCTTGATCTTCCGGGCAATCCTAACTTGATGATACCCTGAAAACCCATCTGTAAATGAATATATTTTTCACCCAGCCACTCCTAATATTTCCTCCATGGATGGCGTAGAAAAGGGATCTGTAACACATGTTGCATTCAACTCCCTATAATAAACACAAATTCGAATCCTACCATCCTTTTTTATGCTTATCACCATAGGACTAACCCATTCTGATTCATCCAATGGTCGAATGATCCCGTATTTCAACATCTTGTCAATCTCCTCCTTTACTTTCTCACACAAATTGGGATTCATCCGATATGGTCGCTTCTAGCAGGAGCGCACACCTTCCTTGAGCTTTATCTTCATTTCCCGAGTGATATATGCATGCCTTTAAGTTCATGGTATCCTCTTGGGAATAAGTCCTCATAGTCTCGAAGTAACTCTATGATCTTTGCTACCTCTGATTCTGACCAGTAATCCCCAATTATCACCTCCTTAGGTTCAAATTCTGTGCCTATATTTACTTTTGTTGTCTTCATAGGTTCATGATATGCACACGCATCTACATCCGCACTGGATAACACTTCACATGTTCCATGTGAATGATCCACATCCAAGTGCTCAACTTCCTCCTCATCAATTATGTAAACCATCTTCCCCTTATCTTTTCCAGAGAAGCGCACTCAAGTAATATGATATCATCTTCTTCATCTGTAAAATGCACCCCTGTCTCTATCTCACCAAATAATTCCTGAATAAGTTCTTCCGCTTTCCCACTGTCTCCCATGGTTAAGCGCTTGATAAAGCTTAAAGATGTGTTCACTGGTGGTGTAGATGAAAAGAAGTCAAACGTTTGGATCATCCTGCAGTCAAAGTTTTCCAGTTACCAATGTCGTGATGTAATTCAGCATAGACATACCAAGCACGCACACAACCTTGTAGAGTAGAATAAAACCGATGCACCCAAAGTGAGGGTGGTAATACTTCTTGTCCTACTGTCTCAGAGTCTCTCACACTGTTGGATATGATGTTGAGTAGGTTGATCACCATGATAAGGGCTTATTTTTGTAGGTGCATTACTTCTTGAAAACCTGGTTGATAAGGCGGTCCCAATCATTCCCCATTCTAAGAGATTATCCCTGTGGACTACCCACCAGCACGCGGCCATCCCACCCAAAGTATATGACAACATATCTCGTCGTTTAAGCTGGTCAACCTAGTTTGTTTCCATGACCTATAAAAATCTAGCCAAATCTTTAGACCCAGTATAGCGGGTACTTCACGTGACCTATACATCGAACAAGTGAAAACCCATTTTGCAAGTAATCGCGCGCTTAACTTCGTGCCCCATCGATTGCATAAGTGCCATGAGCCCAATTATCACAAGCAATACTAGTAGTATTGCTGATTGACTGAGAATCTTCCCAATGAAGGATTCCTTCCTTAGATGGATCATTGACCTCTGGGTCCCGAATAGCGCGTATATAGATTCTGTTCAAGTCCTCTTCGCTTAAAGGTTCCACATATGGCATGGATTTCCCATCTATCAATGGTATTATGACCCTTTCCTCCTTGTTCTCAAAGCTGATATACCCCTTGTTAAACCTCAAATCAGCATTGTTCGCATAACACCAAGGGCACCCAAGCAAAGCTGGGAAGCTATCTACTTCCAAGCGCTAGCACTTCGAAGTCTCCTATGAACTTGGCCCCTTATATAGTGATAGATGCATCCTTCAAAACTCCTATGGGAGTATTTCATTCTGTTTGCCATGAACAATACATTAGATGATGGCTGTAATGGGGGTCTCCCCATTTGTTCCCACGCATCTAATGTAAGTACATTTACTTCACCTGTGTCAATCAGAATATTACGCAACAGCCACCCATCCACAACAACATTCAAAGTGATCTCCTTGTCGTAATCAATGCTATCGGGGGAAGATTTGCATGAAGTATTTGTCTTCTAGTCTCAGTTCCCACGCGCGGAGTATTCCCTTTCAACCAATTTCCTAATAAAGGAATAATATTCTCCTGGCACAACGTTCTACATACCTCTCTGATGTCATCAATATCCGACGGGGCCTGTTCTGTATCCTTGTGCTCCAATTTCCAAGACTGCTCTTTTAAACCTTGTATCTCACCTTGAAGGATCCTAAGGACCTCCATTGTTTCCTAATAGACTTCTTTTTGATGAGATGGATCTGGATATCTAGCATGCAAAACCTCCTCCCTAGTGATTGTCAACTTCAGTTGCAACACCTCTCTTGCGCGTGCCACCTCAGCTCGTGTGGTTATCTTGATTGTTACCGCCTCAAGTTCTGGTGTTAACTTGGGCATCCACTGATTCTCTATCGCGCGCTAGATTCTAACCATCCCCGCACCCTTGTTTTCTTTCTTGTGCTACTTACTGAGATGCTCATACAAGTCCGGACACTCTTCATAACTATGCCCCTTTCCACAAAATGAACAAGAAATATTCTATGAGCATTTGTGCCTATAATGGTCAGGTGAACCACATGTATAGCAAGTTCCACGAGGGAATTCACTCCTTCCTCCACCTCGGCCTCTTCCTCCATATCCGCCTTGATATCCTTGTCCGCTTTCACGAACCCCTTCAAACCTTCCGTCATTCCCGTCATAGTGCGTTTTATTATAATCCCTATCTTGATGCTCATTCTTCCCTTTAGAATTATCAGCCACACTCACCTGTCTTACCCCAATATCAATGGCATCATGGATTTGGCCAATCAATCTACAATCCTCAATATCATGGGTCGTGGACCTACAAATTTTACAAAAGGAGGATACATTCTTCCTGATCGCGCGTTGTAGTAGGGGGCAGTGACTAGCATCATGATTTAAATGGCAAATATCACAGTCTAATAACAATGAACGTATAGTTCTGCGAGGAAACTATCCTTGGTGTGCCCTTCCACTTCACAATCTGTACACCAAATTCCTGAGTGTGTTTCATGAGCTGAGTTTTCTGATAATTTCTCTAACTGTTTTGCCATAGCCGCTATCTGAGCTTCCAAAAATGGACTAACTCCAGGTGTCATACTCCTAATCGCTTCAAAGGTGTGTAAAGCGGTTTCCAATGCTTCACACGGATCGGTATAAGTCTTATGCGACAGTCTGTTATTTGAAATGGGGTAATAAATCCCCGAAAAACCATTGTGCATGATGACTTGCATGAATGTCATAAGAGAGTTTGTATAGAAGTGTTTTAAAACGTGCATCATACTCACGTACACTTTCAGTAGTGCCTTGCTTTATATCCTTGAGTGCGCTTATACTCTTCTGCTCAAACTCGGGATGTGGAACTCTTTTAAGAAAGCATTTTCAATGTCGCATAGTCAATACAAGTTTGATTGGGATCAAACTTTCTATACCACCAATTGTCGCGCGTGCTGTAATGTAGTAGCAAATTGGCTTGCCTTGTGCTCAAAGGTTGTAATACCTTTTGCACGCCATAATATTTCACACATATGAACATGCTTAGTAGCATCCTCGATACCTCTGTATTCTAGAAGATGAAGGGACATCTCCATATAAATGTTCTGGGGTTGTTGTAGGCCTTGACCACCCGACCCCAAACCTCCTTGGTTTCCTCTTCCTCCAATACCACTTGAACCATCGGAACTAGAATCACCCATACCGCCCGATCCTCCTCCAGGATTTAGAATAGGGCTTGTGGATGCACTCCCCTGTGCCCCAAAAGTGGTTCTATACTGGACCCCTACAGTCTGGGAAGTAGTCCCTATTCCAGAGGTGAATCCCACACTCGGCACACTCATATTATGTGCAGATGATGAGCCTAAAACGTACCCCCAAAGAATAACAAAGTTGTCTATGCTGCCATTGATGTACTTGTTGTCGACCTATCTCTGCGCTTTTACTTCTTAAATTAAAATTGTCTTTACTTGTTGTACTAGATACTGGAAAACCAAGCGCAAGGGCTAAGTTAGTAGGTTGGCTTAGATGCGTGCTCGCGGCCCAAGTCATATCTACTAGCGTGCTTCCATGTGAGGTCGAAGAGGGTTCTCTGTCATGCTTTCCTAGATGGGGGAGTTCCCGATGCTCTTGCTCTTCTTCCTCCCCATGAGCCTCAAATCCTTCATGAGCCATCTCTCTCCACAACACCATCCGTTCTACAATTTTTTGTCTCTTGCATAATTCCCTCTCGCACGCCTCATCATACTTTAGCTGCCTTTCTTCCCTTTGTTGTGTTGCCGCTAGGTCTGCCATCTTTCACCAATCCTGTTCCCGCCCTTGCACGTGAGACTTTTTTCTTTTCATGGGTTTAGCTTCCAAGTTCAACATTACCATTAGTATTTTGATTGCCAGTGGAATACCTTGCAAATACATCCCTCTAGGATATCGTAGGAAATGGAACTCCACTACCTCCGGGCATGAATAAGTCGAAATTGAATACTCCAAAATATAGCTATTTAGGACACCACAAAACTAGGTATCTACTTCACGAGTCCAACTTAGGTCAACATCATATAGTGTTTGAAATTCCTCCTGTGTCCAAACAATTGTGCGATACCTCCAATTCTGCTTAGATGCATATGCAGTCAACCATTCGTACAATTCTACTGGAAAGATAACAAAGAAGCTTTCGTATAAACATGTCATTCTCGTTACTTCTACCCAAGTGCGTGCGCTAAATCTAGATCCAGTGCCAAACCTCCATGCATATTCTTCCTCCAAATCATGAATCCATTCTTCAACGCTCGCCAAAGTTAGCCAATATGTCTTCATTGCGAACCATTCTAAAACAACTGAAAAAGAGGTCCCGCAACAGAACCAATGATGTAGCCTAGAATTGTTAGTTAACACCTAGTCATGCTGGCACATCACTCAGCCTAGGTTGAGCGCTCACTCGAAGTGCGCAAAAGTACCCGGTTCCTCTTAAAGGTTGTTGTAGTAGAATGGTGGTATGATAAAGCAGTAAACATATATTTTGGAAACTAATATATCTATTCAGCATTATACTTAACCAGATCTATAAGTGCTTAAAGGTAAATCATCATGAAAATAATAATATGCATTGATAAAACACATCAAACATTGTTTGTTCGGCCAATTTTCTTTATCTATTCATCATACCAACAGTACAGAAGCTTCATACAATACCAGGCATGCGCATGGAACTATTACAATTATCCAGTCGCATGTCCTCATGTTTCTCTCATTCTTCAAAGCATGTGTCTCTCTCCTTAAGTAATTCATTACATATATGTATATAGTAATTCATTACATTATATATATGCATATATATATATATATATATATATGCATACACACACACACACACACACACACACACACACACATATCTATATCCATATATACACACACACACACACACACACACACACACACACACACACACACACACACACACATATAGGGTGGGGAACTAGCCCTTCACCACTTAACTCTACTAGAAATAGGTCGCATGCTAATAACAGCCACGTGCCTTTTTACAACTATAGCCATACATGCAAGTATGCTATCTATAGATCACTGATAGTTAACTACAGTGGTGGATCTATTCTTAGCTTATGCCCATGCAAGAGTGAGTTGTCATGCTCTTCAAAGAATCTCCACGAAGAGTGGCGCACAAGTCTCGGCATTGCTTTGTGTGCTCCGCACGCCAATCTCTAAGAATAGACCTGATCTCCAAAATTGGCTAAGTCCTTGAGAGTCTGACTCTACACCTCCGCGCGTGACGCCTTCCTATACCTTCGCACTTTTGCTCCTGTGTTCTTCCACGCGGACTTTGTGTGCAAGTTTAACTAAGTGTTTTCTTTGATCAACAAATAGTGTCAAAAATGATGTTACCAAGTGTCAAATATTAAAATTTGGTGTATAAAATAGTCAAAATAAGTGATTGTTGGGTTAATTGATAAAAACAAAGCTTGTTTGCAATTTTGAAGGCTCATATAACTATTGCGGTATTTTGTTTGATACCAAAGTAAAAATATTAGTTGATTATGATGATCACACCTTTGATAAATATTAAGTTTACAATTCTATTGATAATAAAGTAAAGATAGAATGAATTTAATTGTATGCATATCTTTGTTTCAATTTATAAAGTACTTAAGGAAGATTACAACGCGTAGGCCTAAAATAGTCTAAACAAACTATGAACTCACCATTGAGATATTGTAATTTGTACAATTTAATTAATAGACTTTAGGTAGATAATTAAATTCACAATTCATACTTTGAAGGATACTTCTTAATCTAGCTGAAAAATGTCTTGATCAACTTTCATGACAAAATGTTATGCTAGAATAACAAATTTTATGTTTGGATTTTGGGGATATTGAAGCTATTTATTTTTCCTTAAAGCATAAAAGTGTTAATTTTGATATAGCATTTAACACGTTGAGTAGAATGAATTTTTTTCACACGAGATCAAAATATTTTTCATTGGATTCAAATCTATGAAAGAGTTTCATTTGGAATATTTTAAATTTAGTGATTCTTGAGAAGCATGAAAGAGCCCAATTGACATGGATAGAACACCATGGTTGGATTACTCTATACAATAGATATTTTTGTTTGGAAAAAATAATTGTGTGTTTCATGCTTCATTGAGGGAAGAGTGGATAAGATAAAATTTTAATGAAGGAATAATTAGGCACTTCGGTGTGGATAAACCATTTGCACACTTGAGAAAGCTATTATTGATGAGAAGATGACAGGGATATGAAGAATTATACAAAAATTAGAGATTTTTCTATCATTTTATGTTTAAAATGTCAAAATATAGGTGTTTACACCCTTGTGTGTGTCTTGTGCGCGTGCACCGTGTGTGCACACAATTATGTAGGATGTAAGGGTTCGTTAATTTACAACTAATCATGCTTAATAGAATAACACATCAAAACTTGCAACAATGATAAACAATACAATGATTTCTCAAAAACATAAGAGGATATGGAGACTTAGTTTTACATAGTGGAATAGAGGATATTTGGGTGTGTAGACTGGGTAAATAAGTTGATTTGAACCTAAAAATGCTTCATTTTTATAATATAGCTATAAATTGTCTTCAATCGAGGACCGTCAGCCTTTCCCTTATTATGTATGGTTTTGGACCTATATGTAATGGGGTTCTGCAACTTTTTATACCCTTCATTTGTTTGGAAATATTTTTTAATGTATTTCTCTCTAGCTCGCACAACCTTGACACAACTTGTAATGACTTACAACAAGTGGAAACCTAAAATACTTACGCAATACCTTTCATCAAAGCAATAGATAAAAAAGAATAAATTATTGTGTGGGCGTGGTTAGCGTAGACACAAAAGTATGCATATATAATCACTTTACTATACCATTGGTATGTTCTTATATGCGCGAGTATTAAATAAGAAAAGTACTCACCGGTGACATTGTCCCTTTTCCATTTACATTTTTGGTTGAATTCTATGGTGACTCTCTTCTACACCTCTCGATTCTGTATCCACTTATGGCCAGTCACAAGGATTCATGTCTGCTATTAGGTAATATCTTTCACTTTTGATCTCGGAACACTCGCACCCACTATGGACACTAGTGCCCGTGCGCTCAGTGTCCCTTTTGACACTCCTATCCTCATTATTTTTGCACATTTTTGTCATTTATGGTCGGCCTTGTTCATTTTCTTATCTTTATCCCGCACTCTTAGTTGGCCTTTTGTGTCACTAGTGTTGAAATTCAAGCAAGGGACTCATATATATACACAACATACTAATTACTATTCTGGATAGAAAATCAAGAGGGACTATCACATCTACATATTACAAATATTATTTAAAGGAACTACATTTTTGGTTGCATACACTACATAGGAAGGGAAAGTGTTAAATTTCATACCACACATCTGCATTCTTACATCAAAGCTAGCTATAACCCACTATCTTGGCATCATTGGCATGAGGGAAAACCTAAGGGAAACTATTTCACTCACAAACACAAAGAACTACATGGAGTCTGAAATGTAGTGCAATGCTTGGTACTAAGTTTAGTCATCGGGTGATCGCTAAGGTTGGTCCGACTTCACATATTACATATTTTATTTAGATCTAATATGTTTGTGAGCTTGTGTAGATAGTTAGGGTTTGTTTTACAAATTAAAGGTTTGATCGAAACCCTAACAGAGAAATCAGAGCGATAAAGATAAAGTATAAGTGAATACATTCTGACCTATAAAAGATCAGATCATGAACATTCACGTAGTCACTAGCACCCATGATAGTCACTAGCCCTCGAGGTGCTCTTGTCCTCTTGTGGATACTTCTTTCTAGCACAGTTTCAAGTTCCAGAACCCTCTGTGAACCATATCAACACCGTTTCTAGTTGGATCCAATACTCAAAAAGTTTCGATCACTTTCATATCTATCAAAATCAATTAAGTAATTATTCTTCCCTTTTGTATTTAGGGTTTTACATTGTCAAATACTTATTACTTGTTTATTACTATATTTTATTAGTTTAATATCATTGGCTAAATTAGTTACTTTGAAATACAATTTAATTCAATTTAGAATAAATCATTTGGACTACCCTTGGTTTTCAACACTAGCTAAACCAATCCAAGTGCTACACTACATGCCCTCGAGTGAAATAAATCCCATGTAGTTCTCCCGGTGTAGGTATAAGTGTGAATGTGATCTAATCCAACCCCTTATGTGTGCCCTTGTGTCTCTTAACACAAAGATGGTTTGATATTTATAGAGTAAATAATGAACCCTACATGTTAGTAGTTTGATAAGGTGTGCTTCAACAACTAGACTAAACCCTTTTTCCCTTAAAGACCTTTGACAATGGTTGGAATGACTTTTCTATTACTATGACATAGCTCTAGGACATGTAAGTGTTTCAAATTGGATAAATTTAAACTCTTTGAACTGGTTGATTTCTTCGACTTGATGCGGGGCTTCTCTATATGGTGTGCAACTAATTTAGAAATATTTAGAGAGCTTTAAACGCTTTTGTATTGATATTTACAATAGGATCTTATGAAAGTTCCATGTGAGTTATAAAGTGATATTGACTTGCTGATCTAAGCTTCCATGAGTAACATTTCATGTTAAGGCTGACCCAGGGAAGATGAAATAACACATATAAGATAATCAAATTGAAAACAAAGTCATTAGATAAAAGGGGGCAAGACCGTACAATTCAACCAGACCATAGTCCTCTATGGCCTTGAACTATACGATTTTTTCCTTGCAGATAGTGAGATAAAATCTAAATTTCAAGAATGATGCTTGGAGATAAATGAATTCCTTGGTTAATTAGTATTTCCTAGATGAAAAACAAAGTAGAGTATAAGGATGAGCAAGTTAAGAGAGAGAGAGAGAGAGAGAGAGAGAGAGAGAGAGAGAGAGAGAGAGAGAGAGATAACATGATGTGTTGATTGTGCTTGTAATGTGATAATTTGTCTTAGAAAGGGAACATCACCAAATTTGTCATTTCCAAAGGATACATTACCGAATTTTATTTTATGCATTCCCCCATTTAAGTGTGTAATTGAGAATTACATGCTTATAAAAATATACTTGAATGTGCACGCACACTCTTACTTCACTCAATACTTTTCTTCTAATGTGTTAGTCGTGGCATGCTCTATAATGAAATATGTAACACATATGTAGGTAATGTCCATAATAGAAATTGAACTATAACTCAAATGTACATAATACTTGAGACTTTTGTAAAATTTAACTTGCACAAAGTTAAGGATGAGAGATGAAAAACATGGAAGGAATACACATATTTGTTTTGCGGAGGTAGGATCTCTTATTCTCTTTGTACTTTGGTTTCGATGAGTTTCCAAAGGATTGAGGGTGATTGGTCCCCAATTGCGATGAAGGAGAAACTAGAGTGTTGAGTGTGTGTAACCCAACACCAAATATGTAGATAGAGAGAGGAACTGAATTGCACCCCATTAAGAGAGAAAGAGCAATGTATCAAAATAATTAACTCTTATATCTTTTCCCATAAGTTTAAAATAGGAAAGGAAAGATAGCCTACATGAACTTAGCTACTTCAAGATACCTCCGAAAACCCCATGGACCACATTGTTACAAATGGATTTAGGACCAATTTTGTAAATAAACCACAATTAAAAAGGAAATGATGAACCATCCCCCACTATGTGTTGTAAAAATAAGTTGAAGTATGGAAATTTTAGAATAATGCAAAGGATGAGAAGGCCCATGCCCCCAAACCTTGTTCTTGTAATTGTATTTGAGTATTTTAATGGATAAGGAATGAAGTACTCATGCCCCCTATATATTTCTCGAACTATGTCATTTGTGTTTGAATTTGTACCCAGTAAGTATGTAGAAAAGTTGTAAGAATCTAAAACAATCGACATTTATAAGAATTTCCCTAGGTCAAGAATGTCTAGTAGGGTCTAGAATGTACTATGGTTTGAACCTTAAGTTTGAAGTTTTGATCAATTTGAATTTCTTCCACTTTTATATATCTACTTTTGAGGATTTGTAAAACATGTGCCTATGTGTCATAGAATTTTTTTGGAAAACAATGTGTGAAATATTTTTGCTCTACATTTCAGGTCACCTTCTATGAACCATCATCGGGATAAATTCAAGAGTGAAATGAGAAGCAATAGACCAAAACTAAAAGAAAGAGAGAACCATGTAAAGAGGCAATGAGAGCCACTACAAACAAATGTTTGTGTGTTGGGAAACAAATATGGTTATAATTTTTGACGAAACATGGAACAACTTTCAAACATGGTACCAATTTGTGGAGGGGTAGGGACCTTATCTCTATATGATGAAGCATACCGAACCACTCGATATAGTGGCCTCGCTTGTCTCCTCTCTCTCCTTGATATGGTGCCAAAAACCTTGATATGGTTCCAAACAATTGTATTGATAAGATCTCTTGGGAGTCATCAACTTGTTATCCCCGATGTATCTTTGATAAGTTGAAAGAATCAAGGAGGTTGGTTATGGATTATATATAGTTAGTTAACGCTCCCCTCCTTCTCTCTATATCTAGTGGCTAGTTGAATGTGTGCACTCCCATATCTACTCACTCCCCCACCCCTTATCCTCTTTACAAATATGGGTAAACACCTCTATATATATACCTTGGGCGAGGTCCCTATATTTTATCTACCAAAGATCTCTCCCAAAAATTAGTGTTATTTGTTGGGTTTGAGTATGTTGATTCGTTATCCATCACTCGTCTTTTATGGGAAAGATCTTTGACTCCCTTCGGAGATGAATGAATTGAATGGTGTGGTGAGATATTTAAGATCCACTTTGTTGGTTGGCCGTATCTATATAGTTGATCGATATTCCTAGGCTTGTAAAGTATATACTCATCCATAATATGATGCTACCTTAATTCCAAGATGAAATTAAGATTTCAACTCTATCTTTGGGAGATGTGAGGTTTGTAAAATTTAATTTTGACATCTCCGAACTCCTCCAAATGTCGAAACGAATCCGGAAGGCCCCAAAACTTCCAAAATGATTATATGTTTTCCCAAAACATACACTGATTGCAAAATTTACACCCTAAAAGATTTAGGTTCAATTCTAAAATCCTAAAAATGAGTAAGTAATAATCTAGATAATGTTTTGAAAGACTATCTTCTAGACTATAACTATCTCGAGCTACAAGACTAGTTCTATCGGGGGTAGAGTAATCCTAATTTCTTATAGTTTAATGATTTTTTTAGTAAATATGTTCTCCCGACCTCGCTTTGCCATATCAACACAAACTCAAAAACACATATTCTCAAGAATGTGTACATGTTATAGCACACATGCTTTATTATGCATACTCTCTTTTGCGCATACACATTTCTTTATGTTTTCACACAAACCAAAGTCATCTAGCCTTGGAAAAGGTTTGGTTTCTTGAGCCTAAGGCTTGGAACTATTCCGACATAAAAACTTGCATGTTTTGGACTAAAAATACATAAATTTGTCTTCATTCACGATAAATTCTACAAAAATGATCGATGCATTCATTAAAATATGCCTATGGCATCAATCAAATTATCCTCTTTCTAAATATATAATTTTACAATTTTTTACTATTGTAAGGTTTCCATATATATTTATTTCAAACTATGTTTTTTATCTCTTTTTAGTGATTATACACGTCTATCTTTCATCATGTATCTTTTGCTTTGCTCATTCAAATTGAACAAAAAATATACATTCCCAAACTAGGACTAATTCTATACATGTTTAAAAAAACTAAATTTTGATTTTGTAAGGTAGTTAGGATGGGAAGAGATGGGAAATGGGTAGCACGAGTTAGCTATCAATTATTTTTCAAATTTCAAAGTCTTTATACTTGGAAAATCATTCAAAAAAATCAGTTTTTATATTTAAAATATATCCCAAACTACATAATTTTATCTATCCTTCCTCCAATGGGTAACTTTAAAAATAATATATAATGCAAAAAAATGGGGGAATGTGAGGGAATGACCAACTCTCTACTATATTTTTGGAAAAAATAGGAGGATCTTGTAGAATTTTAGCTCTTTTACCCACTTATAATTGCGGATTTTTTTAAGTAGTTTAAAAACTAGACTCGACGTTGTCAAATTCATGTTTTATAACATCTTCAAATTTTAAGTGTAGTTATCTCAAATAACTCGTACAAGTTAATGTTTATTATTTTTCATAAAAATGCATCCACTTAATACCCCCTTTTGGGTCCCCATCTCTATGCACTTACCCCATTGTTAGTGAAAACAATGAATATGGAATGAGAAAAGATATCAATAATATAATATGTGAGCTTACAATTATTAGAAACCATAATGTCGATGGTATATCAATGTGAGTAGAATAGACAAAGGATTTGTTATCATCGAAAAATAACACCCTCTGATTTTTTTATAAATGGATAATGAGAAATTAGTGTTTTTTGGTAACATGTGACTATCTCTCAAGTTATGGGACTTGCTACTTGAGATAAACCTCCAGAGAAGGTTGGTTCCTCTACCTAATCCTAATGCTAAACTACTCCTAAGGAAGGAAATGTAGCTATCTAATCCTACTCTAAAAATCTAAGGGACCAGGGGAAGAGAGAGGTGCATGAAATGGGAAATCCTAAACTAACGAGAGGTGATAACACCAAGAAGAGGGGAAAGACACTCTTAGATGAGTGGAAATGGGAGGAAAATGAAGGAGGAGATGACATACATGAGTGCCATAGTCCAAAACAACATTTAAACTTTCATTTTCATGGAGCACAATAGAAATAAATTCTATAAAAGGATAATAAATATGCACAACACACTGTTGATCTAGAAAGCTTGTTCTCACGTGGGTGAACACCAGACTAAGTAACCAACAACTTTGAATGATAGAGGGCTTAGGACATCATATGCAGATATGGATTACGGATACGGGCACGAGATAAAATAGATATGTGAGAAAGAAAATAGATCTGCAAGATGGAAACAGATAAGATTAGATAACGATATGTGGGGACCGCTTTAAAAAGTAGATCCAAGAAGCGTTAACTTCCTTAGTGGTATTTGTCGAACCCCGTGTTCACAAGAAAAGAATGGATATCCAACGATAAGATGACATGCCCAAATTACGGAGATTTGCAAATGTTGAATAAACAATATAAATATGATACCAAGTTAGTGTTTCAATATAACAACAAATTTATCATTAGACTAATAATATGAGACCAATAGAACTTAGCCTCCAAACACTCCATAATATGATTCAAAGATTCATAGACAATTTTGACAAAGCATTATGAATTTTAAGCTTGAGAATTTCAAGAATTTTCTCCCTCCCCTTAGAGGGGGAAAAAGAGTTCTATTTATAACTTGAATTGGGATTAAAATAAAGGATTAACAAATAATTATAATTTGCAGAATAAATCCTGATTAAGAGGACATGATGAAGAGTTGATTTGATGGTGGGGTTCATGATGTGAGAAAAGGAAAATGTGTGATGTGGAGTGGGGACATGGTTACGTATAATAGTGAAGTCATGTGCTCTCTTTACACTATTGATTTTTGGATTTGTTGTCGGATAGGAGATTTTTGAATTATTGATTTCATGGGTGGGGTTAATAATTTAATAATTTGAGGGAATTGAATTTTTAGGTGGGAATTGATTTTTAGGTGAGAAGTGATTTTGACTTAAGTGGGGAACATGTGGGGTTGTATATATATATATATATATATATATATATATATATATATATATTTTGAATTATTTAATTATTAAATAGAATGATATGACTTATTTAAAAAATAAATTATTTAACATAATATAGTTTTGACATGTAATAAGAGATTAATTAAGTTATAATATTAATTAATTGAATATGAATTGTCGATGGGAAACGAGATTTGAGTAAGCCTACTGAAGGAGACCAAAACACGGGGTGATACCAAAATTTGGTGTCTACATTTACCCCTTTTTTTGATTGGTTTGCGATAGAAAGCCACAAGACAACAACAAAAAGGGTTAGATGAAAGATGTGTCCAAGGATGGATGAAGAAATGACCAAAGGCAAGATGCCCCGAGCAAAAAGGATCACAATAACTATAAAAAAGTATGGCGGTGACTCCAATATCACATCGGTAGGGGACAATTGTGATCTCAATGGAGACAAACGACAACGTTTATAGGTCATTGAGTGGGTGAAGACCATTGCAATATGGATGTAAACCAAGATGACCAATGGGTTATAGGAAAACATCAAAATATGTGCAACTAAATGTGAAAGATGTGCACAATCTTTTGTTTGTGAGGAATCATGTAAAAAAAAATGTGTCCAAAAGTGGATGAGAATGAAGATAATGATGCCCCATCATAGGGCATGGGAAGGACACAAAGTGAGTTATATACACTGACAAGTACAAGAATGAAAAAGGTGCCCCATGATAGGGCACGAAGATGACATAATGGGAGATGGATATGTAAATAAAATTCCCAGGGGAATAACCATAAATGTGCATATGATGAGAAGATATGATAAAAGGGTGAGATAAAATGCCCTAAAGGTGTGATAAATATGATGATAATCATGTTTCATGAGAAATATGCATAAGTGTTAGTAAATTATAATGTAAAAGCAATCCTACTTGTCGATAAGTAGGACAAGAAGTCAAGATACTTTTGTGACAAAACAAAAGCAGAGAAAATATGCATGGAAGAGTACAAGATCAGATAGGTGTTGGCCGTTATGGTATCCTCCAAGACAAAAATGTCCCAAGAAGATGGGATGAAAGATGTGGATGATAGATGATAGAGATAAGAGAAAGTGGACATGGTTGAAGTAGAAAGGACATGGTGGAGGAGAGGGATCAAATAGTAGAGAAGGACGATAAGAGAGGTGAGAAGATAGACGAAAGCACAAAAGAGAGAGAATAACATTCAATAAGAGGGTAGTGGAAAAAGATAAGGGGGAATAAATAGGTAAGGTACAAGGGACCTGGAGAAAAATAAAATAGAGAAAGAGAGGAGGAGAAGAAGGAAGGAGGAAGTCTAAACAAGAAGAAGATGAGATGAGAGGGAAAAAGAGATTAGAAGGGAAGTTGAATGTATAAAGATATATCATAGTAAAGAAGCAATAGAGATAATAAAGAGGAGAAATGGTGGAAGAAAGAAATGATGAAGGACAAAGAAGAAGACAAGAAAATGACAGAAGAAGGGATGAAAGGGAGATGGAGATCAAAACAGAGGGAGAGAAAGAATGGATCACGAAAGAGATGACAGAACTGAGAAAGAAAAGTTGTGAAGAATATGAGAGAAGGATGATTGGAGAGATGAATATGTATAGTAGGATGGAAAGATGAAGGAGATGAAGAAGATGAAGAAGTTAAAGAAGATGGGGGAGGAGGTAGAATGGAAAAGAGAAAGAAAGGCACTATGAGGAGCTAGGAAGATAGGGGTGGTAGAGAAAGAAGCTCAGTAACGGGGAAATGAAAATAAGAGGGAAAGAAGGGATGATAGAGCCAAAATAGGAAAGGAATTGAATATGAAACCGAACGCATGGAAATGCATGTGGATGGTGAGATGGTTAAGAAGATGGGACAACACTGGTGAGTTAGGTTATCAATGGAGGAGTAAGATGAAAGTGTGAGGAGAAGAGGAGATGAAGATGATACAAATGATATGAAAGAAAACCAGAGGTAGAAAGGAGGAGAGGACAACAAAAAAATGATGCAAAGGCAAAGATGTGATGAAGATAGTAGATATATTAAAAAAGGAAAAGGGGAGATGAAAAGGCAATACCACTTGAGGGATGTTAGGAGAAATCCTTTGATAATGATTAGAGGGTACAAAAGGAAAAAGGGAGGAAGAGAAAATGGAGGAAGAGAAAATGGAGGAGGTAAAAAGAGTGAACTGATATTAGTAGAATGGGGAGAAACAAGTTTTAGGAGAACTCCACTAATAATTCTTAGCACGAGAATGGAAGCTGATGATGACATAATGTTAGATGAACAATGATAATGATGAGTAAATATGGTGATAGATATGGGGAAGTATTCTAGAAAATGGACCAAAAAGAGTAAGGAAAGGAGGGCTAATGATATGTAAGAAGATAAAGGCAAGGAGAGAATGCAATGGATGAGGATGTGGATGAAGATGATGGAAGTAAAGATGAAGGAACAAGACATAGTAACAGAGGGTATGAAGTAGTTAAGCTGGATTTTAAATGAGGGATGATGGAGATGATATTTGAGGAAGTTTGAGATATTTTGTGTGAGGAAAAAGAGAAGGGAAGAGGATGTGTTTGTGGGGAATGAAGAAAAAATACGGATGATGGGAATATGAAGGAAAGAGGAAAGGCAAGGAGATAGATCATTCTTAAGAGAGACTCTTAAGTAAGATCGCCATGCCGTAGGAATGGTTAAGTAGGATTGCCAAGCCGAAGAAGAAGAATGATGAAAAGATTGAGCAATGTATACCAAGATAGAACAGGAAGTGAAAGGAGGTAATAACAAGGAAACAAAGGAGTGTGACATGAGTGGATGGAGGAATATATGCAATGCATAAATGGAGAGTGTAAGGAGAATTCTTAATTAGGATGCCTATGTTATACGAGTGATGATGTCAGAGCGTTAAGAAGAAGTTATGAAGTAGGAAGATGTTTCTAGCATTGAATGGAACAGAAAACAATGAAGGAGTTTCTACAATGATAAGATCTTAAGAAAGAGTTGCATTTTGATTAAGAAACCTGCGTGGAATGGATGATTAAGTAGGATTGTCAAGTCGAAAGAAGAATGAAAGGGAAATGGAATAATAAAATAGATGGCAGTAAAAGGATATTAAGAGAAAAGCACAAAAATAATGGCCCGGGTGGATGACACATGAAGTATCGAACAAACAACGAGAAGGATGAAGTGGGTGAGAAGAGCAACGGAGAATGAAATGAGGTGATTTTAGGAGAAAATTGGGTTGATAAAGAGGGCTAGGAGGAAGGAATGGTCAACATACATGATCACGAATGAGACCTTTTCCAGAATGATAGGTCTACCTCGAGTAGGGTTTCTGTGCTGCACGGGAATTACGTAGATGTGCCAAGATGGGGATGAAAGGTTTGAGATGGTGAAGAAGAGGATAATGAACAATGGTGGGGGATGAGGAGCTGCCGGATAATGAATGCTACTTGAGAGTTATCCTCAAGTAGAATTCCAAACCGAAAGTAGAATTACCAATGCATTATTAAAAATATTGCTTGAAGATAATAATTGATTTCATGGATTTATGGATGATGTTGATAGGGGACATCTTTAAGAGTAAACATATGGATACAGATTTTATGACATGAAATTTTATTTCTAAGGAGATAATTGTGATAAAAGATGACTTTGATGAAATGAATGTCGCATAACCATAGCAAGGGTCAAGTAAGAAAGTTATGCTTTTAACCCGATAAGAAGTAAACAAGAAAAGGTACTACTCAAGACATTGCACTTGTAAATCGATAGCAGTGTTAGTACATAACTAATGAGATTTGATTATATCACAAGACCAAGAGGAAGATATGGATGAAATATGCTCATAATCCTAATGCCGACATGACAAAGGAATTGGAGATGTATCTTGTACGTGGGAAAAAGGTTCTCCAAAGATGGTATTCCTTAAGTCTATGCCCCAACTCGGGAAGGGGAAGAATAGAATAAAAGAAAGTTGATCAATGCGGGAAGCTTTCTGGGAATGCTGATAAAAGGAAGGTTGATCAATGTGGAAAACCTTCCAAATGCCATAATAAAAGAGTAGCCATCCTTCTAGGGTATGGTCTACTTTATACATAATATGGATGGTAAGAATAATATATATGATAGTCATCCTTTGAGGGATCGGTCTATTTCTCTTGATTTTGCTTTTGAATTTGATTTGCATTTTTTTATATGCATAGCTGTCCTTCAAGGGATCAATTTGTTTTAATAACCTTGATCTTTCTTTTCGCATATACGAATTGTATCTTTTCAAAGGGAAGAGATGGGGATAGCTAGGTAGACCACCTAAGAGGGGATAAAGATGGTACAAGAGACACCCCGATACCCTTTACATGAGTACAATAGGAAAACGAGATGGTGATGGATGTAATGATCATGGGGTTCTCACAAAATGGGAGAACTTATCCATAGTGAATATGCTACGAGTAGAGCCATGGTACTCATATTCAAGGTCATGACTGGTAGTGATGGTAGACCACATGATTCAAAATCATTACAATGATAGATGGAAGGGGATATTGATGGAGGAATGATCTAAAGATATGCCTAAGTGCTCATTGATAGATATGCTAACAATAGTCTGGTTGCAAGTGCAATGGATTAAGAGGCTCTATCTTTGGTTTACTACCAAGGGAGAGAAGACATTAAAGTTACGACAAGATGAGAGCTTGCAAAGGATTAGATGTGATAGACAAGTAGGAAATAAAACTATGTCCTTAAGGAAGCAAAAATATGACCACAACAGTGGGTTTTGATGAAAATAAAAGGTGCCCCAAGAGAGACAAAAATATGGCCACAATGGTGGGCTTAAATGGAAATATGGTCCCTCAAAGGAAGGACATACACTGGCCTCAAAGGAGGACTTTGATAACACACTCATGGCCACAAAGGTGGAATTTGATAGAAAAGATAAAAATATGGTCCCTCATGGAAGGACAAACATGGCCACAACAATGGGCTTAAGATGAAAATAAATGATCTTCAAGGGATAGATGCATATGGCCACAAAAGTGGGCTTAAAATGGGGTGGATATTTGGAGGGGGTTAGCTTAGATCAGATGGATTTGGATGAGGTAAATAAAACAATGTCAAGGAGTAAATCCCCCCGACATCAAAGAGGAGTTGTTTAGATACAAAATGAGTTAACATGAATGATATGCTTAAGGACGAGGGGAGGCTACTCCTGTAATGAAATTACTTGATTAATTATGATTATCACCAACAATAGAACACTAAATAACACAATATTGCAAATAAATTCTCTCAATATGAAAGTATAATAGCTTGGCCACTTCGAGGGGCAACCTCCAGAACATATAATAAGACTCAAATACTCAACATAATGATCATCCACTACCTATAACCCCTATTTATACTATTCCTATGATATGGCCATTAGCAAGGCCGACCAACCAATGATAATAGATCATATATAAAAGAGATACATCATGATATTAAGTTATGATAGCAACAAGTCGGCTATATCCATCCCATGTAAGATATATAATTAAGGGTGTAACATGCCCCTCCCCTTCAAAGAAACATTGTCCCCAATGTTGGGAAGCCCTAGATGTCTGCTGCATGAATGCTTCATCTTCCCATGATGCATCCTCAATATTCATATTCTTCCACTTGATCAGGTACTCGGTAATGACTCTGGTCCTCAGTCTTTTGGTGCGTGTCTGAAGAATGCCTTCAGGTTCCAATATGATCCTTCCTTCCTCGTCTAGTTCTGGAAGCACTGATTGGGTGGAAATGTGCTGCCCAATAACTTTCTTTAAGCAAGAAACATGGAAGACTGGATGTATTCTACTTCCTGGAGGGAGCTCTAGCTTATATGCCACACTACCAATTTTCTGCAAAACTCGGTAAGGACCATAGTATTTAGGAGCAAGCTTATTATCCTTTTTCTGTTGTTTCAAGGATAATTGCTTATATGGTCAGTAACCTTACAAAAACAAAGTCTCCCTCTTCAAAGTGTCACACACTCCTATGTTGATCAGCATGTTGCTTCATACAATTTTGTGCCCGTGCAAATTTTCTCTAAGACTAGAGAGTACCTCATGTTGATGCTGAATGTGATCTTTGACTGCTCTCACCTTTGGTTTGACCTTCAAGCTAGATATGAGTGATGGAGGATGGTACCCATAAAGTGCCAGAAATGGAGACATTTTGGAGGAGGTATGAAATGAAGTATTGTACCACCATTCTGCTAGTGGCAACCATTGCACCCAATGTTCTTGTTTATCTAAAGTAAAACATCGAAGATATCCCTCTAAACATTTATTTACCACCTTAGTTTTCCCATCTAATTGGGGATGATAAGAGGAACTCTGGGCTAGTTGGGTACCAAGACAAGAGAACAAATTAGTCCAAAAGTTACTTGTAAATATTGGATCACGATCACTTACTATAATTTTGGCGTGCCATGGAGCTTTTGAACTGTATCCATAAAAGAGATGGCAACGGTACTAGTTGTGAAAGGATGAGCCATGGCACAAAAATGAGCATATTTGGTAAGTCTGTCTACCACGACCATGATGACACTTTTCCCTTCTGATTTAGGTAATCCTGTGATGAAATCCATTGATACCTCTTCCCATCTCTCACTAGGAATAGACAGAGGTTGGAGAAGACCAGTGTTTTAATGGTCTTTCCCTTATTTTTTTGGCAAACCAAACATTCTGCCACAAATTTTTGAACATCTCCTTTCAACCCCTCCCAAAAGAAATCCTTCTTAACTCTATGATATGTTTTCAGACCCCAACATGGCCACCTATTGGAGAAGAATGTAGCTCTGAAAGAACATGGTGTTTAAGTGTAGAGTTCTTACATAGATATAACCAATCTTTATACCATAATGTATCCCCCTTCCATATAAATTGATCTGATATGGATGGATCTGCCTGGAGATTTTGAATGAGAGTATGTGTGGTTGCATCTTTCTTCCATTCTTCTCGTGCTTGATCTACCCAATCTGCATGTAGTATAGAGATGGCACATAACAATGCTTCGGCGGACTCATCCCTCCTAGACAAAGCATCAACGACCAAATTTTCCTTTCCTTTCTTATAAAAAATCTCAAAGTCATATCCCAACATCTTAGTGACCCATTTTTGTTGTTCTTCTGAAGATAGACGTTGTTCTAAGAAATATTTCAAACTATCATGATCATTTTTTACCTTAAAATGTCTACCCATCAAGTATGGTCTCCATTGTTTGACTGCATGTAGTATTGCCATCATTTCCTTTTCATATGTGGGTTTTAACAAATTCTTTCCTTTTAGTTGTTGGCTCTCAAAAGCAATGGGGTGTCCTTCTTGCATTAGTACTGCTCCGATTCCATTTCCTAAAGCATCGCACTCAACTACAAAAGTTTTGGAGAAATCTGGGGTTGCCAATACTTGGAGTGGTGCACATAGCTACCTTCAATTTTTCAAATGCCCTAGATGCTTCCTCATTCCACTGAAAGGAGTCCTTCTTCAATAATTTTGTGAGTGGTGCTACTATACTACCATAGTTTTTGACAAATCTATGATAATACCCTATGAGACCTAAGAAACCTCGTAATTGTTTGAGGGTTCTTGGGGTTTCCCATTCCACCATGGCCTGGATCTTGTGAGGGTCCACCTTAACACCTTCATGAGAAATAATATGGCCCAAGTATTCCACTTCCTGTACCCCAAAATAACACTTTGAAGGCTTGGCATAAAGTTGATGTTTCTCTAAGACTTCTAAGACAATATTGACGTGATGTAAGTGTTTCTCCCACGATTTGTTGTAGATGAGTATATCATCAAAAATACTAAGACAAAATTTCTTAGGAATGGTCTAAATACTGAATTCATCAAGCTTTGGAATGTGGAGGGAGCATTGGTAAGGCCAAATGGCATCACTAGGAATTCATAATGGCCTTGATGAGTTCTGAAAGTTGTCTTATGAATATCTTCTTGCTTGACTCTAATTTGGTGATACCTAGAATGCAGATCTAGTTTTGTAAAATAAATGGCACCATGCAACTCATCTAATAAATCATCAATGACGGGAATAGGAAACTTATCTTTGATAGTGAACTTGTTAAGCTCTCTGTAATCTGGACACATGCGCCATCTTCCATCCTTGTGATGCACCATCACCACGGGAGCAGAATAGGCACTTTGACTGTGACGAATAATACCCATTTCCAACATTTCCTCCACCATCTTCTCAATCTCACTCTTTTACACATATGGATATCTATAAGGCCTGATGTTGGGGGTTGGCTTCTTGGAATCAATTGAATAGCATGATCATGCTCTCTTTCGTGTGCAATCCTCTTAGTTCCTTAAGACAACTACATGTTGATTAATAACCTTTTAAAGATCAGATGCAATACCTTCATTTGCGGTTGGACTTCTATAGAGAATAATCATGCTACAAAACCTTCGACCCCTTTTAAGAATCTTCTACGCATTTGGTGAGAACTCACCACTAGAGGATCTTTAGCTTGTAGACCTCGAAGTTCAAATTTTTTACCCTTAGAATGAAAGCGCATGAACAATTCCTGAAATTTATCTCTATGGTGCCCAAGGTAGTGAGCCACTGAACACCTAAGACAATATCAGCTCCACCCATGGGAATAACAAACATCGTAGATTCCAATGTGTAATCACCCATCATGATTTTGACTTTATGGCATTTACCTAACATTGGACTATGCCACCATCTGCAATCATTACTTGAAATTCAGGTGTTGGGTAGATGAAACAATTTAGTCTTGTTGCCAACTTATGATTGATGAAATTATGTGTGCTCCCTGAATCAATCAAGACTATTACCTTCTGCTTCTTAAGATAACCCACAACTTGAAGGGTTTGTGGAGTACTAATACCTGATAGAGCATGGCATGAAATAGTGGGCTAGGGATCTCCAGATTCTTCCTCTAATTTTTCCACTTCCTCTATTGATGTTGCCTCATATTCTTCCTCATCACCAGATCCTTCAATGTAGAACAATTTTTTCTCAAAACATTTATGATTTGGTCCATATTTGCTATCACAGTTAAAGCATAACCCTTTGGCTCTTTTTTCTTCAATTTGTTGAGGTGTCAACCAAATTGGCCAAGGGTAAGAAGGAGACAAGGTGTTACGATCTTTTATGCTAGAAAAGGTCTACCTTCTATTGGAAAGAAATTTTTCCTCTACTCGACGTGCCATGATAATAGAATCAAAAACCTTGAGTGGGTTAAACATGTGTACCTCATGCTCAATGTGGTCCTTAAGACCCCCAAGAAATAGGTCATTCAAATACTCTTCTGTAATATCCTCCACACGCAAGGACAAAGTTTGGAATTGATGGACATACTCCTTAACTGAACTAGTTTGGCGTAACTTTGCTAATTGGCTGAAGTAATTCTCAGAAACACTAGAACTATAATGCAATCAAGCTCTTCAAAGAACACCGTCCAGGGTGACATTTAGGCCATTCTTCTCGCTTTGAGCACATAATCAACGATACCAAACAAATTGATCAGGTTCTAGGTATAAGGATGCCACAGTTACCTTTTGTCAACTCGGGATCTAATGGAGATCAAAGAAATTTTCCATTTGGGTAATCCAATTGAGTGGATCCTTTCCATCAAATTTACGCATTTCAACTTTTGGAATCATGCCCCTCTATTTGTGAGAAGATCCACTTGAATGATTAAAGGATCCTCCCTGATTTGAGTGATTTGGATTTGTGTGACCATTTCTAGTAGAACCCATATGACTAGCATTGGAAGTTGTATTAGAAATAGCATTCAACAACTCCTACTGCATTGCATGAAAATCCTTCTAAATCTCACTCCTAAGGCTACCTTTCAGTTGATGAAGCTCAACATTAAGGTCATCCTTACTCACCATATTGTTTACCCTTTCTTGAAGTTGATGACCACCTCGAGATACTCTCGAACCAAAGAGAATCAAAGCCATATATTCCTTATTTGGGGTCATTCCTGGAGTTGCTTGTCCTTTTCCTTGGCCTCGGGTAGATCTACCAGCCATGACAAAGGATGTGGGCCTAGGGGTAGACTTAATAGGGCAGAATTTTAGGGTTTAGGGTTTCATAATTTTTGGCCGAATATAGGAATTTATAAAATAGAAACCCTAGCTATTTTTTGGAGGGGTTTCCGAAAATATAAGAAATTTGAAAATTTTCCAAAAATTATGCCCTAGGGAGCCAAATTATGAATAAATATAGAACCATAATAAATTTTGCAAAACAAGTCAAAACTTATTGAAATTTGGAGAGAAGCTTACTTGACTTATTTCACCTCACCACAAAAACAATTGCAGAAAAATTCACTACCAATCTTGAGATATAGTGAACCTTCAGAATTAGGGTTTGACATCGTCCTGGCCGAGATCAAGCTCTGATACCACTTGTAATGAAATTACTTGATTAATTATGATTATCACCAGCAATAGAACACCAAATAACACAATATTGCAGATAAATTATCTCAATATGAAAGTATAATAGCTTGGCCACTTCGAGGGGGAAACCTCCAGAACATATAATAAGACTCAAATACTCAACATAATGATCATCCACTACCTATAACCCCTATTTATACTATTCCTATGCTATGGCCATCAGCAAGGCTGACCAATCAATGATAATAGATCATATATAAAAGAGATACATCATGATATTAAGTTATGATAGCAACAAGTTGGCTATATCCATCCCATGTAAGATATATAATTAAGGGCATAACACTCCCTCGAAAAGATTATATCCCTATAGTAAAATTAGATGTGGACAGGTGAAAGAGATTGGATGATGATAACCTTAGATTTGGATCAGGTAGATGCATTGGGGATCATAGGAAAATAGTGTTGATGAATAAGGGAGGACCTTCTGTATGAGTAACATGCGAAGGAGAGATGTTAATGGAGGATGGAAGAGAAGACTTAGAGACTTCAATAGATGTGGAATTAGTTGTGGATAAAATAGTAGAGGGACAATCCTAAAAAATATCGTCTCTTTCAATGAGATCATGAATGATAGTTTGAAGAGATTTACAACGCTCAATGTTGTGACCCGAGTACAATGGTAGGCACAACTAAGGTGGGGATCAAACCACGATGACTTCCTACTATTTGGGTTAAATACCTTGACATGTGGGAGCGTGATGGCAGAAATTTGTAATAAGTGTTGAAGGGTTTCTACATTAGTATATGTATTTTCTTTGGACTTGGATTGGGATGCAAATGCTTGGGATGTGGTTGTATGAGCTGTCTTGGAGGATTGTGTCATGTTGTTCCATAATTTTGAGTCGAATCTCAAGGGAATGCTGGATATTTTTGATTTTGGTTGGTAGAGTGATTGTGATGCCTTAGATGGAGATTGATATTGCCCCAAAACAGATGATGTATATTTGGTATTTGTTGGTGAAATGTCTATCTTCTTTTGGGGACACACAAGAGATTTTTGTGGACGTGTACCAAGGTTCTTGGATTTGGATTGCGAAGAAGCATTCTTGGGAGATGTGACATTGATTTCAATGGAGAGTCTAAAGGTTGTGTCGTAGTTGATACAGGTGAATGGATTGGTATTTTCATGATGGATGTGGGAGTATCTATAGATGAGATGGGAGGAGCATCTGAAGTTCTGCTAGTTGAAGTGCTTTCCAATGTTCTTCAAATGATGTGGAATAAGAAGATGGTGTGTTCACATTCACACTAGTTGATGTGATTGGCATGAGTAGAAGTGTGGAAAGAGGAACTGAGATAGAATCAATAGATGGTAGGATAGGCAAAGGTGGAATAGATGAGGATGGGGGAGTATTAGGAAACCCGATGGATGAGGATGTAGAAAGATGAGTTGTATTCATTTTGGATGGGGAAGGATGTTCCTCCTAAGTGAGGAAATCATCTTCCTTAATGAGGTCATGGACGATGGTCTGAAAGGCCCTACACTGCTCAATGTCGTGGCCTAGAACATGATGATAGGCACAAATACAATTGGGATTGAACCATGGAGGTTTCCTACTATAAGGATCCCAATGTCTAATGGGAGGAAGAGTGATCACAGAGATTTGAATTAGATGTTGAAGGATATCTGCATAAGACCTGATCAAAGTGTCACATAGAAGACCACTCTTATGGGTTTTAAGATGATGTTTTGGCTTAGATTTAGACATGGAACTTTGGGATATTGACTTATGAGCCGATATAGGTGCTGAGGATGGGGATGGATTGCGTTGTGGTTTCAGTTTTAGTGTTAGTTGATGATTCAGGGTCACGTGAACCAGACTGAGGAGGTACTTGAATAACTTTGATGGAGAATGAAGGATCCTCTTTAAAATATTCTTCACTTGGAGGTGACATGATTGTGGAAGTGTGTGAAGAATGAGGGGACATTTGCATTTGGATAGATGAGGTCAATAGTGCAGATGTTGAAGTGGAAGGAATAGATTGGTTTGGTTTGGGAAGGATGCATCCTTCCTTAATGAAGTCCTGAATAATGGCTTGAAACACTCTGTAATGTCGGATATCATGTCCAGGGTGCGATGATATGCACAAACAAGGCTAGAATTAAACCACGATGGCTTCTTACTATTGGGGTCAAAGGCCCTAATAGGCGGAAGTGTGATTGCAGAAATTTGTAGCAAGTGTCGAAAGACCTCAATACATGATTCCGCAAGCGTTAGGAGGTGCTTTGTCTATGTAGAATTTCTTGGTCTTTGGAGAAGGATTGGATGTTTGAGATAATTCAAATGTTGAAGACAAAGTTCGAACATGTTTATGTCTTGGTGGTGATAAAAGTCATGATTTTCATTGTTTTGGATGATTTTAGTTGAAGGGGTTTGGGGTTAGATTGTTTAGCGTAAGGAATATGATTTTCCTCTATAAGGGAATCTTGAGGCAATATTTTAGAGGTTCTATCCTTGGGAGGAATGACAATGATTTTTACTAGAGTATCTCGAGGTGGTACTAATAGAGATGTAGGAAGGGATATTTGTTTGTTGGAATCTAAAGAAGGTGAACATTGATTTGGTCGCACTGATGAGGTAGAGATATTATTTGAAGTTGAATCCAGTTGAAGATCTTTCAAAGATTCTTCAAATGATGTAGGAGGGGAGGAAAATGTGGATGTGGTCTCAATGATTGATGTAATAGGTGCATGCATTGGGATTGGATCTATGGTTGACATTATGGGTAAAGATGAAATAGATGTGGGTGATGGAGTGTATGAGGTATGTTCAGATGCAGAATTAACAGTGGATGTGGGAAGAGGTGCTTTGAGGTGAACGTAGATAGGACCGAGGTTGGTATGGGGGTGAGGGTTAATGGAATGAAGAAAGGGGGAGCTTCTAGTGAGGTGGATATGGTGGGTGATGAAGAAGGTAAATTTGTGGATGGATCTGGATTTATACCAGCAATATGTATAGTATTTATGGTGTGGGTATTGGGCACTGGCGATGTAGAAGTAGTGGTGGTTTGACTTATCGATGTGGGTGTATGGTTTGGAAATGGTTGTTTAAAAATATCTAGTGGTCAATTGGGTGACGCATTTGGGTTATCCACTTGAAGTTCTCCCTGATCGATGAGTCTTTGGACCGAATCCTTGAAAGTATGACATCTCTCTATGTCGTGTCCTCGACTTGATGGTACTTGTAGTAATGGTCTTCATGATACCACATAGGTCTTGGTCTAGATTCGTCAACTGGTTGGATAGGTGGCAGCGTGATCAAATGTGTTATGATTAACTTGTCAAAGATGGTGTTGTATGATTCTCCTAGAGGAGTATAATTGGGTGTTGGTCATGTAAATCATTGTTGGGCTCCTGTAGTAGATGTAGGTGTAGGAACTGGGATTGGGTCTATGGTTGGTATTATGGGTAAAGATGGAATAGATGTGGATGAGGGAGTGGATGGGGTATATTGAGGTGTAGAATCAATGGGGGATGCTAGATGGACAATATTAATTGAATAAGAATTAAAATTGTGTGGTGTGGAAAGTAGAAATGGATTTGCCGATGGTGGATTTGGGAAAATTTGTTGGAAGATATCCAAGAGTTGAGATTGAATTGGTTGGGAGGTTGTGTAATGTTGGGAAGTAGGGACATAATGTGATGGATGAGATTTTTGAGATACAGAAGTGCGGTAAATGATGTTAGCGGGGAAGATAATGTAGTATTGGCATAAGGCGATTAATGGGATAAAGTAGAATTTTGTGGTTGAGAACTAGAGTTATGATGAAAGCATTTGTAAAGGCAGGCTAGACAGAGTTAAACATGAGGCATGGAGTGTGCTAGCTTTACGAGGAGTAGCAGAATAATTGATGTGGTAGGCATGAAGGCCAAGAGTAGTTACGGTTGGTGTGTGTAGGATAGGTATAAGATGGTCTTGGTTGTACAACACAAGGAGGGGATAGATAAGGATATGAGGAAGCTTGGTATGTTAAAGATGGAGGAGATGTTTGATAGGATTCTTGAGGTTGGATTAACACATTTGATTGTGGGTATATACCAGGATTGTGAATGTTGGTAAATTGTGGTGATTGGTACATATAAGAACCATTTAGGATGAAGTTTTGTGCCATTTGAAACAAAAAAATTAAGCAAACAATTATTTTTATGTGTTTATTTTTGTTTTGTTTTGATGAAGAACACGTGTGAAAGAAAAAAATAAAATGGCTATAAGATGACCTAGAAGAAGGTAAACTATGTTTGGTTTCGTGTACGTTATGGTCAAATTTTGAAATGGTTTCTGTTGGGTGATCAAATCCCGAATCAAGTGAACCGAGGTGCAAGGAATTTTTGGTGTATGGTATTAATTAGTTTGTGAAGTTTTAGGCAGTGTGTGATGATAGGTGTGATGCAAAAAGTTAAACCCCTATTTACACTATGTGAGCAGGCAGAATGGACGGGGTTCGTTTTACTCCAAATTTGAAATATGAAGTTCGATGTTGACAATCAACCAGGAATGGGAAAGTACAATGCAGAAAAGAGAAAATAGGGAAAACTAAAGAATACCTGTATATCACTTTTCCTTTTTATTTTGAAAGTGCCACTCAGTGATCTAGAACGCCCGAGTACCCTAAAATGGCACCATTTACGATTGCAGATGAGGTCGATAAAAATGTTTTGCACGATGTGTTTGATTTCAATATTGGTCTTTGACAACATTATTTTGTGATTGTAATGTTATAGAAATAATCATGTGCAACATTTTTCCTTTTATCTGGCAACAAGTTGAGCCAAGTGCAAGCTTTAAGCAATCTGGGAAGCACTTTTCGTCATATAAGGGTGAACGGTGTTTGAAAGCAACAATCAGTGATCAGGAACATCCAAGGACTCTACGACTGCAGATGAGGTTGACAAGAGGTGCTTAAGCAACGTGGTTTGAGTTTAGGACTTAATCTTTGGTAGCGTAATCCTACAAAACAAATATGACGATTAGTAAATATGACCCAAAAAGAGATAAAAAGGATAAATAAATTAGAATAAATAAATTATCGAACTAGTCGAATACAAGTTAAATTCTAAACTAACGATGAAATAACTATGATTAAATAATAAAATAAATAATGAACTAATGACGACAATAATTCCCAAATAAATACTTAATGCAAATCGTAATACCAAACAACAATCACTACATTCAAAATAATAAATTACAACTTATATTAGACAAATAACAAACCAACCTAAGACGTATACAAATAAATGATAAATGAATAAAATAATAATTAATCACCTTATAGGATAAACATGTGACTAGGTATGTTGCATTTATTTATCAAATCTAAACAAACTTCACAAGCAAATGTTTATTAATGATATAAAATATATTTGAATGTCAATCTTTACAATTTATGAACGTCAAATGTTTATTAACGATGTTGGACATCAATCTTATCACCCTTCGTTATTAACACTTCCTTATCTGCTTTTTGATGCTTTACAATTGATCCTACCACACATGGATATGGCTTTTTATATTGACGATGACATGATGAAAATTGTAAATGAAAAATAAATACTTGATCGTAAATTGACTGTTATAAGAAGACTACTTAGCTACTGAATTCAAATACGATATTGAATGACTATGTTTTACATTTAATGGAAGAGCTACCAATAGCTCGAAATAAGTTCTAGTGAATTATACAGCCATTATCTACACAACCTGTTGAAAAATGATAAATTAATTGATAGAAATAATATTTTTATAGCCGCTATGTATAGGAAATCTACGTTTGAGTGTGCCAAAGAATTATTACAATCTAAACTCAATAAGCATGGATGCCATTTAGGAGTAAGATCTGTTAAAAATTTGTCAAAACAACATTGGAAATCGACTTAGAATAACAACATTGGAATTATTATACAATCCAAACGTACTAGGAAACAACCTGCTGGAATTTTGCAACATGGTTTTTGTTTTATATATACAATAAAGTGATGGGAATCACAGGAAATCTAGACAAGCAATCTCATTAGCTTATGGTGCTAAAGGGGTTGTTTTGTAGGCCCAAAATTTATACAATAATAATGCAATCACAACCTGTTTAGAAAGATTTGTTATTTCCAAATAACATTGTTTTTGATGACTATATATATATTAAATTTTAATGATTTGTTTGCTAAAGGCACCGTGTGGTGGAAAGAATTGCAGGTCGACTACTATATTTATAAACAATAAATATTTACTTGGATATGGTGACCTCAGACGTGGCTCTTCATGGAGATCACCGAAAATTGGAATAAGAAATATGCTATGGTATATAATGAGAATTACAAACAATAGAAACTACAAAAATACAGTCGTTCTAACAATTTATTCAGAAATTACAGCGATAATGATAATCACAACAAATTTAAATGAGAAATACATAACTGGTTATAACAATTGTTTGCCAATGATATTGGCCCGATGCGTGGGAGATGGATAAACAAGGAGGAGTGTATGGAGAAAGTTCAGATGGATTGGTATGGATTGAGAGCTACGTGGAGTTGGGAGGAAGCTAGGTGGGCGTGGGAAATAGATCAAGAAGAGAGAAGTTATTCTTTATATATATATATATATTATATATATATATATATATAATTATTTTTTTATTGAACATAAACTTGATACCAACTATAAGAAAATCCATAGCCAAGCCGGTAAGAAGATTATTTACCTCGATGACGATGCAAACCACAGATATTGACAAAGATAATACCAAACCTTGCACACAAGTATGTTCAAAAGATGGAAGATTTGTCACGATATCCTGGAAACGACGATATATGGAAATCGGTATATCCGCATTACCCAAAAAATGATTAAAAGAACAAAGCAAAAAGAAACGACCAAATCTTGATCCGGTCCCACCGGCGTGCAAATGTTGATATGAAAAACTCATTCTCGTGTGAGTGAACACCGAGACTGCAAGTAACCAAAACAACTTGAATGATAGATGGCTTAAGACCTCATATGTAGAGATATGGATTCGGATACGGGCGTAGAGAAAATAGATCTGTGAGAAAGAAAATAGATCTGCAAGATGGAAATAGATAAGATTAGATAACGATATGTGGGGGTGCCTAAAAAAGTAGATCCAAGAAGCGTTAACTTCCTCGGTGGCTTTCAACCCCGTGTTCACAAGAAAAGAATGGATATCCAACGATAAGATGACATGCCCAAACTACATAGATTTGCAATATGTTGAATAAACAATATAAATATGATACCAAGTCAGTGTTTCAATATAACAACAAATTTATCATTAGACTAATAATATGAGACCGATAGAACTTAGCCTCCAAACACTCCATAATATGATTCAAAGATTCATAGACAATTTTGACAAAGCATTATGAATTTTAAGCTTGAGAATTTCAAGAATTTTCTCCCTCCCTCGAGGGGAGAAAGAGTTCTATTTATAACTTGAATTGGGATTAAAATAAAGGATTAACAAATAATTATAATTTGCAAAATAAATCCTGATTAAGAGGACATGATGAAGAGTTGATTTGATGGTGGGGTTCATGATGTGAGAAAAGGAAAATGTGTGATGTGGAGTGGGGACATGGTTAGGTGTAATAGTGAAGTCATGTGCTCACTTTACACTATTGATTTTTGGATTTGTTGTCGGATAGGGAGATTTTGAATTATTGAATTCATGGGTGGGGTTAATAATTTAATAATTTGAGGGAATTGAATTTTTAGGTGGGAATTGATTTTTAGGTGAGAAGTGATTTTGACTTAAGTGGGGAACATGTGGGGTTGCTTGATTTGTATATATATTTGAATTATTTAATTATTAAATAGAATGATATGACTTATTTAAAAAATAAATTATTCAACATAATATAATTTTGGCATGTAATAAGAGATTAATTAAGTTATAAGATTAATTAACTGAATATGAATTGTCGGTGGGAAACAAGATTTGAGTAAGCCTCTACTAAGGAGACCAAAACATGGGGTGATACCAAAATTTGGTGTCTACACACACCACAAGTGCAATAGAGAGGTGAGATAATGCAATAAACATAAGCTAGGGTAGATAATATCCACAAAACATGAATTTTATTTCTTCATAGAGATGCACAATCCATTATAATGAAGGAAGAAGGCACACATCACCATGTAGAGGTCCATATCTGAGGCCTACAACTCAAAATACATATGCAACACTTGAAGGATGATGCACTAGCATTCAAAGAGGGTCCAACCTTTACAAATGAGCATCATTTTACAATATATAGAAGATGGGAAAGAGAGAGGAGGGAAAATAGTGGGAAACTATGAATTTCCACCTTGAACCGCCAACAACATGCATTAGATGTCTAAAATAGGCATGGGCACCTTGTCAAAGCCATTTCCCGTGATACTTTTCTTTATAAGGGAAATAATGGGCACTTATACCTCATCAAATCTGGTAGTTGAACTACTTGAGATTGCATCCTTTAATACTTGATAGTTTTTCTTCTTTTCTACCCATCTAACCTAACTAAATTTAATATTTATAATTTCCATGGTGTAGTACATAATGATACTTTTCTGACGAGTCCAATTTTGTGAAATTTGGAGTTACATGATGAAATTTATGGCCATCTAAAGTTCGGGAGCTTGGGACAATCATGACAGATGTTGGACCCTAAATATTTGCTAAGTACCAAAAGGCATGTGTGCGCAGGATTAGTAAATAGAAGGGCATTCAAGGGAAAGCGTGCAGGAAAAAGAGTTTAAGAAGGGTTTAGGTGAAACCAGAGCGTGTGTGGGAGGCAAAACAAGGGTTTAAAGGACTTAACCACATTTGGTATTATGGTGTTACTTGAGGAAAAATGTGAGGACCCGACTAGGCGTGATAAGTGGATAAGGTGCCACCTGGAACCTTGGAGGCCAAGAAAAGAATATTCTATGTAGGGAATATTCCTAGAGGCATCATTACAATTAGTGGAAGGTTTTATAAAGAGGATAAGCATTCGCCAATGGAGGACCACATTGACACTTGGCACACGATTTGCTCGGAGAGAAGTCATGGCAATGGACATTGATCCTATTTAAAGAAGTGCTTAGGACATGAATAGATATAGAGAGAGGAAAGGGGAGAGACATGAGAAGGGAAATAGAAAGAAGGAATATAACAAGGTGTTGTAAAAATGTTAGGAAATGCTAAGGGTTTGGAGCTCATGATGCTAGGGTTTAGAGTTCTTAGTGCTTAGAGGGTTGTAAGGGATGTCATTAAGCATGTGTATGGGTATTGGGGTCTCAGAATAAGGGCTATAATGGGAAAGCATAGTTAGGATCTCTCGATTAGATAGGTTTGCAAGAGTTAGAGCTCTGTCACTTGATGTATATGGTCTGAGATGACCCTTTTGAATGTAGTATAGCTACTATAAACTCTTTTAAATCAATATACATGGATCTATTTTGTACATATTTCTTATAAGTGTAAACCCTCATGTTATTTGGCTTGTTATGACTCAGATCTGGTTTCTTGTGATTTGTACAATGTTTATTTTGCTTTTGTGATGCATTAATGTGTAGATCTCGTAGTTATATCTTCTACAATTTTCAGTAGATACATGTACTGCTTTCGCAAATAATCCTCCATTAATGGTGGTACTCTCTTGCAAATCTCACAAAAAGGATGGGTTTGACGCCCATGCATGCCTTGGGTGAGCGCCAAATGTATGTTAGGTGATAGGCTGACGTGCTTGGGGTTAGAAAGAAGTATTGAGGGTAAAATAATGACTACATATTGGTTCCATTGGCAAGACCTATTTTGAAGCTATTATGAGAGAAATGTGTAATGATAGAGCACTTAACCTTGGACAATGTCGAGACCTAGCTTACAAGCACCGAGGATGAGTTTTCTCGGAGAGTTCAATATTGGATTTGAGTGTAATGCACAAAAACGGGTAGAGGAGAACCCGTATCATGAAATATATGAGACATTCTTCTATTGTTTCCCAAAGAGAGTTGTATGAATGGCTATCAAAGATATGTATCGTGGACAAGTTGGTACTATAAACATCGTGTTTAGACCAGGAGTAATATCAATAGTTGCGTGATGGTGATCTAACCAGGACCCGTGTTGTTGATCACTGGTGGAGTAGAGTGTTGACTAGTTATACCCTAAAATACACTATTTGTATGTATTCTTGCTAAGAGATTGTTGAGTTCAAGTTCTTGAGGGAGTCTGAGGGTCATTGTTATGTGTTATTCCATTGGCTATCGACTCCTAGTCATTACTTTGAGTTTGGAATCCTTTCCCATGGTTGGCTAAACTCTTGTTAGGCACAGGGCGCGAAGTTGGCATGGTAGAGGATGACGGACCTTACGGTAGAAATGGAGAGAGAGGAGAGGCGGCTCAAGTATAATGAAGCTCGGGAGAGGGAGTTGGTAAGACAACATGAAGCTATAGGAGTGATGGATTTATGGAGGCATACGTTGTAGGAAGGATTTGAGGTTCACGCGAGGATGTGGAACCTAAGTAGTCTGAGTTACCCCATCTTGGCAAGTGCGAAAGAGAAACCCCTCGGCTTCTGGAGAGAGCTCGTCATATGAAGAAAGGAGAAGAGCCATAGGTGCACATCTTAACCCACATGATAACCAGACCCTTGTGCTTAGTTTTCTAGTTCCTGAGATAAGTTTTGATAATCCAGTTGGTATTGGTATTCGAAGTTGAGCAAAACCTAGGTGGCATAATTTTTCATTTGGTACATCTATGGCTACATAATCATTTCCCATGTTTGGGGGTATTTTTCTAGTATAACATTTGGGAAAGGTGTGAGATCACAAGGTTTGAGTATCATGTTAGGAGTTGCGTGGGAAACACATCTGGGAGTGGTTCGGTATCACAAACTGTCGGCACGTAGTTTAGCATGATGGTGGGTCTCGTAGGGTACAACTACGTTAGGCCCTTACCTATGTCAGGAGGAGGATCTGGTGGATCTAGAGGTGTTGGCACAAGTGGATCTAGTGGGTCTAGTGGTGGAGGTAACATCGTAGGGAATCAAGGTCCTAGATATTGCAGAAAATATCCACAACACCATCAACAGGTGTTTTTTGAGATGTCACTCCACTTATCTGATTACAAAGGTGTTGAGGATGTTACTGGAGAATATGTACATAAGTGCAAGCTACTATGGTGCACAAATGGAATCACTTCCCTGGAGCGAAAATAAATTCATTTTGCAAGGACGCGTGCATAGCTGGTACATGAAGTATGACCCACACTAGAAAATGGTGGATTACATTGCGCTATGTAATGCCTTTTTGGTGGAGTTCCACATACTTAAGTTTGAATAGGAAAGTATCAACCTGTTGAAGGAGATTCAACAAGGAATGGCAGAGAGTGTGTGAGAGTATGATGCGTGTTTCAAGACTTTCCTATCCAAGTTATCTTATGACATTCACCCTTTGTAGCATGCTCAGTGGTTCATCAGAGGACTGATCACACCATTCAGAAGGCACTTTCATAAAATACTTTCATAGATCCATGCAGAGGCCTTGAGGCTGCCTTGTGTGCGGATGAAGTAGGAAGCATTAATCAAGTAGTCCATTCCTAGAAGCCCAAATTGATATAATGACAAAGCAACTATAGAAATTGTCTTCGAACTCGCTCAGAGACTTGTAGCGGGTTATGGTGTATGGATGGTGAGGTAAAAGGGCATACGAAGGACGTTTTCCTTGAGATCGGTACGTGCGATGATGATGGTAGACTATGAGATTTTCCCAAAGATCATGATGCAAGTAGGTGTCCGCTATTGCAACACGCGATCCATAAAAATGTGTCTTGCTATTGAAAAATTTGCACCTCTAATACTCATGACACCAAGGATTGTAGATTGATTGACCAAATACATAACGTCATTGATATTGGTGTGTGCCATACTAGTATTGCAAGCAATTCCAAGCATGAGGGTCATCATTATGAAGGGTGCGCAGATGAAGGGAGTCACAGAAGATGCTTTCATGGAGGATTTAGAGGCTATAGCAATCGTGGAAGTGGAAGAAGCAAGTTCCCACGTGGAACTTGTTACAATTGTGGTATATGGAATAATATAAGCACGAATGCCCCATTCACTATGTTGTTCTTGGTGTGGGAAAAACACAAGTATGAGGAATGCCCGTAATTGTTTGAACACATGAGCCAAAAGTAGCAGAAGGATAAGCATGCTAGGATGGTAAGCATGAAGAAATCCGACTCGCATTGGATTCCAAGAATGGTGTGTGAGTCAAAGTTAGAACTGTCTTGGTGACGACGCGAACTAAGGTTGTGCGCACCAGAGAGATACCAAAGCAGAGGTCATTGATTACAAGAGAAGAAGTGGTACATGGGAAGTATCCGACCCTACGCATTAGAAGGAAGTCTATCAAGAGACCATGGACGTAATTAGAAGTCTTCAAGGGGAAATTCAGTGTTTAAAAGAGCAATCTAGGAAGTTGGAGCAAAAGAAGAGTGTTGAGGTCCCTCAGTCAGATATAGATGATGTCAGAGAAGTGTGTAAGATTTTGCGCCAAGAGAATATCATTCCTTTGTTAGGAGAATGGTTGAGAGATAAAGTACCAAGCATTGGAGGAGAGTGCGAGAGGTAGGTTTTGCATGTTGGTGTCTCCAGATTTTACCTTGAAATTTGGGACTACCCATTTAAAAAAATTCTTTCTTTTAAAATAACGGTTCTTTTTTTGTTTTTATTACGAAGATGTCTCTATTATGTTAAGATATTCCCAATGAATCATATTAGCCAATTTTGACAAATACCTAGATGTTGAAACTCATTTTATCCCTTCGCCAAGTTTTATCAACGGGAAATTTTTATTTAATTATTTATTAAATAAATAAAGCCCTGTTTGAAGTAAATTGTGCTCCAGTTGAATCCTGTTGAAGTTTTGCATGCCAGTATCCACACATTTCAATAGGATTTTCACCAGGAATGAATTCAAAGCTTTTTCTGTGACTTCTGGCAACGTTTTTTATTTTTATTTATTTCTTTTGCGTTTTTCTCTGGTTTTCCCCGTGGTCTTTCTGTTTAATTCCCCTAGGTCTATTCTTTGTCCTGTATAGTCTGTTTAATTTCTTGGAGCATCTAGAGATCATTTACGGCTGATGCACCAGAAGGAATTAGCCTCAGAAAGCAAACTTCTAATAAAAAAGATGAATTCAAGCACAAAAAGCCTCTCCTAGGAAAGTCACACTTTTGGAATTAATAGATCTAAGCTACAATGAGAATTTTGGTAGTGGTAGGAAAAGCTACAATGGGAATATTAGAGGTGACAGACAGATGGGAATTTCTTACCTGCCTTATAAGGTAAAAATTCCCATTATAAAAGAAAATCACTTAAAGCACCGATAGGAATTTCTTATCTTGCCTTGCAGATAAAAATTCTCGATGAAAATCAAATCACTTAAGTGGAAGAGATGATTTTGGAGCTGCAGTATAGGGTGAAATTCCCATCAAGTTGACTTCTTATTTTTAGCAATTCCTCTTGCCAAAAAGTGTGACCCACCTTGGGTGAATAACAATGCATTTAATAATATTTATTAATGGTTTATTCACCCAATTTTGGCGCCATAACTACAAGGAAATTCAATGCAAGTGGAAGAACTAAGGAGAAGTCAAGGATGCATGTTAAAAATAAATAAAATAAATTATTTAAAAACAACCAACAACATGCATAATTGGGCGCCCAAATTGGATGAATAAACATGACTATTAATTAATTAAATTGTCAGAAATAGGAAGAGACAATTATTAAAAATAACAAACACAAAGCTATATAAGCATGGGATGCCATAAAGGAGAAGCACTTATTTATTTTTGATGAAGATTGCAGCCCAGACAGGTTTTGGTGCCAAGGGAAGGAGGATTTTGCATTAAAGAATATTTTCCATTGTCGGGAAGCTTCTAGTTTTGGTGCCTAGGGTTGGAATAGCCTAATTTTTGTCATTATGAGTATCTGCATGTTGGTATATGTGCCCAGGTGAATTAAATAATATTTTTTCTTGCTTTGCATGCAAGCAAAACCTCAAATTTTAGGGCAACAGGCTTTATATGTAGATTTTGGTGATAAAAATCAAGTATTCATGCCATGAACTCGATCTTTGTCTGAATAAATTACAGGTATTCACTACAGGTGCTCAAATCAATGTTAGGTACATTGAATATATATTTTGAATTTGAAGTTGTGAGATTTACATAAATTGATCCAATTGTAAGGGATTCCGCAAAAATTAAAAGAAAAAGAGCTCAAACAAAGATTGTTCTAGCCATGATGAAGCGTGATGAATGAAAGGAATCAACGAGAAATCATGCATAACTTCCATATTTTTTTTTGGAAAAAGTTCATCCTCTTGTTTCTAATGCAGCCCGTGTAGAAGTCAGTGCATGGAAAATTCCTTCTAGGATCTTGTGCATGTGCTCCCAATCTTCCAGTTGAAGCCTTCAATGAATTTACTTGTATTTGCATTCACCCAGTGCTTTCTGAATTTAAAATTACTCATATGTAATTAAAAATAAAAGGGTGATGAGTTTTATCTGAATTGTTTATGACAAACATTTAATTAATGCATATACTGAAGAAGAATTACAAAAGCTTCAAGGATAAAAGGTGAAGACAAGTCAAAGGAAATACCCACAAGAAAATCACACTCAATTGCTTCCAAATCCAATTTGGTGAGAATCAAAGACAAAATAGTTAACCACATGCAAAATATGGAAAAAGAACAAGACTGGAAGTATTGCAGCTTTGTCTTTTCCTCGTTCTTCTTCTTTCTCTTATTTTCTCTGACAAAGTAATTGAGCAATCAATTAAATTATAAAACTTAAGTGATTGGTTTAAAATTTGTTACTTGAAGAAGTCAATTACTTAGAAATAGGTGGCAGACATGCAAAATAGAAGGTTCTATTTTTAGTTATAAATCATGTATGTCATGCAAAGAGGAATTCCAGGAGGGATATTTCCATTTGCTTCCCTTTTCATAGCTTCTTCGCATGCGGGAATTCATTTAAAGCTTCCTATTTGTAATTTCCCTCTATACACTATAAGTAGAGGAAGAACCTACAGGTTAAAGGATCAAAATTTGTAATCAGCATTCTTGTGTTCCAGACTTTGAGCTAAAACCCTTGATAGCTTTCTGCAAGCAGAGGAATAAAGAAGAGATTTCTAGAGAACTTTGTGTCAATGGTGCATTCGTCTCTCATTTATTTTTAGATCTATGCATAAACTTTGTGTTGTCTTAGATCTAGATCTAAAACTTTCCCTTGCTTCAAATTTTGGTTTTAAGATCTATTTGTTTCATCTATGTGCATGTGATCAACTCTGTCAACTATTGGTTAGGTTGCACATTTCCTTTCCTTTCTTCTCACATTTAATTATTTCCCTTTCCTGCACATATTGCTTACAGCTTCTTACTTGTTGCAAAATTGTCTAGCTATGGTTCATGAGCTACATAGTTAAAGTA
The DNA here is from genome assembly GCA_018340775.1 of Taxus wallichiana var. yunnanensis. NCBI lineage: Eukaryota > Viridiplantae > Streptophyta > Pinopsida > Cupressales > Taxaceae > Taxus > Taxus wallichiana. The sequence goes on along the minus strand of CM031242.1, from coordinate 976,208,994 downwards.
ATACCAACAAATAGATATTAAGAAATACAACTGAAAAATCTTACACGGAGCCTCACCGGTAAATGAGGGAGATTTATCTCATGATTACCTAGGTTTTCAGCTGTGCAAAAAATCTAGCCAATAATTTTTGGTGACTCTACTAGGGAACAACAATCTTTTGTAGACCAGAGCTTATCTTGCTAGTTCCCATTGAACTCTCAACCTGGCCAAATGCCCATTCACCCGATCTGTCAAGGCACAAGGGAGGACTGATCATTTTTATAGATTATAGGAGAAATTTAATTTCAATCATCCTCCTCAGGTTAGAAGTCACAGATCCAATCTTTCACTAGGAAGAAGAGTGCAAACTCCTCCAAATCCAAATCATTTTCAGCACAATCCGATAGCTAGAATTATCTATCAAGTTTACTCCTAGAGAATACATGCTCAATTAATTATGCATTAGCCACTTGCCACTGCAACACCTGTTCCATGGGGTGCAGCCTTTGGACCTCTGAATATGACTCCTCCTATGCATGATCTACCTAAAGGGATGAGAAAGAATTTTCCAAAATTCTTTGGAGATGGAAAGCATAATCCAGATGATCACTTGGCTGCATTTTTTATATCCTGTGGAGTGCTTGCAATAGAACATGAAGATGTGTCTACCTAGATTTTCATAGAGACTCTGCATGACTTGGCTGGGGAATGGTTATACCGGTTAGCTCCTGGCACCATAACCAATTGGGATATTATGTGAGATGCATTCTGAAAAGTTTCAAGCGATCAAATATTCCAGTACATTGATAACTCAACTGACTCAGTTGAAGAAAGAGCCACAAGAGCACATGCGAGATTTTATTACAAAATTTCAAAGAATACTTTTCAAAATTTTGACATCTCTTCTCTCGAATGATGAGAATCAAAAGATATTTTTCATCAATGCTTTACTTCCCAAGTAAGCTATCAACTATGAAGAGCATGTCCCGTGACTTGTTAGCAGTTCAAAACATGGTGATTGAAATTGAAGATGACCTCATCATGGCTAGAAAGATAAAGAGCAACACTTCTAGAGCTGAAAGTTCATCCTATGCTACTACTTGATTCAAGATTACAAAAAGCTAGCAAATGAGATGTCCCGGATGAAGAAACAAATGGCTCAAATGGCTCAAGGCAACAACACTACCCCTGCTTGGAACTTCAACAACAACTAGAACTACATTATTGGTTCCCAAAGATTAGTAATTGAAGCTGCTCCTAGAAACAATGTGGCGATGAATGGAGAAGACCAGAAGATGATCGCCGATCACTTGAGAATGATGATTTTGTAGGTCCTGCTGGCGACTCCAACATTAATTACCTAAACTACAAATCTGACCATGATGATGAGAAACTTCATGAAGATGATCATGGTCATACATATGCAGTATTTACAAGATCAAAAACTCGTCAAGAAGAGGCATTAACTGATGAATAAAGAAGGGGTGGCCCTTTACCTTCTTCCTTGGCTCCTAGAGATAAGAATGTGAGTTCTTCATCTCAACCATAGAAAGTAGCTCAAGTATCTGAATCTATACATTATTTTGAAATTATTGATCATGTCAAGAAAACTAGGATTCAAATGTCAGAAGCTGAATACATGAGAGCCTTTCCTGAGAAATTAAATAGGCTACTCAACTATGTACAATCACTAGGACAATCCAATGCATCAAAAGACCTTTTGCCTAAACCCAACGATACTCCTCCCCATAATAACACTACATTTGTTAAATCCTCATTATTTTATGAAAGAGTAGAACCTTTCTATGTCTCCCTATTGCTTAATAGTTTCAAGTTAAGAAACCACATTCTAGATTCTGGTGTTTCTGACAATGTCATACTAGCTAAAGTTATAGATACTCTTGGGATTACATTGACAAAGACCATAAAAAGGTGCTACTCCATGGAGAGACAAGTCCCTTTAATCGGACAAATCAAATATATACAAGTTGTTCTAACAACTTTTTCTAATAAAAGATTAAAGATGACAATCTTAGTTATAGAGATATTTGTCTCCTATGGGATGTTGCTAAGTAGAAATTTCTGCAAAGAGCTAGGAGGAGAAGTAAAGATGGATTGGTCATGTGCTCATATTCCTATCAAAGGAATTAACCATAAGTTTGAGCCGAAAAGAATTCTAAGTACACGGTGACAAAATATGAATATTCTAGATCTCGATTCTTTTTAAGGGTTTGACCACGATGTATACTTCTTAGAAATTGATAAAGGTGTTCAAGAGCCGAACTTCAACCGGAACCGAGAGCCAACAAAAGAAGAAGAAAAAATTTTGGACTCTGGAGTTTAAAGGCACTTGTTTCTCTTTTGGATCAGGAGTCGGTGTTCTACTAATATCTCTAGATCATGAGATATTCCCATACTCCCACAAGTTGATGTTCGAGAACACCAATCATATGACAGAGTATGAAGCATTGTTGTTAGGAATGGAGCAAGCTAAAAAGAAAGGAGTAAAACTCCTCAAATCCCAAGGAGATGTTGAACTTCTAGTAAAACAAGTTCGAGGGAAAAATCAAGTCAAAAGAGATGAGATGAAGCATTACAGAGATAAAGTGCTTTCTACCACACTGGATTTTGTAGCCTTCTCTATTGACTTCATTCCAATCAATCAAAATTCCAAGGAAGACTCTTTGGCAGTCATCTAATATCGCACTATTGAATCCGTGATAGACCACCGTCTCGTATTCAAACAAGGAAACTATAAAGTGGAGATGGTCTACCACCCTAAAGTCCCTGATAGTGTTGAATAGTGGCAGACCTTCTATGATGACAAAAACATTTGCATGTCTGCATGTTGAAGGGAATAAATCACCACCACGACGAATAGTCACAGGAAAAACTGATCCGGGTTATGATGATAATAGTGGAATAATCCAACCAAAAGGTAACAAAATCCCCAAGGGTTTAGTTTCCTTAGTGGAGACTTTCAACAAGCATGATTAGTACTTGAAGAAGAACAAAGAATATGGTGATAGTTCTTCCTCGAAATGCAACAGGTAAATCTGGGAACAGAGGAAGTTGATGTAGAATTATCCACCACAGAGAGAAGAAAGGATGAGCCACCACTAGATGAAGTTGATAAGGACTTTCCCAAGGTATTTGACAAGAAGGCTAGAGAAAGGAAGTTCGAGATTAGAGACTAGGTACTCTGGTGGGACAAGAGACATGAACCGAAGGGCATGCATGACAAATCTGATTCACTCTGGAAAGGGCCCTTCATGATCAAGAGAGCTACTAGAATGGACACTTTCTTCCTTTCCTACCAAGATGGAATTGAGTTACCACTTCCTTTCAACGGGCAGCATCTGAAGTTGTTCAGAAATTGAGATACAGGGTAAAACCTGTTTGTATATAAATAAAAATTTTGTTGTTTTCTTTTCTTTTCTTTTTCTTTTTCTTTTGTTTTTTTTTAGGTTGACCCCAACCCAATGGACAAGATATGAAAACAGAGAAACTAGGATCTCATATTTACTCCTGTCATTCTCGACAGAGACAAAGATGTCCACAGACGTAGCCAACTAGTGTCTCCAGATTTTACCCTAAAATATGGGACTACCCCTTAAAAAATCGCTCTTTTAAAATAATGGATTTTTTTTTGCAGCGAAGATGTCTCTATTATGTTAAGATATTCTCGTGAATCATATGAGCCAATTTCGACAAATACCCGATGTCTTTGAAACTCATTTTATCCCTTCGCCAAGTTTTATCTACAAGAATTTTTTATTTAATTATTTATTAGATAAATAAAGCCCGTTTGAAGTAAATTGTGCTCTGGTTGAGTCATGTTGAAGTTTTCATGCCGATATCTACACCTTTTAATAGGATTTTCACCATGAATGAATTTAGAGCTTTGTCTGTAACTTCCGACAACATTTTTGTTTTACATTTTCTCTTGGTTTTCCTTGTGGTCTTTATATTTAATTCCCTAGGTTCATTCTTTGTCTTGTATAGTCTGTTTAATTACCAGGAGCATCTGGAGATCATTTATGGTCACTGCACTAGAAGGAATTAGCCTCAGAAAGTAAACTTCTAATAAAAAAGATGAAGTCAAGCACAAAAAGCCTCTCTAGGAAAGTCGCACTTTTTGGAATGAATAGATCTAAGTTGCAATGAGAATTTTGGTAAGGGCAGTAGTAGGCGGGAATTTCTTACGTGCTTTACATGGTACTTTTTCCCATGAAGTCAAAGTCACTTAAGTCTGTAATGGGAATATTAGAGGTGACAGGTAGGCGGGAATTTCTTACCTGCCTTGCAAGGTAAAAATTCCCATTATAAAAGAAAAATCACTTAAAGCACCGGCGGAAATTTCTTATCTGCCTTGCAGATAAAAATTCTCATGATGAAAGTCAAATCACTTAAGTGGAAGAGATGATTTTTGGAGCTGCAATGCAAGGTGGAAATTCCCATCAAGTTGACTTCTTATTTTTAGCAATTCCTCTTGCCAAAAAGTGTGACCCACCTTGGGTGAATAACAATGCATTTAATAATATTTATTAATGGTTTATTCACCCAATTTTGGCACCATAAATAGAAGGAAATTCAATGCAAGTGGAAGAGCTAAGAAGAAGTCAATGATGCATGTTAAAAATAAATAAAATAAATTGTTTAAAAAATAACCAACAATATGCATAATTGGGCACCCAAATTGGATAAATAAACTAAAAGGAACAATAACCAGATCGTACCAAGCCAAGAACACAGATGCTAATCAAACACCGAATCTATAAGATGAAAGCAATTCGCGAATAACTTTACATAAAACCTTCGAAATAAATGAGAAACAATATCATATATTATTATGGAACTCAATGAAATACAATGAGAATGGGCCTTTCTTATATAGACAAGGAATAACAATCTAAGAACCAGTCAAGGTTGTAGATCAAGCCATAAATCAAGGAAAGAACTAGTCAAGACCATAGATTTATGAGAGAACTAGACATCAAGGATCTAGTCAATACCATAGATCAAGGAAAGAACTATACCTAACAACTAGATAATATCTCCTAATATATAAATAAGATAAAAGAAATATCTACACACAAGTGGGTGAGGATAAATACAATAAAGGTAAATAAAGTACCTAGGTGGACATGAGCTAAGGTAAATACATACTCTAACATCCCCCTCAAGTGAAGCTAGGGGCCAAAAAAAAGATGTGGCATGTCCACGGTATGAGAGTCCCAGTAACTAGGTCGATGAGGTACTCATGTACAATAATCCGGGAAATAAGGGACATCGCGAGGTACCCAAAACCAAGATACAATAAAATAAAGAGAGTAAAGACCCGCTCCAAAGCATCCCAAGAAGCTCGACTCAAAAAACTCGTACAATGCTGAAGAAGTTTGGTGTGCACTATGGTCTAAATCCATTGCTCGATCACAAAACTCAAAAACAACTAACACTGAGGCTCCACCAGAATAGCTCCATACAAGGAGACTATCAACGGAGTGATGTCGAAAGTGCAAAAAAAGAAACGCCAAATATAATCCAATCAACTGCTACAAATAGGTGTGCCACGATCCAAGAACAATAACCAAAGAAATAAGACAAGGACACAAACTCTAGAGTGTTACAATCTAAAAAATCCAAGGTAACAAGGCAAGGACACGAAACCCGAATAAGCATGATCAACACTATACCCTCCCATACTGCTTGAATGGGTGGAGTGATACTACAAATTTATATGAGTTGTCAAAACAACTACTCAAACACTGAAAAACTAACATTGGGCTCCACCTGAATAGTTCCCCCACAAGAGAGACTGTCAACATGTCAAAAGTGTCGAAAATATAGATACAAAATCTCTCAACAAACAAGAGAGATACACTACACCTGCTAAAGAAAAATACTCAAAACAAGAAGCATCACAATACATAAGGTATAGAAAGTGGATCAAGAGGCCGAATGTGGAGGAGCCACACTTATAGTCCTCTCAACAAATGCCTATGTCGCCACCACGAGTGATCAGATATCCACCCCAAATCAACATGGATGGATGAAGAAGATGCCTGCATATGACTTCGTGTAAAATGCACAATGGGTGCATGTAAAAGAACATTAGAATGTGTGTCAGGTTGATCATGTCGACAGCGGTAAAATCTCGGAGTTTCTCAAACTGAGTGAAGGTGCAAAACTCATGTGTTGCTTATGATCCTCGAAAGAGTTCGAGCGAACAAAAAAAGGAACTCTGTCAATGTGTGATCCCAATGAAGTATCTGCTTGAAAACTAATGTCATGATGAGAATTCCACTTAACATGTGGAATAGAGGAAACAATACCCTGTGAATGTCTACCAATGACTCCTCTAGTGAGACCCATAGAATGGAGCATGAGAGAACTAATGCAGTGGTATGCTTCTTAGAAAAGCCATGCAGCTTAACAAAAGTAGAATACACAACATATGGTACTGTAATAGGCACAGATGTGGAAGAGCATGCGAATAAGCCTCACAGGTTTAGAAGCATCAAAAGCAGGTTCAAGCTCAAATACTAACAAATCAATGTCAGTGGGTTCAGGAGCAATAGCTGCAAGTGGACTAGGAGCATGGCTATGACTGTCCACAATATGATAGTGATGTTGTAGGCTAGCAAGTTTGTTCTGCGGGAGTGTATTATTATATCCCTATCATGAATGAGTGATTGTAGAAGAGAATTTCGCTTCTTGAGCGATCTATTTTCTTCCAAAATTTTTATAATATCCTCTTGAAATCCACATACTTTAGAGAAAAGCATATCATTCTCAAAATCCATGATAGGTACAAACTGTAACTCCCAAAATTTAGGATGTTGGGCTCAAATTAAATTGCATCCACATCCACAATTGATTACAACACTCCTCCATATTTGACACTTTATAATTATAGTGTAAGTTTCAAAATAAATATTTCCAATGGAAAGAGCACGAAAAAACAATCACTTTTACAAAAAATAGTACTCAAAACCGAGTTACCGATCAAAAGTTACAAGCTTTTTAATATTTTGCTCTATTATTTATTTTAGTTTCCATTGAAGCAAAATAAATTATTGTTGCCTTCACCACACAAATAAATTAAAGGGGGCTAAAGTTAAGCATCTACTAGTAAGAATCAAAATCTTTAAGCCTTCATATGACCATGCCACATGACCAAGGGCTAAGGATTTTAATGGGTGGCTAGAATAATTTTTCATAAAACCTTTGCAAATAAATGAGAAGCAATATCATATATTATTATGGAACTCATTGAAATACAATGAGAATGGGAATTGCTTATATAGGCAAGGAATAATAATCTACGAACCAATTAAAGTTGTAGATCAAGCCATAAATCATGGAAAGAACTAGTCATCAAAGAACTAGTCAAGTCCATAGATTTATGAGAGAACTAGACATCAAGGATCTAGTCAATACCATAGATCAAGGAAAGAACTATACCTAACAACTAGATAATATCTCCTAATATCTAAATAAGATAAAAGAAATATCCACACACATATAAGTGGGTGAGAATAAATACAATAAAGGTAAATAAAGTACCTAGGTGAACATGAGTTAGAGTAAGGTAAATACCTACTCTAACATTAGGAGATATTAGGAGAAATTTCTTTTATCTTAATGGTTTATTCACCCAATTTTGGTGCCATAAATAGAAGAAATTCAATGCAAGTGGAAGAGCTAAGAAGAAGTCAAGGATGCATGTAAAAAAAAATAAATAAATTATTTAAAAAAACAACCAACAACATGCATAATTGGGCGCCCAAATTGGATGAATAAACATGACTATTAATTAATTAAATTGTCAGAAATAGGAAGAGGCAATTATTAAAAATAACAAACACAAAGGTATATAAGCATAGGATGCCATAAAGGAGAAACTTATTTCTTGTTGATGAAGATTGCAACCCGGACAAGTTTTGGCGCCAAGGGAAGGAGGATTTTACATTAAAGAATATTTTCCATTTTCACGAAGCTTCCAGTTTTGGCGCCTAGGGTTGGAATAGCCCATATTTTATCATTATGAGTATCTGCGTGCATGTTTGTATATGTGCCTAGGTGAATCAAATAATATTTTTGCTTGCTTTGTATGCAAGCAAAACCTCAAATTTTAGGGCAACAGACTTTATATGTAGATTTTGGAGATAAAAATCAAGTATTCATGCCATGGACTCCATCTTTGTCCGAATAAATTGCAGAGTAATGACCACAGTGCTCAAATCAATATCGGTACATTAAATATATCTTCCGAATTTGAAGAAGTTTTCAGATATGCACAAATCGATCCAATTGTAAGGCATTCAGGTAAAATTAAAATAAAAAGAGCTCAAACAAAGATTGTTCTAGCCATGATGAAGCATGATGAAAGAAAGGGATCAACAGAGTCATGCATAGCTTCCAGATTTACTTCTGAAAATTTCATCCTCTTGTTTCTAATGTAACTCGTGTAGAAGTCAGTGCATGGAAAATTCCTTCTAGGATCTTGTGCATGTGCTCCCAATCTTCCAGTTGAAGCCTTCATTGAATTTACTTGTATTTGCATTCACCCAGAGTGATTTCTAATTTAAAATTGCTCATATGCAATTAAAAATAAAAGGGTGATGAGTTTTTTTGAATTGTTTACGGCAAGCATTTTATTAGTGCATGTACTAAAGAAGAATTGTAAAAGCTTCAAGGATAAAAGGGGAAGACAAGTCAAAGGCAATACCCGCAAGCAAATCACAATCAGCTGCTTCCAGATCCAATTTGGTGAGAATCAAAGGCAAAAGAGTCAACCACATGCAAAATATGGAAAAAGAACACGAATGGAAGTATTGCAGCTTTCTTCTAATTTCTTTTCCTCTTTTCTTCTTCTTTCTCTTATTTTCTCCGAAAAAATAATTGAGCAATCAATTAAATTATAAAAATTAAGTGATTAGTTTCAAAGTCGTTACTTGAATAATTCAATTACTTGGAAATATGTGGCGAGACATGTAAAATAGAAGGTTCTATTTTTCAGCTTATAAATCATGCATGTCATGTAATGAGGAATTTTAGGAGGAGATCGCTAGTTGCTTCCCTTTTCATAGCTTCCGCATGCAAGAATTCATTTAAAGCTTCCTATTTGTAATTGCCCTCTATACACTATAAGTAGAGGAAGAACCTATAGGTTAAATGATCGAAATTTTTAATCAAGCATTCTTGTGTTCCAGGACTTTGAGTTGAAACCCTTGATAGCTTTTTACAAGTAGAGGAATATAGAAGAGATTACCGTGAGAGAACTTTTTGTTAATAGTGCATTCGTCTCTCATTTGTTTTTAGATATATGCATAAACTTTGTGTTGTCTTAATCTAGATCTAAAACTTTCTATTGCTTCAAATTCTATGTTTTAAGATCTATTTGTTTCGTCTATGTGCATGTGATGAACTCTGTCAACTATTGGTTAGGTTACACATTTCATTTCCTTTCTTCTCGCAGTTAATTGTTTCACTTTCCCGCACATATTGCTTACATTAGAATTTGAGGATTCTAATAAATAAAAATTTAATCAACTTACATATTACATAATATTGCAATAAATATTTAAATATATATTACATTATAACATAAGTAAATAAAGAAATACTTACAGAAATAAACAACACATGTGACACAATATTTATAGTGGAAAACCCTAATAGGATGAAAACCACTATGAAAATAACCTTTTATTTCAAAGAACTTATTTTACATCTAGTAAGATCACCTCCTCCTTTGAAACCCTATTTACCAAGGGTAAAACTAATTCACTTGATTTTCACACGTTTGATATATTTCTCGAATATATCAAATGAGGACCTATAGTCCTTTTTATATAAGGTGATCGGGTATGTCTCCGACCAACCTTTTCAACCTTAAATGGTTAACACATACACCTAGGTTTATAATATTTAATATTAGAAATATAATCATTTCATAATATTAAATATTTAACCTAAATTATATACCTAGGTTAGCATATTTAATAATATAAATATAAATATTTCATATCATCAAATATTAACTTATATATTAGTGATGGACCCATATACATTAAGGGTTAGCTGAGGACACTTAATCATTATATTCCAACACCCCCTTAATGTTAAGTGGGATAATATAACATATGTCAATATATTACTTGCCCGTGGTACACTTCAAAATTTATAATCCTTAAACTATAAAGGTTTTAGACTAGCATATCGGTTTGAAAGAATTATAACACCTTCATCATACTCAATTTACCTTTTGATACAAAAGGATTTGGAATTCCAAATATCATCTCATGATCAATGGCTAAGTATAATTTGTGAGTTTTACATGTTCTCACAAGTTCTCATAAAAAGGTTATTGAATCCAAGCATATAAGAGCCTTTTACAACCAAGGACATCCTTAACAATATGCTTGTACTAGATGGTTACTAGTAAACTCAATAACACTAAAGAGTTTACTTGAAGACCACCTTTAATATTTTTCTACACTTTTTTTTTAAAAAGAAGTTCAAGAGGTATACATGCCCGAAGGTCTTTTCTTGTAGTGCCCACACCGACACACACAATGTCAACAAGTAAAATACCAGGATAATTTATTTATTTAATTATTTTTGACTCACGTTGATCATTACAAAATGCCACAAGGGCTCCAAATCAGGAAAACATATACGACACTTACAAAAGTCATCAAATCACATAGACACACAAAAACACCATCTACATGTTGACGCTTACACTTTTCCCAACGGAAGTTTACTAGTAGAGACCCAAACACAAGAACGACTTCGGAATGGCGAACCCACAACCCATTATTTCCTTAAATGTATTTTCGGTTAAAGTTAACATTCCAAGGACATTATGAGAAAGGATAAATTTTCTCGTTTGTCCACCTACATTTCCTTAAGTTTATTCCGTAGTTGTAAAATGAAATTCGACCTTCTCAAGTTGGCTTCTTATTTTTTAAATAAATTTCCATAATCTGACATACATATTTGGCATAATCAAATTGCATACAAAGTACTTAATTATCTTATTATTATGTTAAAAATATTCTTCTCCAACGTTTATTTGATGTCTACAGCGCTTTACCCTTACAACTCAAGAGAAAGTGACTTGATGTCCAAAATGCAATAAAAGGATTTGACGGAGATTTAGATACAGGGTAGCTTTTCACCAAAAATATTTCTTGATTCACACTATGTTATTTCCCTACCATTGTCATTATAGTACTATAACTTGCTGAATTCCAAATTTGATTTTTATAGGTATATCTTTTGTTTTCTCGACGTTTGGTCACACCAAGGCAATGTATATTCTTTGTAACACATGAAGATGTTTAAATTAAGTCATAAGGACTCCCAGTGACATTATTCCTAACCTCAAATTTTGGTTTTACTCTTAGATGATTTACCTTTGCGTCGCACTAGGGTCTCATGATGACTATCGTTTTAAACATAAGAGTTACGATAGTACTTGTCTGACATATTAACGAAGCACATGGTTAAGCTTAATTCCAGTTTTCACCTAGGGCTTCAATCTCTATTATAGGTGTGGTTAAGGTTAAAATGTGTTTACCTTATAAACTTTTCATGAAAGATCAAGGCACTAAATTTTCACAAGCCCAAGACAAGACATTTATCTATGAGGGAAAAAAGGGTTCACTAACAAGAATTCAAGACAAAGAACAACTATATCGCAATCTTCATTTAGGTCGTTTGGATCCAACAGGATTTCATTAGCAATTTGATGAAGTTAATATCTAGATCTAATTTTGTAAGGCCCGGAAATCTAATAGGATACAAGGGAGTAATATCTCTACCTACTCCACAGATGGGAGGGTTACACCACTAGTCATTCCTTCTAACAAGGACTCATAAGATGACTTCCAAGACGGTCTTCACCATTCAACCTAGTGTCGGCCTCAAGAAGAGGGACATTCTTCTCACGATTACCAAAACTAGAGGGAAACCACATACTCTGGATAAAGTTGGACCATGTCATTCCTAAAATATGGGTTCACGACAATGTCGCTAAACCTAATGACTATGATGGTAACTCCAACTAGGGGTTTTATTTACCTAACCTAGGAGGTCGCATCGAGAGAAAATTTTAAGGTCGTTCTATGGTTTTAAATTTCTTATATGGTAAAAGGGGTCACACATACGAAGCAAGCTATGCATGAATATTTTATTAAGGTTGAGTGTTCCATTTAAAACTCTTTATTATGTTTGCAGGTAAGAAGATAACCCAGTGATTAATTTAGTCGTTTATTGAATACTGAGAAAATACTACAAATATTAACTTCAATTTCAATTTACTATATATAAATCAAACCTTTTTTTTTTTTCCATACACAACTAAAAATCAAATTGAATTGGTGATTAGAGGCACATTTCCTAAGTCATCCCTAAAACTAGTATCTCATGCATATTAACAAATTTCAAATATAACTTTTCTAGTAACAAGAGACTACATTAGAGCGGTTATTCATTTTACAATGACCTATAAAAATTACAATAATAATAATTAAATTACACATCACCTTTTTTGTCGTTATTCTTCCATCCCGCAAAACCCACGTGAGCAAAATATCGGCGATAAATCGCGGGCATGGCATCCACCCTAATTAATCATAATTATCATTTTTCGCTTCCCATTTACATCCGATAATAATTACTATTTGCAATCGAAATTAAAAAAGGTCTAGAAACATGTATTCATTGCATTTCATTTTTCTTCATTTTATAAACCCGGAGAGAGAAAGAGTAAGGAAGAGAGAGAAAACATCGTTTTGTCAAACGTTCTAATGCACACAAGTTTCATTATAGTGTTTTTAAACAGATTATTTACGTGTGTAAAAAGTTTCAGGGTGTTTGGTAACCCTACGAGGTCCATGACTTTTCTACTTTTACATTTTCTCACTAGCTACAAAACGTACAAAATGGCTCGGAGGCTAAGAAACTACTTCCAAAGGTTATCTTCCGATGAGCACGCACATCACGATTAACTTTCTACGTGTCCCCAGATATACCAAGAGTTCATTGCAACTGACGGAATTGAAAAAGAGCACACGGTTTGCGTTTGGCGGCTAGTTTTCCGGGCCACTGGTCGTAGTTCACCCAGTTGTAAAATGACAAAAGTTAGCTCGAGCGCCCAGAAAACCGCATCCATAACTGACGTTTGATGGAGAAGCACGCAACGAGACATCTCCTACTAGTTCCCCTATATAAAGAGAATTCATCAGAGTCAACGGGACTGAGAACTAGAAAACCATGTTCAAACGGCGACAAGTTTTCTGGAGCGACAAGATGAAATTGGACCAGTTTGACCTCGTCAAACTGCGACCAGAGGCCTACAAAACGGCTTCACCAAACTATCCCGAAAGGTGCTCTTTCCTATGTTGAATGTTCCATGCATTTGTCTAGTATAAACGCTAGAGGTTTGCGAAGACGGAACGTGATTTCTCTTTCCGGGTTTCAATGGTGGTCCCAAACGAAAGCCAACTTTCTAGTTTTAACAACTCTCTATTGTTGTAAACCGGTGTAACAAGGCTCCTATAAGAGCATCAAAAGGATGTCATATGATCGTTTCGGTCAAACCAAAAATCAAGGTGACTCCTCGTATACCAAGGTACGCGAATGAAACTTCACATCTCATTTCCAGAGTTGCGAAGGGTACTTAGTGAGTCTTCGAAAAATGTAAAATTTAACTATTTTAAGTAGGAAGAAGGTCAACTTAATCAATGGAGAGTCAAATTTGTCTAGTCGATAAAATGATATTGGAGCGATCAAAAGGGTAAGAGTTTTCTAGATCATCTCGAAGCGAGGGTGATAGTTCATGGTTTAAAGTAGGTGAGTTATAATGGCTTCGAGAGTTTGTTTTGCAATGAGAGTGAAGAGACATTTAACTATATTAAAAATCTAATAATTTAATATTCTATTTAGTTGCAAAAGAGAACTAAAACACGAGAATTATGAGAGGTAAGGAAAGAAGAACCATGCCTAGAGAACGAAGTCGGTCAAAGCCGCAGGCTTGGGTTCAGTCTCTTGCTTGGCACTTCGTCAACCAGACCACAAGCATCCTCAACTCCACCATTTAACATACATGTCTATCAATAAAATCAGTAACTACATACTTGAAAACCATTTTGCTATTCTGATCACATTCCTCCTACCTTCTGGATTCAACCCACCACTTGCTGAGCATGATCAAAGGGTTTCTTATTGTTGTTGTTTGGATAGGATGAGATCTTCCTCCTTTTGTGCGTAGCCTCAAATCTTGCAACCATTAGACCATGATTTTTTTTTGAAGGCATTTAGTCAAACACTTCACATGCCTTAAGCATGCCTCCACATTTTTCACATTCTCATGTGCTCATCAAAAACCAACAAACATAATGATTAATTCTAGGCATGATTCTACAAGAGGCACTCATGCCATCGAAGTATTTACAACCCTCATGCACTGAATCCTGCCTGGCTAAAAGCTAAGTAAACAAAAATGAAGCTTACATGGTTAGGGTATGTTCCATAAGACCACATCTCTCTGAGGCATTCTATCAAACAGATCACAGCCATTTTTTTTTCTTTTCTTTTTCACACATCCATCTTGTGCATATGCTGCCATCATGGCATTCCATGAGACAACATTTCTTTGAGGCATTTTATCAAACAGTTTATGCGCCTTTTAAACAGACCCATTTTGTGCATCACCTACAGCCATGGCAGTCAAAGAAGCCACGTTTCTTTCAGGCATTTAGGCACACAACTCACATGCCAAGCGCATGCTTTCATTTTTACATGCGCATCGACTAGGGCACTTGCGATAGCAACATCTGACAAGTTCCTCTACGTTTTTGACTTTAATGGGAGCCCACGCAGGCCTGGGCGTGGGCTGGAAGGGTGATGGGCATGTGACAGACCAAACACACAACAATACACCTCCTTTTTGCTTGATCTTCCCACGCAGGTGTGGCGCGGCCTGGGAGGATGCGAAAACAGTTGTGGAGTCTGGCTTTACGTGCATTAAAATGCATTTTCTTGAAAGCTTCCAAGGCCTCTTCAACAAACTCCCTTCATGCTGGTCCCTGCGGCCCCAAACCAGCCACCCCACCCAAAACTGGGCATTTCCAAAAGCGAAATTAAAAATAAAACCCTAACTGCTTTTTTTTTCAAAACGTGGGAAGGGTTTTTCCTAATCCGCCCCCACAGAGAATCACGGGTTTTCTTAGTTTTTATTATTTTATTTTATTTTTGCTTGTTTGTTTTAACTAGATAAAAACACAAACAAGCCTAAAACGAAGAAAAAAGATAATAAACACAACAATAATGATCACCATATTATTAATAATAATAACACAAATTTATTAATAGTAATAATAATAATAACACAATTTTATTAACCGTATTACTAATGATCACCCGACAACGAGGAGTAAAGAAATTAATAATAATAATACGCACAAATTGACTCTTCAATATAATACTTATTATGTAGACGTTCCCCTTCAGGCTGGACATGCCCTAACAACAACGAGACACCCATAAAACCACCTAAAGAATTCGAGAACGAGATTTTCCTAAATAGGGTATTCGAACAGGGCAAAATCCAATAAGAGATCATCCTAAGCACAACGACATTACCCGCTTAGCAACACGATCGTTGAGGGAGAAAAGGGACAAAGGTGAACGAGGCATTACATTCTCCTCCCCTTAAGAAAGCATCGTCCTCGATGTGACATGCAATGAAGAAAAAGAAATGGTAGCAACAAGGAACAAATATGGCGAAGGCACACTCTAAGGTTAAGATTTCAAACACAAAAGCATGGTCACGGGGTGGCCCTAGGAATAATTGGTAGAAATTGTCAACTTTCAAGGTTCTGTGAAGATTGGTAGTTCTCTCTTATTCGTTATTTCATTAATCTCTTTCCATTAACATTATTCTTAATTCAAGTCCTTTAAAATTTCATTTTTATCAAATTTTAGTTTATTCATTCCTGTGGGTTCCCATCATGAACTACAGTCACAACACCCTACCAGGGTCATACACAACACCAAATTTTCACAAGCATACCTTTACATACTTTCACGACCGTAACACATCACAAGGGTTTCACCAACCATGGAGTGACAACAAGTAGACCACATAACAATTAATTTCCAACAATTACGCCCTAGACATAGATCTAGTACACACATATGACTAACAAATAAAATCAACACGTTGATACATATACAACGGGTATCACAAGCCCCAAGAATCCATGACTACACCAACATAGTGCCAAGACAATATCCAATAGTCCATACCAACCAAGGGAAGAGTCACACCACCAATCATAACAAGTCTAACCAGAACTCACAAGAGGACACATGACTCACTATACCAACTCCACACATAACAAGACATCACGAAACAAACCCCAGATATCTCCAAAAGTACCAGGTAAAACTCCATATATCTCCTGAAGTATCATAAAGCAACTCCATATACTCCCCAAAGCATCACCAGATAATCTCCATATACCTCCCAAGAGGAAGAAACATAGTGCCAGAACCAAGTCGGGTCACTCAACCATAGAGCCCCATCAAGAATATCAGGTCACTCAACCATAGAGTGTCATAAAGAATAACAGGTCACTCAACCATAGAGTCTCATCTCCTTTCTCCTTTTAAATGAGGTCGGGTCACCCTATGGCCCTAGGCACATAGAGCCCCGTCACCCCCAACCCAAGTGACATAATAACTCGTGGTTCAACAACCCGCTAGTTATTTGTAACTCCTTAGGGCGTACCCCCATACAACGAAGCGGGTCCATAGGTTTAACCACTCCATGGTTAACCCCATGACCCTAATCCAACACATTACGACATTAGAACCAGCATAACAATCCAATCAAATGCCAAGTGGCAAAATCAAAAGCCTTGGGCTAGGCTACAAATCTTTTAAATATGAAAATAAATTTTTAAAACTAAGAAAACAAATGGCTAATTAGCCATGGTTAGTGCAAAATCTAAATGTTAATGCAACAATCAAATAAATGCCCAAAATATAAGAACATGCAATCAAGAAAACGCGGCTGGTTCTAGCTAAAAAGAGAAAGATTAATTTACGAATAAAATACGCATTATGAGAAAATAGCACATCACAATCACTATGTGGCCTCATACCACCACCAAAGGGGTACTCATCGAGTTGTTGGCACTCGAACATCGAGCCTCATCTCGTGAAAATATGCATGTAACCAGAAATGAGTATACCAAATAATGTATCTGTCATCATCTTTTCCTGAATCATAACTCCAAACTCCCAAAAGGCTCAACATAGTCAAAATCACATAGGATTATTCAATGAACCATCTAATAGGAAAGAGTAGAGAACTCTGGTCGCATAAGTTGAGCCTAAGGTGGTGCGCACCCACAATATATTGAGTAAGCTCGAAGTATACTAAACAGATAGAAGTGGATTTTCAGTCTACATGAGACTCCACTTCCTCACTCGTACTCGGCTCAAGATTATGAAAACCTGGTCCACGCCTCCTCTCTCCACACATACACTCTTGACAGTTTATCCCCTTAGGGTCGTCTAGTGTAAGGTTTCACAACATACACATAACTACATCACAAACACAATGGTAATTCACACACAACAACCATAACACCTTGCGCATGGTATAAATATATAGGGTACAACACAATCATTACCTTCACGGGTTACGATACATCACATTACCACATCCTGCACCCAAAGTGCATTCACTGTACATTAGGGATCATACTCCCATATGCCCCTAAATCACGACATGAACTATCACATATTACATGAATTATACGCATGAGGAACACAATGTCTAACATTACGGCATATAGTCATTTGTAAAACAACACGATGAAGCACACAACTAATCACAATACTGTGATGACATCACGATAAACTGAAATTCACTTTACATCAATCTCTTCATGCAATACATCACTACATCTTCACATCACATAAGGTCAAAATGCTTCAACACCCGCAACTCACAATATCATTCCTTTCACACAAAACAAGGCAATACATCACACACGGATTCCTTATTGAATCCATGAAAACAAGAGTCGACACTCTCATCACAAGCACATCAACATGATAACCAAAAGCGCACTAAGTGACATACACATCATGTGCATTCACACTATCACAATTATGACATAAATCACTTCACTCTTAAAACACATCACTCTTCCAATATTTATCACCATCATGAAACACCATCACCATCATGCAACTCATCATGTAACACCATCTCTATCATGCAAAATCATCACAACTCCAATCCATCCCAGAGGTTCGAGAGCATGAACCTCTACTCGATACCATAAGTAGTGCCCACACTGGCACACACAATGTCAATAGTAAAATACCAAGATAATTTTATTTTTTTGACTCACATTGATCATTACAAAATGCCACAAGGACTCCCAGTCAGGAAAACACGACAACGTATACGACACTTACAAAAGTCATCAAATCACATAGACACATGATAACACCATATGCATGTTGACGCTACACTTTTCCCAACGGAAGGTTGCTAGTAGAGACCCAACCACAAGAACTCGACTTCAGGAATGGCGAAACCATAACCCATTATTTCCTTAAATGTATTTTCGATTAAAGTTAACATTCCAATAACATTATGAGCAAGGATAAATTTTCTCATTTGTCCACCTACATTTCCTTAAGTTTATTCCGAATTGACAAATACAATTCGACCTTCTCAAGTTGGCTTCTTATTTTTTTAAATAAATTTCCATAATCGACATACATATTTGGCATAATCAAATTACATACAAAGTACTTAATTATCTTATTATTATGTTAAAAATTTCTTCTCCAACGCTTATTTGATGTCTACGAGTTTTACTCTTACACTCAAGTGAAAGTGACTTGATGTCCAAAATGCAATAAAAGGATTTGACGGAGATTTAGATACGGGGTAGCTTTTCACCAAAATTTTTCTTGATTCACACTCTTTATTTCCCTACCATTGTCATTATAGTACTATAACTTGCTTTGAATTCCAAATTTGATTTTTATAGGTATATCTTTTGTTTTCTCGAAGCGTTTGGTCACACCAAATGGCTTCACAGGCAAAGAATGTATATTCTTTGTAACACATGAAGATGTTTAAATTAAGTCGGTCGTAGCCACTGGCAAGTCGAGCAGGCGAAATCCAACAAGAGATCATCCCGAGCACAACGACATTACCCGCTTAGCAACATGATCATTGAGGAGAAAAGGGACAAAGGTGAACGAGACATTACATTTACACTTGCCCGAATGTCTTTTTACAATCGTCGAAGGTCTTTTAAAATGCTCGAAGGTATTTTTACAAAAACCAAGTTCCATTAGGAGGTAACATTGTCATGCACACTCCCCCAATGATAACTCGACAATCTAAGCTTTTCACGAAAGTGATAAAACTTTGTAGCACTCAAGGACTTTGTGAAGATTTGAGTAACCTACTCTTCATTCAACACAAACTTGAGATTTATCTCATCACTTAGCACCTTCTCGCGGGTGAATCATATATGTATCTCATTATGTTTTCATCCTTTTATGTTGAATTGAATTCTTAATCAAGAGTAATACAACTCTAACCACCACATAGAAGAGAAATACTTCTTTAGCTTCCATGTGTATTTCTACTAACAATCGTTGCTGACCACATGGCTTTTTACTTCTTCCATTGTACTTCTCTACCCTCGGTAGAAGAAATGAAATCACTTGTTGATTGTATTTTTTGTTCTAAGTAATGGTTCCTACACTAAAAACTTGAACACATATCCAATATATTTTATAACACAACATCGGTATGGTTAGAATCACAAAATCCATATAAGATAGCATTTTCATTCTTATTATAATGCAACCCATAATTGATTGTTCCTTTCAAATATCTAAAAATTCTTTTTGTAAGATTCCAATGATCTCTAAAAAGGTTCTGCATAAACCTTGAAATAATTCCTACTATATAGGAAATATTTGATCTAGTTATAGTTAGATAAATCAAACTATCAACTAACAACGTATATAAAATAAGATCAACCTTTTTCATATGTAGATTTAGGATCAATATTTATTCCAACTTCCATTGAAGTAGAAAATGGTTTACAATCAATCATAAGAAACTTTTTCAATACAATGGTTGCATATTGTGTTTTGAAAAATAACAATAGAATGAAATACAATCATATAAATAACATGATGTGAGAGACCTAACTCATTCATTTCAAAGTACTACTTCAATTTCTCTTTAATCCTATGAATTAAATCAGAATTATCACCAGACATAAGAAATCATCAACATATATACATATAATGATAATATGTGAGCCTTATTGCTTAATGAATATATCATTGTTAGAAGAATAATTAACAAAACCTAACAGTTTAAAGAAGGAAACAATTTTCACATACCAAGCTCTAAGAGCTTGTTTTAAACCATACAAAGATTTCTCAACTTACAAACATAGTTTTCTTTACTAGTTTCTTCAAATCCTTTAGGTTGAAACATGTAAAGTTCTTCTTTTAAATCACAATTCAAAAAAATATTTTCTTATCCATTTGGTGGATTTCCCACCCAAATTGAGTGGAAATTGCAAATAAGGCCCTAATAGTACTCATTTTAGCTACAAGAAATGTCTCAACATAATCAATACCAGGTTTCTGAGTGAAACCTCTAACAATAAGTAAAGTCTTTTATGTTTGTTAATACTACCATCAACATTATATTTTACTTTGTATATCCACCTAGACCCTATAATACTTCATGGATCATCAGGTTCATACAAGGTAATTAATGCATGGTACATATGATGGCTTCTAGTCATTTTCCTAAGGTTAATAGGATTTGAAATTTCTAACATAGATTGAGCCCAATTTAATTTCTTATCTAGGAAGATAAGAGTTTTAAAAACATCTATAACATCAAAACATCATCATGACCATTTACTAAATCAGAATCAAAACCATCATTTAGAAGCATTTAATGAAGTAACTTCAAGAGAAGAAGACAACACATGTAAACCTTTCACTAGATTATATCTAGACATTTCATATAAGCTTCGATAATTAACATGTCCTAACCTTTCATGCCATAGTTTTGAATTATTCAAACTTTGAGATATAAAACAAGATGTAGAAGAGAAATCATCAAAAATATACAAACTTTTCTTTGAATTCCTTCAGCTATTATACTCTCATTACTATCCTTGATATACCAAGTATCCTTCATGCATGGATTCTAGTTGTGTCCATACCTCTTTTCGGATGTTCGATATTACCAATGTGTAGAAGGTACTCATTGTTCACATTGCATAGAATCATAGAAAGAGCCTCTTGCATTCATTATAAGAATGTATTCATGTTATCTACAGTTGTTTGACAACCGGTGGGAGCAACCTCAGATCTAGAAACAATCATCCAAAGTTTCCTCGCCATAAATTATGTTTTGACCCAAATGTTGTAGTTGGTTTCATTCAGATTTGGGTTTTTGTCAAGACATAAATAGTTGATGCCATTGTTTTCCTAAACTTGTAAAACACACCCCATTATAATATACAATGTACCACAAAGTTAGATACATATTTATCGATAATAAAAATAACACTTTTAATAGAATCAGATCTAAATTTTATAGATCTAAAGAAACTATTTGATCATAACTAATTTTGTCATTATAATGCATACTAATTAACCTCCTATGATCAAAATAATAACCCAATATAAAGGGCTCTACATTATACCCCAGTATTTATATAAAAAATATTTTCGACCATATAGAAGTGAAGAAGAGACCCTAAGAATGCATAACTTCAAATTTATGAAAAAATTAATGTAGACAAAAATCAGCCAACTTAAATTTGACGTCTAAATGACCATGTCATAATGGCTTATTTTTTGGTCTGTCATGTGATGGTCATTTGACCATCAATTTTAACACAATGAAAGTTTCCTAGAACCTACGAGCTTAAATTTGATGTCTAAATGACCATCATATTGTCTTATGTTTGGTCTACCGTGACGGTCATTTGACCATCAAATTTAATGAAGCCAAAACTTGTGTGTATTTCTAAAATGTGAAATTCTAGAATTTCTTCTTCTGTATAATATTAGGAGGTTATATTTTAACACATTATAATAACCTATTATAATTTATAATGTAAAAATATATACTTTTATTAAAAAAAATGTATATAATTTATAGAATGTAAATAAAAAACAACATATAGTTCATAAAAATTATAAACTATAGTATATTTTTTATATAAAAAAACACATAACCCTTATTAAAGGGGTTTAAAGGACATAGACCAGGTTAAAAGAATTTTACCAGTGCAAGTAGATTTATGAGAGTATAGATTAACTTGCATATTTTACAGAGGGGACAAGTAATTTCACTTCGACCAATGAAATAAATTGAAATCCCTATTTTCATGAACCTTGTCTCCTCCTTCATTTACTCTTAATTTTACCCTACGCACACATTTAAAACTATGGAAATATTGTAAAATATTTTATATAATTCTACAAGCTAAAAACTTTAAAACTTTTATGTGGCTATAACTACAAATATTTTAATAAATATTTACCACACTTCACATGGGCCACCAATAAACTAGATCCTTTTTTTTTAATTCTCCATTTATACTTGAGAGTTCCACATTTATACCTGAGATATTATCTCATTTTATTCTCCACTCCCACTCTTATATAAAAGAAAACCTTTAAATAGGTTTATTTATATAGTTTTTATAAACTATAAGATATAAATGAATGGGCCACCCCTTACATGGATAATATAAATGGTTAGGGACACATGTTAGGTTTTATTTAATAAGTATTAAGATTTAAAAAGTAATCCCTTCATGGCCAAACAATAAACATAGGCCCCCTTTCCAAAAAAAGTAAGCACTTAAGTTTTTTTAAAAACATATATAAACCAAATCTAATAAAATTTATATTTTAAGGTTTAAACTAACCATATATATAAAATATGATTCAAACTTAGGTTTGTTTCTTTTTAAAACTATATATGCCTAGATTTATAAGTTAAGTTTAAATATGATTTAAACTTAGGCTTAGAATATGGTCTTGTTGACTCTTCCCTCAATCTCATGTAATTTTAATATGGTTTAAGGCTTTTAATATATAGTTTTTTTTTCAAAACTATATAAATTTTAATATGATGTTTATATAAATTATTATATAAACCTTATTCTATATTATATATATTTTTATTTAAAAATAATAATATAGTTTTCAAATTATATAGGATATAATTATAGATTAACTATAAACTATAGTTTTTTCAAAATCAATCCTTTAGCTAGAGGGGACTATTAGAATTTCCCAGAACTCACGAAATATTATGGATTTATCTTTCTAAGTATCACTTAAGCAAATATCCCTATATTATTGCATATCTCCAAGTTTCATCTAAGTGACTTTTATCTGAGAAAGTAATTCCATAGTTAAGGTAATATTTGAAGGGTTCAATCCTAAACTTCTAAAACAATATCCGCCACATAGCTAGCTAATTATATGGCAGTTAATTTTAACCTCCTAATAAATATGCCAATAATAAAAGATCTTCAGAGAAAAAAAAATAAATAGCCTACATTTCTAACGGTGATACACTTGAGAAAATTTATGATTATTATGGAACATCTATCAATCAATGAACAACACACATGTTACAAGGAGAATAGAATATGCAAATCATGAAAATAATCACAGATAAGGATAGATTTCATAGGTCCCGCTAAATGGTAATCCCAAATTGATGTCCATGAACACAGCTCCAACTACCGCAATCTACATTCAAACGTGCACTGATACATGTGAAAATGAAGAGATCAATCAAAAACAAGCAAAATAGAGAATGTGATTTTAACTTTTGTGCTTATTTGCTTGTCATGTTTTTAATCGTTAGTAGGCTTAGATCAAGACATCAGCCATTTGGTAAAAGCAATGGCTCTTATATAGCATAGGGATCTTCGACTCCATTTGCGGATTACAATAGCAAAAAGTAGGATCAGGCCAAAGATACCACTCTTTAAAGAATTTCCTTATATGTATCTAAGAATGCTTCGAGAGGGAAGAGAGAGGGGTCTGAATCTTCCCCAACCCTCCTCTAGGTTTATTTAATTTATCTCATTATGGGATAATAACCTATAGGAAAATCCCAATTATTTATTCATAAGCTAGGCATTTGGTGGCATCACAAAGTTGACTTCAGGAACTTGAGGTTACCACGCATGATCAAAGCATCTCTGTGTTTTATTCTGGAGCGACTACTTTAACCAAAATGTAAGAAAAATTAGGGCCTTTACTTTCCAAAGAACTTATTAGCGAAATCTAGGTGTTGGAGATAATTTCACCATTTTTCTTCCATTGATAAAGAAGAAGAAGGATAAATCGATCAGCATTTGTCTACTTGAAAAAGCTTTGCCTGCATGGTGATATCCCTCCAAAAAAAAATACGATGATGAGGTTAAAACAAATGATATAGTTTCATTTTTAAAATGACTTAGGACTATGACACATTCACAGTATCAAAACCTTAATCCTTCTTAACCACTCCGTGATGAAATCGCATGGTTTGTTTCCTTCACTTAATAACCTTCTCTCTCTGGACACGTGCGCTCCATTTTGGACGTTTAAAACATATCCTGGCAAAAATTCCTTTTTATACTTGGATTATTTTTCCCAAATTTTCTTAAATAAATGCTCCTTCCATTAAGTATCCCTCATCAAATCCTTGGCATGATTTCACCCTTCAGGGCTCCAAGGTTATAGATTGCTAAATAGAAATTTTCTTCTTTCTCCATTCAATTCCCGATTTTTTTAAATTTTTTGAATCTTTTTCTTCCTAAAAATTTCTCCACAAGAATTTTTCACCTGGGGTTTAAAGGACATAGACCAAGTTAAAGGTAATTTTTTAATATGGCAAGAAATTTATGAGAATAGATTTCTTCCATTCTATTCTATTGATCTCCACGTCCTCACGGGGACAAGTAATTCACCTCCACCTGAAATAAATTCCAAATTTTTGAACTTTGTCTCATTATCTTCATTTACTCTTAACCTTTTACTTGGGAATATTTCATGGCTATGAAATTTGCAATTCCAAATATTATAAATTTTTACTAAACTAAATTTTTAAAAATTCTTGTGGCTATAACCTTATTCCCCTCCCTATTTTATAAATATTTACCAATTTCACATTAAATAAACTTCGTTTTTTTAATTTATTTATAGAAGGATAATGTTTTGGATTTGATAGTACTCCCATTCTTATATAAAATCCTTTAAAGGAAAGGCCATTGATTATATAATTTTCATAAACTATTAAGATACAAAAAATCAGTGATATCGCCTAATCATCAAGGCTTATATAAATGGTGACACTTTGTTAGGTAATTATTTAAGCATTAACCATTTATAAAAGTAATCCCTTCATGGCCAAACAATAAACATATTTGAAAAAATAAATTTTCCAAGAGGAAAATATATAAGACTATCTAATCAAATTTATATTTAAGCGGTTTCAAATAACCATATATATAAAATATGATTTAAACTTTCTAGGTTTGTTTTTATTTTTAAAAAAAACTATACATGCCTTATTTATAAGTTATTTTAAATATTTTAAACTTAGGCTTATAATATGGTTTTTGACTTTCCCTCAATCCCATTGTCAATTTTAATATGGTTAAGGCTTTTAATATAATTTTCATTCCAAAACTATATAAGGTTTAATATGATGTTTATATAAAAAGTATATAAACCTTATTCTATATTATATATATTTTTATAATTAAAAATAATAATATAGTTTTCAAATTATATAGGATATAGTTATAGATTAACTATAAACTATAGTTTTCAAATTAAATCCTTTAGAGGGGACCAAAAACACGGTATGAATTTACCTTCCAAATATTTAACTTGCAAACATTTGAAATTATAGAAAACATGAAAATTATTTCATATAGTAATAAATCCTTTCTTTTTTGTATGTAATTTTCACGCAGGTAAATATTTGAAGCCCCTTTCACTTGTGCACACATCAATCTCCAAACAAACATTAATTCCATATAATTTACAAAATGTAAATGAAAGTAAGAATCATATCATATTACATCTCCCCCTCCAAAAAATTAGGGATTTAAAATTAAAAACCCTAAAAAATTTACCGAGAGTTTAATTGCACAAATGTAATGCCAAAATAAATTAGGAAAAAAAGAATGGGACCGAATACTTTTAAATACCCTTTCGGGTTGGTTGAAAAAAGCTATACAAATTAAATAAATAAAATACACAAAATTTGATCTTAATTTATTTAATTTACCTCACTTTGTTACCATGTTAGAATTTGAGGATTCTAATAAATACGGATTTAATCAACTTACATATTACATAATGTTACAATAAATATTTAAATAAAAATTACATCATAACATAAGTAAATAAAAAAATAATTATAGGAAATAAATAACACAGATGACACAATATTTATAGTGAAAAACCCCAATAGGGTAAAAATCACTTTGAAAATAACATTTTACTTCAGAGAACTTATTTTACATCTAGTAAGATCACCTCCTCCTTTGAAACCCTATTTACCAAGGGTAAAACCAAATCACTTGATTTGCACACATTTGATATATTTCCTGAATATATCAAATGAAGACCTAAAGTCCTTTTTATATAAGGTGATCGGGTATGTCTCCCGACCCACCTTTTCAACCTAAAATAGTTGACACATACACCTAAGTTTATAATATTTAATATTAGAGATATAACCATTTCATGATATTAAATATTTAACCTAAAGTATATACCTAGGTTAGCATATTTAATAATATAAATAGAAATATTTCATATTATTAAATATTAACCTATATATTAGTGATGGACCCATATACATTAAGGGTTAGGTATACCACTTAATCATTATATTCCAACAAATTCAATAGCTTACTTGCTTTGCAAAATTGTCTAGCTATGGTTCATGAGCTACATAGTTAGAGTAATACCAATAAATAGATATTAAGAAATATAACCGACAAAAATCTTACACAGAGCCTCACCAAGAATGAGGGAGATTTATCTCATGATTTCCTAGGTTTTGCGGTTGTGCGTAAAATCTAGCCAACACATGCTAATCTTCCTCCCCACAACCTTGATCGTGATAAAGAAATTACCTTGAATGCGCTTGTTTATGAATGACTCCTAAGTAATATTCTCGATTGACATGGGCGTGGAAGTTAATGTTCGCACCTTGGATGCATGGAATTAAATGGTAAGGCCCCCATTACAGTCATCTTCAAATGTGTTTTATATGGCTAATAATACAAAGAAAATGCCCATTGGTGTTTTAAAGGATGTTGTTATCACTATCTAAGGGGAAAAATTCACTGGAGACTTCAAATTCTTAGCGCTTGCTGAGGTAGACAACTTTCCAGCGTTACTTGGGTGCCCCTGGTGCTATAAGAACAATGTTGACTTATGTTTTAATAAGGGGTATATAATTTTTGATAACAAGGAGGAATGTGTTATCATTCCTTTGACGGATGGGAAGTCAATGTCCTATACTGAGCCCCTGGGAGAAGAAGACCTAGACATAATCTATGTGTGCACTATTAGGGACCATGAGGTTGTGCAACCAACAAAAGGTGTTATTTAGTGGGAGGACATTCAATCTATAATTGATACACCTAGTTTGGCATGTTAAAATTGGGTGCACAAGACATAAGAGTTAGTCGAAGGTAGTTAAGAGGATATGTGATGAGAGTAATAAAGGCACGTTCGATTAGATGCCTAGAGGAAAACAGCTTTCCAAGTTACACTAGGGGAGCCAACCCTGATGTTTTCCAGATGAGCAATGGAGACCTAGTGGAGATGTGAGATCGAAAGGAGAAGGATTCTTAGCTATAATTTTCTCAAGATCACAACATGTTTGCAGGCGACCCACTACGATAACCTTTTAGATTAGCGCGAGGTGAGAATCACATTCTCTGTTAGGTTTCTCAAGAAATGCACCTAATGTTATACAAGATTATCATGGGAAGGAACCCGCCTCATTTCACATCTAGGCATGTGAGAAGGAATGGATGGAAGACGTGGATGCCTTACTTTTCTTTATGGATGTATAAGATTTACTCCACCTTATAAGGTTACGCACGCACATGGTACATTCACTCAAATCTGCACTACTGTCGATAGAAATCGTAGGAGAGTTAATGGTTGATCTCCTTTAAGCTTTCGAATATCGAAGTACTAAACCATTGGTGAATGAGGTGCTACAGGTTGTTAAATGCATAACTATGGGAGATAGTGCCATGGCGGAGGGCATAGTACTAGATTCATTGGGTAAACCTGGCTTGGAAGCACATTTTGATGAGGAAGAATCAAAGGAGCTATAGTTTGAGCACACATACATGGAAAAAGAGACAGAAAATTAGTCTAGGTGATAGATGGTGAAGAGGTGGAAAACTTAGATGTTAACCATATTGTGGGCATATGTGAGGTTATGGATAGAGATGATGAGAAAGCGCGTGCATACCATGAACCCTTGAAAACCAAGAAGGTTAACATTGGTTTGGAGGCGGAACCTAAGGAGGCTACTATTAGAGATTACTGGACAGAAAAGGAGGTTTCAAAGATCATCGATCTGTTGCGTGAATTTCAAAATTTGTTTCTGCATGGGTACCATGAGCTTAAAGGAGTTCACCACTCCTTGGGAGAAATGAAGATCAAGTTAAAGGAAGGTGCGTGCTTAATTCAGAAGAGACCTTATCGAATGAATTTGAATCTACGCATCAAAGTCAAGGAGGAGATTAATAAGATGATCGCATCAGGCATCATTGCGAATGTTGAGGAATTAGAGTGAATAATTCTAATGGTCATCAACATTAAGAAGGATGAAAGGATAAGGATTTGCATTGATTACAGGGATTTGAATGCGGTATGTGTCATTGACCCTTTTCCAACCCCCTTCACCGAGGAAATCCTGGAAGGAGTAGTCGGGCACGAGATCTATTCTTTCATGATGGATTCTCATGGATATCATCAAGTTAGAATTGCAAAAGAGGACCAAGAAAAGACAACTTTTGTTAGTGAATTGGGAATTTTTTCTATAAGGTCATGCCTTTTGGCTTGAAGAATGCACCTGTTGTGTTTTCACGCATTGTGGTTTAGGCATTTCAGACTTCATCCATAAGTTTCTTCAAGTCTACCTTGATGATTGGATAATTTATGGACTAGTAAAAGACCATTGTGACAATCTGCGGTTGATGTTTCAGAGATGCCAATAGTTGAGTATATCTCTCAACATTAAGAAATGTATTTTTTCTACTCCTTTTGGAACCTTGTTGGGGCATATCATATGTAAGGAAGGCTTATTGGTGGATCCTGCCAAATTTTTCGTTATTGTGGGATTAGGGGAACCTACCAGCCAAAGCAGCAAGTGCTCAAATTCCTTGGGCATACAGGTATTTCCAAAAATTTATCAAGGGGTATGTCAAGATCATCGCGCCATTGGAAAAGTTGTTGAAGCACAAAATTACATTTCATTGGGGAGAGGCATAGTAGATGGAATTTGACACATTAAAGAATAGGCTTATCACTATGGAAATATTACGCTTTCCCTCTTGGGATGGAGGGTCATAGAGATGTAATTTGACACATTAAAGAATAGGCTTATCACTATGGAAATATTACGCTTTCCCTCTTGGGATAATCCATTCTATGTACATGTTGATGCTTCAAGGATGGAGATTGGTAGCAATCTTAGCACAACCTAGAGAGGGAATTTTTGACCACCCTTGTGCTTTTCTAGTAGGAATCTAACCCCAATGGAAAAAATTATACTACCATGGAGCACAAGGCATTGTTGATGATCTACCCACTGCACAAATTCAAGAAGTATATGTTGGCAACACCCTTTATATTCTACATAGACCACATGGCATTGAAGTACTTAGTGGGTCATATTATTTCAAGAGTTTGAGTTTACGGTTGTTTTAAAACCAGGTAAGAGTAATTTGGGGCCGACCATTTATCAAAGATATAATCGGGAGAGGAATCACAGACCATTGAGGATATAATTTCAGATGCAAGATTGTTCAAATTACAATACACACCCTCTAAATTAGAAGATATTGTTGTGTTTCTCAAAATGGGTGTGGCGTCAAAGGGAATGAAGACTTTAGAAAGGAAGCAATTAGCCATACACGTCGCACCCTACATATTAACTGGTGGAGACTTATTCAAGTTAGGTCATGATGAGATCTTGTGCCAAGACATGTTAGAGCATGAGCATGCTATAATCATGGAGGAAACACATGGTGGAATTACAGGAGGAAAATATGCTTTGGAAATGCCACAACATGAAAGATTTTACTAAAGCGAGGTCTTTGGTGGGAAAACATTTACCAAGATTGTATCAAGTATTGCAAGACCTCAGTGACCATTGTTAGTGCCTTGGTAAGCTAGGGAAAGGAGATAAGAAATGCCATTAAGACCAATTGCTAGTGCAAAACAATTCAAGAAGTGGGCAATTGAATTTGTAGGCCCTATTTCTCCAGCTGCGCGAAGGAAAGGTTCATGTTATATCATTACATGTACATATTACCTTACAAGGTGGGAAAAAGTGGTTCCTACAAGGGATCAGATGGTAATAATAATAGCTAGGTTCTTGTGGGAAAATATAATTAGTAGATATGGATGCCTGTTGAGCTTAACAAGTGATAGGGGTACTCCTTTTTTGAATGAGACGGTTATAATATTATTGGCATAATTCATGGAGGCCCATCACAAGACTACCCCTTATCACCCACAAGCTAATGGGACTACTGAGGAATTTAACAAAATTTGAATCACATGTTAACCAAGATTTGTGATGTAGAAAGAAAGGATTGGGATGAAAAAAATTGTTGTGTTATGGTCATATCGGACTACTTATAAGAGACTGAACAAGGCCACACCTTTTCAATTGGTGTTTGGCACAGAAGTTGTGTTACTTGTTGAATTCATGTTACCATCACTGCATATAGCATGCGTAGGAGGGTTAGATGATGAACAAATGCTTGAGGAGAGGATTGATAAGTTAATGTAGTTGGATGAGAGGTGGGTTATTGCTCATTGGAGTCAAAAATAGAAAAATCTAGGCATAAGGCATGACATGATAGACACATCAAGAACAAGTAGTTTGAGGTTGGGTAGATGGTTCTCTTGTATGATTCCAAGTTTCTACGCCATCCTAGGAAATTCAAAGTCCATTGGTTGGGCTCGTACATTGTATCATATATACTTGATTTAGGTGCTTTCCATTGTTGACATTTTTACACTCATACAAAATGGAAACTTGAAACTTTGTTTTCGATGGAAGGCATTGATGAAATGGACCTAACTAAGGGGAAGTCATATAGTTTTATTGTGTTTTCAGTGCAACAATTGATTAACAACATGCAATTTGTAGCTATGTGTGTTGTTATAGAATGTAACACCTCACATAGGCTATCATTCCATGTTCATCTTCAGCAAGGAAACAAAAATTCCCGAAGGACCAATGCATTACCTTGATGAAGGTGGGAATCATAGTTTAGGTGAGATGTTAAACTCAAAAACAACAAACAAGGTTGCAGTTTACATGCAGAAGAGTCCATTATTAAGTTACAGGTACATCAAATCTCATTATTTATTTATGTTTAAATACTATTAATCATGTGATTGAGTTGTTTATTTCATTATACAATCAATATATATCATAAAAGTTGAATGCAGAAAGAATTATACAACTTAGTTATAGAAATTAATGTCATTTTTCAGTGAAGAAATTTAATGTTTCCCACACGATCGTGGGATGTAACTTATGACTATTCAAACAAAATATACATGTACACAAATCTAAAAGAAAAAGAGTATAGAAGAAACCCATCATTTCTTTGGGTTTTCTCTTGGTTTTCATTGCTTCAATTTCAACTCCATCTTTATCTTCCGCATCATCTAGCCCATCAATGTACATGAAAGGAAAAAATAAAAGACATCATTCAAAGAGCTCAGGGTTTAATCTGTATTCTGGTGCTATCAATTTCATGCAAATGAATCATTTGAAGTTAACAGGCATAAGGTACATCAAAGATGATACAAAATTAAGAAAGCAATATTTTGCAGAAGCACATATGATTCCCAGAATCATAACAGAGCATAAATAAAAAAGAAAAATAAATACTATGGAAACAAGAGAGGCTTTAAGCCTATTTATTTTCTAACTAGTTTTCTAAGTGTGCAGGTACATGTAGCAGATGAAAAGAGAATACTAACTATTGTATTTACAAGGACAAAAACTACTTTCCAAGAAGTTAAAGATTGATGAATACAAAAAGGCAGTCATTACATACTTTGAAATATTCAAATCAAAAGTACCACATTCTACAAGTTGAATCAAAGAAATGCATTCATCTCATAATGATCAATACTTTCATAGTTTCAGTTTAGACTGAAGGATGAATAAATGAAGATATAGCTTTACAAATCCAAAATGAAATACAAAGTTCCGTAACTAATAGGTGCAAAATTGCAAAAAGGAATTATTTCATTTAGCTAAGAGTTATGATCAGTCTTCCCAACAACTTACAACATAATGTAGTTAAGAACATTGAAAGGAAGCATGTTAGGTTTGATCCATAAATACCTCCAAATCAAAAGGTACATGTTTCTACATTCAAAAGCATCATAGGTACAATGTATTACATTAAAAGGAAATCATCACTTGAGCAAGTAAAGGCCATCCATCAAAGCTATAATATTGTTTGAAGATCAAGAAAAGGTCAAAAAAAGGATAACATGCCGCTCAAAGTGCACATGAAAGTGATAGAACAACTATAAATCTACTTAAAACACAACGAAGCTATAGAACCCATTTCAAGTGGAAACTATTGCATTGGTAAATGAATATTAAAGTTGGAGATAGCTTTATTTACGAATGCACAAATGAAATAGAGTATAAAACAAGAGTGCTTCATCATGCTTCAAGACTTTCACATCAAGATAAATTTCTGAAAATACATTTTGCAATGATGCATGCTTTATAAACATAGAGCATATCTCATCATAATAAAGCTACAATTGCTCTCTAAATACAAGTTATAGATCATCTTGACAGAAAATACATCATATTCGTAAAAGCTTCAATGGCGGTTAGCACAAATGAAATTTCAAATGATGCCAAGTCAAAATGATATATCAAAAACAACAAAATACACTTTATGGAATGAACATCAATCAAGGATAAAGAGAGAAATTTCAGTTTCAATAGTGCAAGAGATTGTATCATGCACTTATAACTTTCGATCTTCAATATACATAAAACAAACATATGGGATACATTTTCTATCCATAAGTGAGGTTTCATTTCATCAAGTATAGTTTCGAGAGGGATGGAAAATATTATAAAACCAGAAATTCAAATCTTCATAGGTCGCCTTCATTTTTACATGCTTTTACTAATTCCTTTAAAAACACACACTGTTTAAGTTGTTGAAGGGAAGTTTCAAATTACGGACCATGTGAGAAGCAATGTAAAGGAGCACATTAGAGTTGGATATGGAGCTAGAGTTATGCAAGTTTGAGAGCACAATTAATCAATCAAAACAACTCAAAAATAAAATATATATTCAAATTTTGTATTTCATGAAGACCTACAAGTAGCTCAATAGAATAAAGTGACTAGCCTCTTAAAACCCAACTCAAAGCAACAATGGAGAAGGGAGAGCTTACCCAACAGGTGAATTAGAAACTCGAGAAGAGAATATATGGTGGCCATGTTAATATTTTGACATTTAAACTCCATTACAAGATATGAGATACATATCTTTCAAGCAAAATACATAGGAGAAAATATACCTCCAACAATAGAAAAGTGCAGGACAAAATTTTTGCACAAAGTAAAGGCAGAAATATGAGGGTTTCAATCCACAATAAGATTGATTGTTTTCAAAACCCAAGTGTAAACATTAGCAACATTTTGCAAAAATCATGGCCTAATCCAACTCAAGACACTTCAAAAGTAGAAACAAGCAAGCAAAATAGAACTCGATCTACATGTGAGCAAAGGGACCAAATCGTGCCCATATCCAATGAAGAATGGTGTGAAATATAGAAAAATAGAGCTCAAATGCTTAAATAATAGTGGCCTAACCAAGAAGTCAAAGTTCCTTTTTCTACGGCAAGCCACGAAATGGAAGGACAAAAATGATGGTTGCTCAGACGCATAGCTTTACCTCGGAAGCACAACATCAACTACCGCAACAATATGAACCCTCCAAATCAAGCTATATAGCTACTTAGAGCCCTTAGAATGGCACCATTAAAGAATATATAGCAAGAGTAAAAGAAGAACCAACATAGAACCACGAGCGGCCATAGCAAGCAAAACAACAAACCCTCATGCACATACTGACATAAGGATTTTTAAAATTAACAAGAAAACATTACTCCAAGCTCACAAACCCTCGTCACACGTAAGTAGAAGTGTGTATAGAGAAGAATTAGAAGTGAATACTTAGAAGGGAAGAAACAAGTTTTATGGCCAACATAGGAAAAATGGGAATAAAATAAAATACAATGAGCATCCATGATTAGAAATCACCGAGAGAAAGGTAGAAGCACATTTAAAACTCGAACACCCAAATCTAGGTTTTGGAAAAAAGTAGAACTCAGGTTCAAATCAAATAAAATTTATAGAACCCACAAAGGATCCTTACCTTTTGGCGAAACCATAGCTCAAGACAGAGTATTCTTATGACTTGAACT
This sequence comes from Taxus wallichiana var. yunnanensis, assembly GCA_018340775.1. Lineage (NCBI taxonomy): Eukaryota > Viridiplantae > Streptophyta > Pinopsida > Cupressales > Taxaceae > Taxus > Taxus wallichiana. Next base: position 976,174,128 of record CM031242.1, on the reverse strand, counting down.
AGTGCAAATTTTCATGCAAAGCTCGACCTCTCCGAATAACAAAAGTCTCAAATTAAAAGAGCTTTATCACATATATGGAGGCTGATCTATACCATTAAAAACTAGAGCTTGAAAAGGACCACAATGAGATAATTACATAGAAGCCCAAGTTGCTTAAATGACAAAAGAATACAACACTCACACTCATTACCTCTAAAATGAACCAACTTCAAGAGAAAGCTCAAATGACCACCATTGTAAATCTTTGTAGAGTTCTCTCCAAAGGAACTTTCCATATGGCACTCAAACCAACAGAACGGTGACCAAAGGGTGCAAAATGCACACATAACCAAAGTCTAGAGCTCAAAGATTCAAAAATGGCCATTGAGGATTTTTTTACAAATATTTGCTAGCTCGAGTGAGCTCATGAAAATGAGGAAAATGATTAGGGTTCCATGATTTAAGTTTCCCAACTTGATCAATGAATTAACTAACTCAACTGAGTTAGAAAAGCACGACGCAAATAATTAATCATGAAACCCTAATTAGGGTTGAGTTAAAATAACCACCGACGATATTATGGGTCGGGTCATCATGGAGAGGGGACCATTCCCATTTAATAGTTTCCTTTTGCATTGACCTTATATAAAGGTCTAATCAATAGTTATATGCCATAGATTATTCAAATGCCAAAACTATCATAAGTATGCAATGATAAATCAAAAAGTGACCAAGTTATATGCTAATTATTGCAAAGGTGACTAAAGTTTAGAACATGGTGTATGTCAAGTCAAAATAAAGGTGATTCATTACCTTAAGAACTGCAAACTTACCTTAAAATCTACTAAAGTGGTCCCCACACTTGAAATGGTATTTTTACAAGTATGTATATGCCATGGTGATATAAGACAAAGAAGAATGCATACACATAGGGTCGACATCATAGCCATCACATGGATCATGAAAAGGATAGAATTGGAGCTTTTTCAATTATCTTTATTTTGCAAAAAAAGGATATTATTATTGTGCACATGCCTACAAGTGGTCCCCACGTGGATGATATATTTTGCTAAGTGTTGAAAATAAAAGGCATTATTTTACTTTCACGATGTATTTTTGCATGCCTTCACAAAAGACGGGATAAAGATAAGGAAAAATCTAGCTTTACAAGTGGGTGAATACACAAGTATCACATCGTGCACTTGTAAAAGGAAACTTGCACAACAAGAAATAGATATATTAGCCAAAAAAATTTCACCCAAGTTTATTAATTATATCAAAAATAGAGCAGTCAACTACACTTTGACTAAGTGTAATTTTGTAACTAAGGTTATTAGTGCCTCATTGTAAATTGTGTGGTTATTTTCATCCCTTTATTGATTCATGATAAAGGCTAAAATTAATATGCATGGGCAAGTACGTAATGCAACCTATTTTTAGGAGGGGTAGGGTGAATTATTTTTACTATATACTATGTGCATTAACAAGGAACGAAAGAGGACTTTTTAGACACATGAGTGCTGAAACATATTTTTTCCAATTTTGTCCTTGAATAAGAACCAATTATTGCCTTTCCAATTATTTGCAGTGGTGTGTATCTTTCCATTAATTCTTGTGAATGTTAATTCCCTGATTTAATTATTTTACCTTGTTGTAAATCTGGTATTTCCTGCATAGTCTTAGTGTGCATGTTTAACTTGTTGTGTTGTTGTGATTTATCCCTCAATACATAAGTGTTTTGCCTTAATATTCTACTGAAAACCATTGGTTCGTGCATCTGTAATTTGTTCTCAATTTTATTGTGCATATACTCAGTCAAAGCCCTCAATAATTTTGGTGTATCACCCCATTTCAATTTAGTTACAACAATCTTTTACCCTCAAAACCCCAAAAAATAGTTTAGGATACATCAATAAGGAACCAGCCTTAATACCAGAGACTCACCTCAACAATAGGTATACCCACAAACCTGAGGTGTTTCCATTGTATCTACGAAAGTGAGAGATAAAGCAAGCTTAGAACCCCATTGTCATCTCTCAACAAGGGTGCACTTCGAGAGATAACATTAGTTACTAGTGCTGGATGGAACACAATTGTTGGGCCATTTCAATGGGATTAGGATGAAGCCCTACTATAAATAAGTCTTATTTGTGTTTGTAAATAAGGAAGTATTTCAATTAGCCTAGGATTTGCTTTGATGCAGTTTCCTTTCTTTGTGTTTCCCTTTCTTGTTGCTTTGTTTTGTGTGCATTTGTGCGTTGGTATCCACTTATTATTTTCAAAAATATATATGCGTAGTGGATCATGCATCCATTTTTGTGTGGGGTGGAGTGATGTGACAAGTGCTGGAAGCTATGGTGGTTGATGGCTTGGGTTGAAAAAAAAAAAAAAAAACATGGATTGGAAGATTGCGTGTATAAAAGGTGAACATAAGGGAAAGATGGTGTCAAAAGGCTTTATAGAAACCACGTACAAGAATTAAAAGCACATGAACAACATGAGGTAGGTGATGTTAAGAACCAAGATTAGGACATAGAGGAAGAATGCCTTCGGCGTTGTACGCGCGCGCGTAAGGATCTGTGGTCAATAAGGTGTTTATGTACACCTGAAGGTTTCCAAAGTTTTTCACATAGGATTGAGCGTGGAGGAAAAGCACTGAAGGTTGGCATTGGAAAAATCCACCTTTATTGCGAAAGTACATTGGTAGGTGGCATGACATTTATTGTGGAGAAAAGCAAAAGTTATAAATAGAAGATCGAGGGTGTGTTATTTCCTACCTTGCATTTTAAGTTATCAAAGAGATCTCACAAACTAGGGCATCCTTGTGAAGAAGGTTTGAGAAGAGTTGTGAATATTTGTGTGCATAACTAGTTTGATCAGCGAACCAGAGTGGAAAGGAGTACACGAGCATAAGTGGAGAAGGTTATGTGGAAGAATCCCACAGGTGTTATGTCATTTTTGGAAAAAGTGTTTTCCAGGTTAGGGTTGCATAAGCTAGGGCACAAGGTTTGAAGGAATTTTAGCAAAGGAGTAGAGCCGTGAAGTTGAGTGGAGCTAGGGCCATGAAAGACAAAGAAGTTTTAATGACCCGGCAAAGGAATGACACCAAGGAAAGTAGCAAATATTTTACCAAAGAAGGGCAAGGGAAAGGGAAAACAAGCCATTTCTACTAGTTTTAATGAAGAATGGTACGTGGAAATGCAGTACCCAGACGATGTATTACTTGGTAAGGAATGGGTGTCTCATGTCAAAAATATGGTCGTAAGTGATTACAACCATCGAACAAGCACCACAGAGAATGAGATGACCCTATAACTGGTTTTCCCTATAGAGAAGAGGACACCAGATGGAATGCTTATCTATGACGATGAAGTGAAGGTAAAAATGGAGAAGGTTGGGTTATTGTAACTCTACAAGTTTCCCTATTTCGGAAAGCTTGAGCAACTATACCAATGGTTGATGTCATGCATGCATGAAGACCACTTATTTTTCACGAGTTGGAGGATGCGCATAAACCCCAACTAATTTCTAAGTTCATCGGCCTTATCTGTGAAGGAGAATCATTAGATGATGATTTGGGAGACAAGGAAGCCATTAAGAAGACCATTGAGGCTTATGACTACAAGAAGGGTTCATGCTACTTTGACATTTCTACAATTACTGACCTAGTGATGAGGATGGTCATGCACTTGGTCACAAAGATGAATGGGAAATAGAGATGGACACATATCAAAAAGGCCTAGTTGAATGTGTGTCACAAGATCTCGGAGGGGACCATCTATAACCTCTCAGCTTTTACTGCAAAGGATATTATAAATGCCACACGCGATGGAGAGAAGATCATGTTGGTAATGTCCTCCTCGCCATTGTATTTTTAGATATTGGAGTGCTTGATGGGCCAAATAGGTTTGTTTGGGAATACCCATATAAGAACCCCTCCCCTGCCAAGAGGTTTGAACAGTATACTTGTGACACCATGACGACCGCTCATAAGGTACGCATGGAAAAGTGGTATAAGAGGATGCACGAAGCATTCGGGGATGAATGGAGAATACTCAAGTAGTTTCCTTCACTAGTACAAGGAGAGGGAGAGTTCACTCGTATACCAAAATTTTTGTATCGGCAGATTTACTTTGATAAATGACACCAAGAGTCCTTAGTGTAAGTTTCCTTTCTCCTTCACAACGCAATACTTCCAGACTAGGGTCAATCGATTCAAAGTGGTGAAGAAACTCATGTTTGATCTAAGTGTAATATATTAAGATCACCGTGAGATGCACATGAAGTTAATATACCCCAAGAAGCGTGCATATGTGGAGAAGTATGTATCCCATGACATGTTAAGACTAGTAACCTTTCATGTTGCAGGGAGGACAACAACGAGGGTATATTTGTGCCTAAGGCCTAAGTATGAAAAATTCGCTTATATTAAAGATGATGTCTCCATTCCTGAAGACCCCACCGTGAGGAAAAAGATGTGCCAAGGAGAAGAGAAATAGGGGAAGCTCCTGAGAAAAAGGCACCAAGCACACAGACAAGACAAACAATTGGGGCAAAGAGTCGAGCGTGGTCACAAGCACTTACGTCCACTGAAGAGGTCTCTCGTTAGAAAAGAGTCACCACGTAAGGAAGAGTCACCGGTAAAGGAAGAGTCACTTGAGAAAGAAGAAAGAGAGAAGTCCCCTAAATTGGAGTCACCAATAAGGAAGAAGCAAAGGGTGATAAAAGGGTCGGACTCAGGAGAAACAAAAGCATGGATGCCAACAAGGGCGATGAAGATGATGAAGAGTGTGGTGAGGCTTAGAATCATCTTGTGTATGATGTACATGAGTTAGAGGAAGAAGGAAATGAAGAGAGGGATGAGAACGAGGAAGGCGCTCATGACAAAGGGGGAGTGAGGAAGTAAACATGAAAGATTAGAAGACCCCGACCCCGAGCAAGGAGCAAATGGATAACACTAGAGAGGGAGGTGGTAGGTATTATCCAATAGTTGTTGGAGCATGAAGTAGAGAGAAGCACCAAGAATTGTTGAAGGAAGCTAAGGAGAGCACAAGTTTAGGAAAGGAGTATGGGAGCATGGGCAAAGACCCCATCTTAGCAGTAAGCTTCCCTACAGCAGTGCACATAGGTGGAAAGGGCACAGTAGTGGTACAGGAACACAAGATGACTTATATCAATGATCTAAGCAAGGTCCTATGTGTGCACTTCCAAAGTACTGATGCCCACCAACCAACTCCTCGCTTGGTATTATTTTGATGAAGAGGATGCATACCCGCACACAAGGAAAATGTTATCTTGAGATTTTGAGTCCCATGTTGATGAACCTGATTTCGAGGTAAATCAAGATGCTTGATGAAGATACCAGATGCTAAGGGAGTAAACCCTCTTGTAAATTCCCAACAACTGTTAGATGAGAAAGTTTGCAATGCACTCAACAAGGTATCGGTGGAGGTGGAAGAAAGACTCTTTGGTAGAAACGACAAAATAAGTGTCTTGGAGGAAGTGCTTGAGAAAAAGAATGAGGACATCATTCAGAAAGACAAGGAGATAAAACAAAAGGAATTGAGTAGTGCACACCGAGGCGTGAGCCGAGGGATGAAAAGGAAAATGTGCACAAAGTCCAAAAGAAGATAGAGGCCATTACAAATGCCATTATATTGAAACACACGAACCAGTGCCCCACTTGAGCATAAATACGAATCAACCATGCATTGCTTGGAATACTTGACCCATATACTCACCATGGAAAGGTGACCACTCGCATTAGAGTTAGTAGAGGAGGTGATGGCACGCCAAAAGGAGGAAAATTTGAAGATTGGGGAGATAGTGACTTGGTGCTTTGAGATCCTTGCCGCAAAGAAAGACCACCACACAAATTGTCAAGCCGTGTATGACAATTGTGCCAACAGAGACACCAGTAACAAGAATTTGTGACACATGAGACAAATCTAAAATAATTTTAGGAAAAACACAAAGGCAATAGGGCGAAGCACGACAAGATCCTAGCCAAAGTTGAGAAGAAGTTGGAAGCAATCAAAACCTTGTGGGGTTTGATTAAGAATAGGCTAAAGGAACTATAATCCCAAGTCACTCACAAGATGGATGTATTAGGCAATCTCAACAAGCGATGGAAGGAATTGTAGATATGCCTGAAAGCTAAGAGAGATGAAATAATTTTTGATGAAGTAAGCACATTGGTGGGTGACCTACTTAAGCAGTGCAGGGAGGAGTGGATATCTAGGAGAAGATTTAGGCATCCGTAAAGAAGGAGTTCCCACTCCTCATGCAGTAGTAGCATATTCTTCCATTCTTTATTTATTTATAGTTCCACTATTCTTTATTCTTTAAAGAATCAAATGTTCTAGGAAGGAGAACACGTATAGTGTGGGTAATTTTGGAGCCTAAGTATTGGCTAAGCACAAAATGCATGTGCACACAGATCAATAAATATTAGGGTGCTTAGGGAAAAAACATAAGAAAAAGGGTTTGAGAAGGATTTAGGTGAAACTAGGGTGTGTGCGGGAGGCAGAACAAGGGTTTAAAGTACTTAGACATATTTGGCATCATGGAGTCACTTGAGGAAAAATGTGAGGACCCAACTAGGCATGATAAGGGGATAAGGTGCCATCTTATAACCTTATAGGCCAAGAAAAGGATGTTCCACGCAGGAATATTCCCAAAGGCATCATTACGCTTAGTGGAAAGTTTTGCAAAGAGGATAAGCATTCGCTAATGGAGGACCACATTGACACTTTGCACGTGATCTCGCTTAGGATATAATTCATGGCGGTGGATGTTAATCCTATTTAAAGAAGTGTTTGGGATAGGAAAATATATAGAGAGAGGAAAGGGAGATACAATAGAGGGAAATGGAGAGAAGGAAGGTAACAAGGTGTTGTAGAAATGTTAGGAAATGCTAAGGGTTTGGAGCTCATGATGCTAGGGTTTAGAGTTCTTAGTGCTAGAGGGTTGTAAGGGATGTCATTAAGCATATGTATGGGTACTGGGGTCTGTAACAAGGGCTATAATGGGAAAGCATAGTTAGGATATCTGATCAGATAGGCTTACAGGAGTTAGAGCTCTATCACTTGATGTATATGGTTTGAGATGACCCTTTTGAATGTAGTATGGCTACCAAAAACTCTTTTAAATCAATATAAATGGATCTATTCTATACATCTTGCTTATAGTGCAAACCCTCATGTTATTTGGCTTGTTATGACTCAAATTTGGTTTCTTGTGCTTCGTATAATGTTTATTTAGCTTTTGTGATTCATTAATGTGTAGATCTATTAGTTATATCTTCTACCTTTATGAGTAGATGCATGTACTTTTGTTTCTGTAAATAATCCTCCATCAATGGTGGAACTTTTTGCAAAGCTCACATAAAGGAGGGGCTTCGTGCTTGCAGACGTGCCTCTGGTGAGCGCCAATGTATGTTGAGTGATAGGCTACCATGCTTGGGGTTAGAAAGAAGTATTGAGGATAAAATAATGACTACAACAGGGTTCCTTGCAGTAGTGACAATCCACTTTAATCCTTTTGTGGATAGTGCTGACAAATCAGATGATCGTGAGAACCGAAGGAACATGGGAACTATTTTCTTTATGCTCAATGGGCTTGAATTTTTTGTTTTTCCTCGTGTCTCATGTGTGGGTGTAGAGTTAGGGTTTGGGTGGAACTATGGAATAGTTCCACCTTTTCATTCAAGCCCATCATTACCATTTTTTCCGCACTTATCTCACCTTGCTCTCTCGATCCATTCCCCTACTTCGTCCATCGACCGATTCACTTATGTGGTGAATTTGAGGAACATGGGAATTGTTCTATCAATTCCCTAAAATTTTGATTTAGCCGATTTTGGTACCCTAACCCTTAATACAAATAATGCGACAATACGGGGAACAAGAGGAATAGAGGAACAATTCCTCTTGCTCCACCAAAGGCCAATTTGATCAAACATGTTCCAATTTACCCAATTTTCTTGATTTTTTAGCTAAATATGGAAATGAGGGGCTTGGTAAGGAGGAAATGAATGCCCCGAACACCGGTTTTCTCCACTGTTGATTGTTTTATATTCTCCAAGTTCAAATGAAAATGTAAGTTATCAAAATATCCCCAAGATGGGGTATTTTGGATAAATCCCCCTCCCCTCACACCAAGTAGGAGTATGAACCTGATTAAAGGGATATTTTCTCATACTAGGGTGAAGGTGGGAACCCTTGGGATTAAGATAAAGATTATAAGAGATGATGATTAATCATCACCATACACAAAATAACAAATCCTAGAGATAATAAGAGGATCATGTACTAAGAAAGGGTTTAAAAACCTATGGCCACTAGGGTTGAGAAAAGTAAAATAATTGATCTTGATTCGAGTTCACCAAATGTGTACACCCTAAAACAATATATAAGATGCAATGTACAAATATATAGGATGTAAGGGTTCGTTACATGTTTTTATGACTTAATTATTTTACAATCAATCATGCATGATCGAATAAATCATTAATACTTGTAGAATAATGATAAGTGATATAACAATAACTTAAAAACATAAGGTGAGATGAAGAATTAGTTCTACATAGTAGAAAATAGAGATATGGGTGTGCGATTGGGTAAATAAGTTAATATGAATATGATTCCTTTATAATATTATAGATGGAAACTGTCTTTGTTTAGGACCGTATTGTGATGCCCTTATTTTGCATGTTTTTTCCCTCTCATGTCTTGTACTCGGACATACTTGCAATGAGATTATATAACCTTTTATGCGCTTTGTTTGTCTACAAATATTCATCATTGTATGTCACTCTAGCTCACATAACCTCGACATAACCTATAATGACTTGCAACAAGTGGAAACCCTAAATAATTATAGTTCCCTTCATCAAATAATTATGTAACAAAAGGATAAATCAATGTGTGGGTGAGGTTGGACCATCCTTGGCAGTCAAGCCCTGCCAAACCAATCTAAGTGTTGCATTGCATTCCCTAAAGTAAGATCAAACCTCATGTAGTTCTCCTATTATATGTGCAAGTTTGAATGTGATCTAAGTCAACCCCTATGTGTGCCCTCGTGTCTCTTGACACAAAGATAACGAGATGACTATAGAGTAGATAATGTACCAACATGGTAGTAGTGTGATTCGTGTACTTCAACTACTAGACTAACTCCTTTTGTCCCTTGAAAATATTTAACAATGCTTGAAGTGACTTTTCTCTTGCTAATACATGGCTCTAGGACCTTTGAGTGTTTGGAAATAAAGGAAGCTAGACACCTTGATCTATTTTAGTTATTCAAACCAAATGTATAGGTTGTTCTAAATAATGTGCATTTTTTTACAATAATTAGGAGATCCTTGAGTGATTTTGTATTGATATTTACAATATGAGCTTTTGAAAGTGTCAAGTGAGTTATAATGTGATATTGATTTTCTTATATAGGATTTTGTAGGTCAAAATTCATTCTAAGGAAAACCCTAGGAAGGTGAAATGACACATATAAGATAATAAAATTGAAAACATATTCATTAGATAAAAGGGGGTTGGACCATACAGGTTGGCCAAATGTGGGAATTTATCTTAAGAAGGGAAAAAAGCCAAACTTGTCATTACCAAAGGATAATTTATCAAATTTGAGTGTCTATAATATTTTTATATAAGAAACTGTGGATATTAGAAATAACTTGGGAAGATGTGAGTATGAATTTTTTTCTTGAGATACCAATAATAAAAAAATTCATGATTTTATCTATTTTGTTGAGATTGATTCTCAAATATTACACACTTCATAGCTTGGAAGAAGGTTAGTAGTGCCTCACATATTGCATTTTGTTTTTCAAGAAAGTATTAATTAAGTTGTACAATTTTCATAAGAGCATTATCTCTTATAGAGATGCAAAGTTTCTTGGTCAAAATGTCGAAAATTTTACAAAGAAATTCATTACAAGGTTGAGTTTCAGCTTTAGTCTACAACCCCTAAATGGATGGACAAATAGAGGTTGTGAATAGAATCCTTAAAAATGTTTTGAGATGCCTAGTTGGAACAAGTCACAACAATGGGGTATGATTCTAACACGATATGAGTTTTCTTAGAACTACTAAACTAATAGAAGTATAGACAAGAGTCCCTTTTAAATTGCGCATGGTTATAAACCGTAGAGGTGTTTTTGAGTTAAGATCCATAGAAGATTTGATTAGAAGAAGTGATGTAGCAGAATAATTTGTTGATTAAATGCATCACTTATAGTGTTGGAACAAGTGAAATAAAATTTGGAGAAGAGTTTCATGAGATATAAGTCATGTTGATCTCAAGAGGAAAGAACAATATCTTGAGTTGTTGACATAGTTTTGACTAATTTGAGGAAAGAGTGGTTCCTCAGTAGAAATATATGACAAGCTCAAGAGGAAGAACATTGAGTCCTGTAATTTTTTGCTGAAGTTTGCAACAAAATATTATGAGATAGAATTCCCAAATGGGATTGATATCTCTCCTACATTCATTTTGGTGTATTTTTACCCTAACCACAAGGGAAACAAATGATGAGAATGTGATTTCATATTCTATGTTTGGTTGGATACAATAGTTACTTGAGAAGGTAAGAGAGGATATGGAGAAGATGATTGATACTAGAATCATCAAAAATATGAGGAAGTTAGAAAAAGGATTGTTTGGTAAAATTGAAAGTCAAAATAATAGAAGATAAAATTGGATGAGTGCATATGAGATTTCCAAAACATAGAAAGAAAATGAAAGAGATACCAAAATTACATACCAATGACCTATGTGGGGATAATATAAGTCCATAAGCAATCATATTACATCAACAAAAATATAATTACGATATGTGCACGCATAATCATGATTTGTCTTCTTATCAACATCATCAGTATACATTAAATATGATCAAATAAACAAAAGAAACACCCCATGGGTCCAAAATTTGAAGGAATCATGTTTATAAGATTTCATCTCCTGAAAAGATTATAAAGGTGATAAGAATGTACATTTATGTTTGGATGACATTTTTAACTCATCGGTCTGTGTTAATTGGTGACTTCATAATTGGATCAATATAGTTACGTAACTATCACAATAGTTTTACAACCATGACAAAAATTTTGAAACCATTGTATTCCACAAAGAAAAAATTTCCCCTACATTGAAAAAATAGGATGTATAACTACCAATAATGTTTTTTTCCAAATTTGTGTCTAAGACCAATTGGCTTGGGAATGTGAAGAGCCCTTAAGATATCAAAATTTGTTTTGGAGATTTGAATTTCTTTAATGGAGAGAGTTTTAGTTTATGAAGGAGACAAAAACAAGAAAGGAGAGGAACAAGGGAAAAACAAAGAAGTTTGGTTAGAGCTTACTATGGGTAGTATTCGTGTAGAACAAAGTTGAGATAATTTTCAATTCCATTAAGGGACATGGTATTATTTACATAATATTTTCATATTTTTTTCAATAATGATTTGAAGTTACAATTTCTTGATTGTGTATGATTTGTAATATAGTCACCATTCAATACTTTTGGTTTTGATTTCAATTAGAGTATCCATTATTTTAAGTAAGTCTAAGTTGCAGGAAAGGCTACCATTCATTTTGGCCCCCATATTCAAATTACATCATAAAAGAGTGGCACCCTAACAATGAGGGGATGCATGAGAAGAAATAGGGGCACCACTAATACCATTCTTGATGAGTTTAAATAAGGATAAAATAGAGAGAGAACATGGTACTTGTTGAGAATGAGAGGTGGCTAAGGGAAGGTCCGTCAAGACCATCACAAGTTGACAAATATGTAAACACACCTAATTTAGACCAATAATAAACAACTATACAAACATCTTAAATCATATATTTTATCGAGTGATAAATATTATAAGGTGTGTTATATCTCGTGTGGTAAGCACTTGCGTATTCAAGCTTTAAATTTAAGAGTCCTATATGCATGTCAAACATTTTTTAATGATGGTATTTTTAGTATTGACCTTTAAATGTCTTATTAATGTAATAATTATAATAATATCATATATTTAAACATATCAATATAGTTCATATATACATCTATATTAAAACGACAAGTATTTTTTAATGGTTATTCTTTTTTAAAGGTTATTTTACGACTTTATAAAGATAGTGTAGTTTGAAATTATCCATTTTAGACTTTGATTGTATTTTTGGTAATAATTGCAAGGCAAGGGGACCCACTTTAGCTCACAAGAACCATAATCATTTGTTAAGACAAAGAGGAATGGTGAATATAATTCACTACTTTAGACTTCTCACCCTCTAGTTTCTCCATTAGAAAGCTTTTGGTGAGTATAGTCTCTAATAAATCAATTTTATCTTACAATTAGTGTGGAATTAAGCCAATTGCAACCCAATCATATATTTGATGTTAAATTGATGACTTCAACAAAAAAATAGTAAAATATTTATTTTATACTTATTATATTATGGCTCAAGATTTTTGATGTGAATCTTTGTGCCCTTTATTTATATATATTTATAAAATAGCCTATAAAACTTTATTATTGTTGAGAATTGTGAACTATTAATAAAGATAACTATATCTATATTTCAAAGATGTCATTTATGTTCTTTAAACTTGTTAGTTTTTAATAAATATAATTATAACTATAATGTGGGGAAGAAGTAAACTTAAGACTTTCTTTCTTTTAATCGAATTTGAAATTGTAGGTATTAGTTGTACATAATTCTTAGGCTTAGGTTGTGGTCCTATGTTGGGGGCTTGCTATTTTTATTCAGTAGGTGTTGTTGAGCAAAACCATGAGCTTAAACCAGTTTGTAGTCCCATGTAAATTTGTTTTTAGAAGTTGTTGCAGAGCAATTATAGGAGTTAAACCGTATTTATGGTCCCATGCATGTAGTTGTTTTGAGCTTGCTGAAAATACTCAAAAAAACAAATAAAAAATGCTACAACTTAATATAAATATCATGCTACATAAGGGATTCCTCAAGATGCAAATCACATGCTACAACATGGCACCACCAACAACTCAAATAAGAAAAAAATTAAAAATAGGTTTTTATGCTTTTGTGGATGCCTAACCTGTCCAAAGCTCAATTTTGGCACAACAAGGATGTTAGCGTAGTAAAAGAAATAAAACGGTAGATCCAAGTATATCAAGAGCCACTAATCTTATTTGATGACTTCCGCATAGGTTAAAGTTGAAACTTGGATTTTTTGATGGGGTTTAAACATATCACCACAACGTTCCTGGTCACAAATTTAATATGCTTGCAAAAGATAAGATAAAAAATATTTGGGCGATGGGTTGTTGGACATGGTGCCAAATCTAGGTGTCATAGTCCCCCTTTTGCTCCAATCAGACCTCAACCCAAGTTCACCCAAACTTGTGCCATGTCAAGCCTCCAACATAGATTAAAGTAGAGTAATGTCAATCACAATTTCACAACATTATGTAGAGAGGGTGAGAAATATGTCCCCTTGACCCTAGTTATAATCATACAATGACAATGCCATCAGTTACCAATCTCAATCACAATCTCCTAACATTATGTAGAACTTGTGCCATATTAGGCCTCAAGATTTATATCAATCACAATCTCATAAATTTAGGTGAGATGAAGTAGGTACTACATGTTCTGATTACTATACACCCTCACCCCAATGTCATCTGCTACCAATCTCAATCAACGAAACATGGCCATCCTTTTTAGGACAAATTTTACAAACTGAAATATGGGATTCATTCATTTTGCCTGCAAATAAATCTAAGCAAGATATGCCATTGTTATTTATAGAAATATCCAATAACCTTGAAGTACAATAACCATTCACAAAATTTTAAAATGGATTGAGCATAGATTAACAGACCTTCAATGCTTCATTCATTTCCCTGCTAATTGATGTAATCAAGCATTCATTTAAAAATACTAACCACATGAAGGACCTTAACACAAAACTAACCATGAAAGATCTCATGCTTCTTAAACCAAAACTTAATCAGTCCCAACATCACGGGGAATAAAAATCCATTACACTTTGTTTCAATTTTCACTCTTAAATTGCATTTCAAGTCTCTCTAATTAATTTATTGAAATTGAAATGACAAAAACAAGACTATATCATTACAACAATGATTATCCATTATTATTTGCAAAATGTGAAAGCATAGTTAAAGTAGAAAAAAAAAAATTCATTCTACATGGTCCACTCCATTCCTTCCATTGACAAATTCCATTAATGCCAATCAAGCTACTGTTGCAGTTGGATCACTTGAGCCTTCTTCATTGGTTGATAAATTGTATTCATTGTCATTGACATCAACTGCATCACAATCATCCTCTTCATATGTTAACAACATATTATGCAATATGCAACACACAAAAATTGTTTTTGGCAACATTTGCAAATTAGGCTGAGAAATCTTGGAATGAAAAATGCACCATATGTTCTTTAGCCTTCCAAATGCACATTCAACAACAATTCTTGTTGAGGATAACTTAAAATTGAAATCTCTTTGACTGTTTGTTGACGCTCCAGGAAAAGGAGTAATTATCCATGGTAATAATGGATAACCGCCATCACCAATAATATATTCTCTCATGGTTGTTGAACCAATGGAAATGGAAGGACCATTTAGCCTCTCCCCACCTTCACACAATCTGTAAAAAGAAGAATTCCACAAGAGTCTAGTATCATTGACTGAACCAAGCCACCCAGTGAAAACATCCATGAAACACATATTACTATCGACAATGGCTTGCAACGACATACTATAGTTATGATCTTTGTCATACCAATCAAATGAACACTCATTAGATGGAAGTTCAAATTGGATGTGAGTTACATCTATAACACCACAACAATTTGGAAAGCCTTTTTTTTTCCAAAACCTTCTTTCACATGCTCAATCATTAAATTGTTACTTGGCCATTGTATATGACTTCTCAAACGAATGTGCATAAAATTAATGAAGTTATTTATAATTCTTACCATTGTTGACTTCCCACAACCAAATAGCTCACTAATGGCAATCATTGTCATTCCAAATGATAACCGCAAAACTGCAATGGCCACTTTTTTCTCAACTGAAAACACCCTACCCTTTATAGATCTTGCCAATGATAACGGTATATCACCTTGATGAAGGTCTTCATTCAACAATTCACAAAGAGATGTAAATAATGAATAGGAAGCCTAAAAATGCTACAAAATCATTCATCATCACATGTAACTTTAAAAATATAGTGGTTCCACCAATGCAATGAACGAGGCTTAATATACCATTCATTGTAAATCCTCCCTTCAAATTGAGAATTTGATAAATTTGTTTCAAGGATTGTGTTTTCTTGCTCTGAAGTGATTGCGTAGATTTCCCCATCCATTTCAACATTTGAAGACTCTGTACTTGCAGATGAACATATCTTATGTTTCTTTGATACATGTTGCATATTGTTTGAACCTTGAATATCATACCAAATTTGCAATGCCAATTGGACAATAATAGATGCACTTGCCATGAGGATTTTTATTATTTCTGCTGAATTAGAATTCATTTGATGAGAATAAATGTTGTTGAAGATGACATAATGCAAAATCCTCCCTACAAAAATGACAAATCCACAATCAAATCCTGATCAATGTCATTGAGAAGCTTGCACTTTGACTACAAAATATAACAACAAATTGTAACATCAACATACAATATGGTTTTATCAAATTCAACAAAGATGACAAGAAATAACATTAAAATTTCATCTTATACAATAAATTGCATGATGAACTTTATGATTACATTTAGAGCAACAACTACTATTTGGAAATAACAATGAGCTAAAACTCAAGTAGGTAATTCAGTTTTTATTAAAGGTCATGTCACACATATAACTTGACAAAAGTTGCCTATAAGATGAGAAAAGGCTACATAAAGAGAATAATCATTTATTGTTGGAAAATGATTCACTAATCTTAAGCATGGCCTGCCCAATAGAATTTAGAGTTGAAACCAAATTGACTTGCACATTGATCTTTTGTTCTTCGATTTGATCAGCCTTTCCTCATTCAAATCTTCCCTTTGCATCTATTGTTCAAGAAAATAAAATTCCTTCTCATGGCATTTCATTCACCCCTCCTCAACCATTTGTAGAGTAGTAATCATTGACTTATTGTTCTCAACAATAGTATCTTTTAGACCTGTAGCTTTGGATATTGCTTTTCATTTTTTCTTGGTGGATTGAGTTTCAGCTGTTGCTTTAGGTGTTTGGCTCTCATAATACTTTTCATTCTCGTTTGGTGTAGAAAAATCCTCATCAGCCATATGGTTCATGTCAGAGCTATCAATGGTTATATTGCTGGATTTATGGCTTTGTCTTGACCAAAATTGACCTCCATTGCACGAAATAGCTCTTCAGGATACTTTGCAGGGAGTTTCTTATCACTTCTTTCTTGCACTATCATACTCCAATAATTGTCATGCCCTAATGGAATATTTGCTTCATAGTCTCTGATTTTTTTAAAATTTGGTTGAATATGTTCCCATTGATCTCGACATTGGTTTGGTGTGTGATTCACACCATGAGCAACACAATATTTTTGCACAATTTTCCACTTTTCAGAGGATGATATAGCCTTTTTCATGGCTCCACCATTGGACTGTGTTTCCCTCTCAATGTGTTTTGCAGCAATCAAAACAAGAGTATCTGTAATACTCCAACGAGCTCTACCCTTTTGGGGAGGAAGGGCAGATGATTGAGATTTCATTACCTCTGAGTGTGTGGGAGAAATATTTCCTTGAGGGAAAGAGTCATCAATGTGTTGGGGAGATTGTTCTTCATGGTTCATTTCTTCAACAAAAATATTGTCTGTTACAACGATGTCAACATCTTCCTCAACGTTTACTTGTGTGCTTGGAAGTTGGGTACTTGGAACAAATTCAAGAAATTTATCATTATTCAAGGACAATAGATCTCCATATTGCAAGTCATCCTCCAAAAGCAATGAAGTATATATATAAAAACCAATTTTTTTAGGGATAAGACGATGCACAAATTTATCCATGAAAATATCTATCTATACCTACAATAAAGAAAGGAAAATATATTAAAAACACAAACAGATTTGTCCTAGAAAACTTATTTTGTTGAGACATGTATGTACCCTATTGAGAAGAGTAATATAGCAAACAATATTGAGAAGAGTCCTAATTAAGAAAAAAATTTATTAAATGCTACTACTATGTGCCAATGGTAAACTCATGGTTGTATTCATTCAAGACTTTGAGCATAAGATTTTATTTAAAAATCGGGGTAGTATACCAAACAATATTAATATAAAATGACCTCATGGTTGTGACTTAGTAATCTGTATTGTCATTGACATGAAAATTTTGGTTGTGGGTGTCATAGAGGTTGAAATATTTTTATATTTTGTATTGTTTTATCGTATTATAGAATTAAAACAATGAAAAAAATTGCAATAAAAAAATAAAGTTTAAATTTGGTACTTGGAACAATCTTCTTTTTTGATTTGTTAGCTCCCTTACTCTTATTTATCACCATACTTAGATTTGTTAATGCATGCTCGACTACATGTAAATATGGTGTACAATGTTTCTTATGTGCATCCCAAACATATTTTTGGAGGGAAAAACAAGGAGGGAAACTAGAATAAGAAGCCAAGTGGCAGTAAATCTGAGAAAATTTCGGAGTGGGTGAATGATTTCTTCTTTTCCCCCGGCTGATTAGAGGGTTGGAAAATGCATTCCTATCCTTTAGACGCTGATATTTTTTAGCATTTGTGTCGGGTATTAGTAGGAGTTGTTGAAAATTATATGTTGGGACTGAGTTTGCCAACAAAAAATGTGTAGTGGCCCCCAATATGGGACCATGCTCTTAGCTGCCAAAGACTAAGGGGTTTCCATTCTACCAAATACACTCGGGGCATGATCCTGACCGCATCCCTTATTTATCGGTATAAACTTAAGTTTTATTGTTTAAAAAAGTAAATAAATGTTAATATTAATAAAGAAAGAGGTTAATGGGTGAGAAATTTAAAGTGTGAATTGTATTATTTATTCTTAATTTATTAATGAATGTTCATGATGTATACATGTAAAAATAAGTCTTTTTGTCTTTTCATTATTAACAAAAAAATATATAAAGAAAAAAACCACAAAATTGATGACTCTTCATGAAGGACAATTTAATAATGACTATATTATATATCAATAGAAATTTGTCAAAAATAATTATTTTTAATCAAAATAATTTAATAATAAAAATTAATTTATGATAATAAAATAAAAATGCAATATCATCCACAAAAATATAAATCCTTAAAAATATAAAAATGAAAGGAATCCCACCAAAAAAACCTTTGCTCTATGTGTTGCAAAATGCCTCTCCTTCCTCCCCTTGAGTGGTTACCTTAAGGGAGAGGAGCCAAGCATTACTTTAAGGAAGGTATAGAGGTGAGGTAAGGGCTATTAATTATAAAATCTATATATATATATATATATATATATATATATATATATATATATATATATATATAATGATATAGATCTGCATGTTATTGATTTAATTTTGGGTTTTAAATTATGTAGAAGATATTATTTTAAAGTATTTAAATTAAGTAAATTTAAATGCAAAGAAAATTAAGTAAATTGTTACTTGAAAATTAAGTTATTTCAGAGGAATAAATGAATAAGACTTCCCCTTTTTATAAGTGTTTTGTAAGCTAACTAGTTTTGTAACTGTCTTTGCATAATAAATACCCGGACACACAACTCATTTGTACAGTGTGCATTCCGGTTTCTCTTCATTCCATCTTTGTACATTCTATTCTTTCTTTTTCCTCTCTCCGCATATTCTAACAGTGGTATCAGAGCGTGGGGCAAGCATAGAGAGGAAGTGAGATATTTTCGTGACATGGTCCCATTAGGGCACGTGAAAGAAATCAAAACTTTTCGTGAAGCTCAAAAAGCGAATCATAGACTTCCGCATTCATCTTTGTCATTACCAGCGATCCAAGATAAAATAGAGGCGCAAGGGCATAACGAAGACCAAGAAAAATCGTGGGTTTTTCATTTACGGATTTTAGAAATGACAAGATAGAAAATCTGCAAAATCAATCAAGGGCGCGCCATTAGGGCACGAAAAATCACGCTTTTTGTGCATTTTCAAGAATACACTCGCTTTTTAAAAAAAAAAAAAAAGTCCCGAAAATACAATAATGGCACGTTTTTTGAAATTAACAAGATTTTCAAGCACAAAATACAATCGTGATTTGAATATGTTGCATTTTACATGAATTGCTAGGGCACAAATATTTTTCAAAGACACGTAAGCAAAAGACTCCCTGCGCTAGGGCACGGAATGAACTATTTTATTTTTTTTAATTTATTCATTGCCAAAATACACAGCTTGTATTTATTCTATTAAAATGGAAATGCCCATAGAAAAATATTCTGGTCTAAATTTTCATACATGGAGAGTGAAAATACAAATGCAACTTATGCGGATGTCATTGTAAACGGAAAGAGACAACACCTACCGATGCATCGAAATTGTTAGAATGGCAAAGCAAGATGATAGAGCGAAAGCTATTATTGGCCTTTCTCTCTCGACTAATCATGTAGACCTAGACAAATCATCGAAGGACATTTGGGATACTCTAAATAAATTATTTGGAGCGAAAGCGCATCAATGCCAAATTTTCCTGAAACTTCGCTTATATAGGTTCAAAATGGATGACGAGTCCCTATGTCAAGCCACATCAATAATCTAAGGTCCTTAATCGAAAAACCAGCGAAGTGAAAGCTGCAATTGAGGACGAAGATGCCAAAGCTATCCTATTAAATAGTCTCGTCTTCAAAATATAGCAATGTAGTTTTTACTCTCAAATAAATTCAATCTCAATCTCTCGGATGATATGATAAAGCAGCTCTTCTAGTGAGGAAAACGAACTACAGAGGATGTAAAGGTCATTCCCAAAGAAGAGAAGTGCCTTCTATTCTAAAACTAGAAAATATCATAGAAGATCGATAAGTCGAGATTGAATGTCATTATTGTAGGAAAAGAGGTCACACAAAGATGGGATTGTCGTGTTCGAGCCAATGATGTGCTCAAGGGTAAAGTCATATCAAATATAGCCAATATAGCCATGGTCAAGACCCACCGATGCGTAAGGTAGTGAGGACAGTGACGAATACGTGCTATAAAGATGCTCTAAACTTTGAAGGCAAGAAAGGATACAGGGTAGATGAAGCTCGGTATGGATGGTTTCTCAGATAATTTGGGAGATTGTGGATCTTGGGAATTATACCCTCACGAGGGTCATGAGACAACTTGATGGAGCTTGTGGATGGCTCAGTATGGATGGTTGTCCAATAATTCGGGAGATCTGTGATTCGGGAGTTTGGGGAGGTGGAATCCGGGAACTCGGGAATTCAGCTCGGGAACTACACCTTTACGAAGGTTACGAAGCAGCTTGATGGAGCCCTACCTTATCATAGCATTGCTTTCAAAGTGAAAGTGTTTGAAGATAGCGTAGTTCTGTTTTGTTAGATTGTTTGTTTTTGAGTTATGTAGGGTAAGTCTTAAGAGGGGGTGTAGGAATAAATGAATAAGACTTCCCCTTTTATAATTGTTTTGTATGGTTATGCGGTTGTAACCGCTAACTAGTTTTTAAATGATTTTGCATAATAAATACCCGTCATTTGACAAAGTGTATTCCGGTTTCTCTTCATTCCATCTTTGTACATTCTATTCTTTCTTTTTCCTCTCTCCGCATATTCTAACAATTTCTTAATTTTTATTTATGTCTTATTATTTAAATGATTCATTGTTTGATATGATTTTTGTAATTTTTATTTTTTGTTTAATTTTTAGTTGTAAAGTGACATCTACCATTTTTATTTATTTAAATAACTAATGATACTTTATTTCATATATACCTTTCTAACTACAAATTTATATAAATTGGCCGACTTCTTTTCTTCAATAAACTATGAGAAGAACCCAATCAATTTGACCCCAAAAAGTTATAACCAGCAGTAAATAAACAATTCATTGAAGTTCAAAAGGAACAATAACATCTCTTAAATCATGTAAAAGGATTACAAGTAGCCAATTGTTTTCAATTGGAAAAAAACCAATAGGAAAACAAATAAAATGAACTGGGTTACAGCTTCTCTAATGGTTGTACATACTAGAAGCAAAAAAATTGTACACATGCGCCCCTGCCCTATTTTCATATAGAATGAGAATTTTTATGATATAGTTATGATATAGAATGAGAATTTTTAAGATGGTAACAAAAATACAGGTTTAAAGGGAAGTCTTATTGTATGAGTGATACATTGGTAATGAGGATATTTGTACTAGTATGATCCAGATATCATCTTGAAAAAGCAATCTGAAACTCCAAAACGTAGTATTAAATAAACAACAATATGATCTATACTTACAATTTTAAGTAAATGACAATATAATCTATATTTGTAAATTTGGAAAGAAGAAAGATATTTCAGCCAAATGATTGCAACTAAGAGCACTTCAAAAGAATTGAACACAAATGACCATAGTCATCCCAAAAGGAAATCCTGCCCAAAACTTGCTCTAAATTTCAAATAGAATATCATGCATATTCATTCATAACAACTCACTCTGCAAAAAAACAAGAGCGCTACCATGAAACAGAAACTTTTCTGAGCTTATATAAGTGCCTGCTAACAATTCTCTCAAACAATTTTGCGGACACCTGTGCACAAGGCTTTTTTTTCATGATCAGTACGTAAGTTGGGAGCTGTTATGCACTTTTTATGTATATTTTGGTGTTAAACCGGAGACAGTTAACACCAACTCACCAACAACTTACGCTCAGCCCAATTCTACACCCTACATGATTTGTACACAAACCACAGAGAAAACTCATACATAAATAAAGGGATGGGTAAACTAATACAAGGAAAAATCCTTTGTTAAATAGTATTATTCTTATTATAAGTAGGATTTCAGATTAAGAGACTTGAGGAATAATATATATAGACTGTTCGTGTAATGTTTTACATTTTTTATATTGATTTTTTGATTGGTAGAGAGCTGAGCCCCACCAAATTTGTGCGTGCTAAGTTACGGTCAGCTGACTGGTTCATGCTCCATGATCATCTAAATTTTTTTATAACCTGTACACCAAGTTAAATCACAGTTGATGGAAGCAGATGATTCTTCCAACCCACGTTCTGCATGAGGGGTAGGACCTGAATTCGCTCTGGTTGGAACTGGAGAAGGATCCACGTCACCATAATCTGTAATTTGGGACAGCTTTTGGCCCTGTACTAGCTGCTCCTTATTCAAGCTTTGTATTTCTTCAATGTCTGATGAAGATTTTAAAAGCACCCCTAACTGAAAACATACAAGTACAGTGGCAATCACAATCTTCCGTATTTTCAAATGCTCCATGGCTGCTAATGAGATGGTGAGGATGCAGAATATTGCAGGTTGTGTATTCATGTTTATGGTGTGTGTATAATATCTAAACACACGGAGCAAATGTCTAACTACTCCAGTTTTCTCATGATTGTTGTGTGAGCGGCTGACTGAAAAATCGGCCATTAAAAATGCACATTTGTTCATAGTTTTTTTAAAAGCTCAGGCAAAGCTTGCCCAACTCTAAAGGTGGCTGGAAAAAAGGCATCAACAGAGATAGCACGAAATATATTACAATATTCTTTCTTCTGTGGCTTTAAGCGTTTACTAGAGAGAACTTAGTAAAATAAATTATATTTAATATTTCAGCAGTTAAAATACTAGAGCCATAGAACCAAGTCTTTGGATTGCAAATTTTAATTAATAACTGACCATAATATAATTTTAATGTTTATTTTATAAATGGTAAATCCTACGGATTCAAGAGTGCTCTATACAATTAGAGTAAATATATATATTATCAGCTACTACCACATATATTTTATATAATTAAAGTAAGTTTATATCTGCTTGGTGCAATATTAATGATTGGCGGTGGGTTCTAATCATGTTTGTTTTTTAATTTTTATTCTAAATTTAGATGGTCTCTAAGAATTTTTTTAATAGAAAAGTTAAAAGAAATTTATGAAGAAGGTAATGAATGTATTAGTAATTTCGATATATTAAAAACTAAAGATCTTGACAAGATCTATCATATTTTTCAATATATAATGTTTGTTTAACTGCAACTATGCATTCAAGAGTGGTCAATGTGTCAATTATTACAACATATAATTTAAATATCAATTTTATATAATTAAAGTAGATCCATATATTAATTACTACAAATTTAAGTTTTATAAATGGTAATTAAGGAATGCCTATTTTGTAAATGATGACGAGCTCTATGTAATGGATTGTAATTTCACATTCAAGAGTGGTCCATGTGTTGCTAATTACATACAATTTTAATATGAATGTTGCATATTTTGGTTATTATTTTTCTCTAATATAATTTAGATATATTGCATAGATAAATGGATTACACCTAAATATAACAAAAATAACTTGATTACTTTTAATTAATCACAAAAATATTTACAAAACATTAATAATGTTTCATCGATATTTGCAAGATCAAAAACTCGGACATAAATGTGGAAATATGTATCTAGAAGTGACAACCGCATTGAGAAATCTAGAAGTGATCAATGAAAGGTGTATGAAGCATTGTGTGTGCTCCAAACAACTAATAGGCATGCTTGATTAAAATTTAACAACTATGATTGACTAATCCTTGTTTTTAATTCCTTCACTTCAAATTTCCCATTGCAACACATATAATTTACAAAATTGACTTTCTTCTCATTCCCCAATATTGGAAGTAATATCTCGGGAAATTTCTATCTAATATGAGTCAATTGGTTTCCCAAAAAGGGAAAGTGTAAATAATCATTAGAGATCCACAATATCTGAAATTTAATGAAAACGAATCTTTAGGGGTGAAGTGGGGGTGGAGAAGCCTAAATTTTGTAAGTAATCACTTGGCAATGACAAAATTGACTTTATCCGAGAAATCATGACTTGTACGCACATTTCAAGATTAATTGCCTATCCTTAGTCCCATGCATGACTTGTTCTCCTCAATAACAATGCTTAGTCATTCAAATAACTACTTACATCAGTCCACGACAATATATTCTCCCTATGCATCATTGTCATAATTTTGTATAATCTCACCACTTGCATATACAAGACCACCAAACAAGGACTAAACCGCTAAATTGTTTAGTCAAAAACTAACAATTTTATCCCCAACCACCCAATAGTCATTTTCTCAATTTGATATCTTTTTATGGGTCATTATTTCCTTGTAGATTGGCCTTAATGCAAAATTATACTTGCAAACCCCTATATAAACAATTCAAATGCACTCATTTACTCACATGGCACTTTCAAGAGAACCCATAGAAAATATCATTCGTAAAACACTCTAAACTCTCCTAAATTCCTTAAAAGTAGTAGTACACTCTAGGAGAAACCCCTGCAAAAGTCTAAAGAACACTCAACTAGTTTATAGAGTCACATTCCCAAGTTAGAGGCTAACCAAGCCATGTTAAACTAAGCACGCAAATCCACTATTGCATTATCAAGTGATCGAATTGCTAAATGTAGTTCCATCGATATAGATATCACATCTTTATTTGTGGTTTGAGGCCCTCTTTAAAGTATTACTAACATAGATGGTTTATGAAATGCACTTCAACCTGGCCATTAACCTTTTTGTAGGATATATTACCCATGGTTAAAGTTTGAAGATATTTCAAGTCATAAAAAGTGTTTCACACATGTACAACATCTCGGGTTTTATAATGGAGCGTATTTTTAAGGTTCACATAGGCACTTGAATTTATAAGAATCTATAAAATAGTATACAAAAATTCCAAACATGTACAAAACCTCCAAATAGTTCCATACACAACACATCCGACGGCTCCATACTTTCTCGGTTTGCACTTCCAAGATTAGAGAAGAAGCACTTGGAAAATATTTCCAAGTTTTTACCTTTGTCACTTTGCCATATCAGTTTCACAAGTCTATAATCAGCCAAGTACATCCTCTTTCTTTTGTTTTCTCATTTTTAGCAATCATTTTTAATATTCTATCTTACAAATTTCCAACAATAATATATTTTAATTTGTGCATTAATGTCAATTAATCATTTTCAATATATTACATATTGCTAACCCTTAATCCTACGATAATAAGTAATAAGGAACAAACCAAATACATATTTATTTATTTAGGGTTAAATCATTTGGTAAACCCACTTGTTGATTGAATCTTTCATCTCTTTGGCCCAAGTTCTCCTATTCCAAATTATACCTTCTATTGCAGATCCTTAGGGCTTCATTTCAACCTTGTACATGTTTTTCTTATATGCCTTCCATCAATGTAATTGTATTAATCACACACCCATTGATTATATCCAACTACATAATAAACTTCCAAGTCATAAGAATAGTATGGCTTCCTCTCCTCTCTTTATTCAAGAGATCCATGCCATTTTGAGAATATCCTTAATGATGTACACAATCTAAATCATAAGTCGGACCTTGTTACAAAATAATTTGAAGTTAACCTACCTCTTATATCTAATGCAATCTAAAATAATGAGGAGATGAATAATGTTGACCATGATCAAGCCTTACTCTTATCTCACTTTCACTAAGACCTTCATGACAATCCACATAATATTGATCATATTCTTGGTATACGTATTTTTGTTAAGGGTTCTCGTGATGGTCAATCCCAATAATTGAATGAGGAATATCCTTTCTAAGTGCTTAATCCTACATCTATTGTTGCCACATCCATTATGCCTATATCTATCGGGCATCCCATATCCCCCTCCAAAATGTTATAATGTATATTCTAAGTAGATGTTTACTACTATTCATACATATCTTGTGCATACTCATGGGGCTTCTCACTCTTCTTCTACTACACATTCCATTGAGTGTCTTGTTTATAATTTGCAAGCCTAAATGTTACAATTATAGAAAGTTTCCTCTAAGCATTTTAATTTTATGAATTATACTCAATTACTTCACAATCTACGTGCACTTGAAATAATTAATTTTTACCCCTCAAGTTTTTATCACCTAAGCTTCCTATATATGACTATAAAAATGATCCTTAACAAGATATTCTCTCCTTTCATGTCACTTGTTTAGACTATGATTATAATAATCACTTACTTAATAATATTTTTCCTAGAAGTCTCAAATATTGTGCTCTACAAGGGTTCTACGATTTACCTATGCATTCTAGATGAACTTTTAATCCTTTCGCAAGTCAATTCCTTGTACAATTTTCTATCAATATTGGAAACAAATTTTTATATGCTCAAATGGATAAAATAAAACAAAGCTACAATGAACCAATAAATGACTATATTTTTCACTATAAGACTATGCTTACTAAAATGAATAATATACTTGCAGACAATGAGCTTAGATATTTATCCTCTCAAAGTATCTTTTATCATTTACAAGAATCAATCATGTTTGAAAAATTATGATCTTTTAATGATCTATGTCACACTTTAAAAGAACGAGAAGTCAAGCTCCTTACATTGAACAAGCTTAAGTATGCATCTAATGCTCTTTCCCACTAAGGTCTAATTATAAATATTTGTTATGGAATGTGCACAACAATAAAGAGGATGTAAGGGTTTGTAAGATGGGACTATTATGATTAATCAAATTTATAATTAACCACTCAAAACCAAAATAATTCATTATTTCTTGCAATGATTGATAAAAAAATAAACTATATCTCAAATACACAAGGGGAATAAGAATAAGTTGTATAGGTCAAAACAAAGGATGTATGGACATGTAAAGACAAATGGAAAAGTCATATTAGATGTTAGAGATGCTCCATTGTGAGTTCTAGCACTAGAAATTAAGTAGGGGCAAGACCGTAGGAAATATGTACGGTCTAAATTGAAACTATATGGTCGTGAAGTGGGTTATATGGTATTGGACCCTTTTGAAATTAGAATCTAAATTTTTTTAGTGTTTCACTTTCCTAGAAATTCCCTTTGATGTATTTCGTTCTTGTTTGCACAACTTTGAAATGACTTGTAATCGCATGTAACAAATTAGGAACCCTATTGTAGACACCCTAATTTCACATTTGTCTTAAATCAATTAATTCCCCTACCTCATTTCCTACAAAAATGCACTTCGAATTAATAAAATATAATTTGATTAATTATCCCTTTCAAATCTAAAAATAAGCTAATCCTTACCACATGTCATTATTCTCCATGTTTTTCTATTATTGAATTCAAAATTCAAAATCAAATCCTCACCCACTCTTTGTGGTCCCCACTCACCTAAAATCCTCCACTTATGAATTAAAAATTCAATTCAAATCCTCACCCATTCTTCGTGGTCCCCACTCACCTAATATTTCCCACATTTTCAAACCATGATTACTTAAATTACTCTAAGTTAATCACTTCCCCAGGCTATAAATACAGTCTTGCCCCTTTCCTCTAAGACACAGAGAATAAACTTAAATGCCATGTCTAAACTCTTGCATCCTTTGAGCAAAGAGCATCCTTCCCACCTCGTCCTAATGCCCAAATAGCCTCATCTTGAAGCATCCCAAATCCATAATCCTTTTATCCATTTGGTGCAAAGTAAGTAGATCTTGTTGCAGGAAGGCCTTGCTCCAGTTCAAGAAAAGCACCTACATATCACGTAATCAGGGCTCATCCATGTTTCCTTTCCCATTATGAGGTTTTCTACAAAATCGCAAAGGAGGAGGTATTATAGTTAGTGTTTTACTTCCTTGTTTAGTAGTGCATTTTTCATCGCATACACCTATAAAACATGCAATCACCTTCATCAAAGCATTAACAAACCAAAAGAATAAATCATGCATGTGTGGTGAGGCTAGACTACCTTTGGTGATCAACTCTAGTTGTTGAACCAATCCAAGTTTTTACTTCATACCCTCATACAGGATCAAGCCTTATATAGTTATCCTAGGTGTTTGTGTAAGTGTGAGTTCATATGCACGACACAATATTAGTGTGATGTGGTGTGCCTTAGTTATGTGACCTAAATCTTTGTTCCTTGAAGCCCCTTTAAAAATGTTTCGATTGAATTTTGTATTGTTAATACATGGTTATCTAAACTTTGCATGCTTGGAAATGGATAAATCTAGACTCTTCGAATTGGTTGAGTTCTTCGGACGTATAGTAGAGACTTTTCTCATGGATGTGCAAATGATTTGCATAGATTTAGGATATCATTGAGTTCTTTTAGAATGATATTTTCAATACGAGCTTGTAAGAGTGTGAGGGTAATTACAAAGTGACATTGACTTGCTTATATAGAATTTCCTAGTTGAAATATTACTGATAACGTTGACCCTAGGATGATGAAACGGCCTAATAAATATATTCACATGAAAAATAGATTTAGAGAATGCAAAGGGGTAAGACCTTACAAGTTGGTCAAGATAAAAACCCACAACCCAACCAAAGTATACAATTTTGGACAAGATGATTTTGGTCCTAACCAAATATTTATATCATGAATTACAAGGCCAATTTACTACTTTGATTTTATAAACCTCACAACTCTCAAAGATAACAACAATTGCTTAAATATATAGACTCATGAAATTCCTTATAATACATAACAAATCAAAACACATGTACATGTATTTGAAAATCATTTACTGACATCTACAAATACTACTCCCATTATTGGTACTATTACAAAAATCAACAAAAATCCTAAAGCTATTACAATGGTGTTTCTTCATGACCCTTGAAAAGTTTCACTTGTTCAATGTGACTCAGCTCGTCTCTCTACTCTTTTCACTCATTCCCCTAAAATGTTAGAATTGACTTACTTCATGCACACAATGTGGTCTTTCACTTGTGTAATCAATGCACATTATACAGTAAAACTATTGCACAAATCATTCGTGAACACCATGTGTAATTGTCACCATCACCCAACTTTTGTGTTTCACTTTCCTTTCACCATAATATTTCTCACCATCCTTGTGTGTGCCCATACTTAACTAATATTTTAAAACTTATGCAAGAAATTTAATTCCCATGTGATACTCCCCGCATCACAAATTGCATCTTCAATTTCAATCGAATTGGTTGATTGATTCATGCCTAGATTTTTAATTAGTCCTATATGAAGTAAAAAAATCAAATCATATAGTTCTAATAAGTTTCACATGGCTCAATTTAATCAATATTTCTTATCTTATTGAACCAATCAACTAATTATGTAATGCATGATATAATTAGGGGCACAATTGAGTCCAAATTCATTGTTTTCATGTAAAATATCTAGCATGAAAAATTGAAAATATTAAGCATGACAACTAAGCCCCTAATTGAAAATTAGGCTTCCCAATCATTGTGCATCCTTCCTTTGGCCAGCCTACCTTCAGTTCAACCTTCACCCTAGCTCAGAGGAAATTCCTAATTTTAAAAAAAAAAATAGTGTGCAAGGATGATTACAAAAGGTGATAAATTAATTTAGTAAGATTCAGTGAAAGATAACTTCCTCTCTGAGGCCCAAAAAGACTATTTTCGTCCATTTCACATTTGGTAAACACCCCCTAGGAATGTTAAGGAAAATTTTAAAGCATCTGAGGGTGATGTTGGAGAGAATTTAAGGTGTCTAAAGTAATTTAGGAAAAATTAGGAAAGAAGATATCATTCAGGATCCATTTGTTCAACAAAGGGTATTCAAGGTGTAGGGAATGAGAGATTCAACGGTGAATATTTTCTTCTCTAGAATATTTTAGGAGTTCCTAAATAAGTTAAGAGGATAAAAATATTTATCATAAAACTATTGGAATCCTCTACAAGATGTAAATATCAAATCTGATCTAAGGATTAAGGATTTCCTGAGATATTTCAATTTTCTACAGTTTCCCCTCTTAGTTCAAGAAGGAATAGGCCATAAATTTTTATCTCAGTAGGAAAAATTGAATTTTTTGAATGCTTCCATTGATCTTGAAATGTGATTTTGAGTCAAAATCATATAATATTTGACCCTGAAACATTTTCCTAAGATCATGCGGCGAAAAAATCAAACTCGGTGTCTAAAAATGGACATCCAGGCAAAATTTTCTTTTTAAATTAGGCATAGTCACACTTTGGACACTCTTGTGTCCCCTATGTCCCCTAGGGATGATAATTTGTACATGAGGGACACCAAATTGTGACCTCATCCTCCTCCCCAAGTCACACTTTGGACACCCAGTGCCCCCACCTTGTCCCCAGGTGCAGGGGGACAAGAGGGACCCCATCTTGATTGTAGTAGAAGGGAGTCATATTGGTTGGATCCATTCATGAAAAGGGACATCATTTGGATTCACACTTTGAAAAGGAATAGATAAGGTGTCAGTGTGTGTAAAACATGGTCACTTGGACAATGAGTGCAATCAGAAGAATCATGAGGTTTGTGAAGGATCTAAAACATCAAGAACCTCATTGAAATTCAATTCATCAAGGAATGATCATCATGAGAATGATGAGAAATGATCGCCATGATTGGTGATGGAAGTCACCTCAATCTCAAAAATAGCGAAGGTCATGGAAGTGAATTGTGAAGTTAAAAATGGTGTCATTGTGTTTAAAGGTGAAATGGGAAGCTCATGGAGTAAGTTGAGGATGATCACATCCCGACTCATGTTATCATGTTCAAACCTCTTTAAGGAACAAGCTAAGATGACCTAGTCAAGCTACTGAGAGGCATTCAGGACCATCATGTGTGAAGGATCAAGACATCATCTATATCCATGAGATGCATATGAGAAAAGAGGTGTATGAACATCTTGAAGTTGATTCCATTTGAGCATAATTATGGATCCAGAGAGGGTAAGAGGATTATCTTCATATAGAGCACCATGTATGCAATAAGGAGAAATCATCTCATCTTTACTTGATGTCACTCACTTGGTAGTGTTCTTAAAAACTTATTCGAACCTTTTCATGTGATCACACTTCAAAGGAAGAAGGAAATTACAACAACCTCATTTCAATCTATTAGGCGGCCACATGACAAGAATTCCATTCGGTGATAAATATTTCCATCTACATGGTGAAGACGTATTTTAGTAAGTGACAAATAATCACAAAATTTTAGCATCATGGAGTTGATTTGTGATCACTAGGGTGAATTTTGGAGGCCTAGAAAAGTAAGAGAGTGATCCTCACTCTTGCCTTGTAGTCGAGAAGAGAGCATCCTATTCGTGGATCACAATGTAGATCTTGTAACAATGTTTCTAAACACTTAATCAATGCTCTAAAATATCTCATAGAAGAAGGATATTTCAATCATATTACCTCGAGTTGATCGGATGGTCGAGAGGTCAACACTCTCATTCATGAAGCATTTCCTCAAAATTCCATCAGAAGAAGATTCTTCATCAACAAGATATTTCATGTCTCTGGATTTTCATTTCTCTCTTCTTTTCTCTCCTCCCTCACTCCCTCTCTCTTGGAGAACAAGCAGATTTACACAGGAAATAACTCAAAATAATATTATATTTTTCTATATATTTCATGCTAATACAATGGCTATTATATAGCCAGGAATGTTGTTGAACAACTTCCTATAAAATAGGAAGTATACAAAACAATAAACTTCCCGTACTAATATATTGTTATACATTTGTTATAACAATATAAACATACTAACAAATTATAATAAACCATGTGAATACTAATTCCTAACATTCCCCCCCTTAGTGTTTACATGGTAGAAAAACATCCACACACTCAACTGCAGTATGCTCACCCCTGTGGCATGTCCAACTCTGTGACTCATGACCTTGATCCAAAAGAAAGGCTCTCTCCTTCCATGGTTTTAAACAGGCTTACCACAAACCTTGAAGTGACAGGAACCTCATCAACTGTCGACCTCGTGTGGTTTTCTGGATCCTCCCACAAACCCTTTCAAGATCCATGAACTGACTTACTCTGGTGCTACTGTTCACCACTATGCTTATACATCAGGGAATTATGTAGGAAACACAACATGCATATCTCAAAACTGCACAATAGAAGATATATTGAAAAAATTTCACATTACTTCCTATAAGAATCATAATGTTCTTAATTGTAGTCTCTGTCATTGATCCTTTGCCACTCGATCTCGAACAACATAGAAAACTGCCACTGCCACTGGAAGCTTTCCTTGACTAAGTCATTTTGGGTGCAGAATGGGAATGGAACATTGGTATGTATTCCCCCCCACAATGTGAAATTCCAAATAAGAAATCAGAAAGGGAAAAATGTATTGTGTTGTATCATACTAACTAGATCTTGCTGCACATGATCACCATTGCCAATGAACGTATTCACTGACCGATCATCTTCCAACGAAGTACGGCAGTCAGAGGATCTCTGCAGTCAGAGGATCTCCGTAGTTTTCTGCTCTCTTATACAATTCTTTTCCAGTATTAACAATAAATCACACCACTCAAATCAACAGGAACACTGCAAACTGAAGCACACTGAGAAAATGGAAACCACACTGAAAATCATATACTCACACCATACATATGCCACCACAGCTTCTGCGTGGCCCCGTCGTTGGTGACTGACGAGAGGTCGTTGTTCGACCTCCTTCCTCCGATGCCTCCTTCCTCCATCAGTTTGCTACTTAGTTAGCAAATTTATCTTTGAGGCTCATATTACAATTCTCTTGGGTGTCGGTTTCAACCGATAATGCACCCCCTCACTATGGACGTCGCGTACAAGCGAAAGTGCGTCCAGACAAAAGTGACACAAATTTTTATTTTTATTTTTTAAAATACATATATATATAATTTTTGAAATATTTTCCAAAAATAAAAAATTGGTCTAGCAGCAAAAAGCATATAATCAATGCAAAGATCTTTAAAAAACATACATTTTCAAAAAAAACATCACCTCAATCTGAGTTACGAGGTGAAAGATATAACACTTTTAAGTTCTAAGTCCAACTTCTTTCCTGGACCCTTTCCAAAAATGGCAATTTTTTTCTTTCCCTTGTGATTTTTTTCGGTATGTCCAAAAACGGCAAAAAAATGAAAATGCCCAAAACAGCGATAAAGCTGATCACAATTACCAAAATGGCGACGCAACGCAATACGCAGGTCGGTCGATACAATGCGCTGCAACAGGACGATGAAATACGCACAAGCAACTATGCACGCAAAATGATTCAAATCGCAGACATAATGCTTCAATACGCAGGATCAGAATATCAAACCACTTCGAACCCACTTCCAGCAGAATAGATACACTGGATCAGGCCGCATACACACTTCTCTCGTCCACTTTTATCTATGCAGGATGACACGTCCAGGTCTGCAATAAACTACCTATAAACTATTACTGCAAAAAACTAATAAAATGAATCTCTCATAATACGGCTGACCATAAACAAGAAACAATCAGCCCCTCACAAACTCAGGGAGCCATCGCTCGATGCAAATCTTGGAGAACAAGCAGATTTACACAGGAAATAACTCAAAATAATATTATATTTTTCTATATATTTCATGCTAATACAATGGCTATTATATAGCCAGGAATGTTGTTGAACAACTTCCTATAAAATAGGAAGTATACAAAACAATAAACTTCCCAGTACTACTATATTGTTATACATTTGTTATAACAATATAAACATACTAACAAATTATAATAAACCATGTGAATACTAATTCCTAACACTCTCTAACATTCTATTCCTTCATTGAGAGTGTATTTTTTCACTCTTTCATCTTATTCACTTAAGTGACTTAATGTTGCATTATAAAAGTACCTTTTCAAAAATAAGAAAAGTACTTAGTTTCATTCCTAGGGAATTTGAAAATTCACATGGTGGTGAGATGAAAATTCATGCCCTAATGTCCCTGTATCCCTTTATCTCAATGTGCAAGGGGACATGGGGACACCAAAGTACACTCCCCTATGGAGGAGTGGTTTACGTCACTTAAGGCGTCACTTGAGTTGTGAGAAACATTTTTTCAACTCATGGTAACTCATTTTTACCACTTTTTCATGATGAATGGACCCATGGCGGCCTTTCGGAGGTCTGATTTCCCCTTGTCCTTTTTATCTAGTAGAAAGGGGATATGAGGGACACAAAAAATGGGTTCCCCTATGGAGGAGAATTTTTTCATTCAAAAACATAACCTGAGGTGTTATGAAGGTGTTTTAAACTCACAAAAATTGGCCCCATCCTCATGAGATCCTCGCCCCAGATAAAAAAATTATCTTTATGATAATACCAATTACGAGGGGTACTTCTCAACATTTGTAAAAATCCACCTATCACAATGTGGTGACCATCTCTTTAGAAATTTTCTCATAAGAATGGTAAGGAAAAATTCATGCTTATGAAGGATTGGCGGTTGAATTGTGACTAATGCGGAAGGAAGCCCAATCGGTTCCCAATTTTTGGTCTCAATTTGTATTTTGGTCACGGTGTGTTTCTCATTATAGACACCTATAATTTAGCCTGAATAATTTAAATACTTAAATTGTGCTAATTATCCTCTTTCCCCAAATTGGCGACATATCGTCAATAGTGCTCATCTTCCCTCTTATCATCATTAATTAATTACATGGTGTTAATTAATTAAGTCTTCTATTCAAGAAATACCTAATTAATGACCTTAGTTAATTAATCCTTCCTTCTATCTAGACTAATTAATTATTTTAATTAATTAGCTTCCCTTTCATTAAATCAATAAATTATTATTTAGTTGATTTAATTCCTTTCTATAATATAAATCTTGCTAATGTTCCTCTAAAAGATTTTATAAGCTTGCACACCTATTAATTAATCACTTTGGTTAATTAATAAACCCCCTTTATCCCCATGAGTCACTAAAGGACAAATTAAACTCTCCTAAAGTTAACTCAACCCTTTCTAAACCCCCCTTATCCACAACTAACTCAACATCTCTATTATCCCACATGCAAATGGATGTAGAGATTCATCTATCCATTGGGCTATATAAAGAGCCCTCCTCCTACCTTTACACTTACACCTATTCCTTGAGAAACAAAAGTGAGCATATAGCAAATAAGCTATAGCCATTTGTCATCTTGGAGCATTCTTCATTGGAGAAGCTAGCTACTTTCATTTCTTGTATTCATCCACCCAAGTTTTGAAGTCATATGGGGATATGTCAAATGGTCTTGTAGCCATGGATTGACAAGACTCCATTCTTGAAAACCTTGGGATTCAAACATACAATCAAACCTTTGATTGTTAAGGATCTAAATAGGTTCATTTCATTTGATTAACATTCAATAGAGATAGAGATTAATGGATTAACATGTTAGTTTGAATATTTGTTCATGTTCTAATGCAATGATGTTAGTAGATTAGTTTTGCTTAAGCTCTAAGCATGATGGTGCATTGAATTTGATTTATCTTTGTTTTAGGACTACTAGGTGTTAGTTCTAACTCTTTTTGCATTGCTAACAAATACATGTACACATTTGGCACGCCCGGTGGGACGGGTCCTTAGTCCCTTAGAATTCTAGCTCAAATTTTATTGTTATTTCAAGTTTTTGGCTAACCCTTGATATACACATATGGAAAATAATGTTCAATTTCTTAGGATTTTGCTAATATTCCATGTGTAGGATCTCATTTAGAGCTTTAATTCTAATGGGTTGTTGTCAAT
Source organism: Taxus wallichiana var. yunnanensis (assembly GCA_018340775.1). Taxonomy (NCBI): domain Eukaryota; kingdom Viridiplantae; phylum Streptophyta; class Pinopsida; order Cupressales; family Taxaceae; genus Taxus; species Taxus wallichiana. Next base: position 976,138,420 of record CM031242.1, on the reverse strand, counting down.
TTCGAGCTAACATACTAAAATTTGGAGTGTTTTGAGATTTTTGGTGTCTTTTGCTAATATTACATGTGTGAAATAATGTTAAATTTCTTATGATTTTGCTAACTTTGCATGTGTTGAGTCTTGTTTAGGGGTTTAATTTTGATGGGTTGTTGTCAATTTTGAGCTAACATATCAAAAAATTGACCTTTTTGAAGTTGTTTATCTTAAAATGACGTATTTTTGACGTCACCTAGGAAAGGAGCACACACATCATTCTATGCGCGTAGGCATAACTCTCACTGTGTTTTTTTACACATGGTGGCACAAGCACCCTAACCATGGCGTAGGCACCCTAACCTTGGTGCAGGCACCCTAACCTTGGCGCGATCCACCATAACCATGGCGTACGCACCCTAACCTTGCACGAGGCATCATTAGCAATCTTCCGGAAGGCATAACTTTTGCTCTGAACTTGAAACAACTCCATTTTTGTTGTGTTGGAAAGGTATTGAAGAAAAATAAACAATGGAAACATAAATTTGGGTTTTTGAGTTACCAAAATTTAAGGTTTTAATTTTTAGTAAACTACTCATTTCTAACATGTCTAAATGTTTTGGAAAATTTGGTCTTTGATGTTCTAACACCTTACAAGTTTTATTTTGAATCTAAATTTTGTTTTGTAGGGTGTTTTTACATGTTTGATGGTAATTTAACTTGTTTAAAGGTTAATGAACCTTTCATGTTTAATCATGAGATTAGAGTCATGTATGCTCTTCCCTCGCACCTTTTAGGTGACCTTGGGAATCAGAAACAATTTCTATGTATCTTTTTTGTTTTGAAAAATGCTTGTTCTTAAAAGAATGAATGTCAAAGTTTGTTAAAAAGAACAAATATTTCATTTGAACTAGGTGTTTTCCATTTTTGATTTCATAGTTGGATTCTACATCGCGTATGCTCTTCTCTTGCGTCTTAGGATGATCTTGAGAATCAGAAACGATGTTTTATCCTCTTTAGTCTTTTTATGGAAAATTACTAATCCATTGTGCAGGACCAAAAATGCTTGTCAAAGAAAAGGTGGCGTTGAAACAAAATTAAGCTACTAATACAGTTTCCATGCATGTTTCCAAAAGGTGTTCAAGCAAACCACATCAAATTAAACAAGATAAAAAGCACACCACATTCAAAACATTGTATTTATAGGTTCGAGATAAGGGTACGTCTCGTCCGCTTAAAACTAGGACATAACCCCTTTGGCATAAGCCTTAAGCTACAACAATGGGGGTGGTCCTAGAACCCCAAAGTAATCCACACAGAGGGAACCTTATGGATGAAATGGGAATTGCTCTCCGCACAACCTACTTGACTAGTTTTACCTTGTGAGTTAGCGTTCTTGGTTGTCCATATGGCGACCCCAGGTAAGAGTACACATGGATGCACTTCTTGCCCAGAACTTGAGCAGGGTAAATTAAAGGCTGAGATACTCCCAAATTAGTCATTGTGACTTTTTGGGTAAATCAATCTCGCTTAAGACAACTTTGTAACACCTAGTTGAGAGAACCACCTAGGAAGATATCTTTGACCAGGAGCCAACTTTGACCATTTCAAAATAGTGTTGAGTTGTGAACCATCATTCATCACGAAACGTGGGAAGCATTACTTTTTCTTAGTTTTTACTTTCCCTAAGGCAAGGCAAAACTTTGTCGAAGTAAGGCCAAAAATTTTCACCCTCATTGATCTACTTCCTTCACTTTCTTTTGACACTTTGTTGATCAAAAGAAGAGTGTCTACCTTTGCGTTATCAATTGATTGTTTTTGCCACTTTTTTGTCTGTTTACGCCCATCCATGTTTGCGGCTGGGTAAGTTAAACATCTAAAGTGTGTGGAGACGTATTCATATCATTGGTAGCCTTTGTGATCTTGATACCCACGTCAGGATCATCATCATAGTTAGGCTTGGTTCATCATCTTGAACTTCCTCGAAAATGTTACCTTGTTTATATTGTATCATTAAAATTTTGGTATTTATGTCTCATTTCTTGTAAACTTGACCTAAATATCTTCATTGTAAGGTTATGTTATACACATTTTAACAATTCTTAGTTATACTATAAGCTTTTAGTTTGATTCCATTACTACCTCAATTTTGAAAAGTGCTACGTGTTACCACTTTTGTGTGTTATATCAATATCATCTTGATATCAATACCTTACTTTCTCATGAATTTTGGTTAACATATCTTGGTGACATTGTTATGTCACTCACAATTGTAACTCGCACTTTTTGAGATATAGGTATTGATTGAATTTGGGCTTGCTTCTAGTATACTTTGTTAGGAGGTTGCATTAACTTCTTGTTATTACTTACACCTTGTTCATGTCTTTGAACTCGACATAAGTAGGGACATTTTGTTAATCATCATACAACACCAACTATCATTTGGAAAAGGACTTAGGAAGTAATTCAATGATTGATTGGTTTACAAAAAAACTTTGTGTGATTGTGTCTCATTTGTCACATCAACATATCCATTTCAGAAAATCAATTTGATCCATTGATTCTTTATCATTCATTATTCTTTGGTCATTAATTTGGATTTTTGTTTTGAACTTGCGTGATTGTTCCTTGTGTTTATCCATCTTATAAATTCATTTCTAGGATAATATTTTGGGTCTTTGATCCTCTTGATCTTCTTGTTTTTTCCTAAGTTCACGATCATTTTTAACACATCTTTCAGACCTTAGCAAAAACATTCAAGCAACTTTTGCATCAATTGGACTTTGGAAATATTTCCTTTATATCCTTTATGTTGCTAAAATTTTGATCAATCCTTTGACATTTACCTCCATCCCTTGTTGGATTATCAATCTTGAGTCCTCATGATGTATATTTTCCTTAGCTTCCCTTTTGGAAAATCACACAAGCATCGCCATCTTTACGAAATGTCTAGTTGGTTATCGTTATGCTGCCCAAATCAACATGAAACCTTCTTCACTTTGAAAAAGTTCAATTACACTATTTAGGTCTTGCCCTTTGAACCCAACACATGCCAATAATGACTGATTATCATAAGGTCCCTTATACATATGACAATAAGGAATCAAATTTTTGGTGTTCACATCAAAAGACTCCCATCATGACCAAACCTCGATTGGTTCTTCGCGCTAGAGAACCCATTTAGGTAACTCGTTCCCCACCTTCATCTCATAGTCGGTGGTATGATTTGGATGTTTTTGATCAAAATTATTATTCAAGTTCCCCCACTCTTCTTCTAATTCTAATCCAAACATTTCCTCTTCTTCTAAGGATTCCAATCCAAATATTTCCTTTAATTCTTCTAATGATTCAGATCCAAACTACTATTCGGATCCAAACTACTATTCAAATTCATCTAATTCGACTCCTAAGTCATCTAATGTGACTCCTATGTCATGGTCCTCCCTATCTTTGCAGGACCCTCTTCATCATACATTTAATATGAATCCTATGTCGTGGTCCTCCCTTTCTTCGCAGGACCCCTTTTATCAATCGCCTCAATGACGTCTTCTTCCTTTGAAGATATGTGTGACTCAAATCCCTCCGATCAAAAATCTAATGCAGTTCTTGAATCGTGGTTCTCTCTTTCTTTGCAGGACCCTTATTATTATTCATCCAATGTGATTCTTGAATCATGGTCCTCCCCTTCTTCGCAGGACCTTCTTCATCAATCACCCCCACTAAGTCTTCCTTCTTTGAAGATTCGTGTGACTCAAAGTCCTTCAAGTCAAACATCTGAATTGACCCATGCGTCACAATCTATAGAATTTGGAATTAATCCTCTTGGTTTACTGAGACAATATACCATTGTATAGGTAGGTCCACACCACCTTCTTCTACTCTTGAGACATCTAGCTCCACATCTTCTTCGTCTCTCACATCATCTTTTTCTATCAATCATCATCAAACATCTTCTAAGTCTTCCACACTAATGAATCTCTTTCTTCCAATCAACATCGGTAGTTGATCAACAAATCATACCAATTGATATCTTTCATAATGAAGAAATAATCAGGGCATTTATAGGGGCACATGAAGATATTCCTTTAGTAGATTACGAGCAAGGATTCTCTTTAGACTTTGATGCATCCACATATTGTGAGGAAAAGGTTGATTCCTTATATCAAGAAACAAAGGAAGAGCCTCAAATCATGTAACTTGATCCTCCTCTTATTCTTCCATCTTCACATTCTTCATTACGTGAGGAAACTCCTAGGTCTTGCATTAATCCATGGCCTATCTTCTCATCACCCAATCACTCTTTTTCTATCATAATTCCTCAATCAAAATCTCTTATGGGGTCAACATCAAGTAGCCCTTCATCTTCATCTAGGTGTGGGTCACCTTCTAGTAGCTCTCCCTCTGCTATTTGTGGGACATTTTCGAGTAGTCCACTATCTTCTATTCTTGGGGCACGTCCAACTAGCCCCTTGTCTTCTATGTATGGATCACCCCCGGGTAGTCCATCATCTTCTATTCTTGGGCCACATCCTAGTAGCCCATCATCTTACATCTATGGGTCACATCCTAGTAGCCCTTCTTCTTCTATTCTTGGGCCACATCCTAGTATCCCTTCATCTTCTATCTATGGGTCACATCCTAGTAGCCCTTCTTCTTTTATTCTTGGGCCACATCCTAGTAGCCCTTCATCTTCTATTTATGGCTCACCTCCCGGTAGCCCATATTCTTCAATCCTTGGACCGTATCCTTTTCATCCATCACATTATTCTTCTACCAAAGATTATGGCAAGCCCACTGTCATTCCTCTCATCAATTATAAACATCCACGTTCTTCTCTCACTTCTTGGGATTAGAAAAGTCAAGCATTATCTTATAAGAAACCCAGACATGTTCTTTATCAAGTCAAGATCAAAAATACGAAAAGATCCAAAGCTACCAACAACTCCAATGATCATAAAATCCAAAATCAAATGTGATTCCAGAATGCACACCAACGTACCCATCAAGTATGGTGCAAAGTGCAGAAACCTATGGATAGGGAACTCAAAATCCCACATACGAAACCCATGTTTCAAAACAAATCACAGTCATTTGTTGAGTGTGAACTCACCACGATCATCGAGATCGGGGATAATATCACTCTTGATAAACAAATGTGCTTAGTCTCCCTTATCAAGGAAGTCACACACATCGTTGTTGGATCCTATCATACAGATTGACATTGTTGGTCCCAACTTCCAAAAAATCAAAAAAATAAATAAATCATAAAACAATTCAAAAATACAAAAAAAATGAGAAAACATTAAAACATTACAAAAATAAAATCAAAGGTACAAAAATCAAACATTGTAATCAGGTATTTCATACACATGGATGTTTCTTTCTTCTCTTCCTTGTTATTACTCTGCAAGTCTTCCTACCATTTTCATCCCTTCGGTGATATTTTGGTTAGCCTATTCACATGCATTTTCTGACATTTATCTCTATGGCCTTTGTTTGACCCTAGTCTTTTATCACCTTGGTAAATTAAAGAACGACTGACCTCTTAGAGATCCTATCAAAATCAACATTTAATAAACTTTTTGTGAAGAACTTTTGGACGTATTTATGGACACTAGCCAATGTTATCATTACTGATCACTTCCAAATCCTTCCATGAAGCCATCAGTGGTTCTTAACCCCTTGTCAAACAAGAGAGCTGAAATAAGTTTTCAGAAATCAAAAGAATCAAAACCAATTAATCAAAAAGCAAAATCACATTGATATATAACTCTCTCTTGGGGTATTTCCAATAACCTCAATTGGGGCTATAAAATCTTGGCTAACAATGGAGCAATGTACGGCTCTCCTTCCACAATCCATTCAAAATCACCTTTCAAACTAAATCATTCCTACACATTGACTAGTGTCTTCACTTGTTGTCTATCAACTCTTTCCTTCAAGAGGTAATTCATTTCCATGTGCACACACGGGATCTCGATGAGTAAAATAGGATTAGTATGTTATCAAGTGATTTTTTCCTTAGGCTAATCACTTTTTCATCAAACGCCTTCTAAATCTTTTCATAGCATCTTCTATTCTTCGAAAATTGTTTAGAACATCCATGTGTATAGGATGGCCTTTTTGCTATGTTTTTGGACACCTTTGTCCCCCTTTAATAAATCAATCACCCACTTCCTTTCTATCATGTGTTTCTTGGCCACTTACACTGGGGGCATCCTTGCTCCCTCATGATTGAACCTATTTTATATATTGGCCTTGATCCCCCTTCTATCTATGAAGATTTTGTCTTTGAATACTCCCACCTAATCATTGGGGCATATCACATCTTCACTTTCTCATATGCATGGCATTATGCCCTTTTACATCCCATCTATCGTTAGGGGCATCCATGCTTCTTTGTCTTCCTATACATAGCTTTAGAAAACTTATAGAAAATCACAAAAACATTCAAATATGTTTCGAGAAAAATAAAAAACAATATAAATCATCCTACAAAACATCACTCTTTGGTTCTCGCATGTTCTTGTGCATGACTCGTAGATCATCTTGATCTATCTCCATCAAAAAATCTGGTTTTCTTACTATGTTTGTACTCTAGGGCACAATGAGTTGCTTGGTATTGTTTCATAGTGCACGATTGCTTTTCATAGGACCCAAGTGTCCTCTGTTATTCCCCTTGCATGTATCCTTGCTTGGGGCACCATATTTTAACCCTTGTCATTAATTCACATAGGTCGAAATCAAAGCTTGATAACAAAACATTACATTATGTTTCTTTGTTAGGTTAGCTTGTTTACTTTCTCGTATTGCATTGCATTATGTATGTTGCAAGGAGTTAGGCATCATTTACTTTCTCGTATTGCATTGCATTTTTATGTTGCATGGAGTTGGTGTTTTCAACAATGGACAATTATTCGTAGTATGGCTTTTCATGTCATTCTACTTTTGTTGTATGCTTATATTTTTAATAAGGACCGATGATGTAGATCTTTAGCAATATGATGACAGTAAAGTTGTTTCAATACACTAGATGAAAGCTTGCTCTTTTCTTTCCGTCTTCATTCCTCCTCTACATCATTCTCCTATCAACACTATTCTTCTTATTCACCTAGGGCATCTTGCTCCTGCTCATTCTTCTATCCATTCTCTCACCTTTTCGATCGTCAATTGCCTTCTTTCATCACCCCATCGACACTCGAGGGGGCATCTATCACTTCTACTAATTTTTCTTCTACACTTTCAAAATTTATCTGTCTACTATCTTTGAAGTGGCATCGCTTATGCCACCCCAAAGAGGGGCAAATGTAGACACCTATAATTTAGCTTGAATAATTTAAATACTTAAATTGTGCTAATTATCCCCTTTCCCGCAAATTGGCGACATATCGTCAATAGTGCTCATCTTCCCTCTTATCATCATTAATTAATTACATGGTGTTAATTAATTAAGTCTTCTATTCAACAAATACCTAATTAATGACCTTCCGTTAATTAATCCTTCCTTCTATCTAGACTAATTAATTATTATTAATTAATTAGCTTCCCCTTTCATTAAATCAATAAATCATTATTTAGTTGATTTAATTCCTTTCTATAGTCTAAATCATGCTAATGTTCCTCTAAAAAAGCTTTTATAAGCTTACACACCTATTAATTAATCACTTTGGTTAATTAATAAACCCCCTTTATCCACATGAGTCACTAAAGGACAAATTAAACTCTCCTAAAGTTAACTCAACCCTTTCTAAACCCCCCTTATCCACAACTAACTCAACATCTCTATTATCCCACATGCAAAGGGATGTAGAGATTCCTTTATCCATTGGGCTATATAAAGATCCCTCCTCCTACCTTTACACTTACACCTATTCCTTGAGAAACAAAAGTGAGCATATAGCAAATAAGCTATAGCCATTTGTCATCTTGGAGCATTCTTCATTGGAGAAGCTAGCTACTTTCATTTCTTGTATTCATCCACCCAAGTTTTGAAGTCATATGGGGATATGTCAAATGGTCTTGTAGCCATGGATTGACAAGACTCCATTCTTGAAAACCTTGGGATTCAAACATACAATCAAACCTTTGATTGCTAAGGATCTAAATAGGTTCATTTCATTTGATTAACATTCAATAGAGATAGAGATTAATGGATTAACATGTTAGTTTGAATATTTGTTCTTGTTCGAATGCAATGATGTTGGTGGAATAGTTTTGCTTAAGCTCTAAGCATGATGGTGCATTGAATTTGATTTAGATTTGTTTTAGGACTACTAGGTGTTAGTTCTAACTCTTTTTGCATTGCTAACAAATACATGTACACACTCATCTCATTAGATGGGTTGATCAAAAGACTGAAGAATTCTTAATCCAATCTCCTACCTATTATCCAAAATGTTCCCCTTGCACATTTTGTGGCTAACTCCCTTCATTCTTCCCTCCCTTGTGCCTCAGTCATAATTTTATTTGCTTTCTAGGCACTCAAGACCTTCTAGAAATGGCACCATTGGATAGAACTTTTCTCAGCTTTCCAAAAGGTAAATTTTTCCTCCTAACTCCATGTATTTTTGAAGTTATGACTTGCGAGAGATTTTATGGGAAATTTTCCCCTGAAAGGCCCATGACCAATAAGATGAGGCCACGTGTCCTCGGGAGTGGTGGAGGCGGAGGAAAGATTGGAAATTTTGCAAAAGTGATTGGCGAGGTGCAAAGTTAATTTTTTCCCCAAGACCCATAGCCAATGAGATGAGGCCACGTGTCCCCGGGGGTCGGAGCTTCGGAACGGGGAGAGATTGGGAATTTTTCCCAAAGGTTAGAGCAAAAGAGAAATGTTTTCCCCCAAGGCCCGCGTCCAATCGAACGTGCCACGTGGCACCGGACCGGTGGAAAGTGGGGAAAAGTTGGGAATTTTTCCCAAAGAAAATTCAAAGGAAATATTGAAAGGAAAAGTCTGCCCCCCAAACGCGAGCCAATGGGATCTTGCCACGTGTCCACATGGTGATAAAATGGATATTTTTGGCCCGCAGGGAAAAATGGCAGGGAAAGCCCATGTCCAATAGGGTTTTGCCATGTGTCCAAGTCAGAAAAGATGGTCAAAAGTGATGGAACAGATAGAGAGAAAAACCCCACGGAAAATCACATTGTGCCACATGTCCTCAGGCCATTAGCCCGTCAGAGAATTTTGGAAAATTTTCCAATGGCCAAAACGGTGGAAAATGAAGCACAGAAGGCCCGCATCCAATCAGAACATGCCATGTGGCACCAGGAGTGGCGGAGCGTGGGGATTTTTGGGAAATTTTCCCAAATGCAAAAAGTGGGAAAATTTCAAATTTTTGGCCCGCCAACCCGTTTTGGCCCTATTTTGCCCTAAATTTTCAAACGACCATAACTTTCGATCCAGAGCTCGGTTTTTGCGTTCTTTATATCAACGAAAGCTGGTGAAATTTGAAAAATGCCTCTGGCATGTGGTAATGAACAAAAATGACATTTCAACCACCATTTTTAATGCAGCATGGCTCACATTTTCTCCCAGCATGGCGAAAAATGTCAGGGAATGGACCTGTAAGGATGCCCATGTTATTTTATTGCATTTTGGTTGGTTGAATCTCCTCTCATGTTTTCCCATGTTTCTCTCTCCTGGGCTCGGTTTTGCATTGTAAAAACCAGTTTTGGCTCATTTTTGAAGGGTTGGACATTTTTCATGTATTACAGGCTCCCTTTTTCACCTTGAAAAGTGATTTTATGGAATATCATACCTCTTCCAAGACTATAACCTATTTTCTAGCCTCTCAGATGTTGTAATGCATGTGTTTTTGATATTCGAAATGACAATACAAGCTCTGTGAATGAGTTTCAATCCTCTGTTTGTGTTGTTTTGCTTCATTTCTGACCTTTCATTACATTTTATCAGTTTGTGCATGATGTTTGTTACATTTCTATGATCTGTGTCTATTTGCAGAAGTAAAGAATGTTCACCACTCCTTTGGTGCATCACCTTATTAGCATTAGTTTCAGTTTTTGCATTCTCTATCTCTGTCCCCTTGGAATTTAGAGTAGGATTTTGAGCTTAAAACCTTTGCAACTTGCAAGTAATACACCTGATCAGAGGAGTTGAGGAACTAGCCTCTAACCTGGAGATTCTTTTCCCATTTTTACAAGTCCCACACTTGGGGAAGAGATTCAATGTTGTGCAATCACACTAGATGTCCAAAATGTCAAACTAGAAATCTGATCAACATCGCTGATTTGCACCAATAGTTTTGGCATGCCCGGTGGGACCTTAGAGGTCTTCATCTTCATTGCAACAAATTGATGTGCATTTTTTGCAAGTTTCTTACTTAAAAGAGAGCTAAATTACACATCTGGTGACTCCAAAGAAGAAGAATCAGCTGGTTTTAGCGGTCTGAGCAACCTGAAAACTCATGAGAAGAATCACCATAAGGTCAAGAGTTGGAGAAGAAGAGGTGTTGTTTGAGTATCTGCAGTTATCTCCTAGAAGAAGGTAAAGAGGGAGGAGAATTCAAAGGTCTCCATCTCCACCAAACACAACTCTATCAACTCCTCCACTGCTAGTCCTTTCATTCAATCAACAAGGGTTCTAAGGACAATTAGAATGGCACAACACAAACCCCTATGTCAATTTCACTTGGTAGCATCCCACTTGCTCTCAATGCACAAAATCCAATCACAATCGCATGCATTGAAGAACATTCCAAACTTTCTTTGGAGAGAATCAAACCACTCCTGGTGATCATGCCAAGGATATTGCTAATATTTGTGCAATCCATGAGATTAATGAGATGCAAGTTGCTGTCAAACTGTTGGCATCTTCATTCAAGGGGAAAGCTTTGCAATGGTTTAGGAGTCTTGCCTCAGGTTCTATCCAAAATTAGAACCAGCTATGTATAGCCCTCCATGAGCAGTTTGGAGAAAAGGGAGATAACTTGTCCCTTCTGGAATAGTTGACAACCATCAAGAGAGATCCCAATGAGCAAATGACTGACTTCAACTTCAGGTTTCAAATGACTTGGGAGAGAATTCCAGTGGCAGTAAGGCCAACAACAGAAGGTGCTTTTCTATATTACCTTAAAGCTCTAAATTCTGATATTTCTATGTTAATTCAATCCATGGGGGGCACAACTATCCCTATTGCTTATAGCATTTCCATTAGAGCTGAAAATTGTTTGATCCAAGTGGAAAGCTAGCTCTGAGCCTCCAATGCCATTGTATCCAAGTTTAGAGAGCCCAAGTACTAGTCAAGTGCCTAATTTAGCTCCTATTCCCACTCTTAGAAATCAGAATTCAAGTGAAGCTTCTACTTCATCTTCTAGTGCCTCAAATGAACTTCAAGAAGTCATGAAGCAATTACAAAATTTAGGCAATGAGCTAGTTACACTAAGAGCGTGAAGAAGCCCAAGGTTTTAGACCTTCCTTCTAGCCTCAAGCTCAGCCTAACAGGAAGCCATACCAGCCTCAAAGACCACCCAATCCAGTTGTAAATCAAAATCAAGCAAGACCTCCTACCAACAGACCATTTCAGCCCTATAATCCCAATGCTACATCTGCCTCCAAAGCAATAGTGCTAGTGCAAAACAACATAGCTCAAGAGTATGATTGGTGTTTCCCATGCAATGAACCTCACAACCAGTCTATGTGCTTCAACGATGCCTTAAATCAAGCATTAATGGTGAAAACTATTGGTGTGGAGGGTGAAGGGAGTCAAGGAAACAACCAACAACAAGAAACATTCCAGCGCAATCAGCCCCAAATGATACCGCACTTATAAAGTAGGCGGGCGAAGATTTTTGTGGCATGAATCAAACAATCCCCAAAGTGTTGCAGCCAACACAAGGTCAAAAGGAGAAATTTGGGTGAAGAACAGCCATTGGCTCCAAGTAATCCACAATCTTCTATCACTCCAAAAATTATTGGCGAACAAAATGCAGTTCCAAACACACAAGGGCTGCCTAAAACAGCTCCTAGGCCAACTCAAATGCCATTTGTTGCTTCCCATATGTAAGGAATGAATGTGTAGGCCAAGGAAAATAGAGAGATGCTTCATCTCCATTCAACATCATTGATCAGATGAAGAAGACAAATGTAAACATATCAATGTGGGAATCACTATCCATCCCAGGCCAAAAAGATTTGCTAGAAGCTGCCATGAAGGATTGGTCAACTTCAAATCAGCAAGTCCAAATGCAAGAGAAGGTACTCACAAATGCTTCCTAAAGAGGGGAATCATGGAGGACAAAAAGGTAAAATTTTGAAGCCCCTACATTCTATGTTTCATTGATCATTGGAAACCATTTAGTACACAACTGCATGATTGATTCCAAAGCAAGTAGTTCAGTAATGCCCAAGCAAATAGCTGATCAGTTGGGGCTTCACTATGAAGTCATATCCAAAGGGGTAGTGCAATTAGATGGGACAGCAGTAACAACAGTTGAAGTGATAAAAAACTTGAGTCTTACTTTGCATGCATTCCCCAACGTTGTTGTTTTACAAGATGTCTCAATAATAGATCTTCCACCACTCTTTGCCCTATGTCTATCAAGGGATTTCACAGCTAAGATTGGAGGGTACTTATCTGCTGATTGGTCACACATGTTGTTTAGAACAAGATATGGAACCAAGGCCACAATCAGATCTGAACCTATTGCAAACTTTCCAATTGAGCCTCACACTCCAAGTCAAATCAATACCAATTGTTTAGCGTTTGATCAAGAAGATTATCCAAGCACTAGATGAAGCTGACACCAAGGTTAGAAGTATCCCAGATCTAACTCTTGATGAATGGGCAAACAAGGTGCATGCTTTTGATCCTTATCAAGAAATAGAAGAATCTGAGCTAGGAGTCTATTGCATGCACGAAGAAAATCAGCATATTCCTAGCATCACCAAGCCAAACCACAAGGATAACAATGAGGTATGACGGTTGTTTTTGATGGATCAAGGAGTATAAAAGGTGCATGAGGGGAGCTATGCTTGTTTCACCTCAAGGATTTAAGTATTTTTCAGCTTTTAGATTTTAATTTGCATGCTCTAATAACACTGATGAATATGAAGCTTTGATACAAGGATTGCATTGGTCAATCAAGAGAGGAATAAAGAACTTACAAGTCTTTGGTGAAAGTGAGTTGATTTTCAACCAAGTTAAGGGGCAGCATGTTGTCAAGAATGATTTTCTCAGGTGCTACAAAAAAACAGGGTGTCGGACCTCATTGAAGATTTTAAGGGTTTTGGTATCAAATCCATTCCTAGAAAAGACAACCAAGCTGGCTTGACAGCTTACGTGAGTTAGAGCAGCCTTTGACATTTTGAAAGCATCCAAAAGGATAAGGTACAGCCAAACATCCATGTGATTGTAAGGCCTTGATGCAACAACAATGTAAGTTGGAAAGTGTTTGAAAATGATCAACAAATCATCCATTTCTTGCAAGAAGAGGCTGAGTTCTCAACTAAAAATCAGGAAAATTTGGAGCAGCAGTATGGTGACCAAGTGGTACAACTGAGAACCAAAAAACTACCAAAGGGACTTATTACTTTGGAGTCCATTTTCAATCCTAATGATCAGTTTAGGAAGGAGAAAGCAAACATCCAAGTCAAGGAGAAGATTCAAAGTGTCCATATTGGTGGACAAAGGAAAATCACTCCAAGTTGGTAAAATGACAACTGAGCAAGAAAGGTATGAGTTCATACAACTTTGTCAAGAATTCCCTGATGTGTTTTCTTAGAGCTATGAATATTTGAAAGGTTTCAATCCCGAGTTAGCTCAACACCCCATTGAATTGGATCAAGTGCTAAACCCATCGAGCAAAAACAAAGGCGGTCAATCCACACATGGAGCCTCTCATGAGAAAAGAATTGAATAAGTTGATAGAGTCAAGAATCATATTCCCTATCAAGCATTCTAGTTGGGTGGCCAACTTGGTTCCAATTAGAAAGAAGAGTGGGGAAATCAGATTGTGTGTTGACTTCGAGAGATCGAATAGAGAATCTCTCAAGGATCATTACCCACTTGCTTCTATGGATAAAATTTTACAAGTTGTTGTTGGCTCACGAAGGTTTTCATTACTTGATGGCTATTCAAGGTACAATCATATTATGGTGAAAGAAGAGGATCAGTTCAAGACAGCCTTTACAACCAAATGGGGAACTTATGCATACAGGAAAATGCCATTTGGGTTGTCCAACGCTAGAGCTACTTTCCAAAGAGCAATGGACATGGCGTTCAAGGATTTGATTAACAACATGGTGCTGATATATCTTGATGATATCACTATTTTTTCAAAAAATGCAGCAGACCATCTCTTTCATTTGAGACAAGTGTTCCAAAGGTGCAGAAGATTTGGAGTATCCTTGAATCCTAAAAAGTGTATTTTTCTAGCCCATGAAGGAAATCTCCTTGGCCACATTGTCTCCAAAGAAGGATTAGCAATTGATCCAAAAAGATTTGAAGCCATAAGAGCACTACCATTGCCGAGCCACAAGAAGGCCCTTCAAAGTTTCTTGGGGAGAATAAATTTTGTTCGGAGGTTTGTCCCAAATTTTGCAGCCCTAGTCAAGCCTATCACCAAGATGTTAAAGAAAAGCATGGGTTTCAAATGGATAGTAGAAGGAAAGGAAATTTTTGAAGCAATAAAATAAGCCATCTCTCAAGCCCCAACTCTCATTAACCCAGATTTCTCAAAGGATTTCATCCTCTATGCATTTGAGGGTGATGATACTAGTTACGTAATTTTGGTACAGCAGAACAAAGACAATGATGAGCAGCCAATTGCTTTCTTTAGCCAAATCCTAGAGGACTTGTGAGGTGAGATATTCTTTCATTGAGAAGAATGTTCTTGTAGTAATCGAGGAGCTTGAAGAAATTCATGCATCTAGTTTCAAACAACAAGGTTCAATTGCTAGTGTCTCATGTGGGAGTATCTTTTCATTCTCTTGAGAAATAGATAAGGGTTAGGGCTAGGAGGAATACATGTTGAGTGTTGGGAAGGTGTGCGCGTACCGTAGAGAGATCAGACCGATTGTGAAGAGCTCCTTTTTATGTAGGAAGGACTACCTGTAAATAAGAATGCAAGACCACCAGATTTTCGTTAAACAATAAGTGAGGGAACTGCCTTGGGCCCAGGAAATATTAGACTTCCTTTCGAAGGTGGTCAGTTCCCTTTTAATACAAATTAATGCAAATGATAATAAAGAAGCTATTGCGAAATCACGATTTAGGTACCTCGTTACTAAAAGCAATAGAGACTAAACTACCAATAATAAAATGTCATGTTGTTTGTTTGGTCACTGGTTATTGATACGTTCAGATCAAGTTACAGGGATAGACAAGGCTGGATATGAGATTGTTTGGAGGTAAATAGGTGAAAGGTTGGTTTTTGGTATAAGTCACAGTGATGATGCTGGTCATTGGATAACCGACCATGGTTATAAAACCGATACCGGTAGGGGATAACCGATATCGGTAGGGGTAGTGATTTAGGGGCTTTTAAATGGAGGTTGGTTGTAAGGTGGTTATGGGGTTTAGAAGGTTGGTAGATGGTTGAGGGGAGTAGTAGGGTGATAGAGAAGACTCAGAGAGTGAGAAAGCTGTCTTTGGGGCAATATAGAGATGGATGAATGAAGGTTAGGTGCAGGGTGCTGCTGGGTGGTAGATCCAGGAGTGAGCTTATAATCACTATGAATCAAAAGTTCACAAAGTAGTGTCTAGAAGCATACAAGGTAATAAAAGAGACTACTTACTAGTTTCGATGATGCGATGCGAGTCCAAGGAATGCGTGGCGAAGGAAAGGCTCAGTTGGGATGATCCGGAAATCGGAAGTGAGCTGATGAAGCTATCCTCCGACTCTCCCAATGTTTGGATGAGTGTGACCATGATCTAGTTGCTCAGTTATAGTCTTGGGCTCAATACTCCTCTCTGCAACCTCTTCTCTCTCTCTCACTTGTCTCTCTCTTGCAAAATGAATTCGG
The DNA here is from genome assembly GCA_018340775.1 of Taxus wallichiana var. yunnanensis. Classification (NCBI taxonomy): domain Eukaryota; kingdom Viridiplantae; phylum Streptophyta; class Pinopsida; order Cupressales; family Taxaceae; genus Taxus; species Taxus wallichiana. The sequence continues at coordinate 976,122,469 of CM031242.1, read as the reverse complement.
ATCCTTTTGTCCTTTGGTTTTGGTTGGGGAGGTCATTTACAGGGAACCGATGGCGGTTACCTAACCGACGCCGGTCGTAGGGACCGATGTCGGTTAGGTCAAAGTTGGCTATTTTTAGTAAAATAGCCAACTTTCCCTCCTTTTCTCTGAGGGGTCAGTTGTGGGCTTGGTCAAGTCATTATTAGGTTTTTTTTGGTGCGGGTGAGGGGTGATGAGTCATGGGTGTGGGTCTGGACCAAGTTATAGGTCTTAATTAGGTTAGTTTAGGGTTAGGGCTAGGTCATGGTGAGGTGGCGAGGTGAGGTGGCAGGGTTGGAGATGTGGATTTATTAATTATAAGGTAATTAATAAATAATTAAGTGTGTAAGGTTTAGGTGGTGAGGTAGGGTTAGGTTGCGAGATGAGATGCGGGGCACAGGGCATCGTAAGACCCAAATTTGGTGTCTACATTTGCCCCTTGTTGTCGTGTAGCTTGTCTTGTAAAGCTGCACTGACAATAATAAGAAGTGGTTGCCCCAGTTAAGGGTATAGGTAATCCCCCTCAAATCTATCACAGATTGAGGCGACGTGAAATCAGGGATAGGGTTGATAAAGGGTGAATGATGATGAGATGATGGTAAGATGGTGGGGTAAGTTCAAGGAAGCAGACGCACATTGAAATGCAGTAGTGTGACCAGGGTACACGATTTGAAGAGCAAACAAGCAATTCATAGGCAAAGGTCGATAGTTTATCCAAACAAGGTTGATATAATCCTGGTATCCAAGGCATAGGAAGTAGCTCCAGGGGATATAATGGGTAAGGTACCGGAACGTTTAGGCATGTTTGGCAGTATACCAATGGTTGGTTTGGTTGAGATAAACGTCACGGTCTCGGTCTAGGCAAAGTTGGTCGGCTGATCAATTCAAGTATCCTAGTCATGCTAAAACACGAACAGGTGAGCTCGATTGAACAAACAACTACATGATGGGTGGATAGAATCGTAATTTGTGGGCCTCGGTCGAGGTACTTAATTGGTGCGCCTTGGTCGGGGTCGATTGATTGGTTGGGCCGATTGGGTGGCCCTTGGTCGGGCCGATTGGTTGGTTGCGGCCTTGGGTCGGGCCGATTGGTTGGTTGCGGCCTTGGGTCGGGCCGATTGGTTGGTTGCGGCCTTGGGTTGGGCCGATTGGTTGGTTGCGGCCTTGGGTCGGGCCGATTGGTTGGTTGCGGCCTTGGGTTAGGCCGATTGGTTGGTTGCGGCCTTGGGGTCGATTGGTTGTTGCCTGGTTGCCGTTGCGGTTGGCCTTGGTTTGGGTTGTTACGGCCTTGGTCGGGCCGATTGGTTGGTTGCGGCCTTGGTTGGTTGATGATTCAAAATTGGCTATTCCCGGGGGTAGCGATTGGTGAAAAATGGGTGATTGGTTAGGTAAGGGTGATTGGTTAATTGGTTGGTTGGGGTTAAGGGGAGGTGAGTGAGTTCAAAACCTATAGAGATTGGTTAGGTTGTGGCCTAGGCCATTGGTTGAGTTTGAGAAGAGTTAAGGAGAGCCGAGTGATAGATATTGGTTGTAGGAAATGGGGTATAATAATAATAGAAGATGTATTTGTTTAAAATCTAAATAAAAATGAATATGTATGTTGATTTGAGTTATGATTTGATTAGTAATAATGAATGTTTGTGTTTTGAATGTTTGGATTGATAAAGGACAAAGGTGAGTGTTATCAATATAAATACGTGAAAATATTTATATTTTTAAGGAAAACACAACACATGATAGGTTATGGTAGGGGATGGTCGAGCTAACCTTGGGAGACCCCATGTCTCCTAAGTGCTGCCTACATAGCCCATTGCACAAAGCAAGGAGGGGCCTCAAACCGATGTAGTTCTCCCTTAGGACCAGGGAGAGGTGAATTCAGGCAATTTGGTTGTGGTTAGGCAATTTGTTGGTTGGTAAAAGTTTGATGTTGGTAGGGTAATGTTGTTGGTGTTGGTAAGGTATTGGTGGTGTTGGTGTGGGTATAGGTGAAGTGAGGGTTAGCTTACCCAAGCATAGGAAACCATGTCCTGATTAAGGTCAACACATAATCCTAGATTCGGGTAAAAGAGGCAAAAGTGTCCCATAGTTGGAAAGAGCTAAACAAACCACGTATTATCGTAGGATGAGCTTGAATCCCTAGGTACCTTGCATAGGTGAGAAGTCGATAGGTGAAAAGAGTTGTATAATCACAATATATCGGATATACGTCACGTCCCTTGAGTTTTGTTGTTTTGAAGAATGGTGAGGTGAGGTGGATGGTATAGGCTAGGGGTGAGAGAAACTTGTTATAAGGTGATTATTCTGATGAAAGAGAACCAAACCTAAATAGACAAGTCCATGACTCAAAAGTGCTTTTGAATACTTTTTTATTTTTCTGGATATAGACTGATCGATGCGGGAAGTCTATATGGGATATGCATTTTGTTGTTCTTGAGGTCTTCACGAAGTGATCAATGCGAGAAGCTTCTGATAGAGGCTGACTTTGTATAGCTGTCCTTGAGGAGCGATCTACTTATAGTAGCAGAGATGCGGCTTTGCACATAGTTCCTTCTACTCCTTCTTTGAGGAGGAGCGAGTCTAGTTTATAGCTTAGAGGTCTAGATGTCCATTTGGCATGAAGCATCTAGTTTTGCAGGAAGTTTGACTCAAGAATATCCCAGAATTGTATAATTGAGAACTTGTTATTTTGATACTTTTAAGTCATGGACCAGACTAAAAAGGGGAAGGCATCTTTAAGAGGAGGTGATGATCAAACCACGTGAGTTTGATTCTACTTTGAGATGCACGAAACAAGGTGTATGAGGTGGTAAATGAGCTCAAGGGACGAGCGCAAGGTAGATAAGAAGTGATGTAACACTAAATTCAACAGTAGAATGGTCAGAGATGTAAGACATTAAGGGGTTCAAGCTCAGGTTTACCATTAAGCGAAGCTAAATGATAAGTACCTGATCCGTAAGTGTGAGTGATAATGTAAGGCCCAATCCAATTAGGAGCAAATTTTCCACGTTTTCTCTTTTCTAGTTTGGTTACATGTTGATTCTCTTTGAGGACAAGATCACCAATCTTAAAGGTACGCTCATGAATTCACTTATCATAAGCACGCTTGATGCGCTTTTGATAAATTTGAAGGTGGTCAAGAGTTGTAAGATGACGCTCGTCAAGAAGCTCCAATTGGGCTAACCGCTCTTGGCGGAAGTCATCATTGGTGAGAATATCTGGAGAGATATTCTGAGGGAAGGGATTTGTATTTCGAGAGGCAAGACAGCCTCGGTACCATACACCAAAGAGAATGGTGTGGCATTAGTGGAAGTATGAATGTTGGTACGATAAGCCCAAAGGGAAAAGGGGATGTGATCCCCCCGTCGCTTTAGTGACAGGTACGACATTAGAAATCCATTGAGGATAGTCAATAGGTAAGATGAAAGAAACAGAAAGGAGTCATTGAAGCTCTTCTTTAACCAAGAGGGCAATGCGTGGATGCATTTTCTCAGTTTTATTTTAATCTGGTTTGGAGTCTAGTTTTAGAGTGATGTTATGGACAGCAATGTCAGGATCGATTCCTGGCATGTCGGCGTAGGACCAAGCAGAAAGCTTGATTGCGGGCACGGAGGAAGGTAGTGAAGGCGGCTTGTTCTGATGCGTCGAGAGATTGTCATCGATCTTTACAATGTGAGGATCATCCTCCATGTGGATGTTGATTTCTATAGTCGACTCATTCAACATGGTTTGGGTTTTAGATGGTAAGGCGCGTTGAATATAAGAGTCATCCGCACCAAGGTAGGTGAGGATGGAGTCGTCATCCTGGCACTCCACAACATTAATCGAAGGTGAGTCTTCTTCGATCATGTCTGGATACAAAAGGGGGAGAGAAGATGGGTCTTCACCATCGCGTTGATAAGTGAGAGGACCTAGGAAGATAGCATTCACGAAAAAAAAAAAAAAAGTTAGGAGGGATAGATTCCGGTCTATCGACTCCATGGGTGAAGATGGAAAAATGGGCGTTGATGGTTTGGAAGGGGTGACTTCGTCATCTTCCTGGATACAATTGACATGAGGTTTCTTCGGTGTAGGTGGTTCAAAAAATCCAAGACCACTACGATCTTTGTGTTTGCGTGTAGTCATGGGAATGATCGTATGTCGGCCTTGTTCATAAAGACCGAAACCAAAACCTTTCCAAGCACAAAGTCGAGTCAGGAAGGTGAGGGTGAAACGACGGTTGGTTAGATATTGAAAATCAGATTGGAAGGGAACCACACCAAGGGGAGGTTCAGGGGTGACAGAGGATGCGTTGACACCCCCATACGTTAGGTTGGTGCGGCAATTAGGTGGTCCGTAGGAGATCACCTCCCCCCCACCACACGGTCGTAGGTAGGATGCGCATGTAACTGTCCATACTCTTGTGGGGTATGGAAGGTGCTAACGTTGTATAGGTGGTACTCCCCCAGCGTAAGGCGTTGAAAAACACCTACCAAGGGATCCGAGGTTGGGATGTTGTCCGCGGGGAAGGAAGAGGTATTCGCGTCGGTGGTTTCATTGGTCGAAGGTGTGGGTGCGGCTAAGGTGGATGGTTGAGGCGTGGTTGAAGTAGATGGTTGGGTCGGATCAATGGGTGCCTTGACTAGTACAAGCACATCATTAGGGTGGTATAACATATTGCAGGTTTTGAAGGGGAAGCGTCAGCTGTGACGGTGTATGACTTCCCCTCATACTCAAATTTTATGCATCTATGTAAGGTGGAGGGAACACATCCCATAGCCCGGATCCAAGGGCGGCCTAACAACATGTTGTATTGGAACTCTCCCTCAAGGACATAGAAGAGTTCGGGCAAGGTACGTGGCCCTACACAAATGTTAAGGATCACGGTGCCTAGGGTAGAAGTAATAGCATCGTTGAATGAACGCAACATGGTGGGGTTGGCACACATGCGGCTAGGAGGGATATTCATATGTTGGAAGGCTTTGGAAGAGATGATGTTTAGGCTAGCACCCCCATCGATCATAACACGACGTACCCGGATGTCTTGGACGTAAGCCGAGATGAAAAGAGTGGGGTCAGGATCTTCTGCACCAAAGATGACAATTTCTTCTTGAAAAAATGGCAGCGGCTTGCCTTGTATAGGGACAGAGGTGGTTGTGGAGGTAGGTTGTTTGGTGAGAGAAGCGACGTGGTTGGGTGTTAAGATGGAGGTGATGGGTAGGGTTTCATTAGGTAGGACCTCTATCCCTTGGAGGATCTCAATTAGAGCTTGTCGATGAGATTCAGATGTTTGAATGAGATCATAGAGTGTCATTTTTACAGGAGATTGGTGAAGTTGTTTGATCATGGTGCGATGGGAAACTCCATCAGAGACTAGATAGGCAGGTCCACGAATAACCACTTTAGGTGGTGGTGCGATCGGGATGGCGGAAGGAGAAAGAGAGGCCGGTGTGCTCTCTCTTTAGCTTTTCCATTGTTTTTCTGACCTCGAGTAGCAATGCTAATCATGTTGATCTCGTGAATACGAGATGAGGAAGATGGCAAGGATAAGTCATTGTTCTCGAGAGGTGGGGTTGCAATGATGATAGATTTTGGTGAGGCGGGGACAGGTGGTATAGGAGAAGGGATCGAAGCTAAGGGCTTTTCCCTCCGTAAGTTGTCTTTCTTAGATTTTCTATCCGAGATAGGCAACTGGCGAAAGATGGCTTTCAAAGCTTTGCATCCTTCTACATTGTGTCCTGGTGTGTGGTGGTAGGCACAGATTTTAGATTCATCATAACCTATAGGTCGAGGTTTAGATGGATCATAGGGTCTAAGTGGGGGTAGGGAAATGGTCGCATCCCCTACCAACATATCAAGGATCTTGGCGTAAGATCCTTTGAGCGGGTCAAATTCAGATGAAGATGAGGCTATTGATTGAGTGGGTGAGATTATTGATTGTTTTGGTAATGGTTGGGTATGAGTGGTTCATACGGGTGGTGGTTTAGGCAAGGGATTTTGATGATTGGGTTTAACTAGGCGTGGCTTCTTCTGCGAAGAAGTCATGTTTAGCTGGTTAGATGATGAGGCCACAGATGACGTGGTGGCAGGAAACAACCACGGGGAAAGAGGAGCGACAACAAACAAGTCCTTCGATGATCGAGTTTTCTTAGGGTTGGTAGGTAGGTAGGATACTTGGGGCGATGGTGTTGAGACGCCCGTGGATTTCTGTATGGGTGCAAAAGGTGCAGGTCGTGTTAAAGAAGACGTGGGAGGCATGGTGTATTGAGGCAAGGTGGAGGGGTGAGGCCCCAATATAGAAGGTAGGTGTGATGGCGAGGGTTGAAACCATGCTGCTATGCTATACCGGTGTGATCGGGGGTGAGGGTTTTAGTTGTGGCGGAGGCATAGATTGGACTCGAGGAGATTGGGTCTGTCTCCTAGGTGGATTGATGGCTTTATTTTGGATAAATCTAACCATTTAGGTGGGTGCGTCAGGCTGGGTATTGGTGAAGTCCCAAGCGTAGGGGAAGGTTTGGTTAGGTTGATAGAGGTGGATGAGGTATTCGGTAGAGATGAGGGGGGTGAAGGTGAGGACATAGGCATTTTGAGCTTTTGTAAAAACTTCGGGCATATGGTAGAGGTGTCTGGATTAGTCATCTGCATTTGAGTAGAGCATGGTGTACTCAAACGTTCCCATAAGACTCGTCTATCTTCTGGGGGATGACAATCTTCACGTGTGGATGGGAATTTTGGTATGGAAGAGAAGTGGGTTGTGATTCCGGTCCACTGTGGGTGTGATACAGGGGGTGAATGAGGCGTTGTATCAATGGGTGTTAAGAGGTCAACCGGTCACTGGAAAGATTTAGGCGATGAAGAACTGATAGGGAGGAGGGCATGTTCTAGAGGATCCGTCATGGTTAAGGAGTTTGGTGATGTAGGCTCGAGGGGTTTCTCCTCTAAGGACAACAGAAAAAGTGGCGATCCTTCTTCTTTTGCAGCAAGAGTGGTGGAAGGAGATGTTTGGGAAATAGATAGGTTGGATAACATCCACTCACAGTCTTGCAGGGATGTGGTGTAAGAAGGCTCTTCTGTGAGAAGAGAACTCTGGTGGTTGATTCCTTTATGGGTAAAGGAATAGCGGGGCTGTCCTCTTGTCTGATGAAGGAGAAGGGGGCGAGGACCCCTGCGTTGGTGAAGAGGCTCGATTCAAAATTTCCTCGATGGAAGCCCTTGGTTGGGAGTTGAAAACCGCATGGATCTCATGCACACTCTTCTCCTCGGCTGAGGTTTCTTGGTTTGTGTTACTGTTAGATGAATGGTTTGGAAATGGTTTGTTGAAGATTTTTAAATTTTGATTAGCAGGGGCATTAGGATTATCGAGGTTATATCCCTGCATCAACCATTTCTGCACTATGTTTTTCAACATCTTGCGGTTTTCGTGGTTGTGTCCTTCACATGATGGAAGTTCTGAAGTCATTTTCTTTATACCAAGAAGGGTATAGCGCGGGGCGGAATCAAACCCGGAGTGAGGTTTAACAGGAGGCAAGGTGATAGCTCCTGCTTTAAGCAATTTGTCCAAGATCACATCATAAGTTTCTCCCAAGGGAGTGTACTTGATGGGCTCGGCTTTATACTTATAGGTGGATTTCGGTTGGGTATTAGACGGTGCTTGAGATTTGACCATCACCACGTGTATGGATCCTTTTGATTTTGAAGCAGCCGATGCGTGAGAGTTGGTGGTGTTGGGTTTGTTGGTGGAGTCTTGGGTTCGAAATTTGAGTTTTTGTTGTGCAACTTCAATTTCTCCTCCTCTAAGGCTCGAATCTCTAGTTTCTGAGCCATAGTAAAGGCCTCATCAAAGGTGCGGAAAGTTTGAATTTGGAGGGTGGGAGAAATGTGTTTAGCGCAGGCCCACGTAAAGAGTTCGATGAGCTCGGCTGAGGTAAGGCATAAGTAAGTTGGTTGATGAGGCCCCGCCATCGTCCAACGAAATCTGTGATAGACTCGTCTTCAAATTGTCGGATGGCATAGAGGTCGGTAATGGATACTTTCTTGGCAATATTGATGGAGAAGTGATCCAAGAAAGATTGGGCTAACTGGTTAAAGGAGAAGATTGAGTGCTGGGCTAAAGCACTTGTACCACTCCAAGGCAGGTCCTGATAAGGACATGGGAAAGGTACGGAGTAGTAAGGCATCGTCATGAGCAATCAGATAGCAGGCATGTCTAAACGATCGCAAGTGTTGTTGAGGGTCCTCCTTACTACTAAAGCGAGTAAATTTTGGTAATTCCCATTGAGGAGGATATGTATGAAGGGGGACAGAAGGATGAATAGGCTCCCACAAACTTGCTCATATGTCAGGGTGTTACGGCTTCCTGAAATAGAAGCCTCAAGATTTTGCATCTTGTCCATCATCTGTTTGATTAAATCATTGGTTGGGTTAGATGATGGTGTTGTCATCGTAAATGGAGGAGGATTGGGCCAAGAGCCGCTACTAGACAATGGTGGGGTTGAATGTTGATAAGGTAATGATGATGAATGTGTTGGGGCGGCCGAATAAGGGTGTCCTATATAAGATGTTGAGGCCACCGGATGAGTCTGCGGAAATGAAAAGGTGGGCGGAGCCTGAGAGGGAAAGCTCGTGTGGATAGATGGTAGAGAGCGAGTTATGAAAGAGGCAATCTGCGGAGAGATGAGGTAGGGGCAGTGGATGGTAGTGATATGTGGGGCCCCAGATTAACCAAAGGAAGGCCAATTGGTGCAGTATGAACCACCAAAGCCACTGAGTTGGGAGACGGGGCTAAGGATGAAGATGGTGAGGTGGAGTTATTAGGTGGGGAAGGGGCTAAGTGAGCGGCTATACTAATAGGCATACCAAAGAGGAGCTGACCGTCGGGTGTACGGTCAGGGGTATGAGACAAATAATATTGTATGGTGCTAGGATTAGCATCCAAAAATTTGGCAAAGTCTGGATCTCCTACAGAGATCTTGGGAAAAGCACTGGTGTCCGTAGGATTCCCCATAGGATGCGAAGGGGGTGACTCAGGAAAAGACATGGAACAAGCATGTGAAACCATGGTTGCGGCTTGTTTTGCAGGTGATAACAACCATGGACAAGAGGATACAACAGGGAATTAGTCAATCAGGAATAGAAACAACAACAAAATGTTGGAATTGGTAGGTTGTTGGTTTGTCGAAGCTGTGAAACACACAATAACCGATATCGATCAGTAACAGATGTCGATCGAGGTCAGACGGTAGCCGGCGTCGGTCAGTGTAACCGATGTCGGTAGAAGAGGACCGGTGTCGGTCACTGTGAAGGCAAAGAGAGAATGTAAGAGGCTACTGGTTTGGGGATAACAAGGCTTAGTATACCCCCAAACTATGCTAAAGTGATCAGAGACGAGGGTATAACAAAGAAACAAAAAGAAAAAAAAAAAAAAAGCAAGATACACAAGCAACTCAAGAGACTAACCCTAGGATTAGTTTTAATCACTTTGGGCTTATGCCTTAGATGCAAGATGATGTCAATCCTAAACAAAAAAGACCTAAGGGAGATGTCAAGTTTGTTTTGGCTTGTAAGGCTACCTCAATCGGGTGGAGGAATACCGCGGGAAGGGGGATGTTTGAGATGTTGTGTAGATTATGATGTGATTTGGTATGTGTTGTGCAGTGAGAGTAAGATTAATTTCTCATCAATACCATGGATATCACCCCCACGTGTATGACTTGTTACTTAATCTATGTTCACTAGAATTAAAAACAACAAGCAAGAATGTGATGCACGTGTTTTAAACCCAAATCGAAAATGATATTCGATGAAGCAAAGAAAGAGAAGAGGTTAAGAAGATGACTTTCACTAATGCAAAGATGCGAAAGAAAGACAAGTTCTTTTACCAAAATGACAAAATATTTTGTGAATATTTAGAAGAAAGAAACAACAAGTGTGCTCCCTATATGAAAACAAGCAAGAAAGAAAGAAACCCGAGAAGGGTCCCACCGGTGTGCCAAAATGTTTCACACAAAATTTTGTTCCAGAATAGAGTTATTTCTATCTTTTCATTCTCTTGAGAAATAGATAAGGGTTAGGGCTAGGAGGAATACCTGTTGAGTGTTGGGAAGGTGTGCGCGTACCGTAGAGAGATCAGACCGATTGTGAAGAGCTCCTTTTTGTCTGGGAAGGACTACCTGTAAATAAGAATGCAAGACCACCAGATTTTCGTTAAACAATAAGTGAGGGAACTGCCTTGGGCCCAGGAAATATTAGACTTCCTTTCGAAGGTGGTCAGTTCCCTTTTAATACAAATTAATGCAAATGATAATAAAGAAGCTATTGCGAAATCACGATTTAGGTACCTCGTTACTAAAAGCAATAGAGACTAAACTACCAATAATAAAATGTCATGTTGTTTGTTTGGTCACTGGTTATTGATACGTTCAGATCAAGTTACAGGGATAGACAAGGCTGGATATGAGATTGTTTGGAGGTAAATAGGTGAAAGGTTGGTTTTGGTATAAGTCACAGTGACCGATGCGGTCACTTTGGATAACCGACCACGGTTATAAAACCGGTACCGGTAGGGGATAACCGATATCGGTAGGGGCAGTGATTTAGGGGCTTTTAAATGGAGGTTGGTTGTAAGGTGGTTATGGGGTTTAGAAGGTTGGTAGATGGTTGAGGGGAGTAGTAGGGTGATAGAGAAGACTCAGAGAGTGAGAAAGTTGTCTTTGGGGCAATATAGAGATGGATGAATGAAGGTTAGGTGCAGGGTGCTGCCGGGTGGTAGATCCAGGAGTGAGCTTATAATCACTATGAATCAAAAGTTCACAAAGTAGTGTCTAGAAGCATATAAGGTAATAAAAGACTACTTACTAGTTTCGATGCGGATGCGAGTCCAAGGAATGTAGTGGCGAAGGCGAGGCTCGGTTGGGATGATCCGGAATCGGAAGTGAGTGATGAAGCTATCCTCGACTCTCCCAATGTTTGGATGAGTGTGACCGTGATCTAGTTGCTCGATTCTGATCTTGGGCTCAATACTCCTCTCTGCAACCTCTTCTCTCTCTCTCTCTTGTCTCTTGTCCCTCTCTTGCAAAATGAATTTGGATCCCTTTGTTTTGGTTGGGGAGGTCATTTACGAGGAACCGATGGCGGGTTACCTAACCGACCGATGCGAGTCGGTCACCCGATGTCGGTTAGGTCGATGTCGGTTAGTCAAAGTTATTTTTAGTAAAATAGCCAACTTTCCCTCCTTTTCTCCCAGGGAGTCGGTTGTGGGCTTGGTCAAGTCATTATTAGGTTCATTTTGGTGCGGGTGAGGGTGATGAGTCATGGGTGTGGGTGGGACCAAGTTATAGGTCTTAATTAGGTTAGTTTAGGGTTAGGGCTAGGTCATGGTGAGGTGGCGAGGTGAGGTGGCGGGGTTGGAGATGTGGATTTATTAATTATAAGGTAATTAATAAATAATTAAGTATTTGTGTCTACACTTACCCTCGTGGTAATGGCCAAGATGAATCTACAAACAAGAACTTCTAGCATCCTGGACTTCTAAGGAATAGCGACTTAAGGATCATTAGGAGGACTTTTGATGAAAATCGAGAGGTCTTGGCATACCAAATTGAAATCAGCCTTATGGGCTGATAGAATAACTCCCAAGAGATCTACGGATCTACGTAATACTCCATTCGAGCTTATTTATGGAAGAGAGGTAATTTTTCCCATGTCACTTGAGTTGCCAACATTGGAACTCATGAAATAGTTGGAGTTGTTGGAGTTTGGGCCCGTGGAGGTTAGATATGCAAAATTGATGGAGCTCCAAGAAATCAAAAATCGTAGCATCCCAAGCAATGGAGAAGGATCAAGCTCGATCAAGAAGACCTTTGATAGAAAGGCCAAGGACAGATCTTTCCAAATTAGAGATCTAGTGTTAAAATGGGATGCGATAGAGCAAAACCAAGGAGGCATTCAAAATTTGATTCCATTTGGAGTGGCCCATACATGGTCTCAAAGTGTAAGGACACAGCAATGCTTTCCAATTGTCTTCATTGGATGGTGACGAACTGCAGATTCCATAATCCATCTAAAGCATTGCTACTGAAGGAAATTATCCACCTTGTACATATTAGCTTAGGTTTTCATTCTTCCAAGTGCTTATGCACATTGTATTGTTGTTGATTAGCTTTGCTTTCCTAAGTGCTTTGGCACAAGCTTACTATTCCGTAATGTGTTTTGCAGGCCTTACTCCAATTAGATGGCGTTCTACCTTCCATCTTCCTCCTTGCAGTGTTCTAATCGGTTGGGGTACCAAGCAGAGAATTTGATGACCCCATTCCTAATGGATTGCTTCAAGAAACCGTAACTTCATCAACAGCGATGACCCCTCTGAGTCACCAAAATTGTTATCCAAAATGTTCCCCTTGCACATTTTGTGGCTAACTCCCTTCATTCTTCCCTCCCTTGTGCCTCAATCATAATTTTTTTTTCTTTTCAGGCACTCAAGACCTTCTAGAAATGGCACCATTGGATAGAGCTTTTTCTCAGCTTTCCAGAAAGGTAAAGTTTTCCTCCTAACTCCATGTATTTTTGAAGTTATGGCTCGGCGGAGATTTTGTGGGAAATTTTCCCCTGAAAGGCCTCGCAGCCAACAAGATGAGGCCACATGTCCTCGGGAGTGGCGGAGGGCGGAGGAAAGATTGGAAATTTGGCAAAAGTGATCGCGAGGGCGCAAAGTTAATTTTTTCCCCAAGACCCACAGCCAATGAGGACAGGCCACATGTCCCCGGGGGTCGGAGCTTTGGAACGCGAGGAGAGATTGGGAATTTTCCCCAAAGGTTAGAGCAAAAGAGAAATGTTTGCCCCAAGGCCCACGTCTAATCAGAACGTGCCACATGGCACCGGACCGGCGGAAAGTGGGGGAAAGTTGGGAATTTTCCCAAAGCAAAGTCGAAGGAAATATTGAAAGGAAAAGTCCACCCCCTAAACGCGAGCCAATGGGATCTTGCCACGTGTCCACGTGGTGATAAAATGGTTATTATTTTGGCCCGCAGGGAAAAATGGCAGGGAAATCCCGCGTCCAATAGGGTTTTTCCATGTGTCCAAGTCAGAAAAGATGGTCAAAAGTGATGGAATAGATAGAGAAAAAACCCCGCGGCAAATCACATCGTGCCACGTGTCCTCGGGCCATCGACCCGACGGAGAATTTTTGGAAAATTTTCCAATGGCCAAAACAATGGAAAATGAAGTGTAGAAGGCCCGTCAATCGAACGTGCCACGTGGCACCGGGAGTGGCGGAGTGTGGGGATTTTTGGGAAATTTTTCCAAATGTAAAAGTGGGAAAATTTCAAATTTTTGGCCCGCCAACCCATTCTCGCCCCGTTTTGCCCTAAATTTTCAAAAATTATATATACTATTGTTTTAATTATTTTTTCTTGTTTTTTAAACTTAAATAGAATTTATTTTTTAGGTTTTAAACTAAGAAAAATAGTCAAAATAATTAGTTTAATTAGATTGATTAATTTTTCAAAATGATGATCTTGTGACACGACGACTAAATCATCGTTTTTTTGTATGGAAAACTAAAAAAACACTCACATTTTGATTGAATATTATTATTGTCAAACTAATACATTATTATGTAGATTATATGCTTAATACGACCTTCCTTTTCAACATAAATTCATCGAATTTCAATTATGAGGCTTAAAACAATGGCACATGATCTTTTAAACCTTGATCATTTTTTAATCATTAATTATTTAAATTTTATTTACGTGAAAAATGGTGTCTAATCAGTTTATGATTGATAAATCTCAAGATGTTGAATGAGAATAATTACGACATTTGAAAAATCGATTGAAGGCATAAGTTATGGCTCACAAACTATGGGCGATTGTAAACATAACTAAGAAGGGTCCGACCGGAAGACAATCAACCGTGGACTACGTCACTACATATCAACAAAGAGTGCAGAAGCGATGTCCATTATTTTATGGAGTATGCGGGATGATTTTATACTTTATATCGGGAATCAAGAAAGTTTGAGTGAGGTTTGGACTCAATTGGAATCGATGCATGAACGTACGCGTTTATCAAAAATCATTAAACTGCTTTTAGAACTTATGAAAAATCCCATGAAGGGAGATGAAAAAATAAGTAATTATTTAGAAAAATTAAAAATATTAAGTCTCAATGAGATGGATGCAACTATAACTTAATTCAAGATAAATTGCTTTATTTTATTATTCAGTTGAATATTCATGAAAATTTTAGAAATTTCATTTCAATTTTGAATTCTAAATATCAAACTGAACAAGACATCCCTTATTTACAAACCCTTAGTGCTCTTTTGATTCAGGAAGAGCAAGTTATGACAAACTTTGACTCAAAATAGAATGTCACTCAGGCACTTCTTGCTCAAAAATCAAAAATTAAATCTTCTAGTTTCAACAAGAATCAAAAATCAACTTTTAATTCTCCTTATAAAAACAAGAAAACAGAAACTTAAAAGTTAGTTTTGATGATAAATGTCATAAGTGTGCAAAGTATAGCCATAAGAAAGGAGATTATAAATCAAAAAACAATTCAAATTTCAAAAATAATAAATGGAATAAATCATATCAAAATAAAGATGAAGATGATGAGAATAATCATCATGCTAATATAATAATTTTATAAACTACTTCTATTACTTCTAAATGTGATTTATTTGAATATATTGTTGAAAATGAGTTTTTTCATTCATAATTAACTCAAATGGGTTAGTAAAAACGAACTAGAAGTAACTACAACTGAAAACATACACAAAATGGCTTATATATAGTTTAAAATTTTGCTTCATTTTTGGTAGTTTATTCAAAAATAGAATTGTTGTTCATTTTTGGCATGAAAAATTGATCATATATGACATGTCTAGGCTTAAATTTTCCACCTATGAAATGTATTGAAGGGTGCTTACATGGTCATTTTTTGAAGAAAACTCCACTTAAATCCATGGGAAGTGTCCACAGTTAGTGGATTATGTTTTCAATGCATGATTTTATTATCTATTCAGATATGTTATCTATCAAGTCTTATCTCATTTTTAAAGGCTTAGAATAATATAATGAAGATATATATGTTTTTGATAAAACATTTCTAAAATTTTTTAGTATGTGATTACTAAAATATTATTATATGCATATCAAATGACACTTGGGGACACCCTTGCGTTTGTATTGAGACGTCCAATACTGATTGCATCTAATATATATTTTACAAGAGTAATATGTTGAAAATTTTCAACATATTTGAAACATGGTTAGTTGTTAAGCATATTGTTATGTTAGTTGTTATACAACTAGTGTTTAAATTTTACATATGGTTAAAAGTGAAATCAATAATGATTTATATTATGCTTATTATGATGTCTATATGGATATTATGACACTAACCATGTTGATGTTGTGTTGGATATAGAATATACATCTAGATTTATGTTCAAGTTTTTGGTGCTTGGTGTCATTACTTAGAATAGAAAAAAGAAACCAACAGTCTCCATTTATTCTACTGAGGCAAAGTAGAGAAGTGCAATTGAAGCAGCAAAGAAGAAGCCATGTGGCTGAAGTGATTGTTGCAAGGATGGACATGGAAGCTAAAAGAAATATTCCTCTTCTATGTAATGGCTAGTGTTATATTTATCTTGCTAAAGAATCTAGTCAACATCAAAGAATGAAGCATATTGAGTTCATATGCACTTTATCTGAGAGAAGGTTCTATGCGGTGATATAGATCTCCAAGATACTACCAGATTGAATATTATGTTACGGTTATGTTTATGAGCCATTGTGTGTTGTAAAATACTACAAGTTTCATATAATGTTTGGCCTTTCAAAATTATCATTGAGGGGAGTGTGCATGACAATATTACCTCATAATGTACGAATGGTTGTTGACTCCTCCTCCTCTATACTTTTTCTCTGGTATAAATCATTGTAAAAAGATATTTTATTATCTTTTAAATTGATAAAGTTTACGGTATACATTCCAGTGTGTTACATCTATTTGTAAAGGAGGTCTATGTGTTATAAAAAAATCCTAGAGATGTGGTTTTAAGAATTTTTCCATGAGAAGCAAAGTGGGATGTAGTCTCATAAATCATGCTTAGCCTAAATCATACTTCTTATTTATAGATTCCAAATCTTTTTGTACCAAAAGGTAAGTTGAGCATGATGGTGGTATAATTCCTTCAAAAGTGATATGTTATCCTAAACTAATGGTTTACGGATTTGTAAATAATGTTGTACAAACAAGTAATATTGGCATATGGATCCCCACTTAATATTAAGGGGAGTGTTAGAACATAATATTAAGTGTGTATAATGTTTAGTTTATAATTAAATAATTTATAATATAGTTTATTCTTTATTATTTAATATAAAATTTATATTATGTTTATTAGTTATTTAATAACTAATTATTTATTAAATCGGGTGCACACCCCCGTCACTTAATATTCATAACCCTTGGGGTTATTTAAATATGGTCGTGGGCCATAATCGGTTGTATTGTATTACACCGAGTTAAAAACATGGAGCAGGAAGTGAGGAAGGGAGTTACTGGATTGGTTAAAAGTTTCTCATTAATGGAAAATTCTTTCCATGGTTTTTTACCCCATTGGGGTTTTCCACGTTAAATCATGTGTCACTGTGTTATTTCATTTTGTTTTGTTAAATGTTTATGTATTAATGTTTGGTTGATTTAATAAATCTTTTATATAGTTATTTAATATCTTGGTCCTAATATTAAGTTTATATGACTCAAATAGGGTAAACTACGTCTCTCCTTGAGCCAATGTGTGGATGATTTTTATAAATTTTTGAAGCATGTATATGTTAATTTAGAATACTCCAAAAATATAATTTTTATATAAAAATATATTATGAATCTTTGTTCAACCATAAGGCTTAGTCCTAGAAATGTATTGTGAGAATTTTTGGTGTTCCCATGTAGAAAGGGACATTTTATGACAAGAATGGTTTTTAAACCTTCAGTAGAGAGGAACAAAGAAACCAAAGTTTTTATATGTGTGTAAAATTATTCTTATATGATATCTTTGACATCTTGTACAATCATGTGCAAGACTCTATTTGGGTTAAATTGAGTGAAATCACTATTATTTAGCATTATACAAGAAGATCGCTTTAAAAAATCATTAGATTATTATAGAGTCACTAGATTGAGTGAAATCACTATTAGTGGGAATATTCATGATCATAGGTCCAATATCCTATTTTCCTATTCATAACTAAGAATTTATTATATTCTTCTAAAGGGAAAGTTCCCATGAGGCTTGGATTTTACTCTTCCTAAAACGGATGATGATAATTTTATAGTATACTCTCATTTACTAGCTCCTTCTTACCACTTTCACTAAATTTTATTTTTGCAATACACGAAATTATTTCAATGGCATCTTGTCCATATATGAATTTATTTCAATGGTGTCTTGGAAACAACACAAAATGATATTTAAAAAGCATATCTCTTAATGTTGATGCAGCTTTGATTTCTTATGAAGTATGTGGAACTTGAATCAAAATTTATACTCCTACACTAAGGTGAGAATGTAACTAATTTGTTTAGCATAAATCTTGATGAAATTCTTGAGTTTCTTTCTCCATGAAAAGTAAATAAATGTGTGGAAGATTTTGCACATTTTCACCAACTCCTACCCTAATCAAGTTGTTGAGTGTTATAAATATAGCTATGTGATGCTACACTCTTTTAGCTTCCAACTCTTCAAGTTACCTCTTATTCTTCTATTTAACAAATGAAGATATTATGGGGTCCTTAGATCATATCCTTTCCTAACCTTACTATTATTAATCTATATTATAAGGCTGAAATGATTATATACATACCGACATGGGAACTAAGGTCACTTCGTTGCATTGTTGATTTTGACAATTACTTCAGTGGTCATGTTAAAGATGCATGCACGAAGCTTGTAAATTAGGTAATCATCAATATTATTATTCAACCATATTCTAAGACAAAATTAGGGATTCAAATCCATGTTCATGGGAAAAATCATGAGTCCATACATTCAATCAATTATCGCTACCTTTGGGAGTTATGATGTTTTTAAATTCTGATTTGGACACATCTAACACTCCTACAAATGTCGATGAAAACAATCCAAAAGGCCCCAAAACCTAAACATTGACTATTTTTTTTTCCCATATCCTAAATTGTGACTCATGGAGTTGTGAGACTAGTTCCATAAGGTGCAAAGTACCCCTAATTTCTTATATCTACTAAAATATTTTTTTAATTATAAGTTTATTCTTTATTAATTATTATACTTGAACAATTATTTTTGTAAATATACAACTTCCAAATGCACATGTACCGCATTTCTAACAGGGACATGAGCATGTTATAACGTACTCACGTTATAGCGCTCACGTTATAGATTTTATGGATTAGAAATTGTCAATTCATAAGCTTGGATTTTCCTAGGATATCCAAACCTAAGGTTTGGACTATGTAATGTGAATAAATCATGTTTTACAAAAAAACATAACAATCTCAAGTGTACACCTTGATTTCTCATGTGTTATAAAATAATATTCCAAAAAAACAAGTCAAGATCTATTTTACGTTTGTGACGATATACTTCTTTCTAAAATCTGATTAGTTTAAGACTCTCATCCTTAATTTCTTTTACTAGTGCCTTATTTTCTTGCCAAAACATATGTATACTTTTTAATACATTGTAGACATCTAAAATGTTGACATGATTAATGATGATTAATTTTTCCCACAAATAACACCATTACTATCCATATAATAATTAATCGCAAGGTTAATTATTATTAATCCATTTTATCATATTTACCCTTTATCATTTTATCATCATTTATCATTTATCATTCATCCCATCATTCCATCATTAATCCTCTTAATTCATTATTTTATCTCATCTTATCATTAATCACTTTTATTTCATTATTATATCATATTATCTTATATAATCCCTATTAACATTTTCTAGGAATTTAATATTCCTATATCTACCTACCCACCTACCCTACACATCCCTACACCTAGCCTTTCCATGTAACCTCACATATAATCATATTTATTAACCTAATCTAATTCTAATCCTAATCATATCCTCACCTCTAAATCTAGAGGCTTCTATTTCTAGAAGCCTCTCTAAATTTCCCTCTTTCATATTTAAAAATTCAAATATATCTCCCTCCCTCCATTGAATTTTTAATTCAATGGAGACTTCTCTCAAATTCTAGAAATATCCATTCTAGAATTCTCCACCCTTGATCCAAATCCAACATGTCTTCATCTTAGCCATTGAATCCTCCACCCATTGACTATAAATTAAGCTTTCCTCCTCCATGAGAGCCATCTCAAGAATCCATAACAAACCTCTACCATTTTTTTTCATCAATTATCCATCTCGATCCTCTTATCCAACCAATCAATCCATTCCTTCAATCTAATTGATCATTCATCCATTGATCTTCAAGCAATCCAAAGTAAAATCAAAGGAAGGTGTTGCCCGAGTGAATCTAAAAATCTGAAGCATCCATCAACATCATCCAAGTCTAATCCAACATCTTAAGCGTATCTAAAGCATGAAAGGAGCTCTTTAATTAGTAAGTGAAGGTATTGCATTATCTCTCCCTTCCATCAGCTTAATATGAAGTAGTGTATTAGATTGTTAGTTAGGAATCAACTCACTTTGATTTCTTGTTTACATTTGCACTAACATATATTTTTATCATCTATATTTTGGCACGCACCATGGGGATTACCCCCATTTTTCATCATTTCCAATCTTGTTTGATCCCTTACACAAGCTATTAAATTTTCAAGAACTTTCCTCATCATTTACCCCTTTAAAATTTGAAATTTCGAACTCAGATTTCATCCCTAGCATGAAACAACGCATTTTATTTACGTATTAGTGCCTATGCAGCACAGAATGGTTCCTTTGCACTAAAAGTGGTGCATATTCAAGTGTTTCAATTCCTACGCACAAACTTTGGCACCTTTGTTGATCTTTCAATGCCTTTGTTCTAACCATAAAACCTTGTTTTTGACCATTTTAAGCCTTTTCACACATTAGCACCTATGTAACATAGAATGGTGCTTATAAACTAAAATTGGTGCCTACACACAAACTTTTGTGCCTTTGATGATCTTTCGGCGCTTTTATTCTAACCATAAAACCATGTTTTTGCTTTTTTATTACCATTTTCAACCTTTTCCCATACTTTAATGTCTATGTTCACAAAATAATGCCTATGATCCTAAAGTGGCACATATGACCTGTAATGGTACCTTTGCAGAGATAATTCGCCTTTTTTAGCTTTAAAACCTTGTTTTTTTCCAATTTTTGACATGTTTCAGGATTTTTTCTCACACATTAGTGCCTTTGGGACCTATATTGACGCATATGCCCTAAAGTGGTGCCTTTTTGTACTTTGGATCCTTTTCCATACTTTGGCACCTATGCCCTATCAATCAGCGCCTTTGAAGAATCACATTTTCACTTACGACTAACAATCTAACTCTGTTTTCAAGTGTTCTTGGTTGTTTTTTACAGGTCTAAAATTCTATTTTTTCATATTTATTACAGCAACAAGGGGAGATTTGGTCCATTTTGATATTTCTCTAAAACAAATTATGGTTTCGAGGATTGAAAAACTACTAATCCTCTTGTTTCAAGGCTCATTTGGTCTAATATATTGGGTTCAAAAATCAAACTACTAACCCTTGTTTTGTAGGGCCTCCTCTTGAAGACCCAATCATAAAACTACTAATATTTGTCATTTCATTTTATCATATAGAATTTAATTATCTTACATCTATCATCCTTTTGCGTATTTTTTCATTTGTTGTTTTTCTCATCTCAAAGGCGGAACCGTGAATTCTCTCCTCTCACGTCATAGGATAATCTTGAGGATCAAAAGAGGCTAGTCTTCCCTTTTTATAGGGAAACGTGACATGGAAGTGATATCCACACACTTTCCATAGTCATATTGGTATTATGAACATGGGATTCATCTCCATACACATATATGCACCTAGTGTTCCATCAAGATAATTGAATTCTTAGACAACTATCATTATAGGTTAAGTGCTTACTTGCTTTAAGAGCAGTGTGAAATGACGATCTTCCACATCCTAATAGCCAGGCCTTAGATATAATCCTTGCAACATGGATTTTGGCCCCACGTACCACAAGGTATATCGAGGACTCCCCTAATGAGTTCGTGCATCATAGACTAGGAAACCTCTTGGCCGAATATTGAACTATAGTGCAAGGAGGCCACACTCCCTAAGATCACTCACAATAAAACCCCACATTGGAACATAGGTGGAGATCCAATTTTGGCACCACTAACGGTGTTTGGTATTGAAAACAAGTTATAGCTTGATTTCAATCCCACTTGACTAGTTAGGGTGTGTGTTGCATGTTTTTTGCTCATTTGTAAACACCCTTAACCATCCTATCACCTTAAAGTTTCAATCAATCAAACATCATAATAATAAATCGTCCTTAATCACGCAATCCCAATATAAACCCCATCACCATCCTTAATAAACCAACTTAATCCTAATCCTAAGCATATTACCATCAATCCTAATCTAAAACTAATCACCCACACATCCTATCAAACCATGGATTTTGATCATAAATCTCCATCCTCTTCAAACCTTTTTGCAATCCTTGATCCCCTACCTCTTTTCTAAATCTATTAACCAAGCTATTTCATCATCTCCCACCCATAAAATTCAACCATCTCACTTTGATCATAAAATCCCACACACTATCTAACACATTAATAAACAAATATAAAATTTCACATCCTACCTCAACCAATCCCATCCTCACCATCCAAATCAACCATCCCATATTGATCCTAACATCCTAAAACCATCCAACATATCAATCAACAAATATCATATTTTCAATGTTCCATTAAACAAACACCCCTTAAATTGTCATCTCCCAACCAACCCCATCCACAATTTCCCCTTCCTAAGATCTATAATCCTCACTTAATTGAATTCCTCCTTCATGAAACCAAATCATCCCAATTCACACCCCCTGACCTAATCAACATAAACCACTATCCCCACAATCCAATTACATCAACTTTGAACACCTTACTAAATTTTACCTAGACTAAGAAAACATCCTTTATGTCCTTGCTAATCTAGTCATCCATATCAAGCCCACAAAATCATCCTAAACTCCAACCTCCAAATCCCCTATCAATCATCATGACCTACACCTTCCTCCCATAAAAACTCATGCACCACCATCCCAAATATAATCATCATCAAACCTATCATCAAGTCTCATTCACATATCCACAACCATCCCAACAACTTAACCTAAAACTATTATCACCTACATCTCATCTTAGTTCTCCATCCGCTTCATCTTAATCATCCCAATCAAATCTTATGGAATTCATCCTAGCTAGTCCCACATCCCCTAATCCACCATCAAATTCATAATCTAATCCTATTTCATCCCCTCCATCACCTACGCCGAATCCTATCAAAACTATTTTGTCCACCGTGAATCATAAATCACTCTCATCCCCTTCTGCCCCAATCCTAAACATAATAATGTGTGAACATTTGCTACCCACATCCTCTTCATCCACACTTAATCCTATCTCATCCCCTTTATCACCTAAACCTAACATTATTGAATATCCTATAATCCTATTTCATCTCCACCATCACCCAACCCTAAAACATCTAATGTGACTCCAAATTCACCAACTCCTAAACCTAACAAATACAATCCTAATCCCCCCACCCCATCTCCTACACAATCTACTGAGGATCCTATGACACATTCATCTACTTCGTCCCCTAAATCAGCCAAATCTAATGTGACCCCCATATCACATCCATCCCCTTCATCTCTACATCTAATAGTTCTAAACAATCTAATCCTAAGCCAAAACCATATACCTCAAAACCATATATTCTAACCAATACAAAATCATCCAAATCTACTTTGGCATCCAAGCCCAAGCCATCTGCTTCACCCCAAAGTCCTAATCCATCTCACTTGTCTTCTAAGCCAAGCAAACAATATAATCTAACTCACAAATCCAAATCAGCCAAAACATCTCATAATCCACTCAATCTTGCACCTTGACTTCCTACTCCCCCAAAACCATTTAACCCAAACCAATTCACTCCTTTAGGATAATCCTTGACCACCATCTTCAATTGTCTAAAAACCTTAAACATGGTCATCCATCCCCCAATCGAATCACATGATCAAAACCTTCCCAAACCATCTTGGTATCAAGAACACTATTATTGTGACTTTCATCGCACCCATGGACATTTGACCAATCATTACATGTAATTTAGGTCTTATGTCCAAAACCTCATTAACCAAGGGCTTCTTGTCCTTGTGCCTCTTTATCCACCACCTTTCCATCTCAATCCTCTACCTAACCATCATCCCCCATCCAAATCCCACTTAAAATCAAAACATCGTCAACCATCCAAATCTCATCATACATCTAAACATCCCTCACTAACCAAAAAACAAAACAAATCTCATCTCCCATCTTTTGTTAAATCTAGCCCCTTAACGAATGACAAAACTACAACCCCCCAGTTTCATGATGATCACATGTCATCATCTTCCCCATCCACTTCATATCCTATATCCAAAAATATGTTCACTAATATGAAATATCGAGGTAAATACTTAGGCATCCATGAACAAGGCATTGGCAAACCCATCTCCCTTAATCAAAATCCACGTCATTTAGGATTAGGTTATAAACCTAACACTAACAATGTCCTTCCCACTACTCCATCATAACCCATTTCTACCACTCATTTTTTTATCTTACCATCCCCACCACTCAACTCAATCACAAATCATTTAATCCCCTACAACTACCAAACACCTAAAAATGGATTGAGCACATAATTTTTCACCTACGCATGGATATTATTTCCTTCCCACCCATCCTCCTTCCATCCAACATCCAAATACCTTTGCATATAATCCATTCTTATAATCACATGCATTCATATCCTCTTCCAATCCATTCATTTAAGCAATTGATCACCTTTCTCACACATGTTGTAAGACAATAGTATGTACTACAACTGTGTGACCTTGGTTTATCATTACCTCTAACACTCAAGAACAATTGTCCTCCTAGAGATCCACACACTTTAACATAATTAATAAAATTTTGGTGAAGGCCCTTGGGTTTCCTTTTACACTCTAGCCAATGTCATCTCCACACTAATTTCCATCCCCCATCAAGCCCCTAGTGATTCTTAATCCGATGAGAGTTCTTAAGAGAGTGGGTCCTCTTTATGCAAAAAAATCAAATATCACAAAGTAAAAATAATATAAAAATTAAAAATATCAAATAAAATCCACCTCAAAATTCTCTCTCTAGGGGTGTTTCCAGCATCTCTATCAAGGCTATGGATGCATGGATGGTAGTAGAGTAATGTTTTGACAAGAATTAGATGCATCTCCATCGGGGCTATGGATGCTTAGCTAACAATGGAGCAATGCACAACTTAGCCTTCCATTCACCCTCCATCAACCTATTTGACTTAATCACTCCCTATACATTGGCTAGTTTGTCTTCACACACTACCCATTAAGTCTTCACTTCAAGTGGTAATTAACCATCAAAATCACACACACTTTGATCTTGTAGAGACATAGGGCTTGCATGTTTCTAGGTATTGTTTAGACCTTGGTCACACTTCATTTTATTCTAGTTCTTTCCTTACAATGTGTTTTGTTAGGCTCATCTTTTGTTCATCATTGATGTTATTTTCCTTCCATCCATCACATCCACATCCTTTTTCCCTTGGATCAAACATCTATGGGCGGCGACAAATCCTTTTCCTTTTCATCCAATACTCCTCATGTCCCTTTCAAACAGTCATCATCATTATTGGGGGTAGGCTAGCTATCATCCATTGGGGGCATTCCCTATTTTAGATACCCCTCACTTCCCATCCCACTCTACACTTGGTGGAAAATTTAACACATTCATCCATCCATAGAGACCACCCTACTTTACACTTTGGGGCATACCACAGCTATCCCTCAATCCATCCCCCTATACCTGGGGGAATATTTTGTCATCTTCTGTATCCCCCATCTTATCCTATCCTACATACCTCATCTTATCCATCTCATATCCCAGATCCCATCTAATCCCAACCAATTAACCCATCTCTATCCTATCCAACCTATCCAATTTCTATCAACCCTTCCCTTTCATCCTAGGTACCAAACACACTTTGGGACTTATAGGAGAAATTCTCATCCCACCTTACATCCCTTCCCATCCCCCAATGATTTATCCTATCCTGAATCCTTCCATCTTACCTATCTCAACCATTCCCCCCATCCCAAATCCAAAAATTTTAACATCCAACATCAAATAATCTAAACATCCAAAATCTAAAAATCAAACATTCAAAAATCCATAAAAAGATCACAAAATTACACCAACAAAAAAATACAAAAATGCAAATGTGTGTTTTTGCTTGTGTGTTTTCTTTCTTTTTTGCATTTACATTATGGCCGATGATATGAGGCCTCTTTTTTTTCCCTTTCTTTTTTCACGGTCCAATGATATGAGGACTATCTTTTTGCATTAATATGTCCAATGATATGAGGATAGGGGCATTTGGAAATTTAATCATCATGGTATTTATACCTTGGTGCATTTTTCTCTATGCCACATTAATCACATTGCTAATGATGATAAAAATGGGCACTTTATAGTAGCATACTCCCTTCTATCATCATTTTTAGCCTTATCATCATTCACACATTATCCTCATCATCATTCAACTAACCATCTAACCTCATTATCCCCCTATTCAATCAATCATGTATTAATCAATCAATATTTGAATATGTATGGTGTATGATTCATTTGTATTGAATTTTTGAAAATTTGATAATTTTAATTTTCTCAATGTTTTATACCTAGACAATAATGGTGAGGGTGCTAGTGACCCTTTGGACAGAGCCCCCGAGATCTACACACTGCGGTGTTTTTCTCTACGGCACCCGAGTCTCATATATGGGAGCCCCATTCCGTAAAGTGTGTATTTGGCCTAGAATGGTAAAAATTAGAGGTGCAATGTATAGTAATGTGATAAGCAAGTGTGTTTGGATTTATGTAGTGTTCTAACACTATGTTTTTTTTTCACTTTGTGTTGTGCAGAGGGATATTATTTTGAGTGATTTCCATGGTGAGCATCATTTGAGCACTTTGCTCTAATTGGGCATGTTAGATGATGAGTGGGATATGATGGATTGTTCTCGGCCTATAGTAAATAGCATGGATGGCGGATGTGTCCCATAATATACCTATACTAAGTGCACTATGCAAGAGATGGTGTGTAGATACATGCTCATTTTGGTTTCCTATGGGGGAGATGATAGTTACGTTGGAGGATGTGTATCGTATACTACGGTTTCTACGGTTATTAGGGAAAGAGTACAGTTATGTTAATAGAGTATATGAAGAGGCGAGATGTGAGTGTGAGATGATATTTTGTAGGGACTCGAGTACCTACCGTGGCCCATATTTGTTTGGATGTTATTTTGAGGTCTGGTGTTTCACGCTTATGGAAGTTCATTGTTGTGGTTGTTGATTCATTGATTGTAATTAAGGGAGGAGGTGTAGGTATCTTATATAAGATGTATGATATATTCCAACATATAAAAGAGGAGAGTACTATATATGTGTGGTTGCGGTGTGTGTTGGCCCACTTATATAGAGATCTATACTTGATTTACTCATGATGAGCATGGCGGTGGGATAGGAGCTACTATGATGTTACATTTATGGGCATATGAGCACATGTCAGTGTTGAGGCTAGTGGGAGATCCACGAGGAGAGTGGGATAGGCTAGAGATATATGCGAGGATGTGGATTAATATTTGTGGTCACAAGATGTACACAGAGATACCTATATGGCACCGATAGATAGAATGGTATTAGATAAGCACTCGGGATCTACTGGTTTGAAGATTACATAGGTGAATGATGCGAGATGTGAATTGTTCAAATATAAAACAATGAAAACATACAAGACTACAAAAATATGAAAATTCAAGAGAGATAATTAAAATAACACATAAATAGCTCCAACTCAATATGATTAAATAGAATAATGCAAGATTTGTACATATGGGAGGTGAATGTGTAACCTCCTCCTAGAATCAAGGCAATATCTACCTAGAATAGTGGTAACTAACAGCTAGAATGGTTTCGTCAAGTGGGGACTCACACCTAGAATAGTGTATTCAAGTGGTAACCAACACCTAGAATAGTGTAGTCAAGTATACACCTAAGCAAGCATATCCCATAAGTGTAGGAAAATTCATGTGAGGTGGAATATCCCAAGTAAGATAATACAAATAAAGTGAGGAAAATAAATCATACACTAAAAGATGGGTCCTAAGACAGATTACATGGAGGTCATACCACGACTATGGAGGATGGCCCAAGGATGTTATAGAGTTGCGGTGTATTCATAGGACTATATGGTTAGAGGATCGATTCCCGTGTGTGGCGTAAACTATTCTAGGTGGAGAGAGTATTGCGATAGTTCGGCATGGCTCAAGATGTGCCCCCATAGCCATATATATGGTTGCGAGCCATTAGAGCACCTAAGATGGCCGAACTATACCAAGGTCCATAGTAAAGAAGCTAACACCTCCTAGGCCAAATGAGTTGGATGCGGAAATAGAGGTGATAGACTCAGGGCGAAGTGGGTTCCACAAAGTATTAACGTGCATGGTGGGCCACACATCGATGGGTATAGTTATTTTTGTTGTTTGCAAATGTCCTGGGGTTACCATAGGGAGGAGTAGGAGAGGGGGAAACACATGCCCCCGACAATGTGGCAGCAGCTATAGTGGAGCGTAAGTATCTATATATAGTTATGTTGTGTATTTTTGATTGGCTTATGGCTTATTAATGGTTGTCTAATGCATTTTGTTGTTTTTTTGTAGGGTATGCGTATTTGACCACGATAGTAGACACATTCATCAACACATTGACCTATAATATGCCTATTGATGTACTTGGTGGAGGGATACTTGAGTGAGTGGATGATATAGTGGGTGATCATGCCCATTTGTTTGAGTTAGTGGCCATAGCACTCACGACATATATGGTATTGCTGAGCTGAGAGGGATGAGGCATGCGAGGAGACTTGACGAGCCTGAGAGGATTTGGGTAGTGGTCCTTTAGCACAGGATATTTTTTCACGATACATGGATTTTTGTGGCAATTCTCGAGAATTTTATGGAGTACACCTTATTGTGTAAGCAAGTGGAGAGGTATCGAGGCCACGAATAGTGACACCGACTTAGTGGCGAGGCATATAATTCTAGGGATCTTGCAATACCTGAGAGTGGTATTGATGAGAAGGTATAATTAAAATTATTGTATATGATGTACGGGAGGTGCCTGTAGTGATGAAATGTTTTTTCTATATATGTATGAACACGTGTGATTCATATATGAGGAGCTTCTTTTTTGTATATCGATTTTATAATGTGATGGATGATATGTGAGTTGGTGACTAGAGTTAATATATATGTGATGTTTTTGTATATTTTTAATGTTTATTAAATGTATTTTTGTAACACATAGTTAGTATGATGATGATAGTAGAATGAATGTAAAAAGAGATGATGTATGATGATCGAACTAACATGTTGTGATGAATGTGTGTCGTG
Source organism: Taxus wallichiana var. yunnanensis (assembly GCA_018340775.1). Taxonomy (NCBI): domain Eukaryota; kingdom Viridiplantae; phylum Streptophyta; class Pinopsida; order Cupressales; family Taxaceae; genus Taxus; species Taxus wallichiana. The sequence goes on along the minus strand of CM031242.1, from coordinate 976,093,692 downwards.
ATAATGTAATGTAATTGTAATATGTTAGTGTGATAAATGGGAGGAAATTAGTGATGCCCCTAGTGTATGGATGATTAGGTTCATTTAATTAAGACCCCTCAACAGTCAAGAATGAACCATGGAAAGAAAGAGTGTGTCATCGGGAAATGATTGGATGCACTAGATGAATGACGGAAGCGTGTGATGAAAGGTTCTTAGAGAAAAACCCTCAATATTTGTGTAAGAACCATAAGAACACAAGTACGTCATTGAAATTAAGGTGATTGGAATCACCTACCAAATGTCAAGGTGGTGAGTAGCGGTGGAAGCATATGAGATAAAAGCATCGGGATCATATGAATTGAATTTCATATTGAGTGGAATAGTAATGGAATGTGTAGCATTATATGGCAGCATATGTGAGATAGTAGCATGATGCAAGGGTGCGATAATAGAGCAATGTATAGATGTGGTGGGGAATTCTCATGACCGACAAATCATGGTGATGAGTGAGTAATAAATAGAGCTCTAGACCCTAGCCTATGCGTAGAGAGTCTATGAGAAATAGACAGTTCATGTGAATGGCAGACAAAGGAGATAACAACATGTTCTTCTAATTGTATTAGTCTCTCATGAAGGGACAAGCATCGATATCTCGGTGGTCAATGATGCGATGATAGTTACAATAATGTTGGTCATGCTGAAACTATAATTTATGTGGAGGATGAGGTTGGTTAGATGGTAGAAGAATGAGATGCATATCAAGTAAAGCACGTAATACATCATGATGTCTAACATGATTTGAGAAGTGTAATGGCTCATGTGAGATAGGTGGAGGAGAAGAAGAAGAATAATCCTATCATGGAGGAGGAGGAGAAGTATGCTTTGGTGATGTAATAGGATGAGGTTGCTTGTTTTTCTTACTAGGCAATGGTGGAGATTATATAGGAAACTTTACCAATGTCGATGGAGGAACACTAGATGATATGATGGAAGTAGAAGTATATGGAGGATCAATGACATATGCTAAAAGAATATCTTACTCTAAATTGATAACTTTGTAGCATAATATAATAAATGATTCACAAGTATCATATTATAAGCGTTGTTTGAGATGTGGGAGTAAACTACGACAAAAGATGAATTGTGTTTCTAGGTCAGTGGGTTTAAATACTAACTAATGCATGCATGTATTAAAGTGCAAGATATAATCCTTGATGGGATCTTAAGGGTCTTGATGTAAATAATGGAGGTTATCATAGGTAGCTCTAGGGCCACTATTGATAATGAAGCATCATAAAAGGCATCTTCCATATCATAATAAGTACTAATGGATCCGAATGGAAGATGTGTGTACCATTGTAATGCATCATCAATGAGACTATGTCTAAATTCCTTAAGAAGTAACCTATCATTAGAATATGCATGCATAGCTTGGAGGCGATCTTATAAATGTAAGTGAGGATCGCTAGTACCATCAAAGCATGTAAATGTGGGCATAATGAAATCTTTTTGAAATGTCAAGTTATGAATATTTTTAGGGATTGGATTTCCATGTAATGAGTTTTTATCTACTTGAACTATAATAAGCTCTACTTTATAAAGTCAGTAAATGTCTTGTGATTGTAAGTGACCAACCACATGCATGAGAGATAAAATGTCTTATCAAGGAATGATAGAAGATGGTAATGGAGTATTAAGTAATTGTAACTTGCCATTATGTGTGATCATGAGAATATCAAAAGGATACGAGGGGGATTCTGATGCTAAAGGCACATTAGTAGGAGGTTCCAAAAGATAAAAGGATATATAGAACATGGTATATCCGAAGAAATAGTAGGACTAACATCGAACACCCTAATAGATGGAGAAGGAGACATAGTAATAAATGGAGAAGCTAACACAGTAATAGATGGATAATATGATACACTTATAGATGCTTTGAGGATGACATACTAGTAGATGGAGAAGATGATACATTAATAGATGGAGAATATGATACACTAATAGATGGCGAAAATGACATACTAGTAGATGGATAATATGATACACTAGTAGTTGAAGAAGAGAACATACTAGTAGATGGAGAATATGATACACTAATAGATGGAGATGTGAGAGTTGTAGTGATAACTAGAGAAGAGGTAGGAGATGGAGTAGACTCATGTGTAATAATAGACACAACTTTTGAAGGAGAGGACATAGTAGGGGATTCACACTCATTCGAATGGAAAGTAGAAGAATCATTACTTTCAGGTTGGTTCGTCCTCATCATATAATGATTTAGAAAGAAAGAGATCATTAATAGGATCATCAACATAATGTGAGAGTGCATGACCATGTGATGAATCATGAGAACTATGAGAGTCTTGAGATGAGCCTATGGTTGGAGTAGGTGAAGGATCATTGTGTGCATATGAGTTATTGTAAATACATATCATATAATTAATGATAGAATCATCTAAGATTTCTTTAGAAACATTGGAAGGTGGGTCACTAGTAACTTTATAGCAAGTTGTACAATGAGTAAATGTTATTAGATCAAAAACAATGCTAATTCCAAGTGGAGAATGTTTGAAACTAGTAGGTATATATCGTTCACCATTTATTTATTTTAAATACAATCAAGCATACTACAATTACTATAGAGAGTCGTGAGCTTAGCGATAGAAGCCTCATGATAAATGGGATTGACATTATAGTGAGACATGATGGGCTGGGAGGGTGAAGAACTATCTTTCACCATTAGGGTTTAAAATGGATCCTAGGGCACAATTAATCTAAAGTACAGTTCACCAAAATTATTAACTAAAATCTAAAATTTTATACTAATATAAACAAGTACAATAATGAAATAATTGATGTAAACTAAAATGCAACTGCTAAATAATTATTTTGATAATTTTAGATGAAGTGAAATAAATGGAAAAGGTACTAACCTAGATGGAACATACCTCTCGGTGATCTGGAAATGATCATGTGTTGGACCGACAGAGCAAGGTATGACGGAGCACCTTGGAAAATTTTAGAAGATGAATATTTTTCCAGATTGGGGTTCCCGGAGAGGATTAAGGAACCTATTGGCACTCTTGTCTATAGAATGGGTGCCCTAGTCTGCAAAAAAATCTCAAAACCTGAGTCTAACAAACTCGTTAGATCTTCACAATAGTTTTATCTTTTTCGGATGAGTGTCACATTAGCTTCATTGATGCTTCTATAGTCATGTAATGAAGAATCACCTATAAAAACCCATACAAAGTATCAAACCCTAAATAAAGAAATATGCATATCAATAGGTCGAAATATCCTTAACTGCCCCAATGGTGGACTTATAACTAAGCGCTACAATACATATTACACCCCATGTAGTTCTATGTGATTGTGTGTGCAATAATGTGCCTAGGTGCCTTAGCGCCAATGACATGGAGATAAGCAATCGATAGCTAGATATAATGTAAAATGGTGGATGGAATAGAATAGACATTCCCTTTTCCTATGTAGTGTGATGTAGAGTAGATGCCCAAATGTAGTACCTTGCCTTAGTAGATAGTTATCCCTTTGATAGAATATTTTCCCCATATAATGGTGTGTATGTTGTGTTTATATAGGGATATCTTCTTCAAATATCAACACCAATGACCTCGACATGCTTGACTAATACCTAGGGTAATAGGAGGGAAGATTATAAAGACCGACCTCAAAACTCTAAATTAGACCCAAGTGTTGTTGAGACCAGGGTGCCTAAAAATAAGGACCAAGACACCCATATGCACCCCAAACTACAGAGGCACCCTAGTCAAAGACTAGAGATGAAAACTGACCAAATAACGACACCTAAGACTCCCGGGACACGACCGAACTATGCAAATAACTCGACGACTATGTAAAACAAATGATGATGATGAAAAACTTAACGAGGATGGGACTAGGGGATGGGCTATTAAGGAATACTTTTTATGAAAGATGCATATATCAAATAACATATTTTTGTGCTATAAATGTAATACTAAGTGCATGATTTTCTCGACTACAATGTTTATATGATAAGATTTGGATGTAGAGGTTGATTGATTAATAAAGGATTGATTTGATAGGAGGATGAGGAGGTTAACTAGTTAGTTGGATGATGATGAGGATTAGGTGTGGATGATGATGAGGATTAGGTGTGGATGATGATAAGGGTAAAATATGATGATATAAGGGGTTGTGTTACCATTAATTTCCCACTATTATCATCATCCAATCCTCCTCATGTCCCTTTTTTAACTAACATCATCATGACTAGGGGTAGCCTTATTATCATCTATTGGGGTATCATCCATTTTAGATACCCCTCACTTCGCATCTTACCCTACACTTGGGGAAAATCAAACCCATCCATCCATCCATCCACATAGACCACCCTACTTTACACTTAGGGGCATACCGCATCTATCCCTTAATCCATCCCCCTATACTTGGGGGCATATATTATCATCTTCCATATCCCCCATCTTATCCTATCCCACATTCCGCATCATATCTATCTCACATCCCACATCCCATCTAATCCTAACCTATCAACTAATCCATATCTTATCTAACCTATCTAATTTCCCTCCATCCTTCCCTTTCATCCTACCCCAAACATGCTTTGGGACTTATAGGAGAAAGTCACATCCCACCTTACATCCTTTCCTATCACCCATGATTTATCCCATCTTCACGCATTGTATCTTCATTACTATCATGTCTTTTCTCACCCACACCCTTTTTCTTGTGTACATCTCACACCTTTGCTCACTTGTATAGCCTTTTCTATGGATCACTCCTATTTTATTTCCTTTAGGAAAATTTGTCCTTATTTTCATAATTCTTCATTTCAATTTTCCTCTCCAACACACTCATATGCACAATCCTTGATATCTCTGTGGAATCTCTTCTTTTGGTGTGCTCTATTTCATGCATACTCTTGCGGTATCCTCTATAGATCTCTCTAGTTTGATTTCCTTCAAGAAAATGTTTTTCTTCTTCTCCATTTCCTCTACAATGGTATTCAAATTTTCATGCATACCTTTATCTCGTGCACTCCATTTATCCTTGCACAATTATCTTGGCTTATGCAAACTTTCACGTTCTCATGGTCTACAACAACTATATTCTCCTCCTTGTAGTTTTCCTTCTTTGGTGTTTTATTCATGTACATTTTTTCATACCATTAGGTGGCTTGTCTCTTCATCCCTTTCTCAACTCATGATATTTATCTATGTGTTTCCTTTACGAAATCCTTGGTGGTGCTCTGTGCATTATTTATGCTCATTTTTTCCTCTTCTCACACAATCTTCTATTTGTTCCTCTATGTACACTTATAAGTTGTTCTTCCTTCCGACGGTCCACTAACACTCTCTTCACACAATCTCCTCTACCATGTCAACTCTTTTTGAGTCACTCACCTCCTTCTTCAAGGAATTCCACACCATAAGACCCTTTTCCTCCGGTGGTATTCCTTTTTGTTCTCTATTCTTAGTCTCACACAATTTAGGTCTTCCAACATTTCGTAAGATCTACATCGACATGTTTCTTCTTCTCGGTGGTATCTTTATTTCATGTGTAATATATGGATCTCCTCCACCCACTATACTATGGTATATTCATTTGCATATTTTTCCCACCTTTCTCATAATGGATAACAAAAGACTTTTCTAGTTGTCTTATGCTCAATATTCTGCCAACATTTTTGCTAACTTACTTGCAAAAAAGTAAACCAACTTTGATACTACTTGATGACATCAATGGGATCAAGAAAAACCCAATCCATTTGTAGATTCCAACATAACATAATATAACATAAAGGTTTCTTTTATTTCTTGAATGGGATTTATGGCATCTACATTCAGCTTATCTCATTGAGCTTACAAGCCCTCTCTAATGGAGCATTTATAAACTCGTGGGGTTTTCCTAAGGACCTAACCTAGACTATATTTTGTGCATTATAAGATAATTTAACAACCTCATCTTTGGCCTTCTTGGCCTTTCTTCCTTAATTGTAAATTTTATGGGCTCAACTCATTTGTGCTCTCTCCCATTTTATGATGAACTTTTCCTTTTCATATAATTGCACCTTCCCGCTTCTCTCTCCATGTTGGATCCTTCTTCCCACTCATATTTAAATTTAAATTTGGGATCATTAATTTTTTTAGCTACTTCAGTGCCATCTATATGTCTTTTTGTGCCACATCCACCTAGTCGTTGGGCTCTCATAACCGTTAGGTCTCTGTCAACTGTTTTGATCAGACACTTAGGACATCCTTGTCATTTTCTACCAATTACCTGTTTGTCACAAACTCCTTGATGCACTCCTCGGTGATGTCTTTGTCTCCTTTTTTCATGCACTTAGATAATCGAGTTCTTCAATATATATTATGCATTATTTATGGGTATTATGGTCCTTCTACATGTCACCATCAAAATCCATGTTATTTCACAAACCTTCATTTATGCCTTTATGCCTTCTACACACTTACTCTCATTGTGCATAACTCTTTGTGATTCTCATGTGCCTTCACCTACCAAGGTGAGCCAACTCACTCTGTTATCAAAACCCAACATGCATCACTACGCATTATTCTTCCATACCTACTCTACTTTTCAATCCTTCTACGCACTACAACACACCTACTTATATTACACACTCTACACATTGTACTTTTGATGATAAATTTTGAGCAAAGTACTCTCGTGTGATCGCCACTTGACTTTGCAATTCTTCCTCTTCCTTCCTACGCACTCTTCAACTTTGTGTGCATCCATACTTAGCCAAAATTGTGCAAGATTGCATTGAACCTTGGATGTTCCTACATCACTAACCAAGAATGAACCAAGAGCCACATATAAAATTTTCGATTCTGAGGATGAAGAATGGAAAGAAGAGGACACATTTTTTTAGGATAAATTCTTTAACAACAATGAAGAACAAAGGGTAAAGTTTCCTAATGTTGAAGATGAATTTGTTCAAGGGGATATGTGTTCCAATAAAATATAAAATTAACCAAATTTCCAACTCAATGGAAATGTTTCCACCACAAAATAGAGTTCCTACAATACATGGTGGACCATGGATAATATGGGTAGTGTTATAAGAGATGTAGAGGATAATGGCTACCCCATGAAAACCGTGATAGATAAGTGGGTCATGAAAGTGAGAACTTTTTCCAATTGGTTTAAAAGGGTTACATTAACAAATACAAGGTAAAGCACCCAATTTTTATAAAAAAGTGAAATCAAAGCTCATGCAATAGACTAAGAATTTATCCGCCATGGACCATGGTCTTGACATCTCACATTAGAAATCACATGTTGATCACATATTTAAAAGCATGACCAACCCTTTCACAAATGGGGTTCTTAGTAAGTCATAGTGGAAAGGGTTCAAAAATAGGAATATTGATTTTTCAATAAAAATAGTTAAGGGAATAGATAAACATAATGTTGTAATTCTCGGCTTTCTAGAGTTAGTTCTTTTTATGAGAACTTGGGAAATTTTTATGATAAAAATCAAAATGGGCCTCATTAAATATGGAATTGTGATGGGACAAGACTACATGTTGGAATGAATTGTGAAATGTGAGTCATTACTAAGAAAATGGTCAAGGAGTGTGCCACATATAATGGATCAAAATTTTAGCATGTATCAATGTAGCCACTAGAATATCTATGATTGTACCTCTTTAAATAATAAAGGTAACTATAGAATTTTATTTTAAGGTGTGAACCGAGAGACATGTATGGTTACACAAAGATCACGCATGGATGAACAAAGATTTATTTATGAACTAGCTACATCATTTTTCCAAATATATGCTAGGTGGATTTTTAGCTATAAATATACATATTCTCATATTTAATGGTCATGGAATCCATATTTCACTACTAACAATTGAAGAGGTAACGACTTTAGGGATTAACTTGTTTAATTGTTGACACACAATAGTCACAAACTACAACTATTGGATGTAAGCATGTTTGTTTCATTTAAGACCTACTTCAAGGTTAAGAGAAAATCATGGATGAATAAACATCATAGTTTACATGTCAACAAATAAGAATTGGCATTTTTAGGTGTTTATCATTCAAGAACACATTATATCCTAAGAATTTTAGATATGGATTTAAAAGGACATGTATATGGCCTCTGAACCTTAAAGCAATAGAAAATGACATTTTTTCCAAGTCAAAGAAGATGAAGAAAATGAATTTACTGTTGTTGAAAATATCATGACGTTGGCATGCTTTAATGAGGAATAAATTTGGGTCGTTATTACGGTGATGCATGACAAGATTTTGAGTAAAAGCACAAAATAATTATTCTTGAAGGATAACAACCAAAAAATCTAGAAGATTTTATCATCTAAGATTTAATTAGAATCCATAAAAATCATGTCTTCCCACCTCAACAAACACCAATAATTGATAATGTATTGACTGACCCTTCCAAGAAACATGATGTAACTTTCACTTGATGTGTCAATGTCAATGTCGTCACCACTAACTCAACTAGTTAGTTACTATGCATATGCGGGTGCAAATGAAATAACATGTTTAGGTACAATGAAGATGTTATAATACATTAATGAAAATGTAAATTGTAGTCAAACATAAATCAACACAAAAGTATCGTCATTATTATATTTTCTTAAATTGACGGTTGAATAGGATACTAAAAATCATGAAACAATGCACTAAGGTTGGGTAGACAATCTCAAATTCTCACATTGTATAAGTATAGGTAAATGTTTGTAGAGCAAGAAGCCTACAAGAAGCATGCAAGAAGGAGATTGAATAAAATAAGGCAAGGAAGAGGGAACAAATTAAAGAGAGGAAAACCGCGAGGAAGTTGAGAAGGAAAGGAGGGAACAATGAAGTTTCAAAATGAAATTAAAAGGAAGAGAATGGGGCATGAAAATATTTTCCAAATACAAGAAAGGAATTAAAATATTTTCCAAATATGATGTCATTCGGATAGCGGGAAAGAGAATCGAGAAGGCCCGAAAGGAATTGGAGAGGTGAAGTTATTTAAGTAGCAACAAAACTCTATCTCGAATGACATCATATTTTAAGAGACATGGTAAACATGCTTTACTCAATTACTTCCTCTAAATGAAATAATCCTTATGGGATTATCCCTTTATTGAACATGGTATAAAATTCCAGCAACGAACAACCATCTTCAAATTTAAGTTCTTCAAATGCAAGGAATCAAGGCCGTTGTTCATTATTTTCAGGTTGGATGTTGTAGGTTTATGTTCTAAGGTATATTTTTCTATTACACATACAATGTTAAAAAACACAAATCAATTTTTTTTTTATAGTTGATTGAAGAAGACAAATATGCAATGGAATGTTTTCAAGTTATATTTTGTGCAGCCCAAGGAACAACCAAACGAAATATATATTGTAATTTATTTACACTTTTTTCACTATATGGCACAAGAAAAATTTACAATGCAATGTTTATGTTTCATTACAACATTTTTTCTTAATGATTATAGTACTTTAAATTTAATTAAAACCTAACACGTGATACAAACCCAACACATTTAGCGAAGAAAGGGCCTTGATGGTATGGGTCATATACTTAATGAGGTTAAACAAGCCTCACTTGAAATTTGTTTCCACCTTGTTCTTCTCCATTATCGAATATGGACCACCTCCATATCTATACACATTCAAACACTATGTTACTCATCACTCTACTCTAGAATGTGTACAAATATCATATATAATTACAATCTAATCATTTTCTTCTCAATCATAAATGCTACAAAGATAGGTTTACACTCATATTTATAAGATGAAATTGGAAAGAGTTTCACATGATTAAAATAAAATGCTATAAATGGGTTTTGTTTTCATTTAACATCTTTATGGGGATCTATAAGTAGAAACTAGTAAAGTGTAAAGAGTTGCAAGACAATATAAATATAATAATTTTCTCCTTAATTAGAAAATATACATAGATAGATTTGGGATCTATAAGATGAAAATGGAAATTAAAATAAAATTTTAGAAGTAAGGTCTGATTTCATTTAACTTTTTCTCTTGTAATGTAACATTTTCTCATTCATGATTAAAATAAAACAATCTTTCGTTAGTTTAACGGTTTACGCTTTTACATCCTAATGCAAATGTTTCTATTAGATGGCATTTTTCCACTCTACTAGTTTCATCTTATAGATCTCTATTAAATGACATATTTTCACTTTAGTAGTTTTATCTTATAGCTCATAGTGAGAGCACTGAGTTTTCTAAGTTGAAAGTACTAAATTGAAAAGAGTTGTAAGAGTTTCAATCATGCGACTCAAAAGTAACAATAACACCTCCAAAATGAACCAACAACAAATAAGAATTAAAAGAAAACGGGTGCAAAGAATAAGGTAAAGTAAAATTGATATGATATCACAAGGCAGAAGATTCACATAGATGTGTTTTATCCCTAAATAAAAAACCTCATCTCAAACATTTTATTTCAATCATGCAACTAAAATATGCCCTAATATTCTAGAAAATAGTAAAAACTAAACTGTATTCATAACATTAAAGTATAACAAAGCTTCCTCCGTGGACTATTTCTATTAGATGATACCTTTACAATTTACAAGTTTCTAAAACGATAGGAGAAAAAAACCATTACTCCTCAATTAGAAAATGTATAAAAACATCATTGCATGCATAAACATTTTATAATCATGTAGCTCAAAAGTGTCAACAACACCTCCAGAATGAAATAGCTTAAGATAAGAATGAAAATAAATTTGATGAAAAGGAAGAGGTAAGCAATACTAAATTGGCATGTTAAAAAGTCATTTTACATAAACATTGCATTAGAAATAAAATGTTTTATAAATAAGAAAGTATTTTACCAATTTAAATTTGTATATACCATTGTAAAATGATAAGACAATTGCTCCATAGTTATGGGTTTTATCCCTAAGATAATAAACCTCATTTCAAACATTATATTTCAATCATGAAACTCAAATATGCCTCAAAATTCCAAAACATTAAGCAACAATGCAATAACCCTAAACAAATAGGGTTCAACAAGAAAAGAAACCAGAATCTAGAAAAATAAAACTTTACACAAATAAAGAACTCGTGTAAAACAAAAGCCTAACTTTTTTGATGGTGTGAAAGCACATTGTTTATCAAATGTTTGGTGTCCTCTAACATCCCCACAAACCCCTTCACGATGAAATTCTTATTCACAATGGCCATCTCAAGAATGAACCAACTGTTGGTATCCAAATTTGTTCTCCCTTTTAAGATGAGCAGCATCACATATTCGACATGGATCTTAGAGACAGATAGATCATAATGTGTGTCATTTTGTAGTCGGGGATGAGATCTAACTGGCCCTTTATCACTTAGATTTGTGGAGAGATGGATAGCACCTTCAAGAGGATTTGACCTATCCTCACTAATTTAGGTTGTGCCTCTTCAACCAAGGTGAGAGGACCCATAGTGTAACCTTTGTTTGATGAAGGAGATGGAGATATCCTTCTTTTGCAAAAATTTTATGAAGAAAACCTTGGGAAAGTATGATCAATACTCCATAATTTAACTCTCAAGATTTGTCACTTCTAAAAGATGGAGATACTTTCAAAACAAGGCTAAGGTTACTAAAGACATTATGAGATCCTGATTGTTCTGCATATTTTAGTAAATAGATTTTGTTCCTTTGTTGATATACAGGGAAAACAAGGGTAGTTCAGGATGGATTCATGGTTTTTGAATAATTTTGGTGGGAGATTAAGCAAGATAAATTTGATTATACCAGATCTTTGAGAAACTTCACAACAATGGACAACTCAATAATAGAAAACTTCAGAATAGTTAAGACGTTCCTTCAACTAGAAGGTGTGCTTCAATGGAGGCCCATATCAGCATGTTTCACACAATCTTTGAGAATATAGCACAAAGAATCAAGTTAAAAGACTCAATTAAACACCAAAATCTCTAATCAATCATGCCTAAGGTACACCCAAAGACTTACAGATGATCTTTATCAAAAAATGGCATGGAATGATTTTAAATTTGTTTATCTCATCACGGGATGAAGGCTCTTCCTGAAATGAAATAACAAATGCCACTAAACTCACACAGGATGAGATCCTTTGTAATTTCACAAAGATTTCAATGTAATATTGTAATAGGAACAAGAAAACTACATGCAAATCATTCTAAAACAAAGCAGACACTAATTGCTCCAATATTGACATAAATTAATTTCAAAATTGCTTATATTCATTAGTAGGGGAAAGCTTCCAGAGTAATCTCAGTGCTCGTCAAGTTCTATACATCTATAACCAACTTGACATGATAGAAAATATAACACAAAGGAAATTAACCAGGTATCTCAGACAGTTTCTTAGAATATGGATTTTCTCAAATTTTTCTTATGAAATTTAATCCCTGACCCTTTGCAAGAGTATTCTCATTGCATTTATACATTTTACTCACTCAATTTTCCCCCCAAAAGAGAAGAATATTTGAGGGACATTTTCTTGTTACCAATTTACCTCAAAAAGTGACATTTAACAAATTCACATCCAAAGCTGCTAGGTGGACCAATTGTGAACTGATCACGTTTCTTGGGCCCTCGACTAATGACTAGGATGTCATGCCATAACTTTTTGGCAATCCTTCTAATCATTCTGATTATGTCATGCGAGAAATCCCCATTTTAATCATTTTTCGGAGGCTCTGCATAGCTAGATATGACAAGTAATCCTTTTCGCCCTCGAGGTAACACCTTTTTCATCCTTTGCACCTGCAACTTTCATCATTTCATCCTTTTCCCTTTCTTTCCTTTGCAACTCTGTCCCGCATCCAGCTTCTCTAGTAATTCACGTTTTTGCAAGTGCCTGAGCAATTCCAACTTCAAAATATTGACCTTAACAATCCTTGGACTCACAAATTAAGTTCTGAATCCATTCAATGGCACTTTACAGATAGAGATGACAAGGAATTTCATCAAAAATGATGAAAAATAGTGTGTATTCGCATCTCCAGGAGTCTTGGAGAAAAAATGGCAGAAAAATGGACACAATGCATAGCAAACGCGTTGATTATGCCCCTTCTCCACTTTATTTTATAACCATCCACATGTTTCCTTGTGCAACTACAAAGGAGAAGTACAGGGGCAAGTTTCCAAACAAGCATGGGCCTTCCATGTGCCCTGGGCCCAAGAAAAATACCTTTTGGCCTTTGAAAAATTCTCAACAAAAAGGAGCTAGCGGAAGCCTCCACGTGTCACCTTGGTGCACCTTTGGTATGGTCCTCAAAAGTGGAGACCCTAAATAAGTGTGGGCTCACCATGTGTCTCAGTCTGGTAGATTTGTTAAAAAGTTGAAGGATCAGTGGAAGGCGCCATGTGTCCAGGGTCCGTGACAATTTTCCTTGGTTGTTGAAAAGTCCAAGAAAAGGCAGATTGAGTGGAAGCCTCAAAGTGTCGACCTAGCACTTCTTCAAAAAAAAATTAGGGGTCAGTCCCCAAACAGGTGCAGTCCCTCCACATGTCCCAGGCCTTAGAAAATTGCTTTGAAAATTTTAAGTATAGAGCGGAGCCGACGGAAGCCTCCACATGTCTCCTGTCATAATTGTTAAGGTGGGACCCTGAGATGGATCCTCAAATGAGTGCTAGCCCTCCACATGTCCATGGTCCACCAAAAGCTGTACCGGCCGCATGAAAAATTTGTCTAAGTTTGGGCAAGGTAGCGGAAACCTCCACGTGTCTCCTCGGTGCAACTCTAAGGCCAAACCAAAAGGAAAATTTTTAGATGAGCGTCACCCTCCACATGGACAAGTTTTGAGTTGAAGTGAGCCTTAGAGTTTTCAAAGTGCCCCACTAAGCTACATCCAACCAGAAAGGGCCACGTTTCCATAGATGTTGAGATGTAAATTTGATGGGGAAAAACACACCGTCAAGCCATAAAATGTAGGAAAATCACCATTTGAGCCCGAAATGAATCCTTCTTCAAGGACAAAGAATTTTGAAATGATATAAGGCCCAAATATGATCCTCTAAGTTGTATCTAATCACGTTTCCACATATATTTGGGACAAAAAGACAGGGACAACAAACGTGACTATGGAAAATGGAAGGAAAGGAAAAAACTCAAGTTTATGCCCAAGTTACAGACTCTTTCACACGGATAGAGGAACGAAAAACAAATTTTGGACTTTTAAGTGATCCTCGACCAAGGAAGGGACTGATCATGGCAACCAAATAGAGGATAAATTTTTCATACATCAATACGTGGGAGATAGAAAACACTACGGGGCTGTAAATTGAAGGGTTTCAATGACAAACGGGGTGAGACCAAATTGAGCACCAACATCGGCTCCAACTTGGGGATGGGCACTCCCTACGAGTGTCATAAGAAAAAATAGATTATACCAAGTGCCAAAATATCCATTGGGCAACGGAGTCAAATAATAAGCTTTCATAGTAGACAATAATAACCAACTCCCCCAAGGATGAACCGAGAAACCAACAAAATGGCCACCAAGGACCAGGACAAACAAAAAATAGAAAAACATGAAAGAAGAAAGAAACCAAAAGACTATACACTGTACAAATGGAGTATACCTTGATTCTATGAAATCAATTAAGGAAATGTTTCAAATGTCTGCCATTAACAGTAATTCAAGCAATTCCCCATCTAAGTCTTTTAGGAAGAAGGTATTTTCACCAATTCAAATGTCAATTGAATAAGGGCCCATCCACAATGCATCAAATTTACCATGTTTTCCCTTATCTTCATGCCTGCTATTCCATAATAGCACAAGATCCACAATGTTTAAATCTCTTAGAGTCACCTTCTTGTTAAATAACTTCTTCAACTTTTCTCTGAACTTCACATGTTGCTGATGGTGAGACCAAATTGAGCACCAACATCAACAACAACACCTCTAGGATGAACCCACACACCATTGGGATGAACCCACAACACCTCCAAAATGATCCAACAAAATATAATAATTAAAATAAAATCAATGTAATGGCAGCAACATTAAACACAATGGATGCAACATTTAATGCACTTAAATGTGTTGTTTTTTATTTTTAGGTGCCAAATATTTTTTATTTGTGATTTTTGTAACATTCTTTCATCTTGGTGTCAACTATATGTCCAAGTGGAAAAAAAGAGGGAAATATGATGAAGTAGCATTAGCTAAGAAGGATCAATTTTGTATATATTTGTCTAATAAGCCTAATGAGTCATATTATAAGAAATAAGGAGCCATGTCTTGCTCCATTATACATTGAAATGGTCATGTCATAAGAAGATTTACAAGTGAGTAAGGTGTGTAATTTGGTTTCCCACCAAAATGAGGATTTTAAATTATAATAAGGAATCTTTGATGTTATTAGAGGATTTCAATGTTGAAATCATCTCTTATAGGTGTATGTTCACTTGAAAGTCCATTGTAGCATTAGAAAAGTCCAATTGTGATCTTAGAGATCATAATGTTATGTAAGGGAGCTTGTAAGGTTATATTGGTAGGTTTTGGTGATGTGTAAAGGATCCTCAAGATCCTAATATTTGTTTTTAAATTTAATTATATCCTAAAGTCACCTAGAACAAGTCTAAGACTCATACAAATTAGATAAACATTGGAGGAGCTCAAAATAACATGCTTTTACCTTGTCATAGGAGGTTGAGAAAGTTGTGGTAAAGAGTGTCAAATATAGAATGATTTTGTTGTAAGTAGATATGCATCACCTCTACATGAGGAAGGAGAGAATATAGATTTAAAAGCTAAGGCATGTAAGTTCTATGCAAGCTTTCAATGAAGAAAAAAGAAGCTTCCTAGTTCTAGGAAGAAATTCGAGTTTTGAAGCATTGTACATTGAAATATAGAGAGTGAATGATATTTTGAAAGTTTTATGGATGCTTAGGCTATAATGATTTTTAATTCATTTTTTTATAAGGTATCCATTCCTAATTTATGTTTTTAAATTTGGTTTGACTGATAAAGGGTTAAAAATGAAGTTCTTAGTAGTAAAAATTATGCAAAGCTTATTGTTGGGAAGAATCTGTGCATGATCACCTTGTAGTACTAAAAGGAAAAGGGTAGAGAAATTTTATACAAAGTTGTAGAAGTCACTTTTAGGTCTTGAAGTGCAAATTTGTTCAAGATATTTAATTTTTATCCTTCTCGGGGTGGGCAAACCCCGATCTAGGGTTTGGATAGAAAATTGGTTATAATTCACGTTTTATCGAGAGGAATTAGCTAAAATTTGGAACTTAGGGACTGTGTAACCTACTTTACAATGTTTATTTAGTTTCATGTTATTTGGTATTTTACATAAGGAGATAATGATTACAATGTCATTTTAGGCCTAGTCTAGACCTAATTAGAGCACAATCAAAGTGAAAATTGTGCATTTTTCTTTAAGAAACCCCTTAAAAGTATTCACCATCACCTGAAAGAGTCAAATGGATATTCAAAAGATCATTATATCTCTTATTGAAATATTGTGTAATGTTTTTATCTTAAAAACTTGGTCAAATAGGGCTAGAAGGCCTAATAGACATGTTAGGAGTAAAGACAAAGTTTTATTTGGAATCCCTTGTGTTTCCAAGCAAGGCAAAGGTCTAAGGGTGTGAAGGTATCTTCTTTTATGATATATTAGTGTTACAAAGACTTTGGAATGGGTCCCTTAAGTCAAAGATCATTTTGAGTGTTCTAAGATTAATAACCTTAAACCAATCTTAAGGTGCCAAAGAAGCATTTTTGTGCATTTCCAAGTTGGGAGATGAATGTCATGTTAAGTGCAGATAGGTAATTAGTAAACATAACCATGTTGGTAAATAAGCCAAATAAGATCATGATAGTGATAGTGATTAATTCCTAAGGAAGACACAACAAGTATCTCGAGATCGGTGGCAAAATAAAAGGTTAATATTTTGTTGTCACACAGTTGCACACCAAGTTAAATCTCTAAGTGATCCCGTGCAACATTGGAACATACCCAAGGTGTGGGAATTTATCACCTTGGGATGAACCTCTGGAGAAATTCTCTTCCTCCGAGACTTGGAGCACTTGATTTAAGATCAATGTGTAAGGCTAAAGCACTTGAAAATAACTCTAATCTATTCAGTTCATGGGGTTTAAAGTTATAGAGATAAACGAAAGAAAAATAAGGTGATGCACCAAGTATATTTAACAGATAGACCTACTTAAATGCACAATCAACACCTCACAACAATATATGATATGCACATGTCTTGCAATCTTCCTCCATCTATGATTGTAAATAATAATGCAACTTTATAACAGAAAGGAGATAACTTTTCCACAACTAATATTCAAAGTAACTATATCATTTTTCACATAGATTAAAATAAGATAGCTGAGATAAAGGTAGATTAACCAATCACATCAAGGAATTAAACATTCACAAGATATGAATTGATCAATGATTAACACAATAAACCATATATTTCATGGAAAAATATTGTTCTGAATATAACTGAAAGGCTCGGAATATCTAAAGCGCTCTTCCAAGCTTTAATATTAACTCCCAAATGATCTAAAAGTCTTAATAAATCTTAATGCATCTAACTATTTATAAGTTCAAGAGGTTGAGCCATTATAGCTGAACCTTTAACTAACTAGTTACTAAAAATAGAGTGCAATTAAGTTCAAGGAATATGCTCCCATAAAAATAGAAAATTTGTTGCACAAGTTTGACCAAGTCAACCCTACAACTTTGATTGACTCGAGATCATTCCAAAAATGGTTGTTGGTCTTAGTTGGGACTGTTGCATTTGTTTCTTGTTCGGGTTTCTCTTGATCCTTTCCCCACATAGCCAAATGGTGCTTGTAATCAATGAAATGTTTGATAATTCCTTGTATCTCTTCTTCTTTTGGACCACACGCATAATGATTTACAATATTTTTGTTTCAACCTCTCTCGCAACCTTGGATGGAAGCCTTTTCAACTTTTTCACAACCTTCTTCAGTTGGCTTATGAAATTATGGCATGAAAATAATCAGTAAATTGAATTAATATTGAAAGTTTTAGTTACCTCATCATCCTCCTTAATTAAACCTTTGAAACTTGCTTTAATCTAATCAATCGGAAGAGCATCAATATTCTCGTTGAAGAATTTACAATTGATGTTATCAAACTCCTCTGAAATTTCACTTAGTCCATCCATTATTTCAACACATTTGTCCTCCAATTTCTTGATTAAATCCTGCAACACCTAAGATCTGAATTCCATGGCCTTTTGATACTCAAACAACTTAGAGACATTATCAATTACACCCTCCTAGAGAAGTAGATCTGGATTCATATCTCTAATTTCCTCCCAAGTAGTCAAATTCAGGTTCAAATTATTATTATCTTTAGAGAGGATTTCATCTAGCTTCCAAATAGAAAATTTTTCCATCTGAAAATCATTGTATAGTTCCACAGCTTGTTTCAATTAAAGGGTTAGTCTCCTAGAGAATACACTCAATCCACCCATCCATTGATCATCCCTTCTAACCTATCTTCTCAATTTCATGATATGAGATATCATCAAGATGGGAAGAGATAGTCAGAGCAGTCATAGTTGAAGGATCTCGTGGTTAGAGTAGGTTGTGTGACTTTCTTCAAAAGAGCAGTGAGTTGCTCAACCTTTTATTTCAATTCATCCTTAGAATCCTTATCTTTGTCATAATTTTCTAAAAAATTCCCAAGGGCCACTTGAACATCCTATTTTGCACCCTCATGTGTTGCCTTTCCTAATGAAAACCTAGAGATTTGATAATCTATTGCAGTAATGGTTTCTTTGGTTTTTCCTTCAGCAGGGGTAGCTATCTCCATGAACCTTTCTCCGACTGGCTTATTGATAAGTTAGAAACAATATTTGGCCATTTGGACTGCCTCTTTGGAGTGGGTTCCAACACACTCAGATCAATCACATATATGAGGGAAACCTTCTTCTTTTGTTTGGGGTATGGTGATATAGCCATTCGGGTATAGTAGATGCAGACAAAAGTGGCATGGTCATAGTTGAACTTGGAGCACTGGGTACAATAGTTAAAAATGAAATAGAACTGGTAATGATAGATTGTGTAGGAGTTGGAATAGCTTTGGGAGTAGATGAAACGGGACTAGAAATGGAAATGGAAGGAAATGGAAGTTATTGAGAAAGTGGAGTGGAAAGTGGAGACCCAATCATCTCTCTAACTGAGAGAACAAGAAGGGATGAGAAAACTTGGGCCATATATGGAGATGGAAAAGTAGAGATGAGCAGAGGAGTGGTAGAAAATGATAGTGAAAGATAATTTGGAAAACCTTGAGATATAACTAGAGAGCACTAACGTCAATATATTCAGCTTACTTGCATTGTAGAGGACATAACCTTGGTAGTAGGGATTTTTGCAAGAGAATAACCACCAACAACAAATGAGATCTTTCTTGGAGTAGACCTCTTACCTTTTGAAGTTGTAGGGAAACTTAGGGTTGGTTGGGCTTCTATTCTTATAGGTTGGTCTAACCCTTTGGGTGAGATTCCCAAGGTAGCTAACCAATCATATGTTCTTTGCAAGATGGGCCCTTCCCTTTCCTTTTTATTAGAACATTCTTCTTGATACCAATCAATCCATGGTAATGGTTTATTAACAATATTGTCACTCCTATAAACTGGTTCAAGCACATCATCATCATCTTTGATTTCATCAAGAACATCTGCAATACCATATTGTTTAACTTCATCAAGAGTTAATCTTTCAAAATCTTGTTGTCTAATGATGACCTCATCTCGATAGTGGATCTAGATATCTTCTAACTAAGGAACATGGGAACTGGCCAACCCTGTTTTGCTAAATTTTCCCCAATAATAAAATTTAGTTATGGGGTGGAAATTTTGCAAGGTAACTTCAGACATTTCTCCATTGACATTATTTTCCTTATAAATACTAACATAAGTGTATATTCCAATTGAAATAGGAAATTGGACCCTGTTTTATGTCATTTATTTTGAATCTAATGATAATCCAATAACTGACAAACCAGTTCTAACAAGACCCATTTATTAGTCAAGCATCTTAGTAATATATTAGGAGAATCTAAGAAACCTAGAACCCTAATATATGTGAATGTTGGGAATTGGATATATATGGCTCACCATTCCCTTACCTCCTTGAAAGCTTCATCATAAATTATGCGATTGTATAAATTATTATCAAAATGATAAAGGAAGACAGAAAAAAAAGGCATCATTAACTCTGGGAAATGTTTATTTCCTTCTTCCATTATGAGTTGAGGATAAAAATCATAAATCTGTGAAATGCTCCTAACACCTTTTGTATTCAACCCATTAAATTCTCCCATGGCAGCTTCCGCATAGACGAGGAAAGAAGTCATGAAGAATTTTTTCAAAGTCAAGACATTGCCCAACTGAAAACAAATTGAACTACGATATGTTCTCCCCATCGTATAAACTCCTTATTTTCTTAATGGTAACAATGTAAAGAAACATCCACTCTTGAAATTCTCTTGTTGAAGTGAGACCCGAAACTCTACTCAAAAGCACAATAAGGTCATTGACTTCCTGGATGAAGTCTGAGTGGAACAATGTTTTGGGGAGCTTAGTAACATTCTTGGCCAAATAATTCTTCATCATGATCTTTGTGCATAGTTCAAATTCCTTATCCCAATATTCAATTACAGCCTCTGGGGAAATTGTTGCATATTCCTTGACATCCGGAAGTTTGAATAAGTCTTTGAAAAAATCGGTGTCTAGCCTAATCACAACTTTTCCATCATCATCCTTTACTTGATTTAGAGGCCTTATCAAAGTGAGTTGTTGTAGCCAAGACAAACTCAAGGAAATGCATGGATGAAGGAAAACCAGCAATCGAGAGCAAGCCCACTATCAAATATGGCTTGCATCCAAGATTTTTTATTAGGGGATTTTAGTCTTTCCTAGAATTCTAGCATATCCAACTGTCCCAAGTCCGTGTCTCCAATGTTTCCCAAATTTGAGGATAGGCATGTATGAGGGGAAACTCCTAAGAAGGTATACTTCATTTTTCCTTTCCTTTTGATGAAGAAGTTGACATGAGTTCAAGGTTTAGAATCTGATTGAACCTTGAAAATTTTATGGAAATAATTTTAAAGACTCAAACACCAAAGTCCAAAGGTCCAAAAACAAAAATATCCAAAATAAATCTAATTCCAACAAGATGAATCCCTAACTCACGAAAATTCGAACTCTACTTAGTTTTGAAACCCGAAAAGCAACCGATTATGAAAGTCCAAAAAGCAACAAATTCTAAAAGTCTGAAAAGCAACAAGTTCTAAAAGTCTAAAATGATGCTAACTCTGAAATTGAACTCCTCGCAATTCTGAAAAGCACACCTCCAAAACACAAACCTCTCAAACACACACCAACGAAAGCAAACCAACTCCAAAAGCTAGAAGTTTTGAATATCTAAAAGGAGACTTTTGAAAAATCCTTAGATTCGAAGAGACTCGATGCCCGCATAATTTGAATCACACAAGATTGAATAAAGAACCAAATGACATGGTTGAAGAGATTAAAAATGAACAGTGGACTGTATGAGCTTCCATGTCAAGCAAGAAGAAAAGAAAAAATAGAAAAGAACAAAAACAAAAAAATCCCTTGATCAATCTTAAACCAAAAATAATAAATAAACCCAAAAAATTACCTTGAAAATGATGCCTTACAAGTATGATACGGTGCGGTAAAAATCGAGGTATTAGAGTGAAAGCCAGGTGAAAATCACGGATGAAAATCCAAGTTTATATAAGTAAACCTAAAATTAATGCCCGGAAGCCGACACGTGTGGGGTGGTTAGGAATTAAATGTTTTGCAAAGAGTCTAAAATCCTTAATGCAAGTGTGACCGTTCCAATGCGAAACCTAAAATCCGAAACCCAAAAGACTCAAGCTCCAAATTTTCGAACTTCAAACTTTCGAGTTTGAAACTATGGAGCGAAAATAATCCCAAAAACAAAGTGAAACCCTGAAATCAAAACTCGAAGTTTTAAAATTTTATAACTTCAGACTTTTGATGTTCGAAATAAAACATGAAAATGATCGAAAATGTCAAAGAGAACTCCAAAACCCGAAAGCCCGAAGTTCTAAAATTTGAACTTCAAGTTTTTTGGACTTCAGAACTCAAGCAAACTTTTTAGTTACAAATGACACAAAACCCGAAGTAAGAGAACCTCCACTATCCAAATTCCAAATTTGGGACTTTGGAAAACTCCTAATTTCCCAAAAAACTTAGGAAAGAAATTACACTTTTAACGGTAGAAAATTTTAAAATTATGCTCTGTTAAAGGTAACTTAAAGGTTAACATATTCCATATGAGTTTCTTCATGATTGTTGGTGTTTGTGCAGGGAAGTGACTGAGAGGTATTTGCATAGTAATAGTGAATGGTGATAGCATATGAGTAAATAAATACAAACAAGAAGTAGTCTTAGACCTTGCAAGAGTATCCAAGCACCTATGACTAAAGGTGGAAGTATGATTGATGAAAACAAGGTGTTTGTTCTTATCCTTGAATGTTGATTTGTCATTAGGTGAAAGGAGGAGTTTGGTAAGTGAAGATCCCAAAACAGGTAGTGAATGGTTGGAAACATCAACCAAAGATCTCAAGACCACAAATTTGTAAAAATTGTCAAAATTCCAAGAATTACAGTTTAATATTGCAAGTGTAAGTACAACTTTGTATGACCTTTGGTATATTCTATGATGCTTATGAATTATAACCAATGTATTTTCATTTTAGCTATATAGGTCATAATAGTCAAGTGTATCAAAATGGAGAGGTTGTAGGAAAATTTTATTTAGAGTGATATGCATAATTTTAAAAGTTGTAAAACCACCTCTACAAAATATCAGTTTGACGAACTATGCGATTATGTCAATTTTTATCAAGAAAATACCTTTTGAGTGTCACTACATGACCCTAAAGTTAGGGGTCTCAACTATTGGTCCCCTTCCCTATTCTATTCAAAATAAAGTGGATTGTGAGTCCTATTGACATTTTTCATTATTTTAACCATAAAATACTTGTAAATATTTGAAATAACCATCTCATACAACTTACATATTTAAAGTATAACCATCCTTTTTATATACATTAATATGTAAATTATATTAATATACATAAATATATATATAAAAATAATGAAATAAACCTAGAATGGTCTTTTTAAATATTATATTAGTAGTGTATAAAATTACAATGTTTTAAATTTTTACTATTAGAAATAACCATGACATTAATAATATAAGAGAGTTACATTAGCATAAAGAACTTAAAACTCACAAAATGCCACAAAATGCCATGTAGTAGCAAAGCAGAAATGCCCAAAGGATAACCGAGAAGCACGATAATTATAAAATAAAATAGAACACTAGGCACAATTTGCCACTCCAAGAGGAGGTGGAGAATCATCCCAGGGAGGGATGTACACTCCACTCGGACAACTCAACCGAAGGAGGATACACATGCCAACCATCCTAGTTGGGCATCTGCATCTACAAAGGAATAATAATCCCCAACGTGAGGGTAGAGAGCCGCTAGAGTCTTAACACCAAGTGGAAGATATGCCCACCGTGGAGAGCTAGCAACACCATTCCCCCTCAGAGGTGGGATCTAACCCAAACCAAGAGGATGGAGTTGAAGGTCAACCCTAAGGAAAGGTGGAGCGGTGACTGTGAGAGTAGCTTATGTGGCATGGTCCTCATGGAGGTGGCCTATTATGTGACAAATTCCCCATTGAGAAAATATTAAGTTCTAGAAGTTAGTGATTAATTAAAATGAAATGAATTAATTATTATGTATTCTAAAGTTATTTAATCAAGAGAAAAAGACATAAAATTAAGTCCTAAAGTTATTTTAAAAAGATTGAATATTATTTAATTTGGAAAGAAAATAATTAAAGAATTAAATGCTAAAGAAAAATATACAAGAAGACCCCTTTTAAATAGGGTAGAGATATGTACTTAGAAACCCCTTTAAAATAGGGGAAATAAAAGAGTTATAAGATTTTTCCCGAACTCCTTTTAAAAGAGGGATTAAAACTTATATAATGAACCCATTATGGGTGTATGTAATTAATGGTAAATTATTGTTATGAAAGGGTGTGTTGGTTGGAAAACCTACCCTATGAAAATTATTTGTACCTATGGTGATTGGGGATTGGGGGGACACACATTAAAATTGGTGCTCAAGTAATTTTATATGATCCCAAGTGAAGGCAAGTGATGGGCATTGGAGAGGGGCACTTTATAGGGTGTCCTAACTGGGGTATGCTATGTATAACCCAAGATGGTTCCTAGCCAGAGAAAGAAGATTATATAATAGATATTTTCCTCTCGATAATGTGGCCATAGCTTGAGGTGTTGAATCTCGGGTATCACCTAGGAGTTACTTGAGTCACACACAGTCCTCACGCCCCTCTAGAGATATATGTATTTAATCTTTTAACTATTCTTTTGCTTTAATATGCAATAGTACAGTTTTATTTGGTGCAATATTTAAATAATATTAGGATTATTAATTGGGAAAATTTTCATCATGGGCCGTCGAGGTAGGAGTGGTAGAGGTAGATATTCCAGAGGACCCAATTCATCGTGCATAGTGCACTCCCTAGTGTGCAATCGACTCCACGTGTAAATGATCAAATTCAAAGGCAACCTTCTCCACTTGAGCCTAAATATGTATGCACACATTAGACAAGATAATCACTTTTTCATTAGTGGAAAAAAGTAACATAATGATATTTCAAAATTATCATAGAATTTTGTGCTTTCCAAATATGAAATAAAATGCAAGCTCTAAAATTTGCCACAAAGTATCAATATAAAGAGGCCAAGGGCTGAAATACCTAAACAAAGCCAGACACCAACGGAAGAATTTAGGGTGGAAGGTTTTAAATAAAGAATGAATCCAAGACTAGATGGCCTAGGCACGAGGGAAATTCCAAAATAAATGCTTAAAAGATTCGGGTTTAGAATAGAAAGGGAATTTAGGATTGGGAATGCCAATGTGACTTAATATTTCACCAACAGGAAGGCCTTGATAAATAAGACACCACAGAAAATGATTAACTTTGGGCTCCGGTAAAGAATTCCAAACATGGGAAAGTCTGGAAGCCAGGTGGAATGAGCAGAGTACAAGCCCCAATAAGAATTGATTTTTGAAATGGGAGGTGAGAGAAGGCTCGAAGCTAGTAAATAGTGCTGAAATTATAAAGGAGAAAGGAAATCTCTTGATTCCATCTCCAGTCCCGCCACCAAGCATCTGAGGGTTTAAGCCCAAGTTTGTGGAGCATAACGTCAGGCATCAATTCTTGAATTCTGTAAATAGACGGGAGGTCTAAATTGGAAAGATTAAATTTTGTCTTGAACTCAGGCCATGACATCCAACTTCTACGGGAGATCAAATATAGAATCATGTGAATTATTTTGCGAGAGAGTTGGAAAGATTTGATTCCTAGAGTTTCCGTAAGTGGAAGTCTATCATCAGTGATGATGGGAGATCACCAGAGGTTATGAGAATTAAACAAGATCACAATATGAAATTCATTGTCAATCTAATGTAGTAGTGGTTTTGCCAATTCGAAAGCTTCCCATATGTATTTGGCCATGAAAGTGCCAGAAATCTTAATCGGGACCCTAGTGATAATCAAGGTGTGCAACCCAATATTGTTCCAACATATTTTTCCATAGGGAGCACCGGAAGAAATAAATGTTGAAGCATGATTTTAGGCTTGATTTCCCGAGAGGTCATGGGGAGACAACAGACATCCAAAGCCACTAAATGAAATCCAAATGAACCTTAACTTTCACATTGAAGGTAGTCCTGAGCACTTGGAAATATTGACGAAGGAGGCACTAGAAGGACACTAACAAGCAAAATAATACACATGAGTGATAGCTAGAATCTTGGTGCACACTTTGAATTTTCAATCAAGAGAGAATATTTTAAATGACCACTTTGAAAATTTGTGTTGAACTATGTCAATCACATACTACCAAAGCATGGCACAGTCGCTATTAAAGGCAAAATAAAAGCCCAAGAATTTAAATTTCTCACCTTTTCCAATAAATTTCCAAGGGTAAGCCTTCAACTAGTTAGGCATCGACATACAACTCTTTCTATAGCCCAACATATTATCCACTTGAATGTTGGGTTCTGAAGTAAGGTAAAAATTATTAAGGCATCTAGAGTTAGGAAGGAATCATCGGTAAATGACCATTAATAAGTTTTATCGTATAATCTAGAAGGAAATCTCTTGAATGCAAACTTGATTAGTATGACAATCAATGTAATGACTAAGGCATCATCGGCAAGAGCAAACAAGGTCATCACAAGTGGGAACCCCCGTTTGATAGAGTAGAAGAGGACAATCACGAGACGACTTATGATCATTGATGGTTAGGCAAGCTGACGCATTGGAAAATAGAGTTCAGACCGCCAAAGTGAAGAGTTTGCTAAAACCTAAGTTTGTGAGCATAGCTAAAATGAAAGGTCACTTGATGCGATCAAAGGCCTTTTCAAATTCAATTTTGAGAAATAATGGGCGTTATAGAGAAATATGAGCCGATTCTATTCCCTCCCAAACAAATATAATATTATCCGAATGTATCATCCTTTGACAAAACCCTTCGCTTTCGGGTGAATATTTTTGGCAATAGATTAGTAATACGATGAGCCGAGCCTTAGCAAGAATTATATAGGAGATATTTAACAAGGTGATATGCCTCCAACTAGTTATCTATTCAGATCTCCAAATGTAAGAATGAAGTATATGTTGCCTTGATTGATGAAACTCCCAAGATAATTGGATTGGAGAGCTTCATTATAGACATGAAATAGATCGGGGCCAACAAAAGACCAAGTTGTTTTGTAAAATTCACACGAGAAAACCATCCAATCTAGAGATTCATCATCATATCAACAACATGGCATAGAGCTCATCTAAAGAAATAGGGGCATTGCATTGGTCCCACTCCTTAGGAAAACTCTTGACTAACACAACCTCGATACATTTTTGTAAAATGGAATCTCACTTAATCATAGCCTCTTGAGCTTGAAAGACTAACCGATAAGTCTCAACGAAGGCAGTGGAAATCTCAGAAATTTCGTGAGCCACTAATGTGAATCATGGATAGATTTTATCTATTGATGAGCATGCTTAGCTCGAGAGGATTTGAAGAAGTGTTTTGACATTTTGTATCCCACTTTAAGCCAATGTAACCTTGACTGATTTATGCACCACGGGCCGATGAGATTCAATGAGCTTGAGCTTATGCCAAATTTTAGTAGCCTAAATCCGAAGGGGAATTTCAAAAGGTTTGGTCTTAAGAAAATAAAAATCCTTCTAAATTATTTATGCAGAACCAATTCCACCATTTTATGAACTCATGTAACATGCTTGCCAAAAAGTCGAGAGAAATGGGTGGTATGTTGAATCACCCCTTCCCACCACTCATTCCAGATAGAAGCAAATGGAGGATGTGGCGCCATGTTCCAAACTTTAACTATAAGAGGGAACACTCTGTATGACTCAACAAAGAGACATTAAGAAGGAATTGATTTGAAGGGACTTTGAAAGGGGGCCCATGCCAATTAATCTTAAATGAGATTAGATGATGATCTAAAAAATCACATCTGACCACACCATGATAAGAGAGGAGCCTTGCATGTCAAAATAAAAATAACTTGTTGTGAAATAATTACATGATCAAGCCTTTTGATTTTAAATAAATACCAATAATATCAAGGCTACTTAAATCCTGTCAATCTAAACGAATAGAGTATTTGTGAGAGGGATCTGTAAGATCCTAAACATTCCATGAGATGAAATTCATGAAAAATCAGACATATCAAACTCCCCCTGCCCATCTATAATACCATCCTCCGAGCCAAGAATGGAAAAATTATTAGCAAGCGAGATCTGGTCTGAATTAGAAATCTCAACTTGAATGGAGTGGTGTTTGGCCCCATTATCTCCACGCACATTATAGGACACCTTTCGGGGTGGACTATGAGAACATCGCAAAGGAAGAGATGTTGAAGCAATTCCCGAGTATTCTCGAACTTGAAGGAATAACCTACCTTTGCGAAGGTTTGGAAGGAATGGAAATCGACGAGCGAGACAAATCCAAGGATAACTCATCCTTGGATAGAGTGGGAGAAGGAGAGGGGGTAGATGAAACCACGGGAGTGGGTTTCGAACTAGATCCCTTCTTATTCCCCTTCGTGGTCCAACCATCGATCGGGGGCCATCTTTTGGCTTGACACTGTGGGTAGCATCACCACCGACTTGGAATGAGTGAGCAGAGGATAATCAAGAATGCAGGTGGTTCAGGGCTTGAAAATGAAAACATGTGTTGGGAAAGTTAAACTATACCATCTTTTAAGATATCTATAGGGACCCAACTTGAATATCCAGGTGGTCCCACAGATCTTTCACGAGGTTAAATTTGACACATACTCACTTTTTTGGATGAGTGTAATAAATGCTCTTGTTCGTGGCATATCACCCTATCAATGGGTTTCCCTATTTCGAAGATTAATAGGAAGACCAAGAATTTCAATCCAAACTAGAATTTTCAATGAAACTTGGCTAGTTAGGTTAAAGTCGGGAGTTCACTAAGAAAGTGCTCACAAGGTATTTCCCAAATACCAACAAGTCACCTTATGGAAGAGGTCTTAGAGATGAGAATGTGTAGACACTAGTATTTGGTATCGTTCCTCCCCTTCATCCTATGTTTTCTCTCTTTCATTAGGTTTATCCATTCAAATCTCATTTCCCAAAGAACTACATATTTAAAAATTATATGACTTGGTTTTATATTTGGTTTTTTTAAAAAAACTATAAGATTGTAGTCCATTTTCCCATGATTTGGATGACCAAATCTTGTTTTTTTTTTTCCTTTGGTGAAAAGTTAGATGTCGTTGTCTATCTTGGGATGGATTTTATTTTGTATTTTTTCAAGCAATATTTTTTTTAATGATTTTTTCCATGAAAGTGGTCTGAAATTTTTTTAGAAAATGGAGCACTTTCCATTTTCCCACCATAACTATATCAAAAAATATCAAATCAAATATATAATTTTTTTAACGTGTATAGAATTTTTCCATGCTTGGGATGGTATAGGTTTTATCACATTTTGATAAGCAAAACAAAATTTGCAGTCTTAAACGTAGACATGAACATTCACGGGAAAAAATGTCTTAAAGACCTATTGTTAGTAAAAAATTATAAAATGATATTTATCTTATTCTATTCACTTTAAAATCAATATTTCTACGAAAGCTAACAGTCTCCCTATACGATGGTACCATTTTTGTGAGATGTTTTCAATTTTTCAGCATGGTTCAAGTCCATGGAAGAGAAAATTTGAAGTTTTTGACCTTTTACATGCCATAATGACCTCCCATAGCTCTGGTTGGGGAAAAAAAATATTTCCCGAGCCTTGAGGGTCGGATTTGATGATATAGATAGAACCATGAGCATGCTTTATAAACCACAATCATGGTGCTTAATATTAGAACCACGATCACACTTTATAAACCATGATCATTTATAAAGCACGATCATGTTATTAAATCATATTTACACGCATCCCAACATGTTTGAATTACCATGTGATTTTTACTGTTTGGCCTTACTTGTATGAATTATTACAAAATTTGTCACTTTCTACATGTTTTTCTTATCACTAGAAGCAAAACATCATGGGAGATAAGAAACAAAGTCAAAAAAGGAAGTCAATAAGTAAAAAAACACCAAAAATTAGAGGTAAAAAGATTTCAAAATGTTGAGCGAATGCGGAATCTTCATGAATCAAGAAGAGGTTCATCTTCAACCCCTACTATTGTAAGCAATGAGGAACCATGTAATGTTTCTACTTATCAATGTTGAAGATGAATTAAATACTCATGATGAAGATGTTTTTACTATCAATGTTGAAGAAGAATTAAATACTCATGTGATGTAGTTGATGTTGAAATTGAAGGAGACAATGAAAATGTGAATCAAGAAATTCAGGTTGAAATTGTAGACAAGAAAAATTTGACAAAAACACCTCCTAGGATTTTACGTAAGAAACCTAATTATTTTATTGAAATTGATGAGAACATTTTGAAACCAATGTTTGAAAAACTTTCTGAATGGAAAATCAGAAGAAAAGCCACTGAAATTTGGGATAATCATTTTGAAATTTTAAATGATTCCCAAAGATGTCATTTGTTGGTTAGTTTGATGAAATTGATTAAAATGAGACCTACATTAAACACCTTAGGATTGACAACATCTAATATACGTGGTCAAACCTCTACAATTGTTGAAAACCTTCATGATGCATATCACATTGTTGGTGTCAAGAGATGCACAAGGGATAGTAATATTGTGCATCATGTACTTGCTACTAGTGTTGTAAGTGAATCAACAAAAAAAATGTGTTTGATTACGCAAACAATTCAAATGTTGAAAGTTAATCAAAAAACTCTAATGAAAGCAATTGAAAGACGTAATATCCTTCAATCACTCAATAACACCGATTTTTGGGCATTTTCTGCTAGAGCACCGCATAAGGACAAAGATATATTTGATGTTATAAGAGAAGTTGTTATTCAATTTTGGCATGATAACACTAGAGTTTCACCTAATACAAGAGATGTTGTAAAATGGAGAGTTGGTTCTACTAATCGTGAACCACATCCAAAGCATTTCTTAGATATGACTCAAACTCAATTTTTCATAAGTTTGAATAGAACATCTAGAAATTAAAATTAGTCAACATTTTTTTGAAATGTTGAAACCATTCTATGTGAAAATCAACCACGCTCGCACCACTTGTTGTTGTAGGCAACATGTTGAATTTGCGATGCATTATGCTAAATTTTTACGTATTCATTCTGATTTTCATTCTAAAACTATGTTATCGAAATGTGGTGTTCAAGTTCCACCAATATCTTCCAGGGATTTCATTCCTACGATATTTTTGAAAGAGAAGTTGGACAATTTTTTTATAGTCATGATTGTTTAGATGGAAGTTGTGGTACGTGCGGCGGATTACCTAAATTGGAAAGTTACATCCATGAGAAAATTGAGGTGTAATAGACATAATTTAGTTGAGTTTGATAAATATAAATCAGTACCATACCAGTTGAAAGATGGAAAGGAGTCTAAATGGTGTGAGCTAGTTACAGAACATATGCTTGTTTTTCAATTTATGAGAAAATTTAAGGATGAAATTGTTTATGAGTATGCTAGGCATACACACATAGAGCTCGATGGTTGGATGAATAGTTCAAGATATGCAAGGACACATTTCCTATTGGTACTATTGTTTTAGTGGTCAATTTTGTAGAGAATTACACATTGCAACCACAAATGGAGGTTCAATCACAATATTACAACTCAACAGAGTTGCCATTTTTGTGCATGCATATAACATTTATACATTCTCTTGACAGTATAGAGAATGATCAAAAAAATTTTTTAAGAGAGTACCACTTTTATATCAGTGATGATCATACTCATTCTACTAAATTTGTGCAAGGGTGTTTCCAGTTATTTTATGGAAACTTGTCTGATAGGGACATCCACTTCAATCAACATTATATATGGTCAGATAATTACACATCTCAGTTTAAGAATGCATGAATGTTTTATTGGATGAGCAAGATGCACGTCAAGATGGGTGTGTAACATATTTGGAGTTTCACTAAGGCTGGACATGGAAAAGGAGAGCATGACGGTGCAGGGGCATGTGTGAAAAGAGATCTTGCAAGAGAAGAGTTGAAGTACAAAGATGGTGCTAAATTGAAAGATGCAAAGAGCATAGTGGAATGGTGTATTGACAACATGGCCCGAGGTTCTCAAGAAAATTCCATAGTTCACAAATATATTTTTGGTTGATAGAGGAACAACAAAAATTGCTAACTACGAGGATTGTATGACACTCACAGGGTCCAATGATATGCACTCATTTTGTAGCTCAGATGCTACTTCATGGGCCACATGGACAAGAAATTTGGCATGTTTTTGTGCATCTTGTATCAAATTTGTCACTTTGTGAGTGTGATTCACAAGAATGGGTGGATGGATGGATTTGTAGGCCTCTAACTCCACTTCCCAGTTATCAACCTCCACAGGCATTATGACTTGTTTCTCCAGATGAAGTTGCAACATCCAAGGACTTTGATGAAATTTTGATTTTGGTGTGACAAGGTAAATGGTTATTTACAATTTTTGTATTGAGTTATGTCCATTGAAATTAATATGTAATTTAAATTTGAGTTGAAACCTTTGTTTTTTTTTAGGACATGTGTTTGCAGTTATTGTGATAAAAGACAATGAAGAAGGAACAAACTATTTCTTATGTCATTGCATCGAGGAAAGAAAGAAGTTGACTTCTCTTGTTATAGATGGCAAAGATATTGAGTACCCTACTAGGGTCAGTGGTAGTTATTGGAACTTGGCTTCGATGGTATCCATTAAAAAATTCCTCTGTTTGGGTGTTTGAAGACTTTGAGACACACATGAAAATACTCTTATATTCATCTAGTTCTAGCAAAAATATTTAGCTTGTATAGATATCGAGGAAGGCCTAATAACAAGATTCTTTGGAAGGTTCGAGAGTCAGATCATGAAGCAATCATGTCCGCTATTCAGAGTAGATCCATCTGATGGTTCATTGGAATGAATTTACATGCTCACGTCTAGTATATATAATTTCTTTGAAGTGTTTAAATTTTTCAACCAGATCATTCAAGTTCATATATTTTATTAAATTTGTGTATTTTGTATATATCTAGTATATGGTTTTGATTCAACTTAAATTTCTTTGACTAACACTTTTATGCAGGTTAGTGGTGCCAAAAAAGCTTCCACTTTCACATCTTGATGGTGAACATTGGAATGAATTTACATGAGCTCTCTTCTAGTATATATAATTTCTTTGAATTGTTTAAATTTGTTATTCTAGATTCAAGTTCATATATTTTATTAAATTTGTGTATTTTGTATATATCTAGTATGGTTTTGATTCAACTTAAATTTCTTTGACTAACACTTTTATGTAGGTTAGTGGTGCCATAGAAAATATTCCACCTTCACGTAGTCAATCTGGTGTTAAGATAATTTTATTTAGTAGATAATTTTATATTCTCGAAGCTTAAGGGATTTTTTTACAAGAAAAAGAAGCAACTAACTTTTTATGCATTTTCCTTAGCCTAGTAAACGAGGAGCATAGAAACAAAAATGCCTCCCATGTTTATTATGTGTAGTGCATAGTCGGTTTGGTGCCATACCATTTGTAAAAATATAGCATTTGAGAGATTTTCATTGTTTTAAGAAAAAAGAGAAGCAATTGAGAGATGGAAAAAATATGTATTGTAGGGTCCCTAGGGGTTAGGATCTAACGGATCTCTAGGTGTCATGGAGTCCGAGTAATCACCCGTCAAGTTGAACATTTTGGTCTCAGGCTCTTAAGGGACTACGCCGAACAAGTAGCCTCCCAAGTGTTGTCATACAAAAAATATCCCTTTACCTAGCCACCTTGACATGGACATGTTGGTCATAGTTTGTTTGGTGCCATGACCCACCATTTGCAAAATATAGCATTTGACAGCCTTACACTAGCTTAAACTGCACTATTTCACACGTTTGCAAACAATAGGGCAGCGAGAGCACCATTGGAGAAAAAAAAAAAAAAGAGATATATATTGTAGAGGTCCCTACATGCAAGGTGTAGGATCTAACGAGACATCTCTAGGTGCCATGGAGTCCGAGTAATCACCCATCAAAGTTGAATGGTTTTTTTGGTCTCAGGGCTCTTAAGGGACTACGCCCGAACAAAGTAGCCCGAAAGCAATGACATTGTCACACACCAAAATGATGCCTCCTCTAGTGTTTACCTAGCCACCCAGATGTGTTGGTGTAGTTTTTTGGTGCCATGACCCACCATTTGCAAAATATAGCGTTTGATAGCCTTACACTTTGGCTCAAACTACACTATTTCATGTGTTTACAAACAATAGGGTAACGAGAGCACCGATTAGAGATGGAAAAAAATAAGATAGGATATTGTAGAGGGTCCCTACACTAAGGTGTAGGATCTAATGAGATGTCTCTAGGTGCACGGAGTCCGAGTAATCACCCATCGAAGTTGAACGGTTTTTTTGGTCTCAGGGCTCTTAAGGGACTACGCTCAAACGAAGTAGCCCGGAAGCAATGACCTTTTCACACACAAAAATGATGCCTCCTCTAGCATTTACCTAGCCACCTAGATGTGTTGGCATATATTTTGGTGCCATGACCCACCATTTGCAAAATATAGCATTTGACAACCTTACACTGGCTCAAACTACACTATTTCATGTGTTTACAAACAATAGGGCAATGAGAGCACCGATTGGAGATGGAAAAAAAAAAAGATAGGATATTTATAGAGGTCCCTACACTTGAGTTTGTAGGATCTAACGAGATGTCTCTAGGTGCCATGGAGTCCGAGTAATCACCCGTCGAAGTTGAATGGGTTTTTGGTCTCAGGGCTCTTAAGGGACTACGCCCAAACAAGTAGCCCGGCAATGACACATTGTCACACACAAAAAAATGATGCCTCCTCTAGCATTTAGCCACCTAGATGTGTTGGCATAGTTTTTGGTGCCATGACCCACCACCGCTTGCAAAATATAGCATTTGATAACCTTACACTTGCTCAAACTGCACTATTTCACATGTTTGCAAAAATAGGGCAGCAGAGCACCATTGATTGAGACGAAAAAAACCAAGATATATTGGATATTGTAGAGGGTCCCTACGCTGAGAGGTGTAGGATCTAATGAGACATCTCTAGGTGCCATGAGTCCGAGTAATCACCCGTCGAAGTTGAACAATTTTTTGGTCTCAGGCTCTTAAGGGACTACGCCCGAACGAAGTAGCCCGGAAGCAATGACCTTGTCACACACCAAAAAATGCCTCCTCTAGCATTTACTTGGCCTATGTGTTTGGCATAGTAGTTTGGTTTGGTGCCATGACCCACCATTTTTTAAAATATAGCATTTGATGACAGCCTTACACTAACTCAAACTACACTATTTCACGTGCATTTGCAAACAATAGGGCAGCGAGAGCACCGATTGGAGATGGAAAAAAAAAAGATAGATATTGTAGAGGGTCCCTACAGGTGTAGGATCCAATGAGACATCTCTAGGTGCCACGGAGTCCGAGTAATCACCCATCAAAGTTGAACGGTTTTTGGTCTCAAGGCTCTTAAGGGACTACGCCCAAACGAAGTAGCCTAGAAGCAACGACGTTGTCATGCACACAAAAATGATGCCTCCTCTAGTGTTTACCTAGCCACCCAGATGTGTTGGCATAGTTGGTTTGGTGCCACGACCCACCATTTTGCAAAATATAGCATTTGACAACCTTACACTGCTCAAACTACACTATTTCACGTGTTTGCAAACAATAGGGCAGCGAGAGCACCGATTGGAGATGGAAAAAAAAAAGATATGATATTGTAGAGGTCCCTACTGCACCAGGTGTAGGATCTAATGAGACATCTCTAGGTGCCACGAGGACGAGTAATCACTGTCAAGTTGAATGGTTTTTGGTCTCAGGGCTCTTAAGGGACTACGCCCGAATGAAGTAGCCTCGGAAGCAATGACAACGTTGTCACACACCAAAAATGACCTCCTCTCTAGCATTTACCTAGCCACTGATGTGTTGGCATAGTTGGTTTTGTGCCATGACCCACCATTTGCAAAATATAGCATTTGACAACCTTACACTAGCTCAAACTGCACTATTTCACGTGTTTGCAAACAATAGGGCAACGAGCACCCGATTGGAGATGGAAAAAAATTAAGATAAGATATTGTAGAGGGTCCCTACACCAGGTGTAGGATCTAATGAGACATCTCTAGGTGCCACGAGAGTTTGAGTAATCACCCATCAAAGTTGAATGGTTTTTTGGTCTCAGGGCTCTTAAGGGACTACGCCCGAAAAAGTAGCCTGAAAGCAACGACGTTGTCCCACACCAAAAATGATGCCTCCTCTAGCATTCACCTAGCCACCCAGACATGTTTGGTGCACATAGTTGGTTTTGGTGCCACGATGTCCCGAGGCATGAATTCTCACTACTCACCTCCGTTCATTTCCTAGGACTGCCTAGAAAAGGTAGTTTGTAAACAATTATGCCACGAAGGCTCAAGGAATGCCATGACCCTTGAATTCTTGGGTGCGACTAGAGAACTCCTTCACTCAAGTTTTTTTTAGATGGTTCTTGGTTTGGATGACCGAGCACCAAGTTGTGATCGTCATAAGTTTTTCACTTGAAAAACGTGAATTGGGATTAATAGGGAAGGGGTTCTTGGCTCTAGATCGGGTGGTCTGACTCCAAACCGGGCCTCCTAGAGCCCACCATAGCACCCAAAGGCATATACCCCCCAATCGATGCATTTGGTGGTGACATTTTTCTCCCATGACATCTCGGGCATGACTTCTCACTACTCGGCTCACATCAATGAGATTGCAACAAGGTTAACACATTACCATGTAAATACTCTAATGATTGTTTGATCTCTTTTTAAAGCATGTTAATACACAATAGAGTGTTAATAATATTTTTTGCATATCTTGTGCCAACTAAACTACAATGTTTCTATATTTTTTTAAACAAGTGAATTCAAATTAGGACCTTATTGTTACACACATCAATAACACTTAATTTGGACTAATACTTAACAAATAAATTGTAAGTACACTAAAAACATATAAAATGACTTGTAATAAATCCCTCAAGACCATTTTTAATTGTGTACATTTTTCCCACTTTGGAGTGTGTTAACCACGTGCTTAAAATAAGAAAATTGATATAAGTCCACACTTGAATCTCTTGAAAAAAATGATCTTGCACCCAAGAACCTTCAAAACCATTATATAACATAACATCATATATCATATATATCATATGGATAATGGTCACATAATCGAGGCCATCAAATCAAATCAAACATAGAACTAATATGGTTATGAAAACATACATAGAAGGATATCATGTGCAATGAAATCAAATCAAACATAGAAGTAATATCGTTATGAAAACCAACATGGATATAATGTATCAAACTAAGTGTGCCACGTGTCTCTAAAATATAAGTTCATAATGTATCAAACTAAGTGTGTCATACATATAGGACCACATGTGGTCACATAAGGCTATATACATGGACTATATGAAGAATCATGAACTAGGACCAGATGGCATATATATATCTATACATCCAGGTCCTATGAATCTAATCATGAAACATCTTCCCTCTCTTCCCCTGCTAGAAGAAGCATGTCCACGACTGTGGATGTAGTGGAGGGAGATGCCACTACGATTTCATCCATGTGTTCCTAGGCATCTCTAAGAAGGCCTGCAACCTAGCCTACACACATTCATAAACAACAAGTTTTTAACACCCAAATTTTTAAAATACATTCAAAATTTAGAAACTTAGAATTTATAATGCATGTGAAATCTTACCACAATCTCATGATCCCTATCAATTTGTCATCGACGTTTGCAAGGGTCAATGGTAGACTCGAGGGTAGGCTACATACAAATAAATAGTTCAAATTAAATATTTCATGTACAAAATTTGATATTATAGATAAGTAATAAGAAAAAATTCCTCCAAAATTTAACAAATTTGAAAAATTGTACCTGAGTTAGTGGATCTGCAGATGCTATGGCAACATCTACAAAACCTCCACAATCTGCATATAGGGAGGAGTCTCTCTGGCAGTCATAAGCTATACAAAAAAACATGTACATATCAATATTAATCTACATGAAGTTGCCACATAACATACCCAAAGCATAATCGACACATAACAGACCAATGTATTAATTTGCTAATAGAAACCAACCAAGGCTCTTAATATCTTCTTCCCAAGTTTATTTTCCTTTTATGATTGAGAGTACAATTTGTCTACAAAAAGTGTCAGAAGTGAATGTGTTCCCAAGACTAGTGCAATGCTCTTAATGCCTTTCTTATTGCATATTATCATGAAGTAGAATTATATACCTTCCCAATTAATATAACCTAGTATTTTGAAACCACCCGAGGCTTGCAAAACCTTCCATACAAGTTGATCTTTGAAAAGAGACAATTTCACAACTTTGACTAGGTTGTCTAGTAAAATGCGGAGAAATTTTACATACCAACAATGTCTAAGATTGAAAATGCAATAGATAAGGTTAGAAGGCATAAATAATGTTTGAGCTCGAGGGAGGTCCACTAGTTTCTTATGAGCTTTATCATTGATTTATCTTTCCCCAATCTATGAATTTTGTCTCATTACTGATGGTGGAAATGACCTAGATATTTAAGGCTCAAAACACCATATCACCTTATCTCCTTTTACTTAAATTACAAATGTGATGACATTAAAAATAACATCATTGAAATCATACTTTTGGAGTCTCTCATAGACTTAGGATCTACCCTATTTGTAAAATTGGAGCCATGACAAATTAATTTCCTTTAGAGACTATTCTTGATGATTTTCCTAGTAAGTTAACACACCATTAATGCTCAAGTCATTGTAAACCTCACAAACATGGATTTTGAAGTAAGTATCAATAGAGTCTTTTCTTAGTTGTGCTAATGGAGTACATGAATCCTTTCTCACTTCCCAAGAATTTGGCTCATAATTATTTATGCATGAAAATAATAAGTCTACACATTTAGTGAGATATGGAAGTCAATCACCTTATTGAGACTATTTTTGGCCAAGTATTTGAAAATTTTGAATGTGTCTAGTATAGTCAACTTGTCTTGAAAGATATCAATTTCAACATGTCTATTTTATAATTCTTTAATCTACAAGAAGTTAGTTTACAATGTGGAACATGGCTCAAAGCCATGGTACTAAAACATCATTTTATTTCAATAATGGAAATGATTGAACTTGTATCACTAAGAAGTTGGGTACTTGAAATATATTGTTCAGGAAGCTAAATTTTTTTTGGGGGATTGTCTATAAGTAGGAAAAGTAGTATAGTTGAGTTCATGCATATTCTGAATGAACCACTTTTTCAATCTTTGGAGGACTTTTGCAGTACGAGTTAGTGTATTAATAGGCTTCACAAATGACCTGTCTATAGGAGGGATAGGTGTGAAGTGAATCGACTCTAGGTATCCCATTTTGAACAACTCATTAGCATCATATTCTATGTCCTCTATGACCCATTAGAGATGAAAGTTTGTTATTTGTTGTAATGTCATTCTATAGAAGTATCGGTAATAAACATTAATCTTGTTGACACAATCTTCCCAATAATCCTCCATTTTAGGTTAATAATACTACTTATTGTCATATGACCTCCTGGAAGAGTAGGAATCTAGGTTTAATGATCCTAGGGAAGCTTTGATGTTACTCGAGTCTCCAAAATTCCTACAAGAGTAGATACACAACTGAACTTCCACAATTAGAAACAAAGTGTAAAGAGAAACTAACCTACGTAAAATCACATGAGGCATGCCAGTAGCCTCAGTGCCCAGAAGATGATGACCCACCAGGCTCCTACGTATAAAAAAAAACATATTAATATGTACATGTACACGTGAAACATTATACACGAACATTAAAAATGTGTATTTAATAATAAAAGTGCAATCAAATGAAATTTGAAATGTAAGTAACTTGAAACTTATGTCTATAACACACCCAACTGCATAGTAGCTAGCATGTCGATGTTCCGGATGTGTCCTTCACCGACTCTTGTTGTTTAAAATAAAAAAATATTAGTTTTTACATGTATGTACATGACATAATCAAATACATATATATTAAAATCTCAAATGAATTAAACTATTGTATATATATATATATATTTTTATTTGACATTTACCTGTGAAAGACCAAGATCATTTGCACTAGTTCCAAAAACATCCACCATCATCTCATCTAGAGAAAAGAAATCATGTGATCCAACAAATGATGTCTCACCCATAGTGCATACAGACACCACATGATCCATAGTGGTGTGGTGTGCTAGAACTAGCACCTCCACCAACATCACCAGATGTAATCTGGTCACTATGTTGGGTCAGAGTGTCAGTGAGCTCCTTAATGCATGTAGTGTGTCAATCTCCACAACCTCCTTCACTATGTAGGAGGGATAACTGAAGGTAGTGGGGGTTTTGGGGCATGGGGATCCTTGGTTGACCAATGCATGCACCAGGTCTACTCTATGTAGAGCCACCTCCTCACCCATAAAACTCAAAAAAGTCAAAATAATTTGGGACCTCATTAAGCACGAACTCACAATATAATTTCTTCAAAAATAGAGAGGAACCTCATTGTTTTTTGCATGGTGGATAATAAAAACCATCCACCATCGGTCCCAAAAATTGTTCTTGATTCGATCATCATGGCACCAATGGATTGGGAACCATTTGCAAGTAGTTGCGGGGGCATTGGTTCTCGGGTCAGTAAATAATGCACAAATGTGGTCTTTTGTAATTTTTTATCTTTTACGGCCGCATGGGATAATTTATCTACATACCACCACCTACAATCACCTCTAAAGGTATTCCATCTATCTATTTGGTTGGTTGGTTGTGAGTCACTTCACCAATCAATGTTTGCAATGTGTTGGCTAAAGTCATGTGGGATGGATTTGTGGCATGATTTTGTCTTATTGTCTAAATAAGGTTCTCAATGGAAATTTTATTTTGTCATATTCTTCCAATGATATCAACTTGTGTTCCTACTTGGTTTCATGGGGATAGAAGGAGCCACATGAGGTGGATCTACGTTTGGAGGAGGGTTTTGAGGAATGTTTGGAGGGTTTTGAGGAATATTTGGATGGTTTGCAGGATTACAAGCTTGCCGAACAACTGACAAAACAAAAAAATTGTATACATAAACAAAAAATTGAAAAACCCATGAAAATCACAAAAATAACCTAAAATGCAAGAAATTTGATCAAAATCGAGGGCTTAAATCTTCAAAAATAATCATTGTTAAAATTTTGTGAAAATGGGGAAAATGAGGGGTCATGGGTCTATTTTTTTGTCTTAGAGGACCGCGATTGGGTTTATAATCTGCAATCACGGTTTTAGGTTCAAAATCCCCAAACCTGTAAAAAAATAGTCCACGATCACGATTCAAAATGAGATCGTGGTATGTGAATTTTAGGTTTTTATGTCCACTTTTTTGTCCACCAACTTGCTGCACTTACCCATATCACCCCACCTAATAATTAAATACTCAAAAACCATCCAAATCATGAATCCCACTCATAAAATCAAATCCATTATTTCACCTAATCACTCAAATCATATCCCCCACTCACTTAATCGGTTACTTTGTCAAAGGTTTTAGGTAAATTTTCTATATAAATACATGTCTTCCCTAGAACTGAATTTGTTGGGCATCCCCGCATATATGATCTAATCCATTTTTTTCTTAGTTTCCTCTGCTTCGTAGGTTTATTCAAATCATAGCAGATCAATCACCTTTAGCACCCATATCCACCATATCACATTCAAGGTACCTTAAATCTTCCATCATTCGAGGTTATTTGATTTATTTTTATCTAGCTCACTAACCTAGATAGGGATGAAGAAATTTCGAGCAAAATTATGGCACACCCAAAGGGTCCAATCCCGATATGATCAATTTTTTTACTTTACTTGTCTTATGCAGATGTCGTACGTATAATGGCTATCCTTATTCATAGTTGTCATCCATTTAGATATCTTGTGAATATTTAATTTTTAGGCTTACTTGTTTGTAGGGTTTATTGTTATCTCCATCAGTGTGGTTTTCTTCTTACATTCATTATTTCTATGTCATCTTGAGGTAAGTGCTCTTCTTGTTTTCAATCGGCTTGTTATTTGGTTGTTTATAGTTAGTATCAAGTTTATTTTTATTATTAAATAAATAATAATAATAAAGTAAAAAATCAAAAAAATTATTGAGGTTTACCCCCTAAACTACCCATCTCCTATCTATTTTTCCTCAACTCACCGCGCTTGCCACCTCCCCTATCCCTTTCCCCTAGCTCGATCACCTCTCTCCCGACTCAACTAATTTCTCTTTCCACCGATTCCACACAACTCCCTACTTCCGAGCTATTCCCTTACCCAACTCGCTCCCCTTCCCACCGACCTCACATACCCCTCTCCTATCCCGTCTCTCCATTATAACCAACTCCCTACCCAACTCACGGAGCTCTTTACCTACCTACCAAAGAAACCCTCTAGCCACTCGGTCGAGCTCTCTCTCACATCCCACCCAACTACCTACATGAGCTACCACGTATCTCCCCCTCACCACCCCATCCTAACAACCTCGTCCTCACACCTCGTTCCCTCGTAAAGACCCCCTCACCTCTCGACCGAGCCACTCAACTCCAAGTAGCCCTCACCTCATTCCACGCACACACCGAGCCCTCCTGACTAACCCACCAACAAATCTACCCTCCACACTACCTTGTGCCTTCCCTAACTTGGTTCCTTGGTTGAGCCATCCTCACCACCCCATTCCTAACTCCAACATCATGTGTTATGCCACTAGCCACTCGGCCACAACCCCGATCCCTATCCGACACCGAGCTAACTCCGTATCATCTCTAAAGAAACCCACCATGCCATTATTCACATTTCTTCTCGCCATAAACCATATTTTTCTTTTGTATTAATTGTAGGGTCGGTATTTTTAGCAATGCAGGGTGGTCGAATGTTGTTATATCGACATGACTCGCCAATAATTCCACTCTTCACCGATGACAAGGACATTGACTTGGGTTTGATCAACCTTGGCGGTCATATTATTTTTATCTTTTCATGAGATTGCACACAATTTTCTTTCCTTTGATATCGTCATTTGATATGCATGCACGTATCCATTAACATGTTACATCATCAACCCCTTACATGACACTTGTTTCATACACTCACATATTAGTTCCTATTTTATATGTTTAATCTTCCCATTCACATTATATTGTTGTAGTTTCATTCCCATAAAGAATACTTACGTTCACCTAG
Source organism: Taxus wallichiana var. yunnanensis (assembly GCA_018340775.1). Classification (NCBI taxonomy): domain Eukaryota; kingdom Viridiplantae; phylum Streptophyta; class Pinopsida; order Cupressales; family Taxaceae; genus Taxus; species Taxus wallichiana. Next base: position 976,050,605 of record CM031242.1, on the reverse strand, counting down.
ATTCCACTCTAGTTTCTCACAACTTTAGTCTATATCACATTTTGTCATTTTTTGTAAATTCCACAACTCATGTCATCATCACATCAAATATATCTACCCTATTAAATTTGTCTTCGTGATCCTTCAAAACCATAATTTTCAACATATAAGTCCACATTCCCGTCCTAAAAGTCTACTCTCCCCACCCACTTTTCGTCTTGTCCTCTTAAAGTCCACACTCCCATCCTAAAAGTCTACTCTCCCCACCCACTTTTCATCTTGTCCTCTTAAAGTCCACATTCGATCATTTTATAGTTTATTTTGTTTATAGTTATTCTTATTTATAGTTCACAAATAAACAAAATGCACACATTAATATTTTGTGGTTTATAGGTTATCCTATTATAACATAGTTCATTTAATAATTTCATATCACCTCATCTTTAATAATTTGTATCATATGTTCTTTCATAGTCTATTTCATCGTTTATTTCATAGTTTAGTTTATATTCTATCGATAAGTTTTTATATCTTCTATATTCTAAATACGAACATTTTTCACTACAAATTTTAATTAGATTAATTATTTTTATTATTTTTATTCTTACTTTATAAACAAAGTACTTAGGACATCTAAATTATTTTCTTATTTTGTTGACCACGTGCACTAATTGTTTTAATTACTTTTGCAAGTGAAATCTACGACACTACGACCACAATATTACGTTGTCAAAGACAATTATTGAAACATAAACACGTCATAAATCCTTTTCACTAACCCCTTCCGCAATCATGAATGATGCAACTTTTAGGGTCCCCAGATGTTCTTGGTCACTAACTATAGCTTTCAAATACGTCATTATCACATATAGTCAAATTAAAAGGAACAAGTGTTATCCAAGTATTCCTCATTTTTCCTATTCCCTCCTTTCGGCATTACAATTTCTCTTTCCTGCACATGTCCTCATCAAAAGATCACACTTCATTGTAATTTTAAAAAAACCTTTCTTTTTTACATCATGTTTGATCACATAGTTTAAATAGGGGTTTAACCTTCTACATCTCACATTACCACACACAACCTAGACTCACGAACAAAATCAACACATCAAAACATCTCCTTACCCGGTTCACTGTTTGGGATTTCATCACCCAATAGAAGCTGCCTGAGACTCTCCCTAGCCAAAACTACTGGAAACTAGCCTTAGACTGTCATTCCTTAGGTGCCTTCATTATCCACTTTTCTTTTCTTTTCACATCTTCTAATTAATCATGATGATAAGAAACTTGTTTCTTGATTTGTTTGTTAATAAATTACATAAACAAATGTTCGTCTATTTCATGCCTATTGTCATTATCAAAACAAAACAACAATCCACTCCATCCAATGACATCCCTTCCCCTAATGATCTCTCCCAACAAGATTCTACACTTGAGACCACACCTTCGGTTACCCAACCCCTTGTCTCCATGGTCTCGCCTCATGAGGACCATGTCATCCAAAATCATCCCCATCTTGGAACCAATACCCATGTCCCTCATCAATCTAACCTTTCTAGACCAACTACATCTCCCACTCCTTTAGAAACTCTTGGACCTCCTCCTAACCCCATATATGATTTCTTATTTCGTAAATCCCCCACAATCCTTCAATCCTATCAATATACTCAATCGGTGGATCATATTCCCCCACGTCAGTTTTTGTCAACTCTATTCCATCTCGCTACTAGTATGCCTATCCAACCATCTCAACCTCTTAACACTTACATTCCTACCCATCATATGCTCTAACCATCTCAATCTCTTAACACTCATATCCCCACTTATCATTTACCACAACTTGCTCAATCCCAACAATCACATCACGTCCCTATTTCTCAACATCAACCTATGCAAAAACTTACCCAATCTCAACCCATGACACATATTAATCCTTATCAAACAATTCCCCAAACACCCACACATCCGCAAATTAATCAACCGTCTTATCAAATGATTCTACAAACATCCCACCCACAAAGCTTATCAACTACCTTATCAAGCTACATTTCATGCCACACAACCAATCCAATCCCAACCTAACATCACGTCAAACGATCTTATTCATGCTCTTATGAATAGGTTGGCTAGTCTAGAAGCCACTACCTTGGCACCCAAGGTTACTTTATCCTACGAAAAATATGTAATGAACCAATTCATCCGTCAGTTCCTATCAAACCTTACCCTCCTCATTGGGAGCTTCCCAAGTTCATTAAATTCAACAACAAGGAAGATCCCCAACAACATCTTCGTGCATTTAAACATGCATGTTATCTTATTGCACATGATCAAGACCTAATGCTTCACACTTTCCCCATGTCCTTGTCTAGTCCCGCTGTTAGACTGGTACAATAGTATACCTCAATACTCGATATTTTCCTTCACCCAACTCACACAGTTGTTCTTAGAACACTTTTTGATCAATATTGCATGCAAAATCACTATCATTGACCTATACACCATCTCGATAGTTTGAAGATGAGTCCATCACAAAAAATTTCACACAATGGTATGATGTTATAAACCAACTATCCTTTTCTCTTCCATGCAAACTAAACTCATCAAACTCTTCTCGCGTTCATGTGTGAAACATATATCATCTACCTTACAAATCCAATCATTCAAACCTTTGACGAAGCCTTCACCATGGCTCACAAACTCAAAACCCATGCCATTGAGCAAGGTCATCTTAAACTTAGATTGACCAAACCTAAAATTGAATTTACTAAACCATCCGCACATAACAACACATTTAAGGGTGTAACCAATGTCGTGGTTGTTAAGTCCTCATCCGCACCTACATCTAGCACGTGGCCTCAACAACAAGCCCCTAGACCATCTCCTAACTATACCCCTTGGGAATCCTATAGTTTTGTATTTGACAAGTTGATGGCAGTACACTCCATCCAACTTCCTCCCATACGACCCGTGGACGACTCACGACCCAAGCCTATTTGGTATCACAAAGCCCACTATTGTAAATATCATCAAGTCAAAGGTCATGACATTGAGAAATGTCGTTCCTTCAAAGATCGTATCCAACAACTTATAAATCAAGGGGATATCCAACTAGATAACTCCACCACTTCACCCAACCAACCCTCAATAGAATTATGTAACATTTTCCTAATCAACCACCAACAAATCAAACCACCCCTTTTACATCTCAACTATCAAATGCTTACACCGTTAACACCATCAATCAAGATCTCATCTCATCACCAACTTCGTATGTTCCTACCTTAGACATTATTCCCACTCCTTATTCAGAACCTATCATATCCACAACTATCACACCTATATCAACTTTTACTACTTGTCTTATACCTATACCTACTTCTACCCTTACCACATCCACATCAACTTTGAATATACCACCTACTTTATCCACTTCAATCATGCCCCAATCTATCACATCAGATTCATCCTTAGCACCTATTTCGCCCCATTGATATACACACATATTCATACATCTCTCACATCTATTCCCTTACCCACATCTACATCAAGAAAACATATCCATACATCCACACCTATAGCATCAACCCCATTCGCAAACATATCATTCTTACCTTTCAAACATTTATGAAACAACCATTCCCACCTACTTCTACACCCAATATTACTCCTGCATTTATCAGTATTACATGTCATATCTACTCCATCGGTTACCACATCCCCTTCATTAGATTTGACTACCTTACCTACATCCATTCCACCTTTACCCATTATACCATCCTTAGATTCAATCCTAGTTCCTCCTTTCGCACTTTTTTCCGTGCCAACTACCTTTACCACATTCACATTGACTTCATCCACATCTATCGTGCCCCAACCTGTCATATTCAACCCCTTGACCACATCTACATCAAACATACCCATCACCACATCACTTACATCTCCAAATATCCCAATTATGCCCACCTCCATATCAATCCCAACTACCCCTATATCTGTCATATCAACAAATCCACTTACCCCTACCTTGAAATCTTCGTCACCTATACCTATATCCTCGCATGTGGCCACATCACCTGTTTTATCCCAATATTATTTACTTAATCCTTCTATCACACCGACCATATCCTCTCGATTTGCAACTCTATCAATGATACCCCTTGAAAAATTTATGGAACAAACACCTCCACTTGAGACAAACACAGGAGGATCCGTTCTCCCTCTACAAAATCAACTATTTCCACATTGACCAAACCAAAACCTACACAATCCAAATCTCACATAGACCTTATTAATCACATTATATAAACACCTCTTTCTCCCACATATCCACCCTCATGTCTAACCGCCATTATTGATGGTCTTCCCCTAACATTATTTCATCATCATCTTCCATTTCCGCACTCATAATTATCAATGGACTTCTCCTAAAATTCACTCATCCCCATTCTACATGGCCTTGTTCCCTCTCTTTGAACTTTTCCTTTTTTCTTCATTCCTTCCTTCCTATGTGCCCACTAATCATTATCGGGGACTTCTCCTAACGTCCCTTCATTGGCATTTCCTCTTCCATTCCTCATTTACTTTTTCCCTCTTCTCACTTTCCTCCCATCCTTCCCTACCGATCATTATCGGTGGACTTCTCCTAACATCCCTTCACTGGCATTGCCTCTTCTATCCCTTCCTCTCTTTTTCTTCGCCACCTCTCCATCTTCCATTCTTCCTTGCCAATTTCTTTATTGTCTTCATCATACACCCTCTCTCTATTTTCTCGTCATCAACTTATCCTCATCTCATGCATCTCCGCATCTTTTCCAATCTGTGTCATTCCTCCCCTCTAGCTTCTCTTTACGTTCCTGATATTGCTCACTCTTCACTGAATATATTTGTTCTTGGTTTCCTTCCTTCTGCATCATTTTCTCTATTTTCCTCTCCTCCTTTCTACTCCTCGTCTTATTTCACTTCCTCTGTATCATCTTCTTCCCCTTTTTACTTCGTGTTTCCTTCTTACTTCCCCATTGATAACCTGAATCTTGGCGCGTTGTCCCATATTTTTTATCATCTCACCATCCACATGCATTTCCATGCAGTCTGTTCCATATTCTTTACCTTGGTTTTCCTCACGGTAACTTGGGCCCTTTAATCTTCTCCATATATCCGCTCTATCATCTCTTCTTCCCCCATCTTTTTCACCTTCCTCCTACCCTCCCTTTCTCATTATGTACCAATTTCTCTTCCTTTCTATGATCTTCTCCACGTTTTCTTGCTCTCTTCTAGTTTCTTTCTTTTCTCTATTCTATCATCTCTTTCTTTTTCCAATTCTTCATCTTTTTCATCTCCTTCACTTTTCCATCATCTCACACATACTTCTTTCCTTATTCCACTACCTTCATTTTGGATCTTTTTCTACCTTTTTTGTTTGCTTCTGTCATCTTCTCTCATCTTGTCTTCTCCTTTCTTGTTCATCCTTCCTTCCCTTCTCCTCTCCTCCATCTTTGTTATCCTCTTCCTCCTCTTTCATTCCTTTTTCTCCTCCTCCATCTTCGTCCACTCTATTCCATACCCTTGTCTCTTTCACTTTTAACTTTTCTTGCTCTTCTCATAATCAACCACTACTCATGTTCATTCCTTTTTTCCACTCTTACTCATTACGTCCTTCAACACATCCTCACACCTAGCATTCATGGTCAATTCCAATATTTCTCCATTTGTGCACCACTTCGTTGATCCATTTCATTACACCCCATTCTTGTCCTCCTCTCTACAACATTGACCTCTCCTCTTTTCGAGAGCTCTGTCGCCTCTTCTATCCTCGTCAGCCCTCTCGAGGGGGCATCATCATATCCATTTCTAAGAATTTCTTCCCATGGTATTTTTGTCTTTGAGGATACCATAACGACCATCACTTATCACCTTTTCCCTCGCAAGTGCCTCGCTCTATTTTTTGCTTGGCAAACGTCGATTGTAATCTCCCCTATTTCCATGAATCAACGTTTGTTCTACTTTCTTCTTCTAATATTTTCTTGTCAACAAAACATCTTCCTTAGGAAATCTCTCTTCAAAACTATTAACCCCCTCGCTTGGGGCATATTACCTCACCATCCGTATTCCAAAACAGCTTTTTCACCCCTTTTCGTGTCTGTCTTTGAGACACCTTTGTTTTCATCCTCATCCTTATGGATGCATAATTTTCACTCGATTCCTCATGTACGAAGGATTTAACATAATTTTTGCATTTCATTGCACATAATTTGGTGTTTCCCATGACCCATTGATCATCTCGGCCTACATACATGTTGTAGTGGTCTTCACCCACTCACTAGTCCGTAGAATGTTGTAGCCTGTCTCTGTTGAGACTGCAATTGTCCTCTACCGATGTGATATTGGAGTCACCGCCATATTTTTCATTATTATTGCGATCCTTTTTTCCTAGGGAATCTTGCCTTGGTTATGCGTTTACCCATCTTTTCATCACCCACCGACCTTTAACATCTATCTCTTTCAAACTCGTGATTAACTTCCTTTATGTTGTCAATCCCAAGTTTGAGGGGGAACACTCAATCAATCATATTTTTAATACTTCATCATTTTTGTCTTGTGGCTTGCCCAACGCAAACCACTCATCAAAAAGGGGAAAATGTAGACACCAATTTTTGGTATCGTTCCTCCCCTTCACCCCATGTTTTCTCTCCTTCATTAGGCTTACCCATTTGAATCCCATTTCCCACCAAAACTACATATTTAATTAATCAATCTTAATTGGTTAATTAATCCCCTTTAAATCCCTAATCCTCATTATATGCTAATGTGCTCCATATAAATCCACCTAATTAAATATTCCAAATTAAGTCATATCACCCCACCTAATAATTAAATACTCCAAAACCATCCAAATCATGAACCCCACTCAATCAAATCAAATCCATATCAAATCCATTATTTCACCTAATCACTCAAATCATGTCCCCCCCACTCACTTAATTAGGGTTACTTTGTCAAACCTAGGTTACTTGATAACCCCTAAACTAACCCCATCTCCAGGCTATAAATACAAGCCTTCCCCCCTCTTTCAAACAAGTTTGAAGTTTGAAGGAAAAATAAAGTTTGAAGATTTGAAGTTTTGAAGTTAGAATTGATAGAAAACCTCTGACATTAGAGCTCCTCACTTTTCATCATATCATCACAATACCCTTATGATGTCACTTGCATCACCATAGTATCATCCTCATGCCCTTGTGGTTCTCTTAGTTTGGTTTGCTTTACATTTATTTTGATCAGATCAATAGCTCCTTTATACATCAACATTTTTAGGTTATATTATTTATCAGTTTATGCATGTTATCTATCTATCTTTCATTTATATCATTTTCTCTTATCTAACGGGGTTGACATCCGTGAAAGGAAGGTAACACTTCCTGGAACTCGACTTCATCGGGTAACCCTCGCATATACCATCTAATCCATTTTTCTCTTAGTTTCCTCTGTTTTCGCAGGTTTATCCAGCTCATAGTGGAGATCAATCACCTTTAGCGCCGTATCCACCATATCACATCCGAGGTACCTTAAACCCTCCATCATTCGAGGTTGTTTGATTTCTTTGTTATCTAGCTCACTAATTTGGACAGGGTCAAAGAAATTTTGAGCAACAGAAGGCTCTCAAAACGAAAAGAGATAAAACCCTTTGTTGGGGTTACAAATACCTGAAACCAGGATATCATTGGACTCATAATGGTTCTTTATCTAGTTCTGAAGGTAGGCTTCTAAGAGAATACAACCACAAAAATAAGAAATAAGGTAATTATTACGATATTACTTGACCACGTGGTCTAAACATTCATCATAAATAACAACATCCGGGAAGATTCAAAATCCATACCTCGTCGTAGACTTTCGACACAAATTTCCGCGTGCGCTTGGGAGCCATTTTCACCACCAATTGCAACAATCATTGCAATGGAAGGAGAGTTGATCATTTATAGGCAAATCACCATCTTAACAAAGGAAAATAGTCACGGTTCACTATGATATGACCGAAAGGAAATCCCTAGAAAGGCTAAGATGGCACAGAGCATGCAACGGTGTAACATAAGTGAAAGCATAAACAAACCCTAATAGAGGCAAAGTATATTTCCAAGTTTTATCGATACCTTCAAAGCCTTGTTTTGCATTTTTGAAGGATGATATTGAAAATTACCCTCATCTAAAACAAATTGTTTAAGAGATATAGGTGGCCGTCAAATTTAACCACTGCTCAAGAGCTTCCGAATAAATTGTTATTACAAATAATGTCCCTCCGTAGGGTTAGGGTTCAGAGGAGCACACCCCTATATCTGTCGGGTTTGCGAGAGGACGATTCACGGAACCTTAGTACGTTCCATGTTATAGACAGAGTAACAGGTTTACTCCTGATTTTGGGATTACAAGGATCGTCACATCTTTTCTTGTTTTGCAAGCCGAGCTTAAGCCATTGTTTGATGTGTGATGTGTTTACGTAGTTAAATACATGATGATCAGATGGCGAAAATAACTGCATCAAAATGATGTCCATGATTGCTGTTATTTAAGTCTCCGATGATCGATTTCAATATCTTAATTGGGGAAATGATGAAGGCAAATTGGTCTGTGTTTATGACATGCCCTGATTTCAAATATTTGCATAATTTTACTGATCCCTTAAGTTATGTCATCTTGATAGAGTAGAGTTTGCTTGGGTTTCTGTAATATCAGGGTTTCTGTGATATCAGTGTTTCTGTATTAAATTTAAGGGCTTGTCTAATGGGTTTTTCTAAAATTAGGGTTTCTGCAATGAAGAATGCTATAAATACTTAGACTACTAAGATGGATAACATCGATGCGTTAAAATCTTACATCCTGAGCAGAATGTAGTTTATATACTCATGTTGTTGATGGATTCATGTATTTGTGGTCGGTATACTTGCATTCCAATTCGATGTTTCCATTTGTGGAAGCAGATCCGATCCGACATTCTTCAGTTGGATGCTCAGATCGGGCTGTACACCTTAGATATAGCTATGTAACTTAGATACAGGTGAGTAAAAACTTGAGGAAAATTTGTTAATCTTTCTTTACAGTAATACGGTTTTCTTTCTGATGTGTTCGCTGAAATTCCTATGGTGATTCGTTGCTTAATTTTATTCAGCAGGACACGCTTTATAAGGATGCAGTCCAGTGTTGTAAGGCCTGAACTTCCTATGGTGATTCGTTGCTTAATATTTATTCAGCAGGACACGCTTTATAAGGATGCAATCCAGTGTTGTAAGGCTTGTAATTTATGGTTTGCTTGTTTTTGTAAGGATTTTTCAATCTGTTTTAAGACTTTTTATGGTTTGTTTCCAAGTGTTTAAAGATATTTTTTTGTTGATAGACATTCTAAAATAGTAGTAAGGAGTAGGATTTAATGGTGTGGGAGTGGTTTAGAGGAAGCATATAGCTAATTTGTAATTATGAATAAGAGTACAATTTAATTGGTAATCATTTTCAACTTAATCAACTATGAGTAAGAGGCATCTATGCCCTCGGTGATTACGTTCAACTTAAGTAACTATAAGGGGCATCTAAGGGGATCATTTAATGGGTAATCATTTTTTTGCAGGTCATGATCCTTGTGGGTAATTTTCTATGTGTGAGTATCTCTATGACAAGACTTCAACTTACATTTTCACCAATTAAGGACCCTCCATGTTTTAATATTAAATGTGAGCTTCCAAACAAAAATAATAATATATTGACCATATGGTAAGGTTTGGGATCCTTCTTTACATACCATGGAATATATAAAGAATGTAATGAAAGTATTAATCAATGTATTTTATGTATACATTAATTTTTTAATTTTTATATATTTATGGTGAAATAAACAGAATTATATATATATAGTATGATTAGCTCAATATAATTATGTTTAAGCTTTAATGATTTGACATTGTACAATTTTATTTTGCCCGTTAAATTTGACAATCCATTTAACTGTGATATATCTACATAAATTGATCTTTTGGTGAGCATGGAGACAATCCTACGAGGGTATTCATTCAAGTATCTTTATAAACATCAAAGATAGCAGACATGTTTTTAATTATCTGGTCTTCACGAGTTCAATTATTTTCTATTATTCTCCTCTTTAAAGTGGTTAAATGGTCAAAACTTATCAAGTACTAATATTGACAAGCATTTAAAAGGAACAATGAGGGAAGGGGCAGGAGCCCTGCTCTGCCGCTAAGTGAATATTGCAATTTTTGTTAAAAGTTTTAGATTACTAACTTTTGTAATCAGGAGTTACATTTCCACAATAAGTGTAAAGAGAAGAATCACTTATTCACAGTTTTATCAAGAAACAAAAGAGTGAACTTTTCTTTGTGTCTTGCACTAATAATAAGATTACAATCCCTTCCTTTAAACCAAAGTTTTAAAATTTATATTTTTAATTGGCAGTGCAAAATTTGAAAATTGGCAATGGACAACTATTGCTATTTTAAAATTTATTTAAATTCATATAAATTTAATTCTAATTTAAAATATTGTTCAACTTAATAGGTAATGAGTGTTAACTCGAAAGGTTATAACCCTAGTAGGCTCGAAACACCGGTGATCACACCATTCATTTGCATAGAGATTGATTCATTTGATAGAAAATTGCTAAAGAAAGTTGTGGAAAAATGTCAAGATTGACTTTTTTTTCTTGTGTGGGCATTTAATAGTGTTTGAGGATGATTTTTGACAATTTAGTGGGTAATTTTCAAGTGAGTAATGACAAAATTACATTTTCAACAATTAGTTACCTCGCCATGAATTATTTTTTTGCATCTATCGTTGCGAACTCGTATGGTGAGATTTATGACAATTTTTAATCAAGGCTTAAAACGGTTGTAAGAACTCAAAACAGCTTCTCTATAGTTAGATAAATGGGATATTGTCAATTTTCGTTTTAAGTCATTTGGGTACTAACTTAATGCACTAACTTGTTCATCTTTCCTTTTTTCTAAAAAAACATAAATTATATGCGGGATGTTAGTGAAAGGAAAGAAAATAGAAAGGGGATGAAGAAGAAACAAAGGAACACACTACTATGATAATGAAGTATCAAGTGAAAACCACCTCCTTTTGCCCCTTCACTCCCCTTGGCATTTTTAGATAAGCGAGGCACCTACATGTCAAACTTTTCAATTGAAGAAGGGTCTTGGGTGGACGGACAAGAATTTCTAGCATGTTTAATCATCAAGTTTAATTTTGACAATCCCAACCAACGGGTATACGAGAAGAATTCTTGCATTATACTTGTTTATTCTTGTTCTATTAACATGATTCCATAAGGTTCAACTCATAACATTGTTATTGCCAAACATATAACCACAATTTGGAACTAGCTAGCGTAGTCATTCTAGTTTCTTGTCTATCAAGTAGAACAGAGGAATATAGAACCAAGTAGCACAATAGCTAAGTTGAGTTTCTATCAAAGGCTCAAGTCAACCTCAATCTTACATCCTATACTAACATAATGATATTCATTTGTTCCCACTCAAACTAGACTTAAGCTTGTAGAGAGTAGTAGGTTCTAAACAAGTACATGCTCAAGCAAAATCTTGTGAATGATTGTATCTAACCCACTTTGCATTGTTACTTATTCATCAAATGCATCCATTATTTACATGGTCTATGCTTCTCACTTTAAGGGAGGCTTTAAGATCAATGTTGCCTCCTCAATGCGGTTAAAGCTACATGGTTTAAAATGAGGATAGAGTAAACTCAACATAAGCTTTTATGACTAAGTCACAACCATGAGATTGTAAGATCAAGTTAACCTTAATTCAGTTAAATCTACATGGTTAAAAATGAGGACAAAGTAAACCCAACATAGGCTTCTTATGACCGGTCACAACCATGAGACTATAAGATAAAGGTAACCTCAATTTAGTTAAATCTACATGGTTAAAAATGAGGACAAAGTTAAACCCAACATAGGCTTCTTATGACCGAGTCACAACCATCTACCTTTAAGAGATAAACTCGACATAAGCTTCTTATGATGGAGTCATAACCATGAGACTATAAGATCAAGGTAACATCAATTCAATTAAAAGTACATGGTTGAAAATGAGGATAGGGTAAACTCAACATAAGCTTCTTATGACAATCGCAACCATCTACTTTTAAGAGATGCAAACAGAGGAGGCAAGGTCAACATCTGCTAAGTTATTGATAGTTTAAATATGCTTGTGATTCTCAAAATCCAAGGCACACGTTCGAACTTCTTAACTCAAATTAAAAATAATAGTTTGGGTTTTTGAGCACAAGATATTAATGTACAACATTTTGAATTTGTCAAAAATCAATCAACCAAGATGGGATTTCAAGTGATCTCCATGATGCCCTCTCAACACTCTTCTTCATAAAGGGTTTCAACTTCCATCTCAATACCAAAATGGGATTAGAACACGGGAAAAGCCATTCAACTTCCGGTAGCTTGAGACCACTATAACAAAGGTTTATTGTTGAATCTTAACTTATACATAAGGTTGTTGGATCAAATACATTACTTAGCCTTTACCATATGCTTGAATCTTGTTATATGAATGATTCTCATATTGTGGCGAATGCCACTTTGTGAACATCTGGTAGTGTATCTAGCCTCTTTTGGGTACAATATAGTGAACGTTGATAAAAGGAGTGTTTCCATTTGTTGAACAATTAAAAAGAAAAATTAAAGAATATGATAAAACTTCTCTAATGGGTATAAAAAATCTTCATAATTTTCTAGACTTAGTTGAGATAAAAGGAGGCTTTTCTTGTAGATATATATTTGGCATGTATATATATACAACCTCGATATGTGTGTGTTATAGTTGTACTATTTGAGAGGAAAGGACTTGTAATAATCAATCTTATACAATAGTGTTTATGCAAAAATATCAACAAATATAATTTTCTAGAAGCTTTCTAGCCAATAACTTACCAAATTATGCTTAAGAGTTGCTTTAAACGACAATGTTTGCCATTGTTTTGTATATCGATTACAAGTGAAGATTGTACTCCCATTGGGAAATGGACTGGATCTCAAAGACTAGCAATTACACCAAGAGATGCAATGGGAACACCGATAGGAGGTGGTGTGGAGAAGGGTCAAAAGAGGAGGAAGAAAAGCATAACAAGGAAAAAGATGATGTAGAATATTTTATGAAAAAATGGTGTAGATCATTTTGGAAGCATCGAGTCCAATGTTGATTGAGTTAGGCGGTAACATTTTCATTTGAAGAGAGTTGAACAAGATGAAGTGCAAGGAGAGGTTCTTCTTCCTTTTTACGGTGTGGATGTAAGCTCCTTGAGACAAGTTGGAGTACCATTGGTAGGTAAAAGTCTGGTGAAATATGTAGTTGCTTGAGGCTCGGAACTCTAGCAATTGTTTTGAAAGTTAGACCTTGATGTTCCTTATCTTTAATGTCATTAGTTTCTCTATCCAAAGTGAGAACTTGTGATTTATGTATTATGAGTACTGAAAGCCATCTTTAGTGGGAGTTGACACCGAGATCCTCGAGAAATTGGGCCTATTGGAATGTGATGAGGATTTCTTGGATTCCACGGGGGTAAATGTATCATTCTAAGTTGAGAACAACAAAAAGAGGCAGGGGCCTATGAACCGAGCATCTAAATTATGAAAACCACAATGCGAATGGAGACATTGACAAAGCCAACCTCCACCCAAATGTTTGATGTAAGCATCACCTTTTAGCCAAGGTCTGAAGAAAAAGTGTAGGTTCAGAATTGATCATCATCGGGGGTCAAAGAAAAAGTTGATTATATTGAGTAGGAAATACTCAAGCGTGAATGGCTTTCGAATAGGTCATCATGGTAATGTGTCAAATGAAGTGCATATTCATTCATTTGGATTTGTTTAAAGGAAGATTGTTTAAACATTTACACTCCATTGGAAAAATGATGGAAAGGCCATGAAAAACAACCTTTCTGTGTTGTATTCATTTATTGGAGAGACTCGGTTTGTCCATGCTATAGATGTTGCGGTTGATGTGTTTGCATAGAAAGAAGCTTTGGATCTCTTTAGATTTTGTTCTAGTATTAGGCATAAATGGCATGAAAGAGAAAGGGAAAATCTCATCATCTTTGTCAAACCATCGTTTCTTTTAGGAAGCAAAAAGTCCAGTGCAACACTTTTTGGAATGTCGATGTGTATATTGTGAACTAGTGTGGAAACAATTGTGAGCACAATAGGAAATGAGGAGATTGCGCCTTCATCTAGGAGGACATCTTTGTAGTACACTTCATTTTCTAATTTGTATTCCAAGGTGTTGAGTACATGTTTCATATTAATGAAAGAATCATATATTTTTGTTGAGGTCCCCATCATTGAACAAGAAAAATGTTGAGTTCACAAATACAACATGAGAGGTGTTTAGCGATGAAGGATATATTTTAGGGGGAACCTAATGGTGTGCCCATTGTATTTGTATTTTGCTCCACGAGCATGGGAGACCTATAAAATATGATTTACTCTCACACTAAAATTTCCTCTACTTGTGTAAGTTAGCGTAAAACTTCTCGGTTGTTAACACGGGGTATGTTGTTCAACTTTGAGAAGTGATGCACATATCACTCAACGTAACATCTAGTGCACTTTTGCAAGCCATTATATACTCGGTTTTCATCCCAAGATAGTTCTTGAGGCATTCAGAGAATGTTTGTGTACTAACAAGTAGATCTATCCTTTTTTCAAAAGTGCCTTTACGCTTTAGAGGTAGATGTAGTTTGCATGGCAACAAGTGTGTTTGAGGGGCATGGGAAGTTTTGAGGGTGTCATGTATTTGGGAGAAAGAAGTATGCAAGTGTGAGATGTATGGGTTAGGTGGTGGTAAAGAGGACAAAAATCCTTGGGGCTTGTGGGAGGATGATGAGACGACATATAGAAGGAAGGAAGGTACATGAGACACATGAACTAAATTTGTATGTGAGAGAGTTTTTATAGAGGAGTGTGGCAGGGTATCACACAAAGAGACAACGGGCTATAACTACTTGTCCAAATGTAAAATGTGTGGTATGGAATTTAGAATAGCTCCCCTATGCAAAGAATATTGTAGTCCTTGATGTAGTAGATAGAAAATATTAGCTCATTGTAGATGTATATGCCTCTTGAAATGCCTTGCCCCATAATGAGGTTAAATGAGACATGTACATATATGATTCCTTTTCTTAAGTTTTGTCATTAACAAGTGAAAGGCCCATTAAGGGTGAATTAGAAGACAAGAAAGAAGTAACATCTGAAATATTGAAAAAGAGAAAAGGACAAAAGTGCCTAGAGGGGGCATTAGCTTGCTAGGCGCTCCTATCCCCTATGGGTAGTTAAGTACATGGTGCCAAAAAGATAAAACAATGAAATCATAGCTAAGAAGGATGTCAGCTAGTATGAAAAATTGTAAGTTGTCAACCAAGAACAACAAGCAATAAAGATGAAAAACAATGTCAAAGCATAGTAAAGGGGTGTTTATGAGTAATTCTCTTGCTTAGGAATCATGTATATAAATGAAATATTTAGAGGCTATATGTACATAGTAAGTGTGTGATTTAATGAATACGGTAGCTAATAATTACCACCCAAAAGGTCCAAAGCACCTTTTTAAAATATTATAACTTGTTTATAATATTTGTTAAACAATTTTTCTTCGACATGTAACATAAGGCCTTGCAAGGCTATAATGTGAAACAAAAGATATTAAATCTATAAATTTTATGGGGTCTTCCCCATGCCATATTTTAACCATTTTCTCCTAAAACTAGAGATATTTTCATAAGGATGAGGCCCAAAGAATGTATTATACCATGCAACACTATCTCTTACACTAGATACAATAGCTAGTCATGATCGTTCACACTTAATAAAAAATAATCACATGAACATCACCACTTCACAATATGAAATAAACACTTAGATAAAGTGAATTTAAACATAATAATAAAGGGAGAGAAAAATTGTTACAAAAATTTCTTGTTGATGTTTCTTCTAGGATGCCATGTGCAAGATTTTCCTAGCTCAATTAGAAGTTTTTTTGCAAATACCTATCACACAATGAATATCACAAGTGTCATGACACACACACACACACACACACACACACACACACACACAAACAATCAACAATAATAAATTAGATACTACCCTACCATAAGTAGACACCCCAAACACCATGGAATGCTTCCACTTCCAATTGAAATCAAATCAGATAATATCCTACCATAAGTACCACCAAAAATGTGTGTGTGTATGTGTGTGTGTCTTCCACTTGACAACACACACACATGTGTGTGTGTTCCACACCCACATGTGTGTGTGTGTGTGTGTTTTCTAAATACACACACATGTGTGTGCGTGTCAAAACAATTTTACTGTAATAATTTCCAAGTCACAACATAATCAAATGTGACATCAATAATTTTGTCTTATGGTCACTATTTATGTCCATCAAGGTGGGGACATTACACGTCCCTCCTATTGTAATGACTTGACCATGGTGTTTAAGTTTTATACATTGATGTATTGTGGAAGGAATCTTGTTTAAATCATCTCACATGTCCATGTTCCTACAAGTAAAAATATGTCTTCTAATAGTAGGAATGACATGAAATAATTTTGGGATAATATTTCGTCTCAATCTAACACTAATATCATACATCATGGTAAATTTTATTAACTAATACTATTAAATCTAGTTATGGTTGAAGTAGCATAAATGAGATCATACTAACTAAAACCTTAAATTGAAACTATCACATATTAACAAATAATAAACATCCTTAACTATTCAATAATGGAGAGCTTACATATATTGGCCTTATGAACTCCTACGTTAGTGGAGTTAGGAATATCATCAAATGCCTAAAAACTTTGTCTCTCACTAATCTATAGGTGGCACACAAATTAATATTCTAACTAATTACATAATCTTCTTTAGTAATAAATAAATTATTCCAACTTTCCTCCTTTGTAGATGGACATGAGGAAATGAACCGATATAGATGATTGGGAACACATGATGCAAAATGGACTTCTACATGGTCAGGAACACTTAAACCTTTCATCAACCATGAATGTTGATGGACAAGGAATACATCAAACTTTCACCATCCAAGTATGAACATAGAACATATCAACCTTCTATGGATCAACTATGTTGGTTACAAGGACTTCTCAACCTTCCATCTACCTTATAAATCCATTGGTTCACAATCATATATGTCCATTGGATTACAATTATTTATTTTTACATTGCAAATACATCATCGAGTAATTACATACAAACACAAAAATAAAATATTAAAACTAAGGACTAGGTTCTCATTGTCACATTTACAACCACCATTTATAATAATTTCCACATAATAATGAATAGTATAATGCATTCACCAATGCCACTTGGAAACAAATCCTAGATTTAGTTGTTTTCGTGTAGTTATTTTTCCAATACTACAATATGTAGACCCCGAGTTAGCAATGAAATCAAGGTTGCTAAAAACCTATGTTATCCATTACCTTTAATCTTTAATAGAATGTTTCTTGATCATAAAAATGAATATTGAAGTTAAAGTACATTTCAATTTTTGATAAAACCCCCATCCTTCCTCCACCAATCCCCATCCCTCCTTCTAATAGAATAGATGGCGGGTTCCCTTGATAATATATCCATAAAATAATGGATAATTTCTAGTTACAAATTTTGATTTCACTACACACCTATAGACCAACAAAAAAAACAACTTATCACTTTAAAATCAATTTCTAATATAGCTAAAAGTTATTTTAGAGCATACCTATCTTAGATAAATCTATGTAAAATATGTCGAGAGGTATCATTCTTGAGGCGCCTATTTTAGATTTGTGACAAAAGTGGGATAGGTGCCTCAAGAATGATACCTCTCGGCATTGTATCTAAGATAGGTATGTGGTTTAACAAAAATATAGGTTTTATTAAATCCTAATTGCAGAGTAATTGAATGTAAACTAAGATATACAGTTGTTAAATAAAATATAATGCAAGCATTGAAGCATACAAAGTGAAAACCCTAAGCAAGAGACATAGAAAAGATGACTTAGTTGATTTGTGCTTGATCCTGAAGTGTTATGAACCGGGAAAACTATTGAACAGAGGTGAACAATGTTGTAAATTCTCAAAATAAATTATGGGGCTCACAAACAATGTTGGACATGGGTACCTAGACTAGGCAAAGGGCGTATGGGCACCGGAGACTGCTATTGAGCTCCCGTGATACGAAAAATGGTCGAACTGATTTTTATAGTGTCGCAATTATTCTTTGTTGATCACATGTATGTCGCTTCTTGATCGTCAAAGGTACCTGTAACCTACAAAATAGAATTTCACTGTAAAACCCACAAATCCACATAAAATCCAAAAACTAAAGATGCAATATGGGGAGTCGACTAACCCCAACGGTCACCCGACAGAGTGAACTTATGATCGAGCATTACACTACATCTTAAACTCCATGTAGTTCTTGTGAGTGTGTTTAAGAATGGTTCCCTAGAATCCCTTGTGCAAGATGCACTAGATAGTGGGATAAATTTGCTAGATAACACAAATGTGTGTATGGAGTGGAATGAAATTCCCCTTCCTATGATGTTTATGCGGAGTAATCAGCCCTTGTCCCTTGAATGGATGGTAAACGGATGCCTTTTGAGTGCTTTAGGTGCCTTTTGAATGCAAGCTTAGGTGATGATAGTAATACTTAGGGTTTGGTCCTTGATTTTGAGCACATAACTATGTATTTATATGATTCTCTTCTTTGAATTTCACAATTGACAAATGAAATGCCGACCCATAAGTGAAAAACATGCCCAAAAGACAAAAGAGACCCAAAAAGACCGAGTGAGGTAGAAAAAGGGTCAAGGGTGCCCAAAGGGGACAGGAGCGCATGGGTGTTGTTGTCCCGACTAGACGTTGGTGTCTAAAGCCATAAAAGATAAATTAGTAAAATTTTTGATTGGGCTATAGGGTGTGCAAGACCAAATAGAAAATAAGAAACACATAAAAGAGGTCAAAGACAATTTTCAATTACTAGTTTTCTTGCTTAGGAATCATGCAAACGCTAGTATGCTTTTAGGACCTAGAAATGTATCCGAGTGCGTGATTTTTTGTCTACATTTTCCCCACCTTACGTTTTGAGTGAATACTCTATAACATAAAGTAGATAGAGATGTGTACCGATAACCATGTAGAGCGTGCGGTGAAATGTGTGCCACGTGGACAAGTGAAGCTTGGAATGATGCGAGGTGAAGCGTGGAAAGTTGAAAGGAAAGTGACCCTAAGGGGTGAAGCGTATGTGTTGCATTGTATCTATTGTAGCTTGAGATTGTTTTATAGGTTGATTATTGTTGCGTATTAAGGAAGAACCTGCAAAAGAAGAGTGAAAGAGTAGTCAAAGTCCTGTATATGATAAATCAGATTTTTTTGGGCGATCTCATGCCAAGAGCAAGTTTTTTGGGTGATCTCATGCCAAGAGAATTTTTTTGGGTGATCTCACGCCAAGAGTGATTTTTTTGGGAAATCTCACGTCAAGTGCGAGTTTTTTGGGTGATCTCACACTAAAGAGCAAGTGTTGGGGAGAGAAGTCTAGTGTTACTCTCCTTCCATGACTCTTCTCGATAAGCACCACTACGGATGGTACGTCCCTATTTTTTTCCTGTTGTCCCGAATGAGTTCCAATTATAATGTTTTCTCGATTAAAATGGAGATAGAATGTATTCTGCAAGTGCTAGAGAATTGTGCCTGTAATTGTAAAATTACTCTATGAACTATTATAGATTGTGTTGATCTGAAAAAGTGATTGTATGTATCCCCAGGACATAGGCACCTAGGGGAGGACACATGCACCCAGGCACTCCTATTTGAGCCTAGGTGTTGGTGTCGTGTTTGTAATTTTGACCCAAATCTAATTCTAAACCAAAGGTGTTATAACTATAACCTATGTCAATTCCATGTTGTATTGTGCGTGTTATAGCTCTAACCTATTGTATAGGGTGATTTTTTCACCCAATGTATGCCCCCTCATTTGGGGTGCATGCGATAATTGTAGGAGTGTGCGGACCAAAAGAGAGGATGTGATGTTGATTTGAAACTAATACCTATAGGGGGTAGGGGATGTGTATGGTAGAAACCAAGGCACATGTAAACAAAGTGGCTAGTTACATGTGTTAGTAGAAAATGTGGCAAACATTCAATAGAGGAGAATGTAATCAAACAAGTGTGCAAACAAAGTGGACTACGAAAAATGGGTTTCATATATGGGACATCACTCACAATGTCACAAGACAATCAAGACCAAATCAGACAAAAGAAAACAATAAGCATACAAGACATAGATCATAGCCCACAAATAATAGCATACAATGACAAACAATGTTAAGCAAAGTGTAGTAGATAACCATGATGACATAGTCTTGTAAAAAAATGCCACACATGAAGCACCTGTTAGTATGTTAGAAAGATAAAAATAATGTCAAAGCATGTATGTATCAATGGAAAGTAATGTGCTAGAAAGTAGAAGTAGTAAATGATGAAACAATAACACATGTGATGTGTGAGAGTATGAAATGAATATTCCCTTAAGATCCTCGGTGGGACTAGTAAAAGGTATAGTGCCAAGAATCATCGAAAATCGTAAGGAATGTACATTCACAACTAGAGACCAAGTGAATATGCATGTATATATGATAAAGATAATGACATACTGAGTATCTGACTAGCATAGTAAGAAAAGTGTAATATGTAAGTAGAATAAGCTAGCAAAAGTAGATGCAACCAAGATGTGTTAATGTAGTGAATGAGTGTAGTGGAACAAGATGTATGCAATGTGTTAAGATGGCAGGTTCATCATTCCCCCAGGTGGATGCGAATGAGATGAGGTTCATTTATAAAAGATCCCTCAACAATCAAGAATGAACCATAGAATAAGAGTGTGTCATCGGAAATAGTTTGAAAGTGTGTGTTAGAAAGATAGACCATGAAGCATAGAGTGTGAAAAGTGAATGTGGTAAGGTTCATTTCATATTTAGACCCTCAACAATCGAGTATGAATCGTGGAACTAGAGTGAATCATAGGGTAATGATGATACAATGTGTGTATCAAGGGGTTTGAAAGTGCTTAGATAGATTAGACATGAATTGCAAAGAAAGAGTGATGTATAGATGTGTATGTGAACAACACAGATAGAAAATTGTTGATTAGAACATGTGGGTATGAGGAGGGGAGAGTTTGATGCCCCAAGATGTGTGAGTAAGAGATATCTATGTGATGATGTGAGAGAGAGCATGCCATAGTGGCGGTGGAAGATTGTAAAATCTGCCAAAGAATAATGTCAACATAGTGAGGGAAAACCCGATAGAATATAAGATCCGAACTAGATGAATAGAAAGTGTATAAGCAATAAGAATGTGCCCATGAGGGGAAAATAAAATAGGTGCAAAATTGTGCATGTTGGAAATAGTGGAAAATAAAGTGCAGACATAAGGAACAATATGTGAGTCAAAATATGTGTTGCGTATGTAATGTTGGGATGTTCATTAGTAGTGACGAAAAGCAATAAGTGCAAATTTTGAATATTATAAGCAATAAAGCGGTATGAACTAGCCCGTATGATCATAGTAAAACATGTAAGAGTGGAAGGGATGATCATTATGTATGAAGGTAACAAGATAAGGTGTAGACATAGTAAATGTATCATACATAGGATCGTGGAAAGTGTAAGGATTAAGAATCAATGTAAAAACAACATATAATGTTCTAACATGTAATGAAGAAGATGCATATAGAGATATGTAAAATTGGAAGAACTTGGCATATTATCAATAAAGTGTATCAACCGTGAGAAACAATGGGAGGATATCATGAATACCAATAGAGAAGTTATCGTGTAAATCAACAACATCGGGAGCATCCCAAGAGGAGAAGAATGTGAAATGTAGGTAATTTCATTAACATGATGTGTAAGAGGAATATCACAAGGAGTAGCAACATGAGGTGTGCAATATACTATAATAGTATCCATAAAAGAAGTTGTAATAAGGGAATTGTGTGATATGGCATGGGTATGCATAACATGTAACCAAGGATGGCCTAGAAGAATAGTATAAGGAGCAACATGAGGCATAACATGACATAGAACATTAAGATTACAAGATCCCATACTAAGTGGAAGAGAGATTTTTCCCAACACTTGTTTAGGTATATTATCAAGGTCACAAACACAAAGAGTAGATGTATTGAGACCAGGTGGCGAGATAGTCCTATTTGATGGAGAAAGGACATAGTTCATATGTTAAGACCAAAACTTGGATCAACTAGGGACACACTTAATGAGGAGATTATGAATACAAACATGGATATATGATGGGGAAGGCATGAAATATCCGATAATGGACATGTAAGGATTGGGTTCACCAAATGATTTATCAAAAAATATTTTTTTATTAAACCCTAATTGCAGAGTAAATGAATGTAAACTATGATATACATATGTTAAATACAATATGATGTAAACAATAAAGCATACAAAGTGAAAACCTTAAGCAAGAGACATATAAAAGATGACTTAGTTGATTTGTGCTTGATTATGAAGTGTTCTCAACCGGGAAAAATTTTGAACAGGGGTGAACAATACCGTTAATTCTCGAATAAATTTTGGGGATCTTGGACAATGTTGGGCATGGGTGCCCTGAATGGGGCGGGGGCGCATTAGTGTCGAGATTGCCACTAAGTGCCTGTGATGTGAAAATGGTCATAAACTAATTTTTATAGTGTCGCATGAAGTGCCACAAATATTATTTTTATCGCTTTTATGTCACTTCTTGATCATCAAAGGTACATGTAACCTGCAAAATAGAAGTTCACCTGTAAAACCCACAAAACCACATCAATTCCAAAAATAAATATGCAATATGGGGAGTCGAACTAACCTCGATGGTCATCCAATAGAGTGAACTCATGACCAAGCGCTTTACTACATCTCGGACACCATGTAGTTGTTGTGAGTGTGTGTAAGAATGGTTCCCTAAGGAGCCCTTATGCAATATGCACTAGATAACGGGTTATATTTTCTAGATAATAAAAATGTGTGTATGGAATGGAATGAAATTCCCATTCCTATGTTGTTTATGTAGAGTATGCACCTTTGTCCCTTGAATGGATGTTAGATGGATGCCTTTTGAGTGCTTTAGGTGCCTTTTGAATGCAAGCTTAGGTGATGATAGTAATGCTTAGTGTTTGGTCCTTTATTTTGAACACATAACTATGTATTTATATGATTCCCTTGTTTGAATTTCATAATTGACAACGGAAGGCCGACCCATAAGTGAAAAATATTCCCAAAAGATAAAAGAGACCCAAAAAGAGTGAGTAAGGTAGAAAAGGGTCAGGGACACCCAGAGGGGACAAGAGCACCTGGGTGCTACTATCCTAGTTGGGTGCTAGTGTTTGAAGCCATAAAATATAAATCAGTAAAATCTCAACTAGGATATAGGGTGTGCAAGACCAAATAGAAATCAAGAAACACAGATAAGAGTCTAAAGATAGTCGAAATCAATTACTAATTTTATTGCTTAGGAATCACGTAAATGCTAGTATATTTTTAGGACCTAGAAATGTACCCAAGTGTGTGATTTTGTGTCTACAATATGTTAGTAGCATCCGCAGTGTTACATTATACATCAAATGATACCAAAACTAAAGAATAATTTCATATGAATCAAAATACGAAATGTACATCACATTAAATGAAAAAATCATAGAATGAAATGTGTATTACATAGGTGACATTATTTATATTCTAAGGAATTTAGTGTTTCTTCCTCAACCTTTCATTTTAAAAGTAGTTTTCCCTTCTTCATATTTTCATAGCAATGGTCATATGTAAATGGTAGAAATATTCTTAGACCTTCCAATGACTTTACTCAAGAGATATCCTCAAAAAAAAAAAAAATTGCTATTGGTAAATGGTTTTGGAGGGACCATACCCTATAGTACAAAAAGGGCTCAAAATCCAAATGAAACAATAACAACAAAGTGGTTTTTTTGAAATGTGGGGCCACACCCCAACAGAAATCCAAAAATCTAGATAAGCATATAGTAAACTAAGGAAGGGTCTATCTTCCTAGAAGAAGCCCGAGCCAGTACAAAATAGCAAAACAAGAGCATAAAAACAACCAAACAATAGCAAAAAAACAACAAACTAGTCTAACCTAGGGATTTTTCATAAAATTTGAGAGAAATCTTAAGAATTTTGTAGATATTAGTAGCATTTTGCATGATAGGATCTTGGCTGCCTTCAATGAGAGATTTCTTCTTAAGCTTATCCTTCTTCTAAGTAGTCTCCAGAATTCCACTCACATCACATACCTATTTGACATTGACCTAATATAATCCAACACTTCCCTATGAATAGCAAGATGGTTGGATTGCATTTCTTCCAAGTGAACAACTCTATCCTCCAGTTCCAGCAAGTGAGTGGAGAGATTCTCCATGTTCTTCTCCAACTTAGAGAGAATAGAAGGATCCACACTGGTTTTAAGGCCTTCCTTGATTAATAGGTCCACATTCTCTTCAATTTCTTTAAGAGTCTCAGCATGGTGTTTGACCTACGTCAATAGACCAGAGCTAGAAGGGGGGGATGAGGATCTTGACTAAAATTTAGCAGGATCTCCACACCTATATTGTATTTTCCTTTGCATTGTTGCAAAGAATGCGTTTAGCCAGGGGGATCAAAAAGGGGCTCATGGACATTAAGGTTCTTAGACCTAATTCTCAATTGTTGAGGGGAGGGGGGCGAGAGGGAGTTGGGTCGACAACAAAAACATCAAGGAAATAGTGATGCAACAAGAAAATAACCCCTTTGTGTAGGGGAAGGAAACAAGTATGGGATTGAACTTTCTTAATAGACTTTTCAAGAGAGTGCATAATGTAAAGGGAAATCTCACCTTGTATGCATGGCGGAAATGATTTAGCAGGACAAGATGATGCAGGGAAACATTGAGAATCTTCCTTCCAAGGTGACATAACAAACCACCATTTTTACAACTTCATTATATGGCTAAGGGATGGATGAGCAGAGGATTTCAGATTTTCCAATTTGTAGGGTCTCGTCTCTAATCAGGAATCTTTGTTCTTCGACATCTTTGTCGAATTTATTCCTGAAAAACTTCACTCCCTCCATGCTCATGCTAGTGATGAAATAAATCAATTCTTTTGTGATGGTAAATTCCTTTTCCTTGAAATGGATGACCCTGTCATTCCATTTCCTTGCAAAATATAGGAGATGTGGACATCGTTTCCCTTAATCCTCTGCATAAATTTGGTGAAACCTTTGAAGCTTAAGATATTCCAAAGTTCTACATTATCTCACCATGAGGGATCATAGATGGGCTTCACTTTGCATGGCGCACCCCCATTATGTAGTTGAACTTAGTAACCAAAGAAATATCTACTTGAGTGCACGGTTATGAAAAACCAAACTATAGAGTCTTTGGTACCTACAAATGACACTTATTTCGGACCCAACCCTTTTGGATGAAGAATGTGAATGAGGACCTTTCGGAAAGGGTCGAGCTGAAAAGGTAAAGCAAAATGAGCCATTTGGAAGAGTACATTCGCATAAGGTGAGAGTAGCTACAATAATTTCTCCACACGTGCCCTGTCATCCACCTTAACATGATTATAATGTCAAGTGTCCTTGGCTTCATTAATAATAATGGATTGGGGTGTAAGGGGGATCTCCTCAAAATCATACCAATTTTTAAATTTTTCCATGATGACCCCTTCATTTTCAAGTGAATTCGTCGCCGATTCCCTTCTCTATAGACATGACAAATTTTTATGTTTGAAAATCCTTTGCATATCACCATAGATTCACTAATGAAATATTTAATGGTCCAACTAGGGGGATGGGAACCAATAAGGTTATTAATGACATTCAAGGAGTCCCCTTCAATAATTAAGTGATCGTTGTTGAGATCCTGCGATTCCCGATTCCCTGAGAGCTACAAGGGTTTCCACATAGTGGTTAGATTGTTTCCCCATAGGGCCAACATAGGAAGCTATTGTATGTCCTTGTTGGATTCTATATCCTCAAATGTTAACCCCATTTTCTCCCTATGTTTAATATCAATTGTAGCCTTATAAAGAGTTAAACATTGTGATTTATGTATCGTTAATGCCCATGTCAATAGAAGGATAATTGGTGTGTGTGGCCCCTTTGTATTGGTGTAATTTGATGGTATGTGGAGTTCTATCTTAAAATTATATTTCAAATTAATCATCAAATTCAACCATTACATATGTTGATGGTTCTAGTGGACCACTACCAAGTGTGTATATTATGCTTCAAATATATCCTAGAGCTCCATTTACAAGACCTACTTCTATCCAAATATTGGATATTAACATGACCCTTACATCATTAGAAATTAATAACTCAACATCAAGTTCATCATTTGGACCTCCTATTAGTGTGTTAGCGGTACCTATTGTAGTTGCAATGCTATGTGCAACAATTATTTCAATGAATGCAATTTTCTTTTGTTGTGGTTATTCACATTACTCTTTATGGCAACCAGATGAACACTATTACTAAATTCTTTATTTATAGTTTTTATAATCCATAATTTGTTCTACTCATCAATTATCGGATTCACATCTCTAATATTTGTGAGAAGTTATCAAAATAATTTTTTCTCTTAGCTTTCTCCTTCTTGTCTAAATACCTTATCCAGTGTAACAACTATCTTGAATTCTTTCCATAACAACTTTGCACATCTATTACTATCATATGGTGGTTTATCACTAACAAGAGGCAGTTGCCCCAAATCTCCTACCAAAATCATAAAAACACCGCCAAACCTAATGTCTAATTTTTCAGGGAATGCTTGATGAAGTCGAGTCTATGTTTTCTAGAAAATTTTGTCCAATGAAGCTCATTTCATCAATCAATATATATTTTATGTGGTAGATCTCTTCTTGGAATGTTGTAAGCCTTGTTCCTTCTAATTTTGCAAAATTTGTAATAGGGATTCAAAGTTATGAATGGATCATTGAGGCACTAATATTAAATGTTGCAACTCTTATTGGTGCAAGTAATAGAAGAGGAGAACATTATGGGAATGATGCATCTAAAAGTGCTTGATGAATGACACCAATCACATAGGATTTTCCAGTTCCTATTATTCCTTGAATTATCATGAATAATGGAAAGTTATTTTGATGTTAATGATAATGTGTCAGTATTATATCAAGTTCTTATTTTTGTTTAGCACCTAAGGTTTCATAATTGAAATTTGGGGCTAATTCATCGTCTATAACCAACCCATTATATTTCATGTTTCTTATGAATTTTATTGCTTTACTTATGTATTCTTCACCTCAATATTCATTATTCCATGGTGTTTGTCTATCAATATCTCTTCTTCCCAACATATATATTTTCAATTACTTGCAAAATTTGACCATGTTAAAGCCTAGATATGATTTCCATTCATTTTCTATTGTATTTTGTTGAATAGGTTAATTAACTTCATCTTCAGAATCACTACTATTATCAACATATTCTATAATAGTCATCCTCTCGACATGCCAAGAATTATAATTAAATGAATCCCAATTTGATTTTATTGAATCAGAATTAATCATGATATGTCTTTCTATATCATGAATTGTCTTCTAAAACAATAACTTTGACAAAAAAATCAACCCATTTATGTGATTCACATAAAGGATGGAGGAAAACCTTGGGAATAATCTCACAATAGTTTCCAAACTCCTAACCTCCCATTTTTATCTCATTTTCTCCTTGGATTATATGTCCAAGATCTAGCGGCATCAATAAGTGATACACTTTCCATAGAAAATGGCATATTCTTGTACTCATCAATGAAAGTTTTTACATGTTCTTCATGGTCATCTTCATAATTATAGTTACCGGTTTGAACACCTCATGTGAAACATTCAAATTGAAAAATACTCTACTGCTCTCTACCAATGGAAGCTCCAACAACATGTGACATGTTTCTTGTGCCCCAATGTCTCTTTCAACAATTGTTTCAGTTAGAAGTATCCTATATTCTCTTGTTTCCATTTCATTTAGGTTTTCAATGTTTGTAATCCGCATCAACATTTGATGATAAGTTTTAGAACTCTTCTCTACATTTTCTCTCAAAAATTATAATATGTAACAATTGTGTGTATTTAAAACTACTCTAATTTTTTTCTCTGTTAGCTCTAAAATTCTCTATCTATTTGGTTCTTTTTGAATTTTTATGTGGGATTTCAAGCTTGGTGATGTTGTTTCCTCTTGGTTCAACTGAATTTGGATATGATTGGTACCTAATTTTCTATTTGACCAAGTAAACCAAGGGGGTTCACTTAGTAAAATTATGGTATAACACGTGTGTTCGAAGGGTATTAAAGAATACCCTTAATTCTAGTTTCTACCTCTAATTATTCAATTGATAATACCCCCTCCTGTTATATTATTAGAATGAAAATACCCCTATTTTTTCCATGTACCTTACCCATTTTTCAATTACAATTTTATTTACCCCTTTTTATTTCTACCCTAATATATTAAACGAAAATATATTATATTTCTCACTCAATTTTTTTAATATGTATTTCCTCTCGAAAGATAGTTTGAAGCCATTGAAGACCTATTACAAATCACCTTATAAATGTCAAGCTTTAATCATTTATCAATAGTTCTTCAAATAATTAAGATGGTGAAATAATATCACTTGTATTGAAAAGCATACTCAATCCTAGTTTTCTACCATCTTATTATTTCTTGGTTAAGAATCTCTTAATTGAGATTTCTTTATTAAAAAAGAGATTATAATTTAATTTATGACCACACTCTTTTTACAATTTTAAGGTATTTACTTTTAAAAACTAGGGTTCAAATGTTTTAGTTTTATATTAAAATTAAACCTCCATTTACTTTGGCCCACCTCTCTAACCTACCCCTAATACCTGATTAAAAACATCAATAAATTAAACCCTTTCACCCCCTCATTTCCACCGGTATATTGAATTTAATTTTATTAATTTTAATTACATCAATATGAACCCACGTCTTTAGGATATTTCCTAGATAATGAATCCCCATGACGTAAACGAAGCTCCATGAAGGTCAAAATCAAATAATTTACCATGTCTAATGAATCGATGGCCCTCCCCAAGGTTTCTCCCTACCATAGTCCCTTTCTCTTGAGTGTAGCTATATTTCAAACATATAAGAATCCTCCTTTAAAATTTGAAATGACCTAGTTATAGAACCACAATTTGGGCATCTTAATAGAGGATTGGTGGAGGGTGGAAATACATGGATTAGTTATGTACAGTGTATTTGTGAAGAATCTCGGTTTCATCACAAACAACTTAAAATTTGGAAATCCAAAACTTTTGGGGACATAAGAGAAAGGAAACAACAAATTTCTTTGAAGATAGCTGAAGTCTCTACTCATATTGAATCATTTGGTAGAACTTCTCTACTGCATCAATAAGAATTAAATATTTTGAGTGACTTTCATAATACTCTTGTTGAAGAGGAAATCTATTGGCAAAAAGGTCTAGGGCTCTTTGGATACAACATGGAGATTGAAATGTAAAAAAATTCATGTTACTTTGCCATGTAAAATAAGAAGCGAGAGATAATATTAAATAACTCCTAATCGTGGATTAGAATCATTTGAACACTGAGGAGGCTATATCGACGGAATTGGTTAATTTCTATACCAACCTACTCAAGGAGGAGGGTCCCCTAAATGAAGAGGATGTTATCGAAATGTTGTAACACATCCCAAAGCTAGTTACAAATGAAATTAATGATAATCTTATTAATCCTTTCTCCATTAAAGGAGTCCATAAAACGGTGTTTGATATGAAAGGAGACAAATCTCCACGTCCGATGGCTTTCACAAAGCTTTTTAAGGACTTACGGAACATTATTAAAAATGATTTTCTAGAGGCGGTGAATGAGTTTCAAGGTAATGAATGTTGGCGTAGCAGCTGATTAACATGATGAGATCCCTCTCCACCATCAGTTTGAGCTTTTGGTGTGACAAAGTCGTTTGGTATCAAAGCTGCATGACTTTCCGTCACACCAAAAGCTCGAACTTGTGGTGGAGAGGGATCTCATCATGTTAACCATTACTACACCAACACCCTAACACACGATGGAGTCGGGTATACACCCAATCAGCCCAACAAAGACATTAGAAGGCGGTGGCACTAGGAATTTCCCAGAGGTCACCCATCCCGAAGCACTACTCTGGGGCCGGTGCACTTAACTCTCAGATAGTATCAAAGCCGCACGACTTGCCATCACACCAAAAGCTCAAACTGATGGTGGAGAGGGATCTCATCGTGTTAAAAATTTGCTACACCAATAATGACTCCCTTCTAAAAGAATGGAATAATACTTTTTTAGCTTTGGCTCCCAAATCTTTTGGGTCCAAGTCTGTTTCTAATTATCGACCTATTATCCTTTGTAATACTTCCTACAAAATCATTACTAAGATGTTGGCTACTAGGTTGAAACCTTTTATGGATAGTCTTATTTTTGAGCAACAGAATGGGTTTATTGGAGGCCGTCTCATTCAAGGTGGAGTGATCTCTGTTCATGAATCTATTCATACAAATCAACACTCTAAATCATCAGGGATGATAATTAAGTTAGATATGTAGAAAGATTTTGATATAGTTAGTTGGTCCCTCCTTAACAAAGTTCTCAAAAAATTTGGATTCTATGAGAAATGGTGCAAATGGATTCATAGTTGCATCTCATCTCCCCACTTCTTTGTTTTTGTGAATGGATTTTCAACTAGTTATTTAAATAACATCGGGGTATTAGACAAGGTGACCCTCTCTCACCTTTTCTCTTCATACTTATGGATGATACATTAAGTAGGGCCCTGGTTGATGCTAAAAATGTTACAACCAAATCGGTATTAAACATCACCTCTAGAGTTTCGATAACTATTCATAGCCAATTTGAAGATGTTACTCTTCTCTAGGTGTAGCCTCTATTGTTGAAGCTAGAACTATTAAGAAGATACTCAACTGCTATCAATAAGATTCGCAACAACTTATTAATTTTACGAAAAGTAGCATTTCCTTCATTAACACTCCCCTAACAGAAAATAAAGAATGTAACTATTTTTGGATGCAATATCATTGATCTTCCATCCTCTTACTTGAGACTCCCTCTTTTCAAAGTTAGACAACTAAAGAACCTCTAGGCCCTAGTGATTGATAGATTCTAGAAGAAGTTGGCGGTTTGGAAGGGATCTCTTCTTAACCAAGTTGGTAAGTTGCAGCTTGTTAAAAAAACCCTTCAAATTCTTCCTCTCTACTTCATGCCTCTTCTAAAAATGCCTTCAACTGTAGCTTCCCATATCAAAAAAATTCAAAAGCATTTCCTATCATCTGGTTCTGAAGATCATAAAATAATTCATCTTGGTGTTTTGGAATCTAGCCTACAAACTTATAACTTCGGGGCCTTGGTCTTAGAGGGGTGTCGAAGATGATTTGAATCCATGTTGGCCAAGTTGGGATAGGAGATTTTTACTAAGGAACACACCCCTTGGGTGCGGTTGTTGGTCTCCAAATATCTCCCTTCTTTGGAAGATCTTTATCTTAAGAAATATTATGGGTCTCTGCCATTTGGAATTCTATCGCCAATCAACATCTGTGAAGGCTGATACTAAATGGCACTGGGTAATGGTATGATCATTAATTTTTGAATGATTGGTGGACTAGTGACAAGCCCTTAGCGGAAAGATTCTTTCTGGGATTTGATCCATCTGTTCTTTTGAATTTATGTGGCAATAATATCTGTGACTACTTTGACAAAGATGGTGGTAAGCCCTGTTGGCACATCCCCTCCTGGGAAGGTTGTAGCATGATCTATCTCAGTGAACTTTACAAACTTAAGTTATTGCTTTATTTTTAGTATATCCAATTCTCGATATCTCAAGATATGCGGGTCGACCAAGCTCCCCCTCTATTTACTTCTTGTTCAAAGTTTCCTATCTCTCACAACCTCATCCCCTTGTGGCCCGCCTCTCTGTCAAATATGGATCCCTCAAGTTATACAAAAATTGGTTTCTTCTCCTAGATTTCCTTTAGGGATGTTATCCTCTCAGGGGAAAACCTCAAACGAAGGGGCTTCTCCCTCCCTAGTCGCTGTATTCTCTGTCTTAATGTTTTGGAAATCTCAGCTCACCTTTTTCTGCACTTCCCCTTCTCTCACTCTCTTTGGTGTCTCCTTCTAGAAATATTCGGGATTGCTTGGGTTTTTCCTTCTTCTATCTCTAGAAACCTTTTCTCAATGGATGTCTCCATTTTTTCACCGTGTTGCTTCTCTTGCTTGGAACCTGCTTCTTCCCCATGTTCTTTGGGGCATTTGGAAAGAAAGGAATAGGTGTATATTCAAGGAACAAACTCATAGTGGTAGATATTTGTTGGTCACCAAAATATGGAACTTAGCGAAAAACATATAGAAGGTTCATGCGGAAGAACAAAGCACGTTCAAAGGCACGGAAGGGTCAAGAAATAATCACGTGTGAAGAAGAGTGTAGTGCCTCGCCTCGGGAAAACAGAATCAAACAAGAAAATTACAAAAAAATTGGGGTAATTTTTTTTTTTTTTTGAAATGGCCAATAACTACTAATGCTCTACTTAACCCCTTTTGTTAATACTTATTTCATATTAAATATTAATTTCCCGAAGTTACATAAACACTAGGCCAACACAATTTGCTTATTCAATTCTACTAAGTATTAACTCGAAATCACAATTATTTTTAGTCAACCTTTTTAATTAATTTAATCTCCCCTTTTAAATTTATTTTCCCACACACCCCCCCGCCTTTTTAAAATTATTTTCATTCCCATAAAACAATTCTCATGACTTACCATGTGTAGGATTTAACATGGGCCTTGGATCTAAACACATCTTGGCCCTTGATTTCAAATTTACCCTAATGCTTACCCTAACTCTTTCTATGTTTCTCTTTTCCTTTTCTTTTCTTTTCTTCTCTCATTTTCTAGTGCCCACATTTTACACACCCAAATACAACAGTAAAAATACCAGGATAATTTTTTTTTTGACTTACATTGCTCACGACACACAACACAGTAAGGGCTCCGAGTACAGAACTCGACACACATGCGACAATCACATAAGTCATCGACTCACATAGACACATGCAGACGACCATCGGCATGTCGATACCACACTTTTCCCAACGAATGAATACTAGCAAAGACCCAACCACAAGAAACGTGACTTTAGGAATGATGAACCCATGACATAGCATTACTTTAAATGTATTTTAGTTACAGCTAGCTTTCCAAGATCCTTATTAGGTAAGCATGATTTTCTCCCTTTTTCCACCTACATGATTCAAAAAAATTCGTTTCACAGATCACCTATTGTTCAACCATTTAATTTGCTCTTTACCTTACCCTATGAAAATCTTCATAACTTACATAAGTATTCTCCATATTTCAAAATGCCTACAAGATTCTAATTTTCTCATTCTTATGTTAAGATTTTGCTTCTCAAACGTTTATTTAATGTATAAAACTTACTCTTGCTACACAAGAAAATCTAACGTGATGTCAAGATGAAATCTTGGGATTAAGGAAGACATAGATTCAAGATATCCTTTTTCCAAGAACATCCTTCGATCACGAAATTGTTATTTCCCTATCATTATTATTATAGTACAATAACTTGCTGAATTCCAAATTTGATTTATATATATATACATCCTTTGCTTTCTCGAAGTTTGATCACACCATTTGACAATTCATATTCTTTGTATCACATGAAGTTGCTTAAATTAAGTCACAAGGACTCCCAGTGACATTATTCCCAACCTCAAATTTTGGTTTTACTCTCATATGATTTACTTTCGCGTCACACTAGGATCTCATTATTACCATCATTTTAAACGTAAGAGTTATGAAAGTACTTGTTTGACATATTAAAGAAGCACATGGTTAAGCTTAATTCCAGTTTCACCCAGGGCTTCAATCTCTATCATAGGTGTGATTAAGGTTAAAATGTATTTACCCTATAACCTTTCGTGAAAGATCAAGGCACTAAATTTTCACAAGCCCAAGACAAGACATTTATCTACGAGGGACAAAAGGGTTCACTAACGAGAATGCAAGACATAGAACAACTATATCACGACCTTCATTTAGGTCGTTTGGATCCAACAGGGATTCCATTCACTGATGAAGTTAATTTCTAGATCTAATTTCGTAAGGCTCGGAAATCAAATAGGATACAAGGGAGTAATATCTCTACCCACTCCACAGATGGGAAGGTTACACCGCTTAGTCATTCCTTCTAACAAGGACTCATAAGGTGACTTTCAAGGTGGTCTTCACCACTCAGCCTGGTGTCGGACCTGAAGAGAGTACATTCTTCTCGTGATTACCAAAACTAGAAGGAAACCGCATACTTTGGATAAAGTTGGACCATGTTATTCCTAAAATATGGGTTCACGACAATGTCGCTAAACCTAATGACTATGACGGTAAACTCCAACTAGGGGTTTTATTTACCTAACCTATGAGGTCTCATCAGTGCAAAGTTTAAGGTCGTTCTTCGGTTTAATTTCTTATATGGTAGAAAGGATCACACATACAGGCAAGTTATGCACGAATATTTTATTAGGGTTGAGTGTTCCCATTAAAACTCTTTAATGTGTCTGCAATGTAAGAAGGTAACCCAATAATTAATTTAATCATTTATTAAATACTGAGAAGGTACTACAATGTATTAACTTCAATTTCAATTTACTATGTATAATCAAATCTTTTTTTGCCATACACAACTAAGAAACAAATTGAACCGGTGATTAGATGCACATTTCCTAAGTATCCCTAAAACTAGCATATCATACATATTAACAAATTTCAATTATAACTTTTCGGTAACAAGAGACTACATTAGACAGTTATTCATTTTACAATGACCTATAAAAATTACAATAATAATAATTAAATTACACATCACCTTTTTCGTCGTCGAACTTCCATCCTGCAAAACCCACGTGAGCATGATATCAGCGATAAATCGCTGGCATGGCATCCACCCTAAAACAATCATAATTATCATTTTTCAGTTCCCATTTACATCTGACAATAATTACAATTTGCTAATCGAAATAAAAAGGTCTAGAAACATGTATTCATTGCATTTCATTTTTCTTCATTTTATAAACCCGGAGAGAGAAAGAGAAGGGAAGAGAGAGAAAATATCATTTTGTCTAAAGTTCCAATACACACAACAAGTTTCATTATAGTGTTTTAAACAGTTATTTACGTGTGTTTAAAAGTTTCAGGGTGATTTGGCAACCCTACGAGGGTCCGCAACTTTCTACTTTTACATTTTCTCACTAGCTACAAAACATACAAAACGGGCTCAGGAGGCTAAGAAACTGCTTCCAAAGGTTATCTTCCAATGAGCACGCACATCACGATTAACTTTCTACGTGTCCCCAGATATACCAAGAATTCATAGCAACTGACGGAATTGAAAAAGAGTGAACGGTTTGCGTTTGGCGGTTAGTTTTCCGGGCCACTGGTCGTAGTTCACCCAGTTGTAAAATGCCAAAAGTTAACTCGAGGGCCCGAAAAACCCGCGTCCATAACTGACGTTCAATGGAGAAGCACGCAATGAGACATCTCCTACTAGTTCCCCTATATAAGGAGAGTTCATCAGAGTCGACGGGGCTGAGAACTAGTAAACCATTTTCAAATGGCGACAAGTTTTCTGGAGCGACAAGGCGAAATTGGTCCAGTTTGACCTCGTCAAACTGCGAACCGAGGCTTACACAAAATGGCTTCACCAAACTATCCCAAAAATTTCTCTTTCCTATACTGAAATTTCCATGCATTTGTCTAGTATAATCGCTAGAGGTTTGTGAAGACGGAAGTGATTTCTCTTTCCAGGTTTCAAATGGTGATCCAAAACGAAAGCCAACTTTCTAGTTTTAACAACTTTCTACTATTGTAAACCAGTGTTACAGGCTCCTATAAGAGCGTCAAAAGGATGTCATATGATCGTTTCGGGTCAAACCAAAAATCAAGGTGACTCCTCGTATACCAAGGTACACGAATGAAACTTCACATCTCGTTTCCAGAGTTGCGAAGGGTACTTAGTGAGTCTCCGAAAATTGCAAAATTTAACTATTTTAAGCAGGAAGAAGGTCAACTTAATCAATGGAGAGTCAAATTTGTCTGGTCGATAAAACGATATTGAAGCGATCAAAAGAGTAAGAGTTTTCTAGATCATCTCGAAGCGAGGGTGATAGTTCGTGGTTTAAAGTAGGCGAGTTATAATGGCTTTGAGAGTTACGACACGACACTTTATTGTTTTTTTAATGAGTTGAAGGGACATTTAACTCGTATTAAAATTCCTAAAGATTTAAAATTCTATTTAATTGCAAAAGAGAACTAAAACATGAGAATTATGAGAGGTAAGGGAAGAAGGACCATGCACCGGAAATGAAGTCGGTCGAAACCGCAGGCTTGGGGTTCGGTTCGCTCTCTGCTTGGGCACTTCATCAACAAGTTCCACCATCATCAACTCCACCACGTCACACACCATTCGACATACAAGTCCAATATCAAGTTTTTGCATTGTAAACAAAACATCTTGTTTTCATGCCTTGATGGTTTTCCATGAGAATTCTAAATTTCTTATTTTTGTCACATGCGGGAGGATCTTGAAGAGTTGCTGATTTTGGCTTTATCTCTACCAATTGCATTTGCTTGAAAATCTCCATGGCCCTTTCAAGAAGCCATTCTCAACTTTTTAAGCATCCCTCAAATATTAAATCATTGCTGCCCATAAACCACATTCCTTTCGCTGGGCATTTCAATCATTTGATGCTTCCACATTTTGCACATTCTCATGTGCTCAATGGCTTCAGGTCACACGGCAAGTAAACATATCCACACACCCCATGCTTTTTTTTTTTTTTTATAAACAAATCCATTTTGTGCATACGCTCCATCATGGCATTCCATGAAATAACATTTCTTTGAGGCATTCATCAACCAGGTTATCCCTTCTCATCAAATCCATTTTGTGCAAAATAACTAAAAAAATGGTAACTTCCCCATTTTTAAACCATTTTGTGCATTTGCAAGCTGAGGAAAAAACAACAAAGTATGTAATAATAAAAAAACAAATCTCCATTATGCTTACACTACGTGCAACCAAACCTGCATTTCATGCAAGTTACCCATGCCTTCAAAAAAACCCCCACGAGGAGCTCTCGTTATCTTTTTAAATGCGTTTTGTTGTCAAGGCCCACCAACTTCTTTTAGCGTGTTTTTAAATCCAAAGCGCAGCTCTGAGGATCTAATGTGACAACCAACCATCCGAACCTCCTCCATTTTGCGTTATTTTTCAAACCCACACATGGGATGTGGTGTGGCTTGGGAGTTTGCATTTGGGAATGGATGTGGAACCATGGCACTCCTTGCTTGGCGAGTATCATTGCGTATTTGCAAAAAAAACAAAAGTTTCAACAAAACTCTTTTTTTTTGTGAGTAGGTCCTGTGCCTCTGCACCAAGCAGATGCGACTCCAAAGAGCTCTCATTCCCTCTCTCCAATGGCGTGGCGGCGCTCCTCACCTCCCTCATAATGCAAAACCCAAAAACAACAAAAAAAAACCCCCCCTAAAATCCGCCCTTTCACGGAATTTCCCTAAACGCCCAAAGAAAATATTTTTGTCTCCATTTTTTATTTTTATTATTATTTATTTTATTTTATTTTTTTAAAATAACGTAGGCATTACATTCTCCTCCCCTAAGAAAGCATCATCCTCGATGCGACATACAATGAAGAAGAAGGAGAAATGGTAAACAACAAGGAACGAATAAGGCGAAGGCACATGCGCTAAGGTTAAGATTTCGAAACACAAAATCACGGTCACGGGGGTGGCCCTAGGAACAATAGGTAGAAATTTCAACTTTCAAGGTTTTGTGAAGATTGGTAGTTCCTCTCTTATTCGTTATTTCATTAATCTCTTTCCATTAACATTATTCTTAATTCAAGTCCTTTAAAATTTCATTTTTATCGAATTTTAGTTTATTCATTCTTGTGGGTTCCCATCATGAACTATAGTCACAACACCCTACCAGGTCATACACAACACTAAATTTTCACAAGCATACTTTTACATACTTTCACGACCATATCACATCACAAGGGTTTCACCAAACCATGGAATGACAACTAAGTAGACCACATAACAATTAATTTCCAACAATTACGCCCTAGACATAGATCTAGTACACACATATGACTAACAACAAAATCAACACGTTGATACATATACAACGGGTATCACAAGCCCCAAAATCCATGACTGCACCAACATAGTGCCAAGACAATATCCAATAGTCCATACCAACCAAGAGGAGAGTCAAGCCTCATACATAACAAGGTGTCAAAAAGACTCACATAGGTATACATAACTCACTATACCAACTCCCACATAACAAGACATCACGAAACAAACCCCAAATATCTCCAAAAGTACAAGGTAAAACTCCATATACTCCCCAAAGCATCACCAGATAATCTCCATATACCTCCCAAAGAGAAAGAAACATAGTGCCAAAACCAAGTCGGGTCACTCAACCATAGAGCCCCATCAAGAATAACAGGTCACTCAACCATAGAGTGCCATAAGAAATAATATCGGGTCTCTCAATCATAGAGGCCAATCTCCTTTCTCCTTTTAATGAGGTCGGGTCACCCTATTGCCCTGGACACATAGAGCCCCGTCACCCCCAAACCCAAGTGACATAATAACTCGTGGTTCAACAACCCGCTAGTTATCTGTAACTCCTTGGGGCGTACCCCCATACAAAAGCGGGTCCATAGGTTCAACCACTCCATGGTGAATCCCATGACCCTATTCCAACACATTACGACATTAGAACCAACATAACAATCCATTCAAATGCCAAGTGGCAAAATCAAAAGCCTTGGGCTAGGCTACAAAACGTTTCAAATATGAAAAGAAAGTTTTAAAACCAAGAAAAACAAATGGCTAATTAGCCTTGGTTAGTGTAAAATCCAAATGTTAGTGCAACAATCAAATAAATGCCCAAAATATAAGAACATGTCAATCAAGAAAACGGCTGGTTCTAGCTAAAAGAGAAAGATTAATTTACGAATAAAATACGTAATGAGAAAATAGCACATCACAATCACTATGTGGCCTCATATCGCCACCAAAGGGGTACTCATCGAGTTTTGCACTTTCGGACATTAGCCTCAGCTCATAAAAATATATACATGTAACCAGAAATGAGTATATCAAATAATGTATCTGTCATCATCTCTGCCTGAATCATGCTCCAAACTCCCACAAGGATCAACATAGTCAAAATCACATAGGATTATTCAATGAACAATCCAATAGGAAAGAACAGGGGACACAAGGTTGCATAAGTTGAGCCTAAGGTGGTGCGCACCCATAATATACTGAGCAAGCTCGAAGTATACTAAACAGATAGAAGTGGATTTTCAGTCTATATAAGACTCCACTTCCTCACTTGTACTCGGCTCAAGATTATGAAAACTTGGTCCACGCCTCCTCTCTCCACACATACACTCTTGATAGTTTATCCCCTTAGGGTCGTCTAGTGTAAGGTTTCACAACATACACATAACTACATCACTAACACAATGGTAATTCACACACAACAACCATAACGTATTACGCATGGTTTATATATACAAGGTATAACACAATCACTACTTTCACGGGTTACGATACATCACATTACCACATCCTGCACCCAA
The DNA here is from genome assembly GCA_018340775.1 of Taxus wallichiana var. yunnanensis. NCBI lineage: Eukaryota > Viridiplantae > Streptophyta > Pinopsida > Cupressales > Taxaceae > Taxus > Taxus wallichiana. Next base: position 976,010,704 of record CM031242.1, on the reverse strand, counting down.
AGTGCAATCACTGTACAATAGGGTCATAGGCTCACTGTATGCCCCTATATCACAACATGAATCATTACATATTACACAAATCATACATACAATGGACATAGTAACATCAATGTCATAACATTCATTTCATATACATTTGCTACATACAAAACATGATACACACATTTCTTTCAAAACATGGTAAAACATCATGATACATCATAATCTCAATCACTTTACATCAATCCAACACTCTTCATATACAACATATCGACACATCCACACATAACACAATATGGTCACATGCTCCAACACCCATTATCCACATTATAATTCTTTTCACACATTTCACAAGCAAATCACACACGTGAATTCTTCATAGAATCCACACGAAGGAGAGAGAATACTCCCATCCCCAGCACATCAACATGATAACAAATGCGCACTAAGTGACATACACCTCATGTGCGTTCACACTATCACAATTACGACATAGATCACATCACTCTTAAAACACATTACTCTTCCAATATTTATCACCATCATGAAACACCATCACCATCATCAACCCCATGTAACAACATCTCTATCATGCAAAATCATCACAACTCCAATCCATCCCAAAGGTTCGAGAGCATGAACCTCGCTCTGATACCATATGTAGTGCCCACATTTTACACACCCAAATACAACAAGAAATACCAGGATAATTTTTTTTTGACTTACATTGCTCACGACACACAACACAGTAAGGGCTCCGAGTACAGAACTCGACACACATGCGACAATCACATAAGTCATCGACTCACATAGACACATGCAGACGACATCGGCATGTCGATACCACACTTTTCCCAACGAATGAATACTAGCAAAGACCCAACCACAAGAAACGTGACTTTAGGAACGATGAACCCATGACATATCATTACTTTAAATGTATTTTAGTTACGGCTAACTTTCCAAGATCCTTATTAGGTAAGCATGATTTTCTCCCTTTTTCCACCTACATGTTTCGAAAAATTTGTTTCACAGTTCACTTATTGTTCAACCATTTAATTTGCTCTTTACCCTTATGACAAATCTTCATAACTTACATAAGTATTTTCCATATTTCAAAATGCCTACCAGATTTTAAATCTCCCATTCTTATGTTAAGATTTTGCTTCTCAAATGTTTATTTAATGTATAAAACTTACTCTTGCTACACAAGAAAATCTAACGTGATGTCAAGATGAAATCTTGGGATTAAGGAAGACATAGATTCGAGATAGCCTTTTTCCAAGAACATCCTTCGATCACGAAATAGTTATTTCCCTATCATTATTATTATAGTACAATAACTTGCTGAATTCCAAATTTGATTATATATATATATACATCCTTTGCTTTCTCGAAGTTTGATCACACCATTTGACAATTCATATTCTTTGTATCACATGAAGTTGCTTAAATTAAGTCACAAGGACTCCCAGTGACATTATTCCCAACCTCAAATTTTGGTTTTACTCTCATATGATTTACTTTCGCGTCACACTAGGATCTCATTATTACCATCGTTTTAAACGTAAGAGTTACGAAAGTACTTGTTTGACATATTAAAGAAGCACATGGTTAAGCTTAATTCCAGTTTCACCTAGGGCTTCAATCTCTATCATAGGTGTGATTAAGGTTAAAATGTATTTACCCTATAACCTTTCATGAAAGATCAAGGCACTAAATTTTCACAAGCCCAAGACAAGACATTTATCTACGAGGGACAAAAGGGTTCACTAACGAGAATGCAAGACATAGAACAACTATATCATGATCTTCATTTAGGTCACTTGGATCCAACAGGGATTTCATTCACTGATGAAGTTAATTTCTAGATCTAATTTGTAAGGCTCGGAAATCAAATAGGATACAAGGAGTTAATATCTCTACCCACTCCACAGATGGGAAGGTTACACCGCTTAGTCATTCCTTCTAACAAGGACTCATAAGGTGACTTCCAAGGTGGTCTTCAACACTCAGCCAGGTGTCGGACCTGAAGAGAGGACATTCTTCTCGTGATTACCAAAACTAGAAGGAAACCGCATACTCTGGATAAGGTTGGACCATGTTATTCCTAAAATATGGGTTCACGACAATGTCGCTAAACCTAATGACTATGACGGTAAACTCCAACTAGGGTTTTATTTACCTAACCTATGAGGTCTCATCGAGTGCAAGCTTAAAGTTTAAGGTCATTCTTCGGTTTAATTTCTTATATGGTAAAAGGGATCACACATACGGCAAGTTATACACGAATATTTTATTAAGGGTTGAGTGTTCCCATTAAAACTCTTTATTATGTGACTTTAAGTAAGAAGGTAACCCCATAATTAATTTAATCATTTATTAAATACTGAGAAGGTACTACAATGTATTAACTTCGATTTCAATTTACTATGTATAAATCAAACACTTTTTGCCATACACAACTAAGAAACAAATCAAACCGGTGATTAGATGCACATTCCCTAAGTATCCCTAAAACTGGCATATCATGCATATTAACAAATTTCATTTATAACTTTTCGTAACAAGAGACTACATTAGAAAGTTATTCATTTTACAATGACCTATAAAAAAAATTACAATAATAATAATTAAATTACACATCGCCTTTTTTTTATCGTCATTCTTCCATCCTGCAAAACCCACGTGAGCATGATATCAGTGATAAATCGCTGGCATGGCATCCACCCTAAAACAATCATAATTATCATTTTTCAGTTTCCCATTTACATCTGACAATAATTACAATTTGCAATCGAAATAAAAAGGTCTAGAAACATGTATTCATTGCATTTCATTTTTCTTCATTTTATAAACCCGAGAGAGAGAGAGAAGGGAAGAGAGAGAAAATATCATTTTATCAAAAGTTCCCAATACACACAACAAGTTTCATTATAGTGTTTTAAATAGTTATTTACGTGTGTTAAAAATTTTCCAGGTGATTTGACAACCCTACGAGGGTCCGCAGCTTTCTACTTTTACATTTTCTCACTAGCTGCAAAACGTACAAAACGGCTCGGAGGCTAAGAAACTGCTTCCAAAGGTTATCTTCCGATGAGCACGCACGTCACAATTAACTTTCTACGTGTCCCCAGATATACCAAGAATTCATAGCAGTTGACGGAATTGAAAAGAGCGAACGGTTTGCGTTTGGCGGTTAGTTTTCCGGGGCCACTGGTCGTAGTTCACCCAGTTATAAAATGCCAAAAGTTAACTCGAGGGCCCAGAAACCCGCGTCCATAACTGACGTTCGAAGGAGAAGCATGCAATGAGACATCTCCTACTAGTTCCCCTACATAAGGAGAGTTCATCAGAGTCGACGGGGCTGAGAACTAGTAAACCATTTTCAAATGGCGACAAGTTTTCTGGAGCGACAAGACGAAACTGGACCAGTTTGACCTCGTCAAACTGCGATCGAGGCCTACAAAATGGCTTCGCCAAACTATCCCGAAAAGTTCTCTTTCCTATACTGAATGTTCCATGCATTTGTCTAGTATAATCGCTAGAGGTTTGTGAAGACGGAAGTGATTTCTCTTTCCAGGTTTCAAATGGCGATCCAAAACGAAAGCCAACTTTCTAGTTTTAACAACTTTCTACTGTTGTAAACCAGTGTTACAGGGCTCCTATAAGGGCGTCAAAAGGATGTCATATGATCGTTTTGGGTCAAACCAAAAATCAAGGTGACTCCTCGTATACCAAGGTACACGAATGAAACTTCACATCTCGTTTCCAGAGTTGCGAAGGGTACTTAGTGAGTCTCCAAAATTGCAAAATTTAACTATTTTAAGCAGGAAGAAGGTCAACTTAATCAATGGAGAGTCAAATTTGTCTGGTCGATAAAACGATATTGAAGCGATCAAAAGAGTAAGAGTTTTCTAGGTCATCTCGAAGCGAGGGTGATAGTTCGTGGTTTAAAGTAGGCGAGTTATAATGGCTTCGAGAGTTGCGACACGACACTATATTGTTTTGCAATGAGTTGAAGGGACATTTAACTATATTAAAAGTCCTAATGATTTAAAATTCTATTTAATTGCAAAAGAGAACTAAAACACGAGAATTATGAGAGGTAAGGGAAGAAGGACCATGCCTGGAAAACGAAGTGGTCGAAACCGCAGGCTTGGGTTCAGTCTCGTGCTTGGGCACTTCGTCAACCAGATCACGAGCATCAACAGCTCCACCATTTGACATACACGTCTATCAAGGAAGTTGCATTGTAAACAAAACATCTTGTTTTCTATGCCTTGATGGTTTTCCATGGTCAATTCTAAAGCTCTTATTTTTGCACATGCGGGGAGGAAGCTGACAAAGGTTGCTGAGTTTGGCTTTACCTCTGCCAATTGCATTTGCTTGAAAATCTCCATGGCCCTTTCAAGAAGCCCATTCTGTGAGCATCCTAAAATCATTGCTTTGCCCATAAACCACATTCCTTTCAGGCATTGTCGAATCATTTGCATGCTTCCACATTTTTGCACATTCTCATGTGCTCAACAAACACCAAGCAAACATATCGACACAGCCACATTTTTTTTTTTTATTTTTAATAAACAAATCCATTTTGTGCATACTTTGCTGCCATCATGGCATTCCATGAAATAACATTTCTTTGAGGCATTCTATCAAACAGTTTATGCGCCTTCTCATCAAATCCATTTTGTGCAAAACAACTAAAAAAAATGGTAACATCCCCATTTTGGCGCAGCTTGGGGAGGGGAAAAAACAACAAAAATGGTAATAATAAAAAAACAAATCTCCATTATGCTTACACAGACGACCAAACCTGCATTTGCAACTACAACATCTGACAAAAAAACCCCTTTATCCTTTTATGCGTTGTCCAATGGGCCCACGCAAGTTCTAAAACGTGTTTTAGCGCAGTAGCCGGGGAAAGCGCAAATGTGACAGCCAACCACAACGAACCTCCTCCATTTTGCGTTATTTTCCCACGCAGGCATGTGGCGTGGCTTGGGAGGAAGGCTGGGAATGGATGTCGAGTCTAACTGCGTGAATCATTGATGTATTTGCATGCAAGTTTACAAGGCCGTTTCAACAAAACTCTTTTTTTTTGTGTGCAGGGAGTCTGCGCCGCCTGCGATGTGACTCCAAAGACTATCAAAACCCTCTCTCCAATGTGGCGGTGCTCCCTCACACTCGGCAAATGCTAGAAACAAAAAAACAAAACGAACCCCCACCCCCTTTTGCCCTAAACGCCCAAAGAAAAATATCACGGGTTTTTTTTAGATTTTATTATTATTTATTTTATTTTATTTTAAAATAACGGAGGCATTACACATTTGCTTGTGTTGTGCCATTTGCAGTGGAGGAGCAGAGAGAGTTTGTTTGATCCCTAAGTGTTTTTGTTTGTGGAACCCTTGCATCCTAGTCGTATTGGATAGAAACCATATATATATATGGTTTTGAAAGGCCACGGTGGGAGAAGAAGGTGATGCTTTGAGTGTAAAGGAGGAGGAGGCTGCGTGGGGATGGAGGAAAGGGTCGGAGCATGTGGAGGGTGCTAGCGCGTGGGCAACAACGGCGGCGGTTTAGGGGAAAAACAACGGCAAGGGTGAATGGGAGAGTGCGTGGGATAGGCGCAAAGCAAGGTGGCCATGGAGAATGGAGGGGGGGGTTTGGCCCTCCCGATCTTCTCGATTTTTTTGTTTATAATTTGTTATTTTATTTAAAACGTTTTCCTTTCTCTTTTTTTTTATATAAACAAATATAAGAAGGTTATATATATATATTATATAAATATCAAAAAAATAATATTCCATAATATGCATTTCAACATATATATATATATATATATATATATATATATATAAAACCTGCAATAAAAAAAAAGAACCCATTTTGATACCACAATTTAACTATAACTAACCTTAGATATTCACACTTACATTTGAAAATAGCACTAAATTAAATGAATTCTAAATATGATTATCTTTGTGCACAATGGTAAAAAAGAATATTTCATCTTATAAAATAACATATTTAAATTTGTCAACTTAGTGAAGTAAGGGTCTTAAATGTTTTCAATAACTATTTGGGTTAAATATTTTACCTATTTTATATTAAAAGGAATGTAACCAAGTAGATTCAAATGGAACAAGGGACTTATTTCTAAAATAATATTTTCAAGAAGATTACTTATTCACTATGACCGCTTAATTAGCCACAAAACATTAAAACTTCGCATAGAAAGAATATAAAGTTATTCTTATTCCAATCATTAATATTACAAACAATAAAGAGGGGATACTTTCTTTTCAAATGGAATAAAAGATTATTTCAGATTTTTAACATGAGGGATACTCAACATGGAGTGTATATATATGTTCAAAAGGAAGACATATTCCCAATCTATACATTTTCTTTTCAAAAAAGGAGATTACAATCAATTTTTCATATTAAAGAAAACCACTATTACAATATTTCTTTTCTTTTCAAGGATTGAAGCTCACATATACAAATATATCCAAATACATAACTACTCAAGAAGGTTTATTACAAGATTCTTTGCAAGCTTGAAGAGAGAGATTGCTCAAGTAAACCTACTCTAGTTTAAAAGTAATTTTCAAATATAAAAAGGAGGTTTTACAACAATGAAGCTTCCACCAAGCCATATCCAAAAGAGATACAAAGAGGTAATGTCCACAAAGAGAGAGAAGATGCCAAAAGAACTCCAACTACCACCAACTCCATCATGAGATCCAAATTCAAATGCCTTTAAGGAATCCAACCAAGGAGAAGAAGCTTGTTTTACCACCCAACCATAGGCATCATTACATGTCTTTCCCAAGGTTGGGATGCATGCTAGCCTCCCCCAAGCCCATGGGAAAGAGGACAACTATCCACAACTATGCACAAGAGTGAGGGTGAACAAACAACATTACATCCACACAAAAATAAGGAAAAGATTAAAACAAGACTCCAAATTTGTAAAAGTGAAAAGGAGGAGAAACCAAGTTCTACCTCTAAAATGGGGAAGAGAAAAGAGAAGTTCTCCAAAATTTATAACCAACATTAGTAACACAAAGCCAAGATCTCCATTCCCTCCTTATTTCTCCAATTTCACTCAAGCCCTCCTTATTTCTCCACCCTTTCACCAATCCTTCTTGGAAGGATTTTCAAACCCCAAAGGGGTTTCCTCACCAAGAATGGGGAAGGAGGTTCAAGCCAAATGACCCACCTTCCCCACCTCAAACCATTTGAGGGGAGTAAATAAATCCTACAAGGCTTGCCCATCAAGCCTATAAGGATTGAGAGGGAAAAATTCCCCTCTCTTCCCCCACAAACTCCAAAACTCCATCATGTCATATGATGGAGGGAGAAAATCAAATAAACAACAAACAAAATCTTCATACAACAACAAACATTTCCAAGTAAACAACTAATATCTAGCATGTTATAACAAATACAATGAAGCTCAAGAATCCTACCTCAAAGAAAAGCTCTCCAAATTCAATCTCTTCCACTTCTTGACCCAAGCAAACTCTAGCTCCAAATCCACAAGACTCCAAACAAAAGCTCCCAAAAAAAAAGTTCTCTTCTTTTCCCATGAGGGGGAATTTGAAGAGGAGCAAGAAAAATCCTCACAAATGAGGGGTGACATGTGTCACCCCTCTCTTTCCTCAAGGTCAAAGATGCCAAAAATAAAAGAGAGAAAGGATCAAATGACTTTTAGCCCTCTTCTCCCAAAATACCCAAAATCATAACAAAACAATCTTGTGCAACTTTTAACAAAGCACACTTATCCATACCTCTTACATGGATGTGACCAAAGGGGAGCAAAATGGGAGGGAAAACTCCCTCTAGCCTTGGAAATAAGCCCCCTACCTATTAGGTAGGGTCCAAGGGCCCATTTTCATGTTAAGGGAACTCCCAAACTAAAAAGGGGTCCCTAAAAATGCCTAAAATAACCCAATTTCGGGTTTGGAAAATTTGGCACAAGGGTAGAGGGTGTGGGGCCCACCCAAGGGTTCACATGTGACCCTAAACCCTCATGATTAAGTACATCATTAAACAAATTCAAAACTTAATGAAAGTGGGGTCATTAATTCCCCAAAACAAGTTTACCACACAAACTAATTACCCTAAGCAAGATTAATAATACAAGACATATTACATTACAAATGAGGGTCACCCATGGTGCCCAAAACAATAATTCTAATGCTAAGGCCTCAAGAAATAAACACGGCTAGGACTTAGCCCCGTGGGTTGCTTGTGCAAAGTTGCGTAGCTGCTTAAATCTCACGTTCTCCTGTGACCTGTCACCTGCACACTCATTGCACACATTAAATGCACCTGTCTGATAAAATGAGAATCAACTACTAAATAAGATATCAATGAATTCTAAACTAACATATCATCTTTCTGGAATCAGAAATGCGACAACGTGCACAATTATACACAATTCACCATAGGTTAGACATAATAATAAAGTGACATGTATCCATAGAATCCCAACATGCAACAAACTGAGTATCCATCAATATAATTGTGTTCCAAAACAACATCACATCAATTAGTATCCATGACATCATAAGATAATGCGACAACATAATAATCAAGCTAAATTGGCGTTATACACCTAAATCTCCATATATGTCTAATAAGATCAAATCTCCTAATGTAAAGTCCAAAATATATCAAATCTCTACCAAAACATGTCTAAAAGTAAGAGGGACAACAAGTAACTGAGCTATAAAAATGTGGGCACTACATCCCCCTCTACTAAAATTATACTTCCTCCTAGAATTCACTAAAAGAGATAGGGATATCTAGCCCTCAAAGGTGTCACATCCTCCCAAGTAGTTGTTGTCTCATCGTATTGGTCCCACCGCACTCTAACCTAGTCCAAGTCTCTACCCCAAAGGGACAACCTCTGGTGCTCCAGTATGCATATGGGCTCCAGTCTCCACTGTCCTCCATCCTCTACCTATAATGCCGACCAATCTAAAACATGAGAAGCATCTGGTACATATCTACGTAGTACGAAACATGAAATACATCATGGGTCCATGTAAGGCGCGTGGTGGTAAAGCTAGGTGGTAGGAAATTGGACCGATGACCTCTAAAATATCAAAAGGCCCCACAAAATGAGGTGATAGCTTAGAACCCTTTCCATAATGGATTGGGCTCTTATGTGGATGAACTCTCAAGAACTTTGTCACCCACTAAGAAGTGATGATCAATCCTCTTGGTGTCTGCACATACGCCTTATGGCGTGCTCTATCCTACTCAAGATGTTGTCTAATCAAACAACCTACTACTCTAAATCCTGTAGATAAGTTGGTCCTAGAATAATCTTGTCATCTAGTCTGTCCCAACTCAAAGGTGTCTTGCAAGGTCGTCCATACAAATCCTGGTAAGGAGCCATACCAATGGAACTATGATAGTTGTTGTTGTAGGAAAACTCAACTAAATGCAAATAATCTTCCCATCTTCTTCTACTGGTCCATCACATACATCCTCAACATGTCCTCCAGCACTGATTAACTCTCTCTATGTCTGTCCATATCTCTCTAATGATAGGTTGAGCTGAAATTAACTGAGTACCTAGAGCGATTGAAAGGAAGTCCATAAAACTGAAGTGTAGATGGTATCCCGGTCATTGATGATGGTCTTCGAATCCCATGCAACCTAACAATGTCCTCCATAAATACTTTGGTGATGGCTTGTGCATTATAGGTGACCTTGGTTGGCAAAAAGTGTGCAACCTTGGTCAATTTATCCATGATGACCATAATGGCATCATGATGATAAGAAGACATAGGAAGTCCGACTATGAAATCCATAGAGATCACATCCCATTTCCATTTGGGAATATCATGAGGATGTAAGAGTCTGCGGGATGAGAATGTTTTTCCTTACCCTCTGACACTCAAGGCAACATGCAACAAAATCTGCTATGTCCCGTCGAAGACCTGGCCAATAATATAACTCCCTCATATCAGCGTGCATTTTCTTCACTCCTGGATGCACCACATATGGGGCTCGATGAGCCTCTGTAAGGATGAAGCTACGAAGATCACCTGACTTAGGCACGTAGATGCGCCTATGGAACCAAAGTAAACCATCTGTCTCTAAAATACACCCTAATATCTGCCCTCTAATGAACCCTAAGACTCCAACATCTATCTAGCTCCCTCATAAAACTTGTCCTCTGGAAGATGCTCAAGAATCATGCCTCTCAAATATGACTGAAGTGTTAATGAAGCAAGCACATGTCATCGTCTACTAAGTGCATCTACAACAACATTTTCCTTTCCTTTGATATACTACACCTCCATGTCATACTCACATAGGAACTCCATCCAACGCCATTGACGAGCGTTGAGGTTCGGCTGTGAGAAGATATGCTGTAAGATAATGATCTATCCTCAAAATGAAAGGTCTACCCAAAAGGAAATGTCGCCAATGCACAAGTGCATGAACCACTACTGCAAGCTCCAAGTCATGAGTAGGGTAATTAAGCTCATAGTCCTTGAGCTTACAAGACTCAAAGGTAATAACTCGACACTCTTGCATAAGAACTACTCCCAAACCCTCTAGTGATGCATCAGTACAAACAAAAAAATCCTTTGTTGGGTCCGGAACTGCTAAGATGGGTGCCATGGTTAACCTTTCCTTAAGCAACTGAAAGGCCTGCTCACACTTTTCTGACCAATCAAACTTCTTCCCTTTTCTCTGAAGAGAAGTAATAGGGTGAGAAATCCTAGAAAAGTCATGTACAAACCTACGGTAATACCCTGCTAAACCCATGAAACTCCTCACCTTAGTAACTGATGTGGGTGCTGGCCAGTCCATAATCACTTGTATCTTAGAGGGATCTATTGAGATACCCTCTCTTGATATGATATGACCCAAGTACTGAATCTCTGTCTGAAAGAAGCTACATTTTTCTAAGTTCCCATACAACTTACTCTCTCAACACCTGAAGCACCTGCCTCAAATGTCTCCTCGTGTTCCTCCTCGAATGAGAATATATCAATATATCATCAAGGAACACTAAGACAAAGCGATCCAAAAAGGTCCTGAATACTCCATTCATGAGGCTCATGAAGACAGCTGGGGCATTAGTCAAACCAAATGGAACAACTGTGAACTCATAATGCTCATAATGTGTGTGAAGAATGTTGTCTTATGAATGTCTACATCTGATATGCACAACTGATGATACCCTGACTTGAGATCAATTTTGGAGAACACTCTCGCTCCCACATCTAATCAAACAAGTCATCAATCCTAGGGAGTGGATAACGGTTCTTTATTGTGACTTTGTTGAGTTATCTGAAGTCAACATAAAGCCTAAGAGAACCATCCTTCTTCTTCACAAATATGACTGGCGCTCCCCAAGGAGATACACTAGGGTGAATGAGACCCTTATCTAACAACTCCTCTAACTAAATATTGAGCTCATGAAGCTCTATAGTCGTCATCCGATAGGGTGCCCTAGAATTTAGTGTGCAGATCTAGGTACTAAATCAATGGTGAAATCCACCTCTCTGTGGGGTGGTAACCTTGGAAGCTTTCCTAGAAACACATCAGCATACTCCCTCAAAACTACATGATCATCTAAGGGTGAATGCTCTGGAGTGCTCTCTGATCGATCACTGATGGTGATAGCAAACAACTGACATCCTTTACACATGCTCCACTTGAGTTGCTTAGCCGAGATCATACACAATGAGATAGGTCTCTTTGCATCCCTGATATCACAATTGCACTCCCAAGATCATCCTAACACTCAATGACCTTACTTCTGCAATCTACCTTAGCCCGATGAGCCTCGAGCCAATCCATACCCAAAACTACCTAATAGGATCCTAGAGGAATAACTCGGAGGTCAAGTGTAGTGGAGAAGGATCCTAAATCAAGTACACAACTCTCCACATACGAGTCCATGATGAGTTTGGCCCAGAGGCCAACTCAACCTGCCAACTATCTGGTTTCCTAGCCACCACTAGCCCACATTGGTCCACTATAGAAGGTGATATAAAAGAATCTGAAGCACCTGAATCAAAAAGTACTGAGATAAAATACCCCGATAGTACTATCATCTCATGATGATCGGCACGATGCTCAGCCTAGCGGTTGTCAACTATTGCATATACATGATGAGCATGTCCTACATCACCCACCATCTACTCTGATCTAGAGGCCCTCTGTGTGTCCATGGTATTGGGTTTGTGTGGGCACATGCGCACATAGTGATCAAGAGATCCACAAATAAAACATCCTCCTATACCCCTCTAAGATGGGGTCCCTCCCAGTACTTTGGTGCATTGATCCTACCGGTCCAAACCTAGTAGACTACTACGTGTGAGATGGCTGTACCTCGCCGAGTACCACCGCCTCCTATCCCTGGCTCCACCAAAACCTCCTCTAGTGCCACCTCTCTAAAAGCTCTGAGTATGTCTAGCCCTCTCTACTGCTGGTGGCCATGATGTTGCGTCTGCTGCTGCGGGTGTGGTGGAGCCCTCGTGGCTGTTGGCAGAGGCTAGAATCCTCCTCTAGGGGGTGGTGTTGTACCATGTGACCTCTGACTCTGAAAGGCCTATATCCTCTCCTGAAACTTGCTCTTGTTTCTATCTCGATGCTCCTATGCCTTGGTCCTATTTCTCCTCAGCTAAGTAGGCCTTCTCAACGACCTTCTCAAGTGTGGGAGGAGATAACATCCCGACTACTCTTGTTATATCATGCATACTGCCTTGAATAAACCTATTAACCTACAATTTTCATCTTGCAGGGTAATCCACATACTACGAAGATCCAAGAACCTACTCTCATACTGAGCTACTGTGTCAGATCCCTATCGTAAGTCATGAAACTCATCGATCCTCTTTTGCATGAAATGCTCTGACATATAAGCGAGCCACGAATCACTCCTCGAATATCTCCCGTGTCATTGTCTCTTAGGTTAGTCATGGAGCTTTCGCTCCTCATTCCTCCACCAAATGTCTTCTACTGCGTCTCGAAGGAGGTGTATGGCGAACCTTGCCTTGACATTGCTCTCGTAAGAGTGCAAGCCAAAGAAACTATCCAAGCTAAGGAGCCATGAATCAGCCCCAAAGCCATCTGTAGAGCTGGTGTAGGTAGGAAGCTATAAGCAAAGAAGATCCCTGATCACATTACTTGTATCCCGATCCTGGTGATGTAGTCCAACAGGTGAAAGGGGTCATCTATCCCCAAATGGTCCCTTGAGACTATGTGAGCAGCTACGACAGTACGAGGCTACCCTCTCATAATGAATGGAAGGGCTACGTGACCTCTCCTACCTCAGTGTATCATGCTCTGGAGGCTCTGAATGCACGTCCTCACCTATCGGCTCCTTACCTCCCAACTAGATGTTCTCTTCTCTCCTCCTGCGGTGGTGGGAGACGCGTTCCTGCACAACACCAATCAACTGCTTGAAGAGCCTCTAAGATCTGAGGCCCTAACTCAAGTGCTGGTGGTTTGGGCATAGATGAACCACGTCCCAAACCCCTAACCGAGCATCGTCTCATGGGTGTCATCCTATGTACGAGGTGAGCGAAGAGGTTATTAAATTATAATTAAATGGTCGTGGAAAATTTTTAACCAACTTTTTTTATTTATTTATTTTAATGTTATTAAAAATATTGTTAGCTAGTTAATTCTCTACCCAGAGCATCCACGTGTGCGAACCTCTACTCTGATACCAAATGTAGTACCTCCCTTAGGACAACGGAATCAAAATAGAAAATTACCAAAAATTTACGGTAAATTTTTTTATTTTTTTCAAATGGCCAATAATTACTAATGCTCTACTTAACCCCTTCCGTTAATACTTATTTCATATTAAATATTAATTTCCCCGAAGTTGCATAAACACTAGCCCAACACAACTTGCTTATTTCATTCTACTAAGTATTAACTGAAATCACAATTTTTATTGAGTCTACACAACCTTTTTAATTAATTTAATCTCCCCTTTTAAATTTATTTTCCCACACACCCCCCCTTTTAAAATTATTTTCATTCCCATAAAAAAATTCTCATGACTTACCATGTGTAGGATTTAACATGGGCCCTTGGATCTAAACAAATCTTGGCCCTTGATTTCAAATTTACCCTAATGCTTACCCTAACTCTTTCTATGTTTCTCCTTTCCTTTTCTTTTCTTTTCTTTTTTTCTTCTCTCTTTTCTTGTGTTTTGCCATTTGTAGGTGGAGGAGCAGAGAGAGTTTGTTTGATCCTTAAGTGTTTTGGTTTGTGGAACCCTTACATCCCGGTAAAAAAGATATTGGATAGAATACATACATACATATGTGTGTATGTATATATATATGTGTGTGTGTGTGTGTATGTATATATATATATATATATTTTGAAAGACCGTAGTGAGAGAAGAAGGTGAGGGTTTTAGTGTAAAGGAGGAGGAGGTTGCGTGGGGATGGAGGAAAGGGTCGGCACATGGGGAGGGTGGCGATGCGCGGCGTGGGGGCGGGGCGGCGGGTTTAGGGGAAAAATAGTGGCGAGGGGGCGGGGTGAATGCGGGAGTGCGTGGGACAGGCGTGGTGAGGGTGGCCATGGAGAATGGAGGGGAAGGGGAGGGTTCGGCCCTCCCCATTTGCTCAATTTTTTTGTTTATAATTTTTTTTTTTTTAAAACGTTTTTCCTTTCTCTTTTTTTTATATAAAAAAATAAGAAGGTTATACGTATATATATATCCTATATATAATATAATATCATATCAAAAATAATATTCCATAATATGCATTTCAACACATTGCATAATACACATATATATATAAACATTGCATATAAATAAAAGAACCCATTTTGATACCACAATTTAACTATAACTAACCTTAGATATTCATACAGTTACATTTGAAAATAGCACTAAATTAAATGAATTCTAAATATGATTATCTTTGTGCACAATGGTAAAAAAAAAGAATATTTCAGCTTATAAAATAACAGATTTAAATTTGTCAACTTAGTGAAGTAAGGGTCTTAAATATTTTCAATAACTATTTGGGTTAAATATTTTACCTATTTTATATTAAAAGGAATGTAACCAAGTAGTTTCAAATGGAACAAGGGACTTATTTCTAAAATAATATTTTCAAGAAGATTACTTATTCACTATGACCGCTTAATCAGCCACAAAACATTAAAACTTCGCATAGAAAGAATATCAAGCTATTCTTATTCCAATCATTAATATTACAAACAATAAAGAGGGGATACTTTCTTTTCAAATGCAATAAAAGATTATTTCATATTTTTAACATGAGGGATACTCAACATGGAGTGTATATATATGTTCAAAAGGAAGACATATTCCCAATCTATACATTTTCTCTTTCAAAAAGGAGATTACAATCAAATTTTCATATTAAAGAAGACCACTATTACAATATTTCTTTTCTTTTCAAGGATTGAAGCTCACATATACAAATATATCCAAATACATAACTACTCATGAAGGTTTATTACAAGATTCCTTGCAAGCTTGAAGAGAGAGATTTCTCAAGTAAACCTACTCTAGTTTAAAAGTAATTTTCAAATACAAAAAGGAGGTTTTACAACAATGAAGCTTCCACCAAGCCATATCCAAAGGAGATACAAAGAGGTAATGTCCACAAAGAGATAGAAGATGCCAAAAGAACTCCAACTACCACCAACTCCATCATGAGATCCAACTTCAAATGCCTTTAAGGAATCCAACCAAGGAGAAGAAGCTTGTTTTACCACCCAACCATAGGCATCATTACATGTCTTTCCCAAGGTTGGGATGCATGCTAGCCTCCCCCAAGCCCATGGGAAAGAGGAAAACTATCCACAACTATGCACAAGAGTGAGGGTGAACAAACATCATTACATCCACACAAAAACAAGGCAAGGATTAAAACAAGACTCCAAATTTGTAAAAGTGAAAAGGAGGAGAAACCAAGTTCTACCTCTAAAATGGGGAAGAGAAAAGAAAGTTCTCCAAAATTTATAACCAACATTAGTAACACAAAACCAATCTATCTCCATACCCTCCTTATTTCTCCAATTTCATTCAAGCCCTCCTTATTTCTCCACCCTTTCACCAATCCTTCTTGGAAGGATTTTCAAACCCCAAAGGGGTTTCCTCACCAAGAATGGGGAAGGAGGTTCAAGCCAAATGACCCACCTTCCCCACCTCAAACCATTTGAGGGGAGTAACTAAATCCTACAAGGCTTGCCCATCAAGCCTATAAGGATTGAGAGGGAAAAATTCCCCTCTCTTCCCCACAAAACTCCAAAACTCCATCATGTCATATGATGGAGGGAGCAAAATCAAATAAACAACAAACAAAATCTTCATACAACAACAAACATTTCCAAGTAAACAACTAATATCTAGCATGTTATAACAAATACAATGAAGCTCAAGAAGCCTACCTCAAAGAAAAGCTCTCCAAATTCAATCTCTTCCACTTCTTGACCCAAGCAAACTCTAGCTCCAAATCCACAAGACTCCAAGCAAAAGCTCCAAAAAAAAGTTCTCTTCTTTTCCCATGAGGGGAATTTGAAGAGGAGCAAGAAAAAATCCTCACAAATGAGGGGGTGACATGTGTCACCCCTCTCTTTCCTCAAGGTCAAAGATGCCAAAATAAAAGAGAGAAAGGATCAAATGACTTTTAGCCCTCTTCTCCCAAAATACCCAAAATGATAACAAAACAATCTTGTGTAACTTTTAACAAAGCACAATTATCCATACCTCTTACATGGATGTGACCAAAGGGGATCAAAATGGGAGGAAAACTCCCTCTAGCCTTGAAATAAGCCCCCTACCTATTAGGTAGGGTCCAAGGGCCCATTTTCATGTTAAGGAACTCCCAAACTAAAAAGGGGTCCCTAAAAATGCCTAAAATAACCCAATTTCAGGTTTGAAAATTTGGTACAAGGGTAGAGGGTGTGGGGCCCACCCAAGGGTTCACATGTGACCCTAAACCCTCATTGATTAAGTACATCATTAAACAAATTCAAAACTTAATGAAAGTGGGGTCATTAATTTCCAAAAACAAGTTTACCACACAAACTAATTACCCTAAGCAAGATTAATAATACAAGACATATTATATTACAAATGAGGGTCACCCATGGTGCCCAAAACAATAATTCTAATGCTAAGGCCTCAAGCAATAAACACGGCTAGGACTTAGCCCCGTGGGTTTCTTGTGCAAAGTTGCGTAGCTGGCCTGAATCTCACGTTCTCCTGTGACCTGTCACTGCACACTCATTGCACACATTAAATGCACATGTCCGATAAAATATGAATCAACTACTAAATAAGATATCAATGAATTCTAAACTAACATATCATCTCTCTGGAATCATAAATGCGACAACGTGCACAATTATACACAATTCACCATAGGTTAGACATAATAATAAAGTGACATGTATCCATAGAATCCCAACATGCAACAAACTGAGTATCCATCAATATAATTGCATTCCAAAACAACATCACATCAATTAGTATCCATGACATCATAAGATAATGCGACAACATAATAATCAAGCTAAATTGGTGTTATACGCCTAAATCTCCATATATGTCTAATAAGATCAAATCTCCTAATGTAATGTCCAAAATATATCAAATCTCTGTCAAAACATGTCTAAAAGTAAGAGGGACAACAAGTAATTGAGCTATAAAAATGTGGGCACTACAAAGAGAGATAGATTTGGGACTTAGCCATTTTCACGTGTACGAAGCTATTTTTGGAGATAGTGTGTCGAACACAAAAATCGGTTAAAGACTTGTGCGACACGCATTGGCTATTTTTGGAGGATCGGCTACGAAGCACTTTACATGGGTACAGGTTGAGAATAGATTTACTACTGACAGTTAACTAGAAGAAGTCTATTGTTAGCGCACTTGCATGTGTGGCTATTATTGTAACGGTGTGTGGCTAATAATATCATGCGACCTATTTTTGGGATTGGATAAGCGGTGAAGGGAAAGTCCCCACCCTTATAAATATGTAATGATACATAATGTAGTATGATATATACAGAGATAGATATAAGTATGAGAGACATGTGAGAACTGAGTTATTGTGAGGTTATGCTGCCAAATCTGATGCATGCATAAACTATGGTATTATATATTGTAATAAGCTTATGTGTACTTATCATGTTTAATTCAATGGAGTATATTGGTTGAATCTGAGTATCAAATCCTAAGTTTAATTGGTTCTTGCATGCTTTATTTCATCTTGATATCATTTAAGTTAGTTATTCCTAGATCTAGATCTAAACATGCACATCGTAGAATGATATATTAGTCATGGATCTAAATTCTTTAATTATTCATCATGCTAACATCCTACAACAACAACCCTAAAGAGGGGCCTGGTACCTTTGCATGCTTTGGGTGAGCACTCAATCTAGGTTGAGTGATGTGCCAGCGCACCTGGGCTTTTACTAGTAAATTCTAGGCTGCATCAATCTTTAAAGTGGTGGTCTTAGGATTAGAAGAAAATTTAAATTGTTGTACTTACAGAAGCATGAGTAGAAAGTGGTTTTAAGTCTTATGGATCCTTGGCCTAGACAACTCCACAGTCCTCTTAGCACTCCTCCATCTGTGGCTCGTGCTAACACCTCCTAGTCTCCCCTTCTTTGCATTGGCTGAAGCTTAACACTGATGGTGCACCCAAGGGTAACTCGGACCCTTTTTGTGGTGTTTCTATTATAAGAGATAAATCTGTAATCCCCTAGTTTTCTTAGTCATTTGTTTCAGGGACTAGTACTAACCACAAAGTTAAAGCTCTTGTTATTCTTAAGGTATTAAAATTGCTCTCAGTATTGGCTCTTGATAACTTATTTTTGAAAGTGGTTCTCTTTATTTGGTTAGAATTCTCAACTCAAACAAACCACCTTAGTGGACAAAATAGAGCATAATTGAAGACATAAGATTCCTTAATCTCATTTTTAGATGATCAAATTCCAACATATCTACCAAGAATGTAACAAGGTTGTTGACTACCCTGGCTAATATTGGTGTTTTTTCAAATGATCACAAGAATTGGTTAGGAGATTTCCTAGAGGATGTGCTTACCCATGTTGTTAATGACCTTCACCCAAAATCACAGTCTCTTGAGGTTGTTGATCTTTATCTCTAACCTTTTTTATATTTCTTAATCTAGTTACAACATGTCGATGATGGGTTCCACCTTCTTTGGTGGCGGTGGTGACAAGGATATGGTACATGTAACATTTATTACCATATATATCAATGAGAGATTGTGTTTGTGTGAGGCAAGGGATCACGTAATGATGTTACACATGTGTGGCTATATTTTTAAAAATGACATATTTCAATTTGAAAACCTAGAGACATGTGTGGAATTTAGGATCGAGGTGCTCACCATTACTATTTAACATATGTCTACATTGGGATTTTGTCACTTCTTGTCTTTATCTATTAGTTCACAATGGGTGGCCCTATAAAAATACTTTAACCTTCTTCCTATGAAGAGGTAAAAGTGGACATGGAAGTATGGAGTATTTTATAGGCTAGAGGGGTTATGCCATTCATGGAAAGGTTGTCTGGTCACTTTATTTAAGTGACCAACAGGTGTCTTTGAAATCCTAGGAAAAAGAAGGGTTAAAGTGGGAAAGACAAAATTTAAAATCTTTGAAGTCCATATTAGTTTCTAAGGGGCTCCCTATAGAGGGAGACATTTACTTCAAATGCTCATTGCAAGCAGAGTTGGATGATTTCTTATGTCAAAGTGAAAAACTAAGGAAGTATCAATCAAGTTACAAAAGGGATTCGCTACCACAACCACCACGGAACAAGGTTGCACAACAATTGATGAGATATTTCACTCTGGAGGAAGATACAAATTGGTCTATGGGCCTTATCTTTTTCTTCTTGCCCATCTTCGGAAAGATAGGAAGGTTAACTTTATGGATTTACTCTTTTAATTGCTAGAATAGTCCCTCAAGTTAGCCAGAGAAAGGAAGGGCCATTCCTTCATCGGGATCTTTTATATTTTATTTTTAAGGTGGAGCCTTCTTAAAATGAACTCTCACACTTTCCTCCGAAGTTTGGTAAGCGGTGTCATATCACCCCTACTCTTACTCAATCATTTCACTATATTCATCTTGTTTCTGCTTGAGTCTTCATCGTTGTAGTCATCACCTACTTTGTCTCCCTTTCGAATCGACTCCAACATCATTATCATTGACTAGAGTGGTCTAGTTTCTTCCCCACTTCTTCTTCTCATGTCTCTCCCTCATCTTCCATCGCATCTCTCACCACTTCTAACCCATCGATCACTCTCTTGCAGACATTTTTTCCTTATCTATCTCAGCTTCCCCTTCCTCTCTAACTCTTACTTGACGTTGCTCTCGCTTCCCCTCTAGTCTGCATGCATGTCTCCTTTACCCCTTATGATCATGCTCTCTTAACCACACATGCCCATGAATAACACCCCCTTCTTGCTTCCATGGAAATTAGCATTGATCGGGATCTTCCCGATGCTTTCTTTCTTCAACTTATCCCGACTTCCTCTTGACAAATAAATTGAGCTCTCCCAAAGAACCATGGTGTGGATGTTGAGCTTTCTGCAGCTTCAAAGAAAATTTGGAGAATTCCCCCATGCCTAATAGGATCCTATTAAAGTAGATATTGTGCTCGATATCTTGGGAAAACTCAAGAGGGCCTTTTATGCTATTAATGAATGGAAAAGCTTCACTAGGCATGAATTAGAAGAACATCAACGATGGTTTCTTGGAGCTCATTAAGTTTTGGATCTTCCGTGGACAAAAATTCTCTTATTACAACTAGAGAGGCTGTAGCTACTCTCAAGAATATTCATACTATGTAATGTGTTTCGTTCATTTTGGGATTTTTTATTTTTTGTTTCTTGTTGCCTTCTAGCTTTCTCTCTTCATGCTTCATTGTCATATATTTCCTTGAGGGATTTTTTTACAAGGATGAGGGTCCTTTCAAAACCCCCACTTTTACCCTATTTCCAAAAAAAGAATTATGTCTATTTACTCTAAACCATCATGTCTCGTAGGTTCAAAATTTTATCTCCTGTCTCTAAGTCTTGATATAACTTTGATCCCTCGAGATTCAATGGCCATGGTGCATTATACCTGTAAAAGATAATAATCCATTATTAGTTCTTCCACACATATTTTTTAATTTCAATTTAATTATTTGAATGTTTGAACATCTTACCTACAAACCATTCTTCCTCTTTTCTTACATATACTGAGACACCCTCTCTACACATTGTATGTCATTCTACACAATTGAGAATCTCTTCGTAGTCACGTTCCATATCCACTTGTGTAAGTTGTCTCATATTTCGAAGACATGGATGTTGTGTAAAATTTTGGTAGACCTATAATTCATAACATATAAGAATATATCATATATTTTGAGAATGTAATAATTCTATATAAAACATAGATTTGATGACAATTGATAAAATACATGTATGTTTCATTGGTGTGGGTCTTCCCGAGGATTCCATGCATGGAAAATAGAATGGAAGTATTTTTTATAATTTGTACATTGACAATCATTAGTCCAATCAAGGTTGTCCATATTTGGTGCCCCTTCTAACCATATAAATCCATGCACATGTGGTGAACCTTTATGTTGCCATTCATATCTAGACCAATAATCTTTAACTTTCATTCCTTTTTACAATATATCCTTTTGGAAAAGTGTATGTTGTAGGTGCATGTAGTGTGCCACTATATGAGGATATTTGATGATATTATACCTTTGCAAATTTTGGCTTCTCGTGGATTATTGGTGGTGTTTTAGGCATTAATGCATGTAGATCAGGATAATATTTAAATTTGCAGTACTCAAAGTGAAAAAATGGAAAGTGATCCAATTTGATGTAACATGTCAGTCAATTCACCATGACATTTTTCCCAATAAGACCTTGTACCCATTAAGGATGTTCCAAACTACATCAAATAATTAACTAGATGTGAATGGGGCACATTTTCCATATGCTCACGTAACTCAATGATGGTGATTGGAATATCTTAGATGCTTTTCTTCACAAAGAGTGCGAGATAAATTTTGTGTGTAATGTCTCATGATCATGTTCATCATGTAATATTTGAATTGGGGATTTTGGCCAAACCGATGATTGATATATCGAAATAATTTTTTTACAAATTCATATAGACATAATCATTTTAATTGTGGTTCTATCCAATCACATTTTCCATCGAAATAGACTAGGGAATGCCATATTAAGTAATCCTAGCATGACATACTCATTGATAGGAGATGCTCCTATCCCTAGCCAATCAATTAGTGCTCCAAGGTCTGCATCAGGGTTATTTACCCATGCATGGATTAATTTCATCTCCCTTGGGGAATTGGTTGCTTTGGAGGCCATTTTTTTGTGTGACTAATGATATTTCCTTCATCTATCTCTATTATCAAACCTACAAATACAATTTCATTTACATCAAAATCCTACTCTATTTAGACGAGTTCAACCAGTTGAATACATTTTTATCAGAATGAGGTGGAAGTTCATTTAGATCATTTTTATCAATATGAACATTTGAATAGAACTTATAATTTTTATTTTTTATTTTAGTGCATTATATACTCATTTTCTATTGACTGTAAAATTGTAATTTGTTCCACGTTGATCTTTCCTTCGAACAATAATCATTGGAAAATATTTTAATCTATGTAGCAAAACATTAGCAATTTTTTTACTTCTTGAGGAAAAATTATCATGTGTCCTTTATATTTATATTGACCTCTAGTTGCATGTGTCACTTGTAGGGTTGGGTCGACACGAGATATCAACATTTTCTCAACTTGAGTTAAGTTTGCAAGTTTTGGCAGTTGTGGTCCAGGGATTCATATAGCTAAAAACAACTTATGACTTTAAAATAAAATTCTAATATAGTTCAAATCTATTTATTAGAAATTAAAACAAATACTATGAACCTATTTTTCCATCCAACAATTGATTGATTTAAGGAAACATAACTATAAACATGCACTGAGGAAGGGATTTTCAATGAAGGGTGTAAATGGAGTGAGGTGTACCAAGGTTATTTATTGATTCTTAACATGAATACTTCAAACTTTATTACATATTTGTATCAATGGTACAAACCAAAAACGTGATTTGTGAAGAACAATACAAATTGGGCATTCCTTATTTTGAAATTTTGTGTCTATAGATCTACCGAGTTATGAAGGCCAAAAACCTCTCATTAAAATATCACTCATAGCTAATATGAAAATATCGTATGTATGTACTAAAATGGGGGAAATGGTTGGATGAAGCTATGAATGATAAAATGATATATCGGAATGAAGCCATAAAATCAATGAATGGTAAGCATTGTAATATAAGGATTTGAAATTGGATAATTATCTGGTTGTTTGCACCATGATTAATGACGCATGTAAGTTGTTTGAGGAAAAGCCTAATTAAAGGTTAGGAGTGCCTAGGCAATAAGTGAAGTGGACGCCCTTCTTATAATTTTAGTTAATATTTTTTCCCATCAAATAAATAAATAAAAGCTACGTACATTATCATATTTTAAAATTTGTATAAGGATCATAATAAATCACTAATTTAGATAAATTGATATAAAACAAATAAAAATATCCTATAATTTTCAAATAAGGACAAGTAATAATCCATGGATGGAGAGAATTAATCATAGGAGGTACTCAGAATGCAACAAATATAACTTTCTATATAAGGTTGGCTATGGGTCTTATTTACCAATATATGTAGACACAAAATCTATGCACTTGGGTACATTTCTAGGTTCTAAAGCATACTACCTAAGAAAGAAAACTAGTGGTTGACAACTCCTTTTGGCTCTTTGGTCGTTTTATCTCTTACACTTTACTAGATTTACACATCTTACATATCTATCGACACTTGATTGATTTATCGTTTGATGACCTCGGACACTAGATGCTTAACTAAAAATGGGGAATAAGAGTTGTCAATCAATATAGAACAACATGTAAATACAATAAATAAATGTGTAGTAAATGACTATGGAAAATGACACAAGTAAACTAAACTAATGAAAATAAAAACCCTAATATGTAAGAAGAGTAAGCAAGTGACTCAACCGATTAGAGGATCTTATTAGACTGTGTCACAAAATTGACTAGAGAAAACAAATATGTGGGTGCCCTGGTTTGTGTGAAAGGTATTGAACTAAGTTTCACACTATGTAAGTGATCTGACACCTTCACTATGTGTCACATGTAATTTGGTCCTCTGTTTCGAATGTCATCAATGATCAATGATAAAAGAAAGACCTACAAGACCCCAAAACTAGCATCAAACCCTAAAAATAAAGATGCAAATTAATAGGTCAAACTGACCTCACCACCACAATGGTAAACTTGCTAATCGAGCATTGGACTACATCTTAGAAATGATATAGTTCTATGTGCAAGTGTGTGCAATCATGCCCTAAGTACTCTTGTTCCAGGTCGTACTTTGTGAAAGTAGCGAGTAATAACTATGTGTAGTCTCGTGTTAATTTACTACACTACGCTAGTAAAATACCCTTTCTAACCTCTTAAAACCCCTAAACCATGCTAATCCCTCTCTAACCAACTTCTATAAGCTTGTTTCCCTTTAATTAACCTTGTTTAGGTTAATTAACCCTCTTATTGACTTTCTAGGAAGGATTTGACTTTCTAAACAAATATCTTACCTTTCCAAATAGCCACTTAGCTTCCTAAAATCCTGTTCACACCTCCAAATATGTTTTTCTAAAAATCAACTTTTTGACTCCTTTTTAGTCCCACATGCATCCAAAACATCCTTTTCTCAAATCCAAAAACTATAAATAGAGGGATACCCCTCCCACCTTTTCTCAAGAACTCTCTCTCTCTCTCTCTCTCTCTCTCTCTCTCTCTCTTTTGATTTAGGTCATGCTTAGGTCTTTTAGAGTCATTTCATAGTTTATTTGAGCTATTTACTTGTTATTTGCTAATCCTTTCAAAGCTTTAGGTAAATGGGAGAAGCCATTAATGGTGAGCTTCCATTCTTAAGCTTTTGAAACATCAATAAACACAAAATTGATTGCTAGAGCTTTAATAGGTTCACTTATAGATAGCTTTCATGGAGTAGAGAACTAATATAGTCATGTTTAGAGGTTGATTGTTTGTTTCAAACTTTATAATATGCATGCAAATAGGTAGCTCTTGCTTATCTCTAATCTGATGGTCATTTGAGTTGTTTGTTCCAAAGCTTTTGGGGTTTTCTTTTGAGTTCTTACCCCATTTTATAAGCTTTGCAAACTTTTCATTACACACATTTGGCACACCCAGTGGGACTACCCCATAGTCCTTTTGAAATCATTTCTAAGCTTTGTATGTCCATTTTTAATCATTGTAGAGCTTTCTAGGGTTAAAAGGCTTGTCTTTTGATAGTTTTCATGTTTTAAACAAGCTAAATCTCCCTTTTGGTTAAACATTTAATGGGTTCAAGTTAGAAATAGATTTCCTTGATAAAAACTAACTATTTGCTTCTTAAAAAATTCATTTCCATGAGTTTTTAGGTTTTTTGCGGGGTACACGTACAGGTGTCCTAGATTGATGTGTCTCCATCAAAACCCTAGCACACTTATCAAACTAGTCGCACACCCATCTGGTCATATTTTTCACTATCAGGTCATTTACAAAGGGCACATACTACATGTCAAACTTTCATGTCCATTGATTGTCACGTGTATCCATGTCTCTAGATGCGTAGGTGTATTTTTGGCATACTTGTGTTGATTCATCTTTTAGCTTGCAGGCATATCCGTCGAGGAAGGAGGCTCTCTCGTTGAAACCCTAGCGTACCTATCTCTCGGCCCACGCAGTGTGTGGACCTTACTGTCATAAATTGCTTGCCATGCGTACACATCGGTCTGGGCATGTATCCACTTGGGATGGGATGCGCATGTGTCATTTCATTAGTGTGCGCAGTGTCTGAGTTAAAAATTGGAATTTCTCTTTGAGCTGTAAGATCAAAAAAATTGGGTTTTTCTAGTTATTCGCAGTTCTAACAAGTGATTGCAGTTTTTTTTTTATTTTGTTTTTACTAATGTAGTTTAAGTGTTTCATTTTCTTAGTTAAAGAGAGATTTTCAAGTGTGTATGCTCTTCCCTCACACCTTCTAGGTGATCTTGGGAATCAAAACACTTCTAAAAACCTTCTTATTGCTTTCAAAACACTTACTTTATGCTTCCTAAATGGATTGATCTTTCAAAATTGGTTAAAATGAACTCAAAATTTTGTAAAAACACTTAAAGTATTTTCCATAAAACTTGTTTTAGTTGAGTTTCCACGTTGTGTATGCTCTTCCTTCACACCTTTTGGTGATCTTAGGAATCAAAAGCAACACACAAACTCTCTTTTGGTATCATGATATTTTGTGGAAAATTACTAACCATTTACGTATAGAAAAAAAATGCTTGTCGAAGAAAGGAGTTGCAAAAAATGAAACCCACTAATACGTGTTTTCATATAGGTTTCCAAATGGTGTGCTACTTAAAACCACATTAAGCTAAGCAAGATAAAAAAAAACACACCACTTTCATCACATCGTATTGTAGGTTTCGAAAAGGGTACGTCCCTATCCGCTCAACTAGAACATAACCCCTTTGGCATAACACCTTAAGCTACAACAATGGGGGTGGTTCTAGGAACCCTAAAGTAATCCACCACTTGAGTAACCTCGTGGATGAAATAGGAAGCACTCCACTTACCCACTTGACTAGTTTTACATTGTGAGTTAGAGTCAAAGTTGTTTATATCATGACCCCAATGATGATACAACTGAATGCACTAGTTTCTCATTATATCGAAAGGGGTAAAGTAATCGAGATACTCCCAAACTAGTCAATGTGACTCTTTGGGTAAATCGAGCTCACATTTAGACAAATTGTTGACACCTAGTTGAGTGATCTTATTAGGAAATCCATTTTGTCTTGGAGCCCACTTTGCTAGTCCATTGTCACATCTTGTCGAGCCATCACGAAGTGATGACTTACTTGGAGTCTGAACCTTGTTTTTCAAACAAGGAAAAGATCCACTTGAGTTAGATCTAAGTGTCTTTCATCACGAAATTAAATGACGTATCACTTAGCTTGGTTTCTTTCTCACCTTCGATGAGGTGAAACTCTTCCCAAGTGGCACTTAGTTTATTTTCATCTTTTGATCTATACCCTTGCATTCTCATTGCCCATTTGGGATGAGAAGGAGGCATACCTCATGAGTCTTATCAAGGACAATATTCACCACTTTTTTTCCATTTATACCCATCCATGTTTGTGGCTGGGTTGTTAAATGTCTAAAGTGTGTAAATACATTTTCGTCTTTGATAGTCCTTTGATCTTGATTTCAAGATCATCTTCATTACTATGATTTTGGTTCATCATTATTTCTCCTTAAGTTTTTATTTTTTCTCACATTCTAGCTATACAAATTATGGTACTTACATCATGTTTTTCATTTTTGTGAGAACTTGGTATAAGTCCCTTTATTATATTATTACACTTCTCACACAACTAAAGAACTTCTTGTTATACTTATACCTAGTTTCAGTTCCAACATCATCTAAGTCTTTTGAGAGTGTCGATATTGCCTTGTGTATACCACGTGATAACATCATCTTGATACTAACACCTTTCTTGCTAGGTTAACGTGTCGAGATAGTGTTGTTACGCTATCCACATTCACAACTTCCATTTTTCAAAAACTTAGGTTTTGTCGGCATTTAAACTAGTCTTAGTATATCTCATGGAGAGATCGCACGTCAATATCACTTTGGTATTTAGGCCTTGTTAGTATTCTAACTCACCTATGTATTGATAGGGTATTGTCACTATCTTCCTTAAGCCCTTCATTGGAATCATAGTTTAGGGTATAGTCTTGCTAAAAAACAATTTTGAGTGATTGTTTGATTTGCTAGAGTGTTCATATGATTGTTCTTTGAATGATAATGGCTTGCATAGCATTACATCTAGAACACACTAGGATATTTTGGCCATCAGATGACTTACACAACATACACCTAGGTTTCATACAACTTTGAAAGCATTTAGACAAAACCTAGTATAACTTTGACTAGTAATGCCAAGAATCACGAAAATGGCATCTAAACCAAACGAGCATGACTTAGAAGAAAATCCTTTTGCATCCTTCCCATTCAATGGTAATAACTTAGCACCTCTCTTTTCACAGTCAAAGACATGGAACCTTTGGTCGATCATAGCGGAGAAGAATTTGATTCTTCTGAGGAACAACATAAGTTAGACCTAGTTCGATTTGATGAGCTCCTTTATTATAACAAAGATCAAGTACTCATAAGAGTCCTAGAGTTAGGAGCTAAACTTCCACAAGAACGTGAAAGTGGAGACTAAAATCATTAATCATAAAATGGAAGAGCGACCATCCCTCTTAGACATGGATAATCCCTTTGACATAGGGTATGCTTCTACTTCTGAAAAACATAACAAAAATGTTGAAGAAGACCCATCAAAACCAATTGGTGATTCACAAAACCTTATTATAAGGCTTCACGTAAAGTAAAAGTTGAGCATGAATGCAAAGGCTCACCACCTCCTAAGTTTGACAAGGAAGATGATCCCTTAGTTGAAGAAGAGATTCTTCAAAAAAAATATTGAAACTAAGTCAAAAGTTAGCAAACTTAGGCTCTTCGAGTAGGAACGTGCATAAAGATAAACTCAAAACAAAATCTAGTGAGTTTCACTTTGATCCATATGATGACACAACTTTTAAAGTTGCTAAGGTAAATAGACCAATATCACCTACAAAGGAAAAACTCATTCAACAAGAGTTACAATCAATGAAGAACACACTTACTATGCTATAAGAAAGTAACATAGGGCACAATAGGAAGTACTTATATGAAGAACTATGTCCTTACCCCTTTGATAAGGACATGTTATGACAACCATTTCCAAAACATTTTTCCATTCCTAAGTTTGATAAATATAAGAGCAAAGGTGATCCTCGTGATCACATCAAGAATTTTACATGGCTTGTCAAGAGGTCACGTACAATGATAATTTCTTAATACGACTATTCCTCTAGCCTAGGAGCACTAGCATTAGAATGGTTTTTAGTATACCCAAGGGATCCATTACAACATGGCCCACACTAGCTGAAAAATTTGTGTGACATTATTCCTTCAATATGGAGAATGATATCACGATGAATGACCTTTGCAACAAAAACAAAAACCTAATGAGACCTTTGTGGGCTTCTTACAATGATGGCATGGATTGGAAGTCATTTCCCTTGTGCCCTACTAGAAAAAATAACTAGTAAGCATATTCATTCCTAACCTAAACCCGAGAGATAGCCTTTCATTTACAAATGCATTATGGCTCTAACTTCAAGAAGTTATAGAGAAGGGTAGTCAAATCAAAAGGATCTCATCACAAAAGGGTACACTTAAACCGGTCATCAAGGAAAAACATGAAACAAAACCCTCAGATAAACCAAAATTCTTCAACAAAAACAAACATGTCATTGGCGATGGCATTATAGACTCCAAAAGAGTCCAAACCATATAGACTGGTCCACTTTTAAATCTCTCACAAGGACCTCACCCAAAGGCACCTACAAAACATACATTTACACCACTAACAATGGAATCACTATCTATCATACTTAAATAGTTAGATGCGGTAAACATGGTGCAATACCCAACCACGATAATACCATATCCAGAGGATGCTCCAAAACCCGGTTGGTTCAAAGAGCATGAGTACTATGATTTCCATCATGTTAAAGGACACAAAATAGATAGGTTCTTGAGACTACGACATTATATACAAGACCTCATCGAAGAGGGAAAATCATCATAGATTCACCCCCGACTCAGACAAGGTCCCAATGAGAAAATGGGTATCTTCAAAGAGCCCTTTCCTAACCATGCAGATAAGAAGAAGAACAAGAAGCCAGATCATGGACAAACTTCCAATGACTATAGGATTGTTGCTTATGTCTATCCAACTAATGATAGTCCCTTTGATTCCCTTATAGGTTGTATCCATTCATCTGATGAACAAGTTAATACTATTAGGATCTTAGAAAAAAGTTGTGTAGTAGGGACGTGACATGCTCATTTGATCATACTATATCCCCTACCTATCCCTCAGGAAGGTCAATACAATTTAATAGAACAGTTAGAGAAGACACCCACTAGGATATCAATTTTAGATCTCCTCAAAATCTCTACTGCTCATAAAAACATATTGTATAAAACATTGTAGAGTTTAGGAGTCTCCACAGATGTAGATCCCACACACCTTCAAGCGATGATTGCACACCTTGATTCCAATGATCATATCACTTTTGATCACACTTGCAATCCCATAATGACCCAGAGCACAACTTACCCTATACCTAGAAGTAGTTGTTACTCATCGTAAGATCAAGAGAGTACTTGTGGATGGTGGATCTAGTTTAAATATTTGCACTTTGAAGCTAGTTAAGTAGTTGGGCCATTCAGAAATAGATCTAGGGGCTAAAACTATTACAATCACAACTTATGATAATGAGGAATGTGAGTCAGCAGGTACTATAGTAGTTCCTATGGAAGTGGGGCCAACATGTCACGATACGACTTTCCATGTCCTTGACCTAGATCTTCCCTATAACATGCTCTTGGGACACCCATGGATTCATGCCATGCAGGCTATTCCCTCCACCTTCCATCAGTGTATCAAGATGTGCTATGGAGGACAGATAATCACCATTCAGGGTGATCTAGAACCATTCACACATTGTAGGGCATTGCATAATTTTTTCTCATGCGGCCTATGAATGTCCTTCTCATATATTGTTGTTCCCTTACAAACAGAGGCCATAAGGGAACATGTGGATCCAGATACACTCACTCCTTGTAATCATAAAATTTCCTTCATTGGTCAACCCTTTCTCATCATGGGAGGAAATCAAAAAAGTATGGCCCGGGTGAGTAGTTTACTCTTCAAGGCCTTACTAATATCAGATCTTTCAGTATCACCCAGGACATGGGGAAAACCTTACTTTCAATTCAAAAGCACTAGAGATAGATGCCATGAACCCTTTGAGAGATTCATCCCTAGTGGTCTCTTGTCTAAGGAAAATATGTTAGAAGATCCCACTAGAAGAATACCTGAGGTACCATGGCCTCATGCCATCAGGCCCCATAGTATATCAAAGGCCACCGCATGATGTATGTCATGGGTTACAATGGGTTTGGATGTGGTATCAATGCACAAGGATGGTTAGAACCCATTCCTATCCCTCATTTCAAATCTAACAAACATGGTCTTGGAATTAGACCTCATGATGATCCACCCTTTGAGATCGATGCCACCTCTTCCAACATGAGGATGACTCATCTCATTCAGATAGTGATGCAGATTCCCAATGTAGCCTCTACGAGGATCTTGCCTCCACAAACCTATTCCCTGATTCAATTATTTTTACCTTATCTGATCAAATTCCCAAACCAATTATCAAGTAACCCTTATATATCCAAAACTTGTAGATTGGGATCAAAATTTCATGTGCCACTCGATTTCTTTGAAAATGATGAGGCATTCACAGAATTCATGGGACTCGGGATTCTATTCCAACTGGAGATCACAAGAAAGGATTTGTGATCAAACTAGATGCATGCATACTTTGAGAAGAAGAAGATATGTGTGGATGCTTGAGTAAGAAGGTTGTAAGAAAGAATAAGGATACGTCAGGGAAGCCTTGTGGGAAGAACAAGCACAAGTCTCATAGTGACAAACTTTTTGAGACCCTAGTAGATAGGAAAATGAAGAAATCATAGAAAAAGGTAGAATATCCTTATAAAGATGATCTCACACCTCCTATCGAGGTTGATCTTACTCTTCCCCTTGATCCTACATGGATGGAGGATGCTTCCAAAATGCTTGTTGAAGAAATGATCAGTGTCAACATTGGCTCAGAAGAGGAGCCTAGAATGATAAAGTTGGGAGCTTCACTCTCAGCTCAAGAACAAAAAGTTTTTGTGGAACTATTGAGAGAATATGCAGATATATTTGCATGGTCATACATAGATATGCCTGGTTTGGACCCATAGACTTGGTCATGCACAACCTTGTTGTGCACCCAATGTGCCAACCCATCAAGAAAAAATTGAGAAAGATGCACCCCAAAGTTACACTACTTGTCAAAGAAGAACTTGAAAAGTTATTAGTTGCTTGATTTCATTAAACCCATTGACTATTCGAATTGGATATCCAACATAGTCCTAGTTCAAAAGAAGTCGGTTGGTATAAGGATCTGCACCGACTTCCATGACATCAATAAAGCATGTCCCAAAGATGACTTCCCCTTGCCTAATATTGATATGATTGTCAATTCTACCACTTGGTTATGAAATGTTATCCTTAATGGATGGTTTTTCAGGTTATAACCAGATTCAATTGCAGAGGAAGATCAACATAAGACAAATTTCATCACCCCTTGGGGACATTTTGTTACAAGGTCATGCCTTTCGGACTCAAGAATGTCGGGGCCACCTATCAATGCAAATGATGGTCATCTTCCATGACATGATGAATGACATCATGGAGGATTACGTTGATGATATCTTAGCAAAATCCAAAACTAGAGGAGAGCACCCTAAAGTGCTTGAGATGTATTTTTAATGTCTTCGAGATTACAAAGTACGTTTGAATCCTAGAAGTGTGTCTTTGGCATTTTTTTTTCAGGGAAACTCCTAGGTTTCATCATTTCACAGAGAGGAATAGAGGTGGATCCTGCAAAGGTTACAACTATCACAGAAATGCCTCCACCTACAAATCTCAAACAACTAAGAAGTTTATAAGGAAAGATTCAGGAAATCCATCATTTCATTTCACAACTTGCGGATAAGTGTCATCCATTTACACATCTCCTCAAGAAGGATGTTACATTCAACTGGGACCAGACTATCAAAAGGCATTTGCATTTCTTAAACAATACCTTGTCAACCCACCCATACTCATGCCACCTACCCCGGGTAAACCTCTCCTATTATACATTTCAGCTACCCAATTTTTATTGGTGCACTTACTTTCCCAATATGACCTAGACCACAGAGAAAGGGTGGTTTATTACCTTAGTCACACCTTGATTTCCTATGAACTAAATTACCCACAGATTGAAAAGGCTTTCTGGCAGTTGTCTTTTCCTTTCAAAAACTACATCATTACCTCCTTAACAATAAGACCAAGCTAATATCCAAAGTTGACCCTCTCAAGTACCTCTTATCCAAACCCACCCTTATACGGGATGAATGGATAATTGGATCATTCTCCTAAGTGAATTTGATATTGAATTTTGTTAACCAAAAGTCATTGAAAAGGACAGGTATTGGCTGATCAGTTAGCAGAAGCTCCTCTACTAGGGATGGAAACCTTTGTGTCTAGGATCTTCCAGATGCATCCATGATGTATGTTGAAGAGTTCTGTGGAGTGGCAGTCCATTTCGATGGATCATTCACCTTCCACGGATCAGGAGCAGGGTCGTACTCATCACTCCCATAGGGGAGGTCATTCCAAGGGCATTTTGTTTGGGATTTCCTTGCACTAATAACATTATAGAATATGAAGCACTCATTGTTGGCCTCAAGTTAGCTATCACTTGGAATATCAGATAACTACGAGTCATTGGTGACTCCCAACTTATTATTAAACAAGTTAATGATGAGTATAAGGTTAAAGATGAAAATTATTCCATACAAGAAATTGGTTGAAACCTTGAAGGAATATTTTATATAGATTATCTTTGAACAAAAACCAAGGTCACATAATAGATCAACAAATGTCATGGCTACTATCGGATCACTATTACGCATTCCACCTCAAGAAAGTAAAATGTCATTCTTTGTAGAGCATTTACGAGTACCCATATGATATGCCAGAGTCATGTTTGGCATGTGAAGTTGTTGGTCCCTTCTCCCCTTGGTATGACCCTATATTTAGATACCTACAAGATGGCACATTTCCCCAAACATTACCCATTCTGAGAAGAAATATCTTATCCACCGTATAGCCCATTACACCCTCTAGAGGCACCCTTTATCATCATGGCTATGATGGGAATCTACTTCATGTTGGATGTTATTGAAATCGGTCCATGCTATTAAAGAAGTGCATGGAGGTATCTGGAGCACACACTAGTGGTATGGTCTTGGCTAAGAAAATCTTGAGGGTGGGTTATTATTGGCCCACCATGGAAGCAAACTTTGTTGTAATTTTGTAAATAAATGTGAGCTATGCCAAAAGTATGGAAACTTAATACATGCACCAACACAGGCTTTGCATCCTATCACAACACCTTGGCCATTTTCTAGGTGGGGCCTAGATCTCATAGGGAAGCTCCATCCCACCTCATCAGATGGTCATACCCACATTATTACCCACCACCGAGTATTTTACTAAATGGGTAGAGGTTGTGCCTCTTACTTATGTCACTGGTGCAAAATTTCCAAGTTCATTATGAATCACCTTATTTTCCTACGACATTCCTTCCACCATTGTCACTTGATAATGGTAAATCCTTCAAGAATAAAATGGTCAAAGCATTATGTCAACACTTTCAAATACAACTCAAATGGTCCACCCCCTATTACCCTCAAGGTAATGGGAAAGCCGAGGCTACCAATAAAACTCTTGTATGGATCATGGAGAAAATGGTAAGTAAGATTGGTCGTAATTGCATTTACAGATACATCATGCCCTCTAGGGCCTATCAAACCTCCATCCACACTCTCTACTACTGTGTGACCCCATATTCACTAGTCTATGGCACTGAAGCCATCATACCCTTGGAAGTGGAGCTTCCTCCCTAGAATATCACTCTGAGACTATCTTGATAAGGATGAAGACTATAGAGTTGCTCATTAGCAGAGCTAGAGCTGTTAGATGAAAAGCGTATGAGAGCGCTGCTTAATCACCTAAAGGTTTACCAAAACAAGTATCAAGAGGATATAACAAGTGGATCATTCATCATGAATTTGATGTAGGTGATCTTGTTCTAAAATAAATCAAAAGAACACTTGTCAAGGACAGAGAAAAGAAAGGTAAATTTGAGGCTAACTGGTTAGGGCCTTATGTGGTGGTTGTTAAATATGGATCAGAGCTTATAAACTGGCATACTCAGATGGTGAAGAGCTTCCAAAACCTATGAACACCATGCATCTCAAGTGGTTCTATGCTTAAGCATGGTGCAAATATCAGAAAATACCTAAAAAGTAGAAAAAAAAAAAAAAAAAAAAAAAAAAAAAAAAAGAAAATAAAAAGAAAAAAAGGTCATCCAAGTGTGAAAACCACACAATTGTGGCACATTGGATAGGTCCTTGGGTGAAAACCAGTTTCCGATGCTCAAGGAGGGTTCATTGTTCACAAGTTACTCTTGCATTTGGACAAATAACTATTACTTATGTATAGGGATGGTTCCCCTTGTCAGGTCTAGGAACCTTTCCCTGAATCTACTTCACCAAGCCATGATCTGGCTTGTTTGTTCTTATATATGCATGAAGGAGTTTCCTTTGTATATTCCCATCTAACATTAGGGGCACCTTCACATTTCACCTTCTTGAACATACACATGTGGCATTCTACCTTTTGTATATTCCCACATCACGTTGGGGGCATCCACACTTCTTTGTCATTAGGCCTCACTTTCAAAACAAACCTTAGAAAACACAAAAACATTCAAAAAAGATATACAAAAATCTAAACATTCAGAATATCCTCTTCTAGGGACAACGCTACATCTATTGGCATAACATTGTCTTTAGGAAACCCAAAACAATGTGAAAATAGCCTTGAAAAGTTTTCTTTCATGATGACACCAAAAACAATGGAAAACATGTCAAAACTATCCCAAAAAAAGAGTTTTAGTTTTTTGGTTTTATTTGTTTTGGTTTTTGCTTTTTTTTTGTCGTTTGTTTGAAGTGTTGATTGCATTTTGTACATTGGATTCATTTTTTGGGTTAAGTTCTACTTAGTTATTGCATTTAGTTTGGTTTATCTTGTATTAATTTTATTTTGTTTTGTTTCCATTGCATTATATGAGATGTTTACAAGATTGAGTTCAAATGCTTACTTTAGTTGAGTGTTTACTTAATTCATTTGCATTAGATTCACTTTGCATGCTTGTGATTATTTATAGTATATTATTTGTATCAGGTTGTGTTTGTAAATCAATTGTACAAAATTGTTTTCATCACATATATCACATCTATCATCTATCATCACATCTAAACATCATCAAAATACATCATATATACAAAAAATGCTAAGTTTTACATCATGCATGTATACTAAGCTAATCATCACATATCATATCATCAATGGGGGCAAGAGGGGTTGTGCATGATCACAAATCTATCCCCCACACACAATATCATCTAATATCATCCCAAATGCTAACATCTACCAAAATATCTCATGTCCAAAACATATGATATTATCTAAAGATATATCATCAATATAAAAACATGTGGTACATCATCAATGTCTAGCATGAAATATACATAGGAAATGAGAATCATACATCACCATGATACACTCATCATACATCTATAAACATGAATCATCATCATAGAGCATATAAAAACATGACAATATAAACCATCGAATGTCCATATATACATATGTAAATATCTGTCTCAAAATAAGATATACATCATCGATACAAAATCTGCCATCTAAAGGGCATGAATCAAAACCGAGCCTTCATCAAGAGGCATAATAAAAAAATGATACATCAATACATACATCATCAAAATCAGCCTTCATAAGAGGCATGTATACATACATATGTCAAGTACAAAAAGAGAGAGTCAACCATGACTCTCGCCCTCTCTAGGGGGCTGCCTAGTCTATGGCCTGGAGGATGAAATGAAACTGGTGTGATGGGTGGCTCTAGGTGTACCACCCTTTTTCCATCAGATGGTGTTGTTATTGATCTAACCAACCATCCTGACCTCCATGATCTAGAACCTTGTCCTACTCACATCTAGTTGATCAAATGGTGTAACCCATTCCCTTGCTAGAACTACGTGATGGTAGGTGGCCTTGTAATACGAGGCCTCACCACTAGCTCTCATGTCCTGTATCATCTCTTGTGTCCCCAAAATTCATGGCTACTCCTATACAATAGAATCTCACTCCCTATCAGTCTACCAATATCAACATGGGCCTATCTCAAACCGCGATCTCTACTCTCTTTCTTCATTGTAATAATGATCTAGACTCTGGCCCATGCCTATGATCTCTCTAAATAGTAATACCCTCCACCTACCTATGTAGCCTAGTACCATTATGGTGAAGCCTATTGTGCATATGTGTGCATGTATGTTTGACACCGATGTAGGAGGCTCAATATCTGAGCACCCCTGCATCACTAGTTGTCCCTATCTTGCTACTACCATGCTCCCCATCTCCACCTACCCTGAGTGGCCTAGGCTCTCACTCTAGTCTCTCTCTCTTTGTCACAACCTATAACTATGCTCTGGCTTGATCTCTCTCTGCCACTACTCTATAATTGAATGGCAATATCGCCACTACGCTATAGTTGTGTTGATCAAAGCACAACTAACTATCCATCATCTCCACCACCACCTAGAGCATGAGGTGGTGGACCCTACTGGAAACACTGCTTGTAATGGAACATATATCCCCACTAGAATGCCTACTAGAGGAAACTATATATCAAGAGCCTGGGGCACCTATCTCTACCTAGGCCTAGGCCCCTGTCTCCATGTGGTTGTTGTAGTGGAGGACCATGTCCCCCACCCCCATCATGACATTGGTCAAAAGGATCATCATCCTCATCATCATCCCCATCATCATCCCACCCTCACCACCACCCTCACCCTCATCACCACTACTAGGAGGCCCCACTAGAGGTGCTCTCACTCCAACATCCCATGCTACTCTAGGAATCATGTCAATCGACGAGAGGTAAAACTATGTGGTACCACAGAGCATACTCTGGTGTATAACTCGGATCCCTGACTTGTCTCAAAGGTACCCACTGAATCGGCCATCTATAAATAGCTAGCCAAGGCTCTATCTCTGTGATCTATGGCCCCATGTCAAAATACTCTCGGGCCCTACGAGCATACCACATATCTAGCCCCAACATCTTGTGTAATGCCAAACTATCTCTGAAGCACCGATCAACTCTATAAAAATCTCACATATAGCTATGGTTTCCCAACATAAAATGCTCCATGGTCATTATACTCATCTCTAAGCCATCCTTCAGGCCACTGAAATGTCTATATGGCCTCCATACTACCGCGGCCTATTGTAAGTCATCCAACTCTCAATGGTAATGGTAGGTGTCTCCCATATTCAGGCCACACATCATCACCAATCGAAACCCAACCCATAACAGAAGGCTCCTCTGAGCTCGGACCTCAATACACCTATGGGATGACCAATAGCAATATGGTCCCATGCCCAAATCTGTAGCAATCTGGCAGGTCCTACCATCTTCTGATGGTAGTATGTGATCAAGTGAAGGTCCCAGTATAAATGTGCCAGTATGCACTGGCCCCAACAATATGTCTCACCATCAATCAAACCACGTATCACTCTAATGAGGCCAAGTGGAAATGAAGCTCTAGTTTTTTCAGGGAGTAAAACTCCACTGACAAAATCCATCAGGTATACTACGACTCGATCAAGCTCAGATCCTCTATACACCGATAATCTCATTGTCATCCCATGGCGTGGTATATCTAATACCAAATAACTCTAGAATACACTAATCAATATCAAGGTTGGTGACTCATGTACTTGAATCAACTCACCCTAGATGGGGACTCACATAATACACCATATGTCCTCCAAGGTAATGGTAATCTCACCAGTGGGGAG
This sequence comes from Taxus wallichiana var. yunnanensis, assembly GCA_018340775.1. Classification (NCBI taxonomy): domain Eukaryota; kingdom Viridiplantae; phylum Streptophyta; class Pinopsida; order Cupressales; family Taxaceae; genus Taxus; species Taxus wallichiana. The sequence goes on along the minus strand of CM031242.1, from coordinate 975,971,758 downwards.
TCGGAAGCAAAACGACTCTTGACTCGTATGCCACCACTCGGCTACGGCTATCAAGAGGCCATGGTCTAGTGTGATCTGTGGCATATCGGCCACGTAGGCTAGCCTCATAACATATAGAAGGATATCCAATATCCTCCTCGATCATCCTCATCAAATTGTGCCTCTATCATAGCAGCTAGTGACCATATCTCTCTCTAGTGGAGGACGGGTAGTATCCACTTGTGCACAAAAACGATACATGTGTTAGGGTTACATTTCTATCTACTTCTATCTAATTTTCTAGTAAATTCTTCTTTCATTCATCTAAGGTACTAATTTTCACTTTCTTCTACAAAAATCTAGTCTATTTTCATCTACACTTAGCTTATTTTTTGTAAAAATTAGTTATGTATTTTCCCCTCATGCATGCACCTACTTTGACACATGCACACTATTTCAACACATACACCCCACACATGTGCTTCCTTTTCAATGCCTATGTGCCCATACACATGCATACGCTCCCCCCCTACTTCACACCTACCACCACCCCATTTGATGTAGGATGCATACACACCTAGTGCAATGCCTACCTGCCTACATCGACATCGCATGCGTGCATGTGCACTCTCTATTTTTCCCCTCCCACACATGTGTGTCCCCCCTTCAATGGATATGCATATGCATGTGTACATACCCATATTTTGATAGTTTACACACACCTACCCTACACATACCCATGTTTTTGATGCATGCATGCACACACATACGTCAAATTCACCCTAAACTAGCCTAAAACACATACTAAAATGTAATTAAATGCAAAAAGGAAAAAGAAAGGATAGGGCACTCACGTAGGGTCCATCCGTTGCATCCCAAAGATACTCCCGATGTGGTCTCTCATCTCCTCCTCCTCGAAGTCTCGCCATCTCACTCCAATGCTCTCACACTCACTCATGGTAAAAATTTAAAGATCTCTTACTACAAATGAATTAGTCATGATTGATTTACCCCCTCCCCCCGTGGGTATATTAGGTTGTCGTGATGCCCCGGGGCATGTTTTCTCCATCGTGATCACTCTAACACTTCTTCTCTTCACCAAAATGATTATTTTTATTAAATAATTATTTTTTATTAATTTTCCACTACGTTGGGGCACTATTTTCCACCTAGCACTTTCTTCTTCGCCCTGGGGTATTTTTACAATATTTCCAGTGCTATTTTTCATTCTTTTTTTCTTCTATTTTATCTATCGCCATGGTTATTTTTAAATAATTATTTTTGGCTCGTTCTTCTTCTCTCGGGGCATTTTACTACTACCCGATGCCCATTTTTCTTCACTCTGGTGCATTTTTTCGTGTGCTTTTAGGAGATCTTCCATTCCTTAAATTCTTCTAACCGATCAAAAAATTTAAAAATTATAAAATCATTCAAAATCCAAAAAAAATCATAAAAACTTTGAAAATGGACTAAAATTGGTAACAAACTCATTTGTAGCTGAAATCTATGTGTCTCTCACATGTTCATCTCATATCTTGTTGGCATTTCCATGCATATTGAGACAACGACTCTGGATCCTCTAATCTCCAAATCATTTACAAAAGCTACACTTTACTTACTTCATCGATACTCTAGGGGCACGAGTTTCTGGTATTGTTTCACTATGCACACTACTTTTTCATCGACCTAAGTGTCCTCCATCCTTTCCCTTGCATATACAAATTTCTTGGGGCATCATTTTCAACCCTTGTCATTTATCAAAACATTTGGGATTGTAAACTCGATAACAAAATATTTGTGCAACTATCTTAAACATTGTTGGTTTGAGTGTGTGTGATTGTACTTATTTCCATGTTAGGTGAGTTTGTTTGCTTCTCGTATTGCATTGCATTCATGTATGTTGCATGGAGTTGGATGTTTTTAAGCAATGGACAATTCTTTGTATCTTGGATTTTCATGTCATTTTACATTGTTTCGTATGCTCATATCTTAATAATCAAGGACCGATGATGAAGATTACTAGCAATATGATGAATAGAATTGTTTATATAGCAATGCCTTGTGGATAGCTCAAAATCCCTTTTCTTGTTATTTTCTCTTCTATCTCCCCTTTCTTCACACTATTATTTCTTTTGTTCTCTTTTTGATCATCGATCAAGTTCCTTCCTCACCCCATCGACACTCGAGGGGGCATCCTTCTTCCTACTAATTTTTCTTCTACCCCTTCAAAAAATTTGGTTGTTTTATTTGTCTACTTTCTTTGAAGTGACGTCATATGTCACCTCAAAGAGGGGAAAATGTAGACACCTATAATTTGGTCTACATGATCTTATTACTAAGATCATACTAACTATCCTAGTCTCATGTTAATTTACTACACTACGCTAGTAAAATACCCTTTCTAACCTCTTCTAAACCCCCTAAACCATGTTAATCCCTCTCTAACCAACTTCTATAAGCTTGTTTCCCTTTAATTAACCTTGTTTAGGTTAATTAACCCTCTTATTGACTTTCTAGAAGGATTTGACTTTCTAAACAAATATCTTACCTTTCCAAATAGCCACTTAGCTTCCTAAAATCTTGTTCACACCTCCAAATATGTTTTTCTAAAAATCAACTTTTTGACTCCTTTTTAGTCCCACATGCATCCAAAACATCCTTTTCTCAAATCCAAAAACTATAAATAGAGGGATACCTCTCTCTCTCCTCTCTCTCTCTCTCTCTCTCTCTCTCTCTCTCTCTCTCTCTCTCTCTCTCTCTCATTTCTGATTTAGGTCATGCTTAGGTCTTTTAGAGTCATTTCATAGTTTATTTGAGCTATTTACTTGTTATTTGCTAATCCTTTCAAAGCTTTAGGTAAATGGGAGAAGCCATTAATGGTGAGCTTCCATTCTTAAGCTTTTGAAACATCAATAAACACAAAAATGATTGTTAGAGCTTTAATAGGTTCACTTATAGATAGCTTTCATGGAGTAGAGAACTAATATAGTCATGTTTAGAGGTTGATTGTTTGTTTCAAACTTTATAGTTGTTTGTTCCAAAGGTTTTGGGGTTTTCTTTTGAGTTCTTACCCTCATTTTATAAGCTTTTGCAAACTTTTCATTGCACTGAAGGTCTCATAACTTTATATTTATATGGTTCTCTTGATTTAATTTTGTAATTAACCTTGAAATGGCCAACCACCAAAAAGATAAGAAGTTGAAACAACTAGAAAGTGCCCAAAAAGTGGCGGAAAAGTTCAAAAAGGCTCGGGGTGCCCCTAATGGGACCAAGGCACCCATGGGCACCCCAAGTCTACTACTGGGTGCCCCAATTTAAAGCTAAAATAATGTAAAACGATGAAATATAATTGGGCATGTGGGTGCAAGAGGTCGAGAATGATGAAAGAAAATAAAGTAAGATGGCCAAAAGACGGGGGTTAATTAGTACTTTCTTCACTCAAAAACCATATGAATAGTAGTATGAGACCGAGACTAAATAATGTCTAAAGTGTGTGATTTTTGACTACATTTTCCCCCACTTTATGTTGGTGAGCGAAAATCTCGATAACATAAAGTAGATAGAGATGTGTACCTGATGTCCATGAAGATTGTAGTAGAAAATGTGTCAAAGGACTAGACAAAGCATGGAATGACAAAAAGATGGGAGTGTGGAAACTAAAGATGAAAAAGTACAAAAGAGTGATGAGAGTGAACCTAGGGTTGAAACGCATGTGTAGCTACTGATGTGTGTGATGTACTTGCATGGTTAGTATGGTGCAAACTACCTTGAAATGTTGTTGTTGACGTTGTTGTTGCCCCCATTTGACTCCTTGTTTTCCATACGAGATGGACTTGCAAGGAGAAAATGATCAAGTAGTCAAATATGTATGTATGTATGTGTAAAAATATAATGTAAAAGACACATGTATATGCACATAAAATCATATAAATGTAAAATACATAAATGAAAAATTTAAATGGAACATGTACACATGATTCATATTGAGAAAGAGAGTGTAAAAGGTTATCCTATATTGTCCGGGTTTTTGGGCAATCGATGTTATAGGCCGAAGAAGTTTAGGGAGAAATTCCATTGTATAATCCAACCTTTAATTGCTTCCTTAAAAATTTGTGAAGAGATCTTTTACGTCCTAGTTTTTTTCGTGATCCGATGCCACTTGTCGAATAAGTATAGGGATGAATTCCGTTGTATCCTCCAACCTTTAACTACTTCCTAGAATGCTAAGGACTTCCATGTCTTGTAAAATTTGTTATGTATGGGGTTCGTAGGAGTGGGTTATGTAACCCACAATGCCAAGGGTGGAAAGTACATTGAACTAAATCGGTGTAGAAGAACTATGTAGTATATAAAAACCCCAAATGATGCACCCCTCTTTGGAGACGCATGCAACATCTCGATAGGATAACTTGGCCCCAAAAGAGGACCAACCACATGAACTTTGTAACTCTTCCTTGCAAGTGGAAGGGAATGCATTTGTTAGAAACCAAGGCATGCACAAACAAAAATTATATCCAAATACAAGTGTTAGTACAAAAAAACATGTATGTATAAATCAATGTGTAATCTATGCAAACAATGTATAAACTACTAAGCAATGTAGTAATGTAAACATGCAGGAAGACAAAGTAAGCTGAAAAATGTGGGTGCAAACATGGGACATCACTCATGATGTCACAAGACACATAAGACCATCATGGACGCATACGAATAAAAAAGTGTGCACACCAAACAAAGGGTAAGGCCCGCATACAAAAACAAGCAATAGTAGAAAATGTAACAAGCCGTATGGAAGCATATATCCCTATTTAAAAAATGTTGCACATGAAGCACCCGTTAATATGTTAGAAAGATAACTAGTATGTCAAAATCTTGTATAACCAAGTAATGTAAAGTGCTAAGTACAAAATGAAACAATAGTACCTGTGAGAGACGAATGTGGATTCCCCCAGTGACAAGTGTAGGAAGGGTAGAAGGAAAGCATTTATTTTACATGTAAAATACTTTTATTTACGATCATAACTAGAAAAATATGTGAACGTGCATGTGTGGATGATATAGATAAATGACATACAAGTAATCTAACTAGTATGTGTAATAAAGCGACCATGAAAAAACAAAAGTAAGCAAGAGTAAAAGCAACCATAATATGCAGTATGATGTCGATGGATGTAATGGAATGTAATATGGATGGTAAGAGCCACATTCCCCTTGAGTGAATAGAATTTTATGTAATGAGGTTCATTTGGTTTTCCCCCTCAACAGTCAAGAATGAACCGTAAATGAGAGTGCATCATCGGGAAATGGTCAAATAGTGTGTGTTGTGTCTAGCACGTTGTGATGAGTATGTATGCATAGTGATGATGATATGTGACATATAGAATAGATGTGTGTGAACCTTATATCCTAAGTGTATATCACGAAAAAATGATTACGGGAGTGATGATTTAGCCAAAAGTGTGTATCACTACAAGATGAATAATAGGGAGTGGTGATGTAGCCTAAAGTGTATACCACTACAAGATGATAGAGTAAGTGATGATTAGCTTATAGTGTGTGTCACTATCCTAGAAATTTTACATGATGAAATGTCAAATGATAAATGCATGATGAATTTAAGGTCCATTTGATTTGTAAACCATCAACATTCGAGTATGGACCATGGAACTAAAGTGTGTCATAGGGTAGTGAGTGCAATGTGTAGAAGATGATGTAGTATATGTAATGAAGATGATAAATGACCATGTAATGTGTAGTGTGCCTAAGAGTGTATAGTGTGTAGGATGCAATGCTAGATGAGTATGATAAATACTAGTATGAGGTATGATGTATAGATATGAAAAATTTGAAATGATATGGACTAAATGTAGAATGTGTGAAACATGATGTGTGGTGTCTATAGTGCAGTGTGTGGGGTTCATGTGTAGTAAGCCCTCAATAGTCAAGTGTGAACCGAAGCACAAGAGTGTGTCATCGGGTAATGACAACGCTAAAACATGTGGTGAGTATGCCTATGCTAAGATATTGATGTATAACTATGCAAGTATGAGAGATGTGTTGATGCTAATATGAGGGGGTGTTGGATGTTATGCCCCCAAGTATGTAAGTGATGAAATTATAGTAACAATATGATAAGTGGATCAATGTAAGGAGTATTTTACTTAACAAAAGTGATGGGATGTGGAGGAGAAAGAGGAGTGTGACCATCCAATGGTTCATCATCATAATATGCTTTATTTGGGTCCCAATCATCAACATCGTAAGGTCTATAGCGGATGTTGGAATTACAAGTTTAAATTTAGGCAATGATTGTTGCGTATGAATTGGTGATGTGTGAGATACTTTTAATGGAGTAGTAGTGAGATCATCCTTAAGAGGAGGTTTCTTATCTTGACTTGGTAATACAACTGACGACTTAGTAAGAGGACGTGATTTAGAGAAACCATGAGAAGTGATGGCTTGTTTTGATTTGGTAATGTTGTAGAGGATAAAGTAGGAGGAGGTGGTGAACTAATTTGGAGAGGTTGTTGCTTATGTTGACTTGGTGATGTCGTAGGTGGTTTCTTAGGTGACTCTTGACTAAGAAGAATGTGCATGAGAAGTGGTATGGTGATGCTCATTAGATGTAGAAGGAGCAGACTTAGGAGCCCATTGAGATGTAACATGATGTTGGGAAGTGAATGAGATAAACCCTTAATGCTCAAGATGTTTGACTCTACATTGTAAAGCATAGAAATCATTGTCATTATGTCCATTGATTCGATGATAATTGCAATATGGATGACCCTGATACTTTTTATCGATAAGGAGGATAGTAATGAGTAGACGGGAAAAGTGATCAATCGATGACTAAGTAGCACAATAAGAATGTCATGTTGCTTAGTATTATGCTCAAATATGAGAGGATCAGGTAATGGCATGACTTTAGGTTTAGCTATATGACATGTAGTGGACATATATTGAAGAGGATATGTAGAGGGAGAACAAACATGAGCCTGAGAAGCGTCCCTAAGCTATTGGATTTCAGATTTGAGAGATGTGATCATGGATTCCATATCCGTAAATTTGTCTTGAAATAAATCATGTATGATTTGAATTGAATCCAATAGGGGTTGATTAGATGGAGAATCACTAGGGTCATTAAATAGACAAGTGAGCATAGGACTTAGTTCATGTGGCGACGTATTGTCATCATAATACTTGGTGTCTAGGGATTTTTGTAAAATAGCCTGACAATTGGGATATCTCTTAAGTAAATTAGATAAAGAAACTTGAGAAACCTTACAACCCATGATAGAAGAAAGATGAGGATCCAAAGAATGAAAGATGTCGGGTTCACCAAAATGATTAACTAAAAATGGGGAATAATAGTAGTTAATATAAGCTAGAACAACATGTAAATACAATAAATAAATGCAGTAAATGACTATGGAAAATGACACAAGCAAACTAAACTAATGAAAATGAAAACCCTAATATGTAAGAAGAGTAAGGAAGTGACTCAGATTATTAGAGGAGCTCATTAGACTATGTTGTAAAAACAAATGGAGAAAACTAGAAGCATGAATGACTGTGTAGAGGCATCGGAAAGGATGGATCAAAGTTACACGATTGGATTGGAGCACCTAGAGAGAGGCGGGGCTCTGTGGGTGCCCCTGATCTGCCAGAATGGGTGCTGCGGTCATGTGAAAGGTATGGAACTGAGTTTCATAGCTTCTGTAAGTGATCTAAAACCTTTTTTGTGTGTCGCATGTAATTCATTCCTTTGTGTCGAATGTCGCCAATGACCAATGCTAAAATAAATACCTGCAAGACCCCAAAACAAGCATCAAACCCTAAAAATAATGATGCAAATAAAGGGTTCAAACTGACCTCAGATACCACAATGGTAGGCTCACTAACTAAGTGTTGCACTACATCTCAAACTTGATGTGGTTCTATGTGCAGTGTGTGCAATCATGTCATACATGTTCTTGTGTCAATTGCACTTTGTGAAAGTAGCAAATAATAACTATGTGTAGAAAATGTAATAGAATGTGTGCATGGAAACAATAGACTTTCCTCCTTTGAAGTGTGATGCAGATGAACCAACTTTGTGCCTTTGTGATGGAGATAGATGGATGCGACTATATACTTTGATAGATACAACCTTATATGATGATAGTAGTGCTTAGTGTTTCGTCCCTCATTATGGTCTCATAACTTTATATTTATAGGGTTCTCTTGATCTAATTTTGTAATTAACCCCAAAATGGTTGACCACTAAAAAGATAAGAAGATGAAATGGCTAGAAAGTTCCCAAAAGTGGAGGAAAGTTTAAAAAGGCTCAGGGTGCCCCACCTGTGGGACCAGGGCGCTCATGGGCGCCCTAATACTAGCCTTGGAACTCCAATCAAAGCTAAAATAACATGAAATGATGAAATTTGACTAAGCATGCGGGTCCAAGAGGTCAGAAATGATGAAAGAAAACAAAGAAAGATGGCCAAAAGATGATATTTAATTAGTACTTTCTTCACTCAAAACCATATGAATAGTATTATGAGACCGGATTAAATAATGTCTAAAGTGTGTGATTTTATGACTACACTAGCGCCTAGCTAAGACAAAAGTGCCCAAGCACTCATGTCCCTTATGGATGCTCTGGCTTTTTCTATATTCTTCCTACCCTTTTAGGCCCTTTTCACTTCTTAATCACCTTTTAATACTTTGGGTTGGCCTTTCGGTTGTCGATTACAAAATTCAAACATGGGAAGCATGTATATACTTAGTTATTGCTCTCAAATAAGGTTTCAAAACTATAAGCATTATCTATTACCACCTAAGCTTGCAGAAAGTCATAAGAGCATTACAATTCATACATCTAGCACATCCATACAAGGGACAAGGGGTTGCATTGATTTGTATACAAAACATAGGAGGGGATTTCATTATATTCTATTACACACATCTTGCATACTTGGTACAATTTACATCTAGCCTGATATCATCATGCAACTTGTACAAAGGTAACCTAGGGCATCATTTCACACACAAACATGGAGAACTACATGGAGTTTGACATGTAGTGCAACGCTTGGTTGTAAGTTCACTCTTTGAGTGACCATCGGGGTCATTCCAACTCCACATTATGCATATTTTTATTAGATTTGATGCAGTTTGTGGAATGTGCAAGTAGAGATTTGTTTTGCAAGTTACATGTGCGACTGGAACCCTAACATTTAAATCGGGCGATAAAGTGAATATTGGAGCAAAGACCTTCAAACCTATAAAAATTCAAAACCTGAGCATCTGAGCAGACATAAGCACTCAAATCAGTCATTAACACCCGAGGCACTCCTGTCCTCCTATGGGCACTTCTATCATGTACATTCTTGAGCTTCTAAATTCTCACAAAGCCTTTGTGACATTGTTTCTAGCCGGATCTAGCCGATACTAAGTCCAAATCACTCCCAAGTTGCATGAAATCAGCTAAGTCATATTCTCCTCTAATTTGCTTATGGTTGTTCATTATTAAATGATTATTTCTTTTACATTAATGTACTTTATTTCCCTCATATCATTAGTTATAGTTACTCTAAAATAAAGGTTTAATTTAATTTAGATTAAATCATTTGGTGAACTGATCGATCAAACCCTACCTTCTAAACATGCATTGAATTCTCTCTCCTTCTTCTAAATTTATGGACCAATCCTCTTACCCATCCTATGCACCCACTAGGGTTTCTAGCACGGTGGTAATATTTGCTAAGTTTATGCAAGCTCATACCTAACACCCTCCAAGATTCAACCCTCCAATGCCTGATCCAACTATTAATGTGGTCACCACTCAATGTAATAGGCAACCCATGGCTCCACCTATCTCTATTCCACCACCTATCACCTCTACAGTTCCTATTGACACCTCTAAAGGTTATGATATCATTGAGAAACTAAATAATACACCGGCCAAAATATCTCTTTATGATCTTTTACGCAATGCACCATATTTTCATCATACATTAGAGGTTGCCCTATGTTCCATTCAAATTGCAAGTGATAATTCCCTGTTTCTTTGCCCATCTTATTCAATCCCTCAAAAACCTACCACATGCCATATCATTCAAGTAATGAGGATATCCCTCCTAATGTTGTTGGTAATCCTTCATCACCATTGTTTTATTACAACTACTATTGGTTTCCATTATATCAAGCACATACTAATTGACAATGGCTCCACTATAAATCTATGTTCCCTCTCATTACTCATGCGATTTACAAATTCTTGATAATCAAATCACAAAATCATCTACCCTTGTTTGTGGCTATGATTATACTACTTGAAAATGCATTGGAACCATCACCTTACCTTTACAAGTTGGGCCAAAATCCTTCCCACTTTGTTCTATATCATTGATACATCATTTCGAGTTCAATTGTTTACTCGGTAGACCATGGATCACGCTATGCATGATGTTCCTTCTATAGTTCATTGATGCATTAAATTATTACATGATGGATATGAACATATTATTTCCATCGATCCTGAACCATTTATTTTTTTTTCAAATTGACGTAGTCACTACTATGCCTATACCCCCACTTAATCCAATTTCATACCATAATATCAATACATATGATGTCAATGAATCTAGTTCTTCCATTGCTCTTCTACATCAAAATTCACCCCTTACATCACTACACATACCACTTTGATCTTATTTCTCTAACATATCTCCTTCAATTATTACCAGTATTACACCCTTTACTCTTTCTTCTAGTCCTACATCCACCACCCCTCCTAATATTATTGATAATGTTATCCAACAAGATAATGTTCACACCGATGATTCGATGATGAGGTTGATGTCATAGAACTTACCAATGAAAATTTGTACAACCTTAATTTTACTCCTCTTGAGATAGACGAATCCTATTTCCAAGACACCTTCGTTGCTATTAGCCCAGATGAATATCAATTTAACCAATCTCTCCCTCTAATAAATCCATGGTTCCTTTCTAGGAAATTTTACATATGCTAGACCTCATGTCACCTCCTCCATCTCCCCAGGTCACCTCTAGTCTACAGCTCAATCCATTCACATACACCTTACTCATACATGACTCTTATTGGCCTCATATTCCATTTGATCCCACTTGACTCGACACTATTTGTACACATGAAACTTAACACAATTAGAATTCTCACTTGATGATCTCCTCCCCCATCCTCATTCTCCCCACCTATATCATAAATATGTACTCATTACTACTACCTATGGCCTCCATGTTTTCCATCTATCGGTCTTACTTTCATGTAGATACTGTTCCTCTCCACTCACCCTTGGACAATCTTAGCTTTACTATATTGGTGGCACCCTCAACCCTAACCATACTACTATTACCTTTCCTATGCCTTTTGGCCACATCTCTATTTGTAATGATTCCTTCCTTAGATATGCCCAAAACCTAACTCACTAGTATGCACATGGTTTCTATAACCCCCTTTTATTGATGAATAATATGTTATGGGCATGTATAATTTACGTTGTACAGGATATTTCTATGATCAACCTCACACTATCGCATACTATGTCTCTAATCCAAATCCTATCAGTTATGACCTTGACACTAATGACCTCCTTGATGAGTTTACTTGACTCCCCACCCTATGCACAATCAAGGGGCACTCGACTTCCCCCTCACTAGTCACATCCTGGTGAATTTATCTCTATCTCTCACGCTTCATGTGCTTCATGTCTACCTTCCTTAGCATTATCACATCTTCAATACACATACTTTATCTTCATTACCCAATGACACACTCTTGTTCTATGGTTCATACTTGACTATTGAGGGCACAATTCATAAATGAACCTCACTTGTCACATTTTGGATTCTCTCTATCTCTCACACTTCGTGCTTCATGCCTATCTTTCCGAGCATTACCACATCTCAAGTATACATACTTTATCTTCATTACCCGATGACACACTCTTGTTCTATGGTTCAAACTTGACCCTTAGGGCACAATTCATAAATTAACTTCACTTGTCGTATTCTCGCTACTCTCTCTCTCTATCTATCTCTCACGCTTCATGTTTCACACCTATCTTTTCAAGCATTACCACATCTCTGTACACATACTTTATCTTCATTACCCGATGACACACTCTTGTTCTATGGTTCATACTTGACTTGTTGAGGGAGCATTCCTAAATGAACCTCATCTCACACACATCCACTAAGGGAAACATGGTTCCTATCATCTCGCACATCTGCATATCACAAGATACCATCACATGCACACCACATATGTGCATCTTGGTTGTATTCACTCTTGTTATCTTATACTACTTACATGTAAACTTTGTTTCCTATGCTAGTTGGATACGTAGCATGTCATCATCTTTTCTATACACAAATGTGTGTTCACGTGGTATCTTGAGGTGAATGCGGGACATTTTATTTATTCTTACATGATGCATGATGCTCGAAACTACTCTTTACCAATCTCGTCGAGGCTCCTGGGGCATCTACCTTTTCTACTCTCATACTCTACACATCACAAGTCCTATTGTTACATTATTTACTACTTCTCATTAATATTACTTTACATTTCATTGATATATACATGCTTTGACATACTACTTATATCTTTAGCATGATAATGGGTGCTTCATGTGTAGCATTTTCCTTACATGACACTATACAACCATGGTTATCAATCACCTTTTGCTTGTTATTGTTTGTGGACTATGCTTTATGTCTTGTTTGCTCATTGTTTGCTTATGGCCACTTCGGCCCTAATTGTCTTGTGACATTATGAGTGATGTCCCATTTATGTAACTTGCTTTTCACATTCCTCTTGTATGCACATTCTATTATTACATTGTCTTCTATTGCATGTTAGTTCTTTTTCACTAACACTTGTTTCTAGCCCATATTGTTTGCATGTGCCTTGGTTTCTACCATGCACATTCCCTACCCCTTGTAGGTATCCAATCTCATATATGCATATTAGAATCAGGTCCTCTCCTTTGGGTCACATCCTCCTACATTCATCACATGCACCCTAAACGAGGGGGCATTAATTGGGTGAATAAATCACCCTTCTAAAGGTTTGGAGATCTAGAAAAGAATAATAAAATACAAAAATGGCACAGCACACAGATCACAGAGAGTGCTCCAGAATCAAACTTGGATCACAAGCACATAGCAGAAACTAGCACTTAGTAGTAGACATGAATGGTGGGCACTAGTGTGTCCCACTTGAGTGCTTGTGTCTTGGGGAAAAACAAATAGTTTCTTAGTTCAACACAATTTCCAGCAAGCTATAATATGGATCCATAGTATCATGTACTTTCCTTCAATTACACAATTCATTCAATCACTATAATCGGTTACAAATCGGGACATGTTAATTTGCATTAAACTTATCATTCGAGAAGTGTCATGAAAGGAGAGAAAAAATAAACCTCTCTCCCCAACACTCTTCTCTTGGCATGAGATCACCCAAAAAAATCACCCTTGGTGTGTGATCTCCTAAAAAAAATCGGCCTTATCATGAGATCGCCTAAAAAACTCACTCTCGGTGTGTGATCACCCAAAAACCTCACCCTTGGCGGTAGGGACGCTCAAATCCAACAACATCTCCAAATCAAACAGGAAAAATTTCATCATTTATTCTCTCATACATCAAGTGCACTAATTCTTTATCTCTTTACTTATACATAAAATACTATGATTTTTCATATACGGGACTTTGACTACTCTTTTTATCTTCTTTTATAGGTTTGTCCTTACAAGAAGCATCTCACACCAACAAGCAAAAGCTCCAACAGCATGCTATTATGCATACACTTCACCCCTAGGTTTACCTCCCTTTCCTAGTTACCACGCTTCACATTGTAACCACTTCACATTTCATATTTCCACTTGTCGAATATGTACGCTATTAGCTACACTCTTCTCTCTAGATCATAAGGTACACATTTTCTATCTATGTTATGCTATCAAGCATTCACTTAACAACATAAAGTGGGGGAAAATGTAGGCATAACATCTATGCTCTTGGCTACATTTCTAGGTCCTAAATCATACTAATGTATACATGATTCCTAAGCAATAAAAATAGTGGTTGAAAACTCCTTTTGGCTCTTTGATTGCTTTATCTCTTGCACTTTACTAGCTTTACACATCTTACATCTCTTTTGGCACTTGATTGATTTATCTTTTGATGACCTTGGACACTAGCGCCCAACTAGGATAGAAGCACCCAAGTGTTCCCGTCCCTTATGGGCGCTCCTGACCTTCTCTATCTTCTTCTTACCTTTTTGGGTCTTTTTACTTCTTGGTCACCTTTTAATACTTTGGGTTGGACTTTCCATTGTCAATTACAAAATTCAAACAAGGGAATCATATATATAATTAGTTATTTCTCTCAAATAAGGGGCCAAGACAATCGTAAGCATTATATATCACCACCTAAGCTTACACAAAAGCATAAGACCATTACAATGCATACATCTAGCACATCCATATAAGAGACGAGGGGTTGTAATGATCTACATACACAACATAGGAGGGGAGTTCATTCTATTCCATCACACACATCTTGCATACTCAGTATAATCTACATATATCCCGTTATCATCATGCAACTTACACAAGGGAAACCTAGGGCATCATTTTACACACAAGCACGAAGAACTACATGGAGTCTGAGATGTAGTGCATTGCTCATATGTAAGTTCACTCTTTGGGTGACCTACGGGTCATTCTGAATCCACATTCTGCATCTTTTTTATTAAATTTGATGTGGTTTGGACATGCGGTGTACATTTTTACAGGTTACATGTGCGACCAGAACCCTACTAGTGAATTTAAAGCGATAAAGTGAATATTAGAGCAAAGACCTTCAAACCTGGAAAAATTCAGAACCTGACCATTTAAGCAGACACGAGTGCCCAAATCATTCATTAGCACCGGGCACTCCTATCCTCCCATGGACACTTATATCTCATTTAAAGCGACCATGTGCGGTATACATTTGTTTTGCAAGTTGTTACATGTGCAACCTGTAACCCTAATAGTGAATTTAAAGTGATAAAGTGAATATTAGAGCAAAGACCTTCAAACCTAGAAAAAGTCGAACTTGACCATTTAAGCGGAACATGAGTGCCCAAATCATTCATTAGCACTGGGGCACTCTATCCTCCCATGGGCACTTCTATCTCATTTAAAGCGACCATGTGCAGTATACATTTTTTTTATAGGTTACATGTGTGACAAGAACCCTAATAGTGAATTTAAAGTGATAAAGTGAATGTTAGAGCAAAGACCTTCAAACCTGGAAAAATTTAGAACATGATCATTTAAGCGGACACGAGTTCCCAAATCATTCATTAGCACTTGAGGGCACTCCTGTCCTCCCATGGGCACTTCTATCTCATGCATTCCCGACTTTCTAAACTCTCACCAAGCCTTTGTGACACTATTTCTAGCCAAATCCAACCGGTACTTTTCCCAGATCGCTCCCAAGTTATGAAAACAACTAAGTAATCTTCTCCTCTTATTTACTTAGGGTTTTGAATTGCTAAATGCTTATTACTTGTGCACTATTTTACTTTAGTTCTCACATATCATTATTTATAATAAGTTACTCAAAAATAAAGGTTTAATTCAATTTAGACTAAATCAATATCAAGTATATGATGGGACTCAAAATTGAACAAAGCACCATTTTTACAAATCAATAAAAATTCTCATGTAAATTCCTCCATAAAAAGATACATTTCCCCCAAACCATAGGAATAAAGAATGAAATAATTCTTTCCTTCAATTACACGTTTTTCTACTAGTTACACTAAAGGACAATATAATTAATACGCGAACCTTTTTGTGAGGAAATTTACACACCTAAATTACCTAGATCCACATTAGAGATTGGGTAAAAATCCCCAAAAAATGTAGTAGCATTGAATATACATATTTATTTTTACACGTAAAATAATTATAATACCTTTTTATGTGTGTGCATAAAATTTATGTTACTTTATTATAATATCAATAAAAATGTTATGTGACTAAATCCTCAATCATTATAAGTAATGAAGAGTTGTTATATTTCTAAAGATAAGTTCGGTTTGAGGCTTGTTAATACAAGTTTAAGATAAGATTCTTTATAAAGAAATTGTAATAAAGCTATTGGCTAACTAAAGGGATGAATATCCCGAGCATTTGATTAAAGATGCTTAATTTGACTTATGAAAAGGTGTGAGAACCATTGTGTTGGTTTGTAACCACCTGTGATGTATTATAAAAGAGATGTAAATATGAAAAACAAGGAACAAGGAAGGAGAAAACAAAAGGAATGAGAGACAAGGAATTGTGCTTGTGATTTTGAGAAAGAGAACAATTATGAAAAGAGTCTTAAGGACTTTGTGATTTTAGTCTATGGAAGTAATTCCAAGGCTAGCCAAGTTAAAGGAAGGTGATGGCTAAAAAATAGGGGCACCAGTGGTGTCCTAACCGGGGGTATAGAGTACAACCCCGGATGGTTCCTGCCTAGGGCAATGTGAATATACACATAGTGTATAGTATTTTCCTCTCATAAGTGGACATAGTCTAGTGTCTGTAATCCTATGGATGTGTTGGAATTTTGAATTAAGAATCCCTCATTAGTGTTCTCTCTCTCTGTGTTGGAATTTTTCTTGATCCTTATATTCTCTCGACATTGGGATTTCATATCCATTGATTCAAATAAGTATTCCTCTCTATAAATTGTAAACTCTATGTAATTATGAAAAATACAATTAAGAAGATAATAAAAAAAAGTTCATTGTTGTGTTTATTCAAATAAAAAAGAACAAATGAATGTATTATGTCTATTTTTCTATGTATATTGTTAGAAATACGTAATTGTTTTGGTAAAAACAGTGAATTTGCATAATTAAGTTAATAAAATATGTAATTTTGGATATGTATGTCTATTATTTTCAAATATTTTGTATGATTTAATATAGAATAAGCTTGTATTGATGTATTTTATCATAATTAAAGAACAATCTTGTAAATTTAATGGTATCTCACTAAATTATCAATCTTCTGTATTTTATGGTCATTTCATTGTGTTTATGTCTTTTCACAGTCGTATTTCTTGTTTTTGAGCCTTGGACCCAAAAGTTCCTTTAGAAATGGTTAATTCTATGTTCTAAATCCATCGACACAATGCAATATATAATTGTGAACATTGAGCCAATTAAAATGCTCCACATGTCGTTTTCTTATGTCAAAGTTTTCTTTTGCAAAGCTTTAGCCAAATCGTAGAAGTCTCAGGTGTCATTGTCTTATCGATTTATTGACTATTGTGAAGGATTTAGCCATTGAGAATATGACAAATAGCTTCACAATGTCGCCCTTGTCGGTATGTTTTAGTGCATTTGTGAAGTACGAACCAATGATAGCACTCCATGTTCTTCACAGATTTTCAAACTTAATTAGCTTGCCTCGCCAAATGTGAAACCCGAACCAATGAGATTTCACCAAGTCTTATCTTTTTTACGATGTCAATCTTTGTCAGTTGCGACGTTGTTAACCAATAATATTTAGCCACCAATTTTGCAAATGTCAGTTTTGTTAAGTTTTTCGAGAATGCGAACCAATAAAAAAATTTCATGTTTCTTTCGCTTTATGGGTTTCCTTGTAAGTACCTCATCGGTATGTGAAAAATGAGCCATTTAGATGACTCCACGTGTAAACAAATTTTCAATGGTCTGTCTTGTTATTAAATGTTCTTTTGTCAGTTATTTTACACTGTGAAGTGTGAACGAATAATAAAGAGCCACATATATACAGATTTCACAGTTGTAGACCCTTGTTAAGTAAATATTGATTCTATGAAATGTGAACTAGTAAGAAGGTTCCACGTGTCTTATTTCGCATGATGAGACTTTGTAACCATTTCTAATGAATTATTGACACATGTCTTTAGTCTTTGGTTTATTCTACGGATTTTCCTATATTTCCTTTGTTCCAAGGAATGTATTTCTTCTTTATGCATGGTTTTCTTTGTTACACGGTAATGTCTTCCTCTCACGTATTTTTCCTTTGTTTTTGTAGTTATGTTTTCACCTTGCAGATTTGGAAATTTATCTTAGATTTATATATTGTTGTATAAATATTAATGAACTATGGCTATAATCGGTTTTAGTTTGTTAATTTTAAATATTATATCTATTCAAAAACATAGTAATTCAAATTTTGGTCAAGATTTAGCAGTTATTGGTCAAGTTAAAGTCTCAGTATGCGATTAATATAAGCTTGTAGGATTTTTATCTGGGAAAAATTTAGGATTCATTTGGTATCAGAGATAATTATCCTCATTTAGAGATGTTTTGTTATTGCTATTGAGATGATAATGTGTGAAAATGCTCAAGCAAAGATTATGGTGATTTTCTCACAAAGGTAAAAATTGTGTACATACACAGAGAGAAAAGAGAATGGCCCCACAAATCATATTTGAATGGAATGGACTCATAGAATGGCATGGATTACAATGAATTGGAGCATCAAAATCAGCGGATGGGCAGGGAAGTAACTTATTTATTTGAGCAATTAGAATCTTTGAAAAGCCAATTTGCAAAAGCAATGATTGATAAAGCTAATAAGACTAATAAATTAGATAAGAATACTAAATCGGAAAAGAAATGTCATAAGTCAGAAAAGAAAATAAGGAAGAGAAAACACTCTACTTCTGATGATGATTTTGTTTCTAATAAGGAAAATGAATCCTCTAGATTCTTCTAGTTCTTCTGATTCTTCTAGTGATGATCAAGCAAGTTCAAATAAGAAATCTAAAGAAATTGAAAACTTTGCTAGGAAAATTAAATTTCCTGAATATGTAGAGAAGTAGGGTCAGGTGAACAAGCTGAAACTTGGTTAACAAATTTGGAAAGGTATTTTGAATTGCAAAGGTCTAGTGAGTTAGGCACAACTCAAATTTTTTCTGTTAAATTAAAATATGTTGCTTTAAACTAGTGGGAAGGTGCAGGTAAAAATTGAAAGGCCTAAACCTCATAATGTTAAATGGAGTAAATTTAAAAGCTTGTTTAAAAAGAAGTATCTCTCATTTCGATCATTTCTTATAGCAAAACGAAAAATTGAATTCCTTGATTTAAAACAATTTTTGAAAAGTGTGAATGAATATAAACAAACCTTTGAAAAATGGTTTAAGGGAAGAGTATAAAGAAAATGTTTGGTGTGGTAAACCGCGGTAGAGACGAGGCCGCACAAATTGTAGAAAAATTTGAGAAATCTAAAACTATGATTAATCAAAAACAGGATGAGTTCAAAAAGAAAAAAACTAGTTTTCAGTTCAAGAATAGAAAGAGACCCTTCATAGAAAATTTTCAATGTAAAAACTCTCAGTTTAAAAATCAACAAGGAAAGAAGGATTATGAAAAACTAAAACCTAAAGATATTAAGTGTTGAATTGTGGTGGAAATCATCTTCACAGAGGTTTTCCTCATAAAAATAAAAAGTGGGAAAACAAGGGGCAGAAGACGGAGGAGAAAAAAGAAGAAAACATGAAAGTGTTTGTTGTTGTGGACATGGGTATTGTTCATATGTAGATCAAGAATTTTGCGTCATACTTAACCAGTTAATGCACCAAACTAAACACAAAAACCCCGAAAACTCCAATGAAATCGATACACTGATGAAGATGTAGAAAAAGATGGCGTTAGAAGATATTTGGGTGGAAGATATTTGGGTGGACTGCCCGAGAAGCGGGTCCGGGAAGCGATGAGCTTCCTTGGCGGATGTCAGTCCACGTTTTCAATAAAGAAAAGAAGCATACATGATAAAAGATGTAAATAAAGACTAGATTTTCTGATTGCAGTAATAAAAGCAAAAGGAACAAATGCAGAAAAATACGAAAATGTGAGGAAGCTGCGAAAATAATGCTGGATTTGTGTTACCTGTGACCTTTTACTGTCTGCAGTGAAATCGGCGTCGGCCCAGGTATAATCGGCGGCGGCCCGATGTGATCGCGTCGTCGCCCAGGACGATCGGCGTCGGCCCAGATAAGATCGAGTGTCAGCGAAGGACCCGACCAATCAGGGACTGTGCGATGAGATTCGGGGATTGGAAGGTGAATGTAGTCTGCAAGATGTGCCGAAGATGGAGAGACGCTGGAACAGAGTCACCAGATGATAGATGGTGGTGTATGATGTTGATATGATACGGGCAGAGTAACGGTGCTCCTCTCAGGGATTGATTAGGACAGGATCTACCCTAACTGAGACAATTGATGCTAAAAAGATCTCTCTTTCTTGCAACCTGAATCTTTCTCGCTCTCTGTTCGTGCGTAAGTGCTTTCTTTCGCTCGTTAGTCTCTTTTTCGGTCTCTTCGCTCTCTTCCGTCCCTAGAACTGAGTTCTGGGCTTGCTTTTATAATCGGCGCCGCTCCTAGAAAATCGGCGCCGACCATATGGGTCGGCGCCGATCGCGGAGAAGACTCCCGAGATGGCCAAATTGATCGATTCGAGAAAGACAAGACTTATCCCGACCACGGGAAATATCCCGCTTAGGGAAGATTAAAAATGGATGTGATGCATAGATAGAATAAATTTGGGGTAGATAAGTGATTAAGATGCATGGGAAGAAGCGTAATTAAATATTTAATATTTAATTACTCATGGGTAAGATGTGATGTGATGAATTAAATTTAGAGTAAGTGATTAAATCACAAATTGGAAAACTATCCCAAGGGGATAGTTGGTGACGTAAACGTGCCCCAGGTTACCTAGGCAAGTAAATGGATGAGAAGGGACACTAAATTGGGTAACCAATTTTAAGTGTCTACATTTTGCCCCTTTTTGTCAAGTAACTTGCGATAAGCAAGGTTATGAGACAAAAACAAAGGGATGGAAGAAGAGAAGAATTTGTGGTGATGTGATCCCCCTCAAACTAGGGATGGGATGGATAATAGAACAGACGATCCCGAGGTTGAAAAAGGTAGATGAAGAATGCAGGATGCCCCAGTCGGATGTCTGGAGTAGAACTGATCATTGAGGACGCATAAAAAAAAACACAAGGGCAGCAACCTAAGGAACTCACATTGGTAGGGAAAACTAGCCGGTCTCCTCGTGAGACGACGTTAGTGCCTACAGACCCATGAGTGCAAGGAGAACTGCAAAAAAAGCCAGCATCTAAAGAGAGACACATTGGTAGGGACAACTAGACGGTCTCCTCATGAGACGACGTTAGTGCCTACAGACCCGTTTAACTCTAAGCTGCCGAAAGATACGAGTGTCCCACGCAAAGGGAACAAACCCGAAAGAGACGATGACATCTAAAAGATGTGCCAAAAGGCAAGATTCAGCACACAACAATGATCAGATAGATGAGAAAGCCAAGTATCAACACTATGGCAAACAGACATGAAAAATCGGCGGCGATCAAAATAATCGGCGCCGACCAAGACAATCGGCGTCGACCCAAAAAATCGGCGCCGACCAATCCAGACGCATATAAATATGCGAACGGAAAACGTAAACGATTTATTTGCAACGTGACGATTGATTCAGAGAGAGATAGATTTGAGATTTGAACACAATGGAAGCCTCTGGGAGCGGACAGAAGCGCAGGAGGACACGTCCTGGGGTAAGTGGTCATTCTTGAACCCACCTTTGTCGTTATATTTTTTTTTTTTTTTTTGAT
This sequence comes from Taxus wallichiana var. yunnanensis, assembly GCA_018340775.1. Taxonomy (NCBI): domain Eukaryota; kingdom Viridiplantae; phylum Streptophyta; class Pinopsida; order Cupressales; family Taxaceae; genus Taxus; species Taxus wallichiana. The sequence goes on along the minus strand of CM031242.1, from coordinate 975,950,077 downwards.
TTTTCATGCGTATGGGAGGCCGAGTGTCAGTTTACGCTTTGGCTTTGCGATCGCGCCGATTGGTAGAATCGGCGTCGATTGTTTTGGATCGGCGTCGATTGGTAGTAATCGGCGCCGACTATAATGAACGACGCCGATTTGACCAAATCGACGCCGATTGAAAGATGTTTAGCATTTCCTTCTTGTTTTGGATGTTATTGTTTTGGAAGATGAGATTTATGAAAATAAGAGACTAATTATGCTTTTGATGTCGTGGATGCAGGCACGAGAGGCTCTTCATATGAGGGATGCCATCCCTGAGCTATTAGAGACGATCCTTCCTGATGTGACCGATGCAGACTGGCAGCATTTAGAGCGAGCCGGGCTCGGGGGTTTTAGATATTACAGACGAGTGCCACGGGATGTGGAGCTCATGCGGGCATTAGTGCGACGGTGGGACAGCCACACGTGCACATTTTGGTTTAGGACGGGTGAGATGACTATCACCCATGAGGATGTATACAGGATCCTCCGATTACCGATTACGGGGGACCCGATTGAGATCACACCCCGAGAGCGGCGAGAGCCACGATGCGATTATGCGAGACAGAAGATCGATGACTCGGAGATAGTATCTGGGGCAGTGAGGATAGCCTCACAGTACAGGCAGGATAGCCCTCGGAGCAGGCGGATAGCCTTGATTCAGATGGCTATATCTTATTTTGCCTTGCCAGACTCAGGAGGTGGGAGATTCCCATTACTACTGCTAGACTGCGTGTGCGACATCTTGCGAAAGAGCATGAGTTTTTACCTTTGCCGATGCCACGATAGCTCGGTATTTATGAGCTATGGATGTACACCACCGGTCGGAGGACGAGGATCGATGATCGTTAGCTTTGTGCTCCATTCTTTGGGCGTATGAGCACATAGCGGTGATCAAACCATCCGGGCTTCCTGGATGCCAGGCGGCGGGGGTGTGGATTATGGATTTCGGAGATGGCGGGCTGACATGGCCGCAGGAGATACAGGTAGATCAGCCGAGTGGTACTCGGAGCGTTTCAGGACGCTTACACCAGATCAGGTTATCTGGAGACCATATCGGGCATTTCCGATATGGGTTGGTCAGGATGCCCACTTGGTAGCATTGAGACGGAGTCGGGTGGTCAGGGGTCGCAGACCAGATATGTGGGAGCGAGTCCCATTCATGCGGATACTGAGGCAGTTTGGCCTAGTACAGACAGTGCCAGCCACATACACGCCATATAGGCGGGATAGCAGAGAGACAGATTTGCCGATTTTGATCCCGGCAGACCCATTGAGAGAGGCTCCACCCTCCACGGACAGTGATGATGACGCGGGTGGATGAGGGCTATGCGCGGCATGGTATGACCACGAGCTTCCACGACATCTCCCGCCCTCGATAGATGCTGATGAGGAGGACATAGCTGCGACACTAGACAGGTTAGAGGGAGAGCATGCCACACTGATACAGACACATCAGGTAGCTCTGGAGGAGATCAGGGCCTTGACGGAGGAGAGATTCCCGATTGTGGAGAGAGACACCGCTTCGCCGGGAGCGAGATCTGCGATCAGCGAGAGGGATCGCTACTCTTCGGCACGAGGAGGCCCTTAGGGCCAAGTATGGGGAGACAGTGCCACATCGAGTCAGGACACGAGGCACGGCTCAGGAGGGGCACCACCAGCGGCGCCCGAAGCACCAAAAGCATCACCTTTACGAGCACCTGGTATGGTGAGCACCGGCACGAGCACGAGCATCTCTCTCCACTCGGCTTTGAGGTGAGATATTATGAGGATGCTCTAGCGCAGCATGCCCAGATGTGCCTCGGTGCAGGGGGAGGAGGAGAGGAGCGGCTGGCACAGGCGGCGGAGCCTCGGGCGGAGGAGCACCTGGGAGGGACCGAGGTGGGCCGAGACCTCCAGGCGCAGGTGTGCTTGAGCTCGATAGGCGGCGGTCAGGAGGGAACAGCCGGGTGCGAGAGGAGGGTGGAGGGAAAGTGTCCTCCAGGCTTCGATTTCACCATATAGAGACTTGATAGATTGTGTATTTGTATAGTGATGTAGCCTCGATTGGAAGGCATTGTATAGATGGCTCGATTGGAAGCCACCCATTTTTGTAAAAACACACATGTATATATAGATTCATTATTTGTCATATAATTGTACTCATGCTTTTTAATTTTGATATACATGGATAGATGGATATAGAAAATAAAATAGATGTGATTAATAGATATAGATGATGGATGATAGAAATAGATGTGATTGTGATAGATAGATTGAAATGTGGATAAAATAGATGTGATTGGATAGATATAGACGGATAGATGATAGATGGATGTGATTAGATAGATTGATTTAATTTTGATAGATAGATGTGATGTATCTTGGATGGACATAGCTTTTAAATATTTTGATGGATAGATATACGAGATGTACTTGATGTATGGATTAGATATAAATAGATGTCATGTACACTTAGATGTACGTATTTTTGATATTTTGATGGATAGATAGATAAATGTGTTGGATATATGGATGTAATTATAAGGAGAAATGAATACAGATAGGAGTTTTGATAGATAAGATGAATTTTGATAGAAGATAAATTTTGATTGAATTAACATGTGAAATGCCAATTTAACAGGATGCAAGACAAAGAAATGAGGAATACTCCTTACAAGAGCAAAAGATGAAAGCGGAAACAACCGTGACTTAGAAGAGAAGATACTCGGAGAAGAAGAAAAATGATAAGTTGGACTTCCAACCGACCATAGATAAAATCCAGAAAGGGAACCAAAAGACCAAGCATACAAGGCCCTATATAAGATTAAAATAAATCTGACACTAACTAGTCGCAAACCAGATCTAGGATAGAAACGGAAAGAAAAGTAAGTAAGTATCTTGTCGGAACCTACAAGGGACAGAATACATGTCCATAGTGGGGAAATAGGATTCTCCATATGATCGACAAAAGGTCCTAAATCTCAGCTTCATGATTTTGACAGAAAAGCAAACTGATCAATGCGGGAAGTTTGCTTGATATGGAAAGACTGATCGATGCGGGAAGTCTTTCAGTGATGCTAAAAAGTGTATAAACTGACTGGAAGGCTGATTGATTACAAGAAGCCTTGAATATTTCTTTGAGAAACGGCCGTCCTTCAAGGGAGCGGTCTGTATTCTGTATTTTAATGATAGCCATCCTTCGAGGGTATGGTCTATTTTCTTTTTTGATTCACTTGATAATGTATGGATAGCTGTCCTTCGAGGGATCAGTCTATCTTTTTGGATAGCATCTTTTTTTTTTTTTTTTTTTTTTTTTTTTTGAAACTTTTTGGAAGAAGCTGAGTTTAGACCTAGATAGATCAGATGGAGGGGAAGAGAACATAGAAGAACATGCACTCATGACCCGAGTAGATCCGATGAAGATAAGTACTTGGGACAGATGAAGTGGTGATTAAGGTATTCCTACCATGAGGAGGAACATATCCAAAAGAAACGTGCAATGAGTAGAGCCGCGATACTCATATTTAAGGTAGACGAGGCAATAGGCGGAGAACCACACAATTTCAAATCACCACGAAAGTAGATGACTGGTTATTAGGACGGATGGAAGATCTGAGTTGCGACTAGATTTGTATAAGATAGATTTTAACAGTAGAAGGGCCGTAAATGCAAGGCATTAAGAGGTTCCGCTTCAGGGATACCATCCATGGAAGATAAACGATAAGCCCCAGACCCATATTTATGAGTGATAATGTAGGGGCCCATCCAGTTGGGAGCAAACTTACCACGTTGACTCCTTTCGAGTGTAGTGACATTTTGATTTTCCTTAAGAACAAGATCACCAATTTTGAAGTCACGATGTTGCAAGTGCTTGTTATAAGCACGTTTGACACGCTCGAGATAGACCTGATGATGCTCAAGAGCGTTAAGACGCCGCTCATCTAATAATTCAAGTTGTGCCAGATGATTTTGACGATAATCCTCATCGGAGACAAATTCTCTGAGAGAAACACGGAGAGATGGGATTTGGACTTCCAAAGGAAGGACAGCCTCAGACCCATAGACGAGAGAGAAGGGAGTAGCACCAGTAGGAGTACGAATGCTAGTCCGATAAGCCCAGAGAGCAAAAGGGATATGTAGATGCCAATCCCTACCAGCTCGACTAGTTACCTTTGCGAGGATATTACGCAAAGTTTTATTGGAAGCTTCGGCTTGACCATTAGCTTGAGGGTAGTATGGAGAAGAAAAACTGAGCTTGATATTGAAAGCATTGCAGAGATTCTGCAAATCAGCGTTTTTGAAAGACTTACCATTATCTGTGATTAGCTTGTGTGGAACGCCAAAGCGACAAATGATGTGTTGATAGACGAAATCAACTATGGGTTTAGCCTTTGTTGAAGAAAGGGGATAGCTTCTACCCACTTAGTAAAGTACTCAGTGGCGGTAATGATAGAATGATGACGTTGTGAAGAACGAGGATTGATGAGACCAATAAGATCAATACCCCACTGCGAAAAAGGCCACAAATCCGCCGCAGGTTGCAAAGCCTGACTAGGGATGTGCGTGAGATTGGAATATTCTTGCGACACTTGATGCACTTCTTAGTGTATTCACAACAATCTTGATTAAGAGAAGGCCAATAATATCCCAAACGTAAGATGCGCTTGGCTACAGCTAAGCCACTAAAATGTCCACCACAAATACCGTCATGGACCTCCTGAATAGCTTTAGATGATTCATGGGTTTTGAGGCATCGAAGCAAAATACCATCAAAGCCACGTTTGTAAAGAATCCCGCCTAGGATAGTATAGCGATTGGCGCGTTGGACAAAAGACCTTCTACCATTGGGAGACAGATCTGGAGGAAGGACCGAATGAGATAGATAATCAACTATCTGTTGATACCACTCATCCTGAGTATGGGTTGTGACAACATTGATTGGCGTTAGTTGCCCAAGATGAGATGGTTGATCTAATCGTTGCACAGCCACATAAAGACGCGAGTCTTCGGTAAAAGGCGGGATAAGGGAGGCTAAAGAGGCCATGGTATCCGCGAATCGATTTGCAGTACGAGGAATGGCTTGGATAGTGAAGTTATCGAAAGATTGGAGTTGGGCAAGAACGATGTCGCGATATTTCTGAAGGATATCATTCTTGCATTGATAGACACCCGTGACCTGGTTAACGATGAGTTCAGAATCACCAAAGATGTCAATATGACGAGCGCCGAGATTAATGGCATTTTGAAGACCTAAGACAAGAGCTTCGTACTCAGCCATATTATTGGTGCACTCAAAGTTTAATTTGTGTCTGCGGCCCAGGGATAAAGCGTACCCCAAGGAGGAATCATCACGAAACCCGCACCTCCCCTTGCTTTGGCATTTGGATCCATCAAAGAAGAGTTTTACTTTAAATGGAGATAGACCAAAATCAATTTGTTGGATGTATTCATCGGGGAATTGAGCAAGGGGGTCACGAGTGTCCTGAAGAGGAGCATCAGCTAATTGATCTGCAATAACCCGACCCTTGATATCCTTTTGCGGGATAAACTCGAGGTCAAACTCACTCATAGCATAAGCCAACGGGTGATGCGATCATTGTGATAAGGTTTTGCATGGATTGTCTTAAGGGATTGACACTTGTGACAATGTAAGTTTTGTGATTAAGGAGATAATGACGAAGCTTAGAAGTTGCGAAGAAGAGAGCACAACATAGTTTTTCAGCTTGAGTGCGTGTTTCATACTCATGGAGGGTGCGGCGATGTAATAGACGACTTGTTCTTTACCACAAGTGTCCCGATGCGAGATCATGGCTCCCAGCATGGTCGATCACGAGAGATATAAAGATAGAAAGGCTCCCCCTCGCGTGGAGGTGTAAGCACGAGTGGAGAAAGAAGATAAGCTTTGAGATCATCAAAGGCCTTTTGGCAATGCTCATCCCATTCAAAATGAACATTCTTACGGAGAAGGTGGTGAAAAGGTTGACAACGGTCCGATAATTGGGGCTGAGATAAAGACACGCCTTGACTGCGAAATGAAGACGTCCTTGGAGATCTAGTTGCTTTAAGTTAGATGAGGAGGCATCCCAAGATAGCTTTTATTTTTGCGATATGGATCGATTCAATTTGCCCCCATGGAAATGATAAAACCTAAAAGTTTACAGGTGAGAACGCCAAACACGCATTAGCCGGATTTAGGCGAAGACAGAGGGATAAGCCTCTCCTCCGAGAGGTGCGAGGATGAAAAGATGATCCTGACGGCGCTTGGACTTGCCGAGGAGGTCGTCAACATAATCCTCTACAGTTTTGTGTAAGAGGTCATGGAAGATGTATGTCATTGCTCGTTGATAGGTTGCCCCTGCGTTCTTAAGGCCAAAAGGCATGACACGATAGCAAAAGGTCCCCCAAGGGGTTATGAAGGAGGTCTTATGTTGGTCTTCTGGTGCGATGAGGATTTGATTATATCCGGTAGAGAAACCATCCATAAGATGAAGATGCATCTCATGACCCGCATTAAATCTACGAAGTTGGTCGATATTAGGAAGAGGAAAATCATCCTTTTGGGACATTTGGAAGATTAAGATCCCTAAGTCGGTACAAATTCGAATTTTCCCAGTAGACCTTGATTACTTTGGTGGACATTGGACACCCATTGCATGGATAATCGATGGGTTGGATGAAGCTAAATGAGAAGCAAGCGTTGTAATTTTCTTTAGAAGAAGGGCTACTCTAGGGTGCATCTTACGGAATTTTTGCTTGGTCTTGGTTTGATGTTGGGAAGAGTAACGATATTGTGGACCACAATATCGGGATCGAGCTTTGGCATATCCTCATATGACCAAGCAAAGGCTTGGCGATGTTTGGAGAGAAAAGCGGTAAAGTCCCCACTTCTTGTGGATTCAGGAAGATTGGATGATGACTTTGATGATGCGAGGTCTTGAAGTCCCTTTAAGGTCGATAGTGGCTTCGTTGAGAAGGGTAGATCGTGTCGAAGGAATAGTCTTTTTGTGGAAGGTATGAATCCTCCGCCCTAGGGTAGGTGAGGACGAATCATCATCCGGTTTTCCTTTTGGATAGTGTTGATAGTAGGAGAGTCGTCTCCAACTATTTCGGAGGAAGATTAATGGTATAGAAGCGGACTGATTGTTAGTCTTATAGACCAACGGCCCTAAGGAAATGGTATTGATCAAAAAAAAAGTTAGGTGGGATGGAAATGTCATCGTCCACATCAAGTGATGCTTCCGACTTGGTGGGGAAGATGGTTCTTCAAGGAAGAGACTCATCAAGAATAGTGACAGTGGCCTTTGAAAGAGGTGGAAAAAGAGATTGGAAAAAGAGATAGGGGTAAATCCCAAACCAAATTTCTGATGTGGCATGAGAGTAGGAATGGATTTGAGGTCATGTATACCTTGTTCATATTTTCGGAGGCCAAAACCTTTCCACGCGCATCGATGTAGATAAGTCTTTGCATGACGTGGGATTCTCGTAGGTGATCAAACCTGGGTAGGATAAGGTTCGGACTGGAGGAGAGAGAACTCCGTGTTGATGTAGGCGTATCAAGACCACCGTAGATGAAATTGGTCCGTGATTGGGCGAAATGGTGAAGATGAGGATCTTATTGATATTCGATGTGTTTGCGGACCATACTCATTAGGTTTGAGATGGGCATCGAAAGAAAAGAGAGGAAGCTCTCCTAGTGAGAAACGGTGTTTGTCTCTTCCAGATTTTGTAAATTAGTTTGGGGCAGGCATGGAAGAAGATGAGGCCCCATCCGGAGAAGATGTATTTTCTTTTAAAGGCGAGACCTAGTGGTCATGTCGCATTGTGCGGAAGGGAAAGGATCTCTAGATGAGTATATATTTTGCCCTCATATCGATATTTTAGGCATCGATGGAGGGTGGATGGGACAAATGCATTTTCCCTATGCGCGAATCCAGGAGCGTTCTCGAGGATCATGTTCCCTAATAGTGGAATTTTCCTTCGACAATATAGAAGAGTTCATGGAGCATTTTTACCTACTCGGATGGGTAAGACCACGATGGAGCTTTATGGATCGAGATGATGAAGCCCCTTTTCGAGTAGATGAAGGGTCTCTTCGTGATGGTTGATTAGGAGTACTATCGGTTCTTGGTGTTTTTAATACGATAGCATTTGTGGACCCTTGATTCTTGTCTTTAGGAGGGAAAGAATTTGGTTTGGTGAACCGAGAGAAATCTGGTTTAGATTTGGAGTGAAGTTTTAGTTTCCTTGTTCAATGGCACGAGATTCAAGTTTGCGTGCCATCGTAAAGGCCTCTTCAAAGGTATGAAAAGTTTGGATCCTTAGAGTGGAAGAAATGTGATTAGCACAAGATCGGGTGAACAACTCGATTTGTTGGGATTGAGGAAGGGAGAAAGACAATTGGTTGATTATCCCTCTCCAACGAGCGACAAAGTCTGCTATAGACTCATCGTCGAATTGGCGAATGTTATAAAGATCTGTGATTGAGATCTTATGCGCAATATTTATTGAAAAATTTTCAACAAACATCTGGGCCAATTGAGAGAAAGAAAATAAGGAATGTTGAGGAATATTATTGTACCAGTCCAAAGCGGGACCCGCTAGAGACATAGGAAAGGTACGGAGCATGAGTTCCTGATCCTGGACGATAAGGTAGCAAGCATGTTTGAATGCTCGCAGATGTTGTTGAGGGTCTTCCCGACTATGAAATTTTGAGAATTTTGGAAGTTCCCATTGGGGAGGATAAGGCTTAAAAGCCACTGAAGGGTGAATGGGTTCATTACACACCTCTTCAAAGGAATATGAAGGACGAGCTCCTTTGGTGGAGGCTTCCAAGTCTGCAATTTTCTTGAAGAGAATTTGAACTACGTCGGATTGGGGAGGAGGTACATTGGTATGTCCTACATAAGAAGCAAGTGGTGGATGTTGTTGAGATGTCAATGGGGGATTCATTTGTTGTTGGATAGGATGATAAGAGGAATAACCAGGTGTTTTGGGTGACGCCTGGTGAGGTATTTGTTGTGAGGTAGCTTGCGTATAGGCAGCCATGAGATAATAAGGGTTGGGAAAATGAGGGTCGGTGACGGATGGAGCCTGTGATTGATGGACTCCTTGTTTGTTGATTGAATAGGGACAAATTGAGGAATATGAGTGTTGACTTGATTTGGACATGTTGGGGAACAAGACTTGAAAGGGGCCTTCTACCGCCGGATTTGGTACTCAAGGGTGCCGATACTAGGGGATGGGCGAAGGTCACACTTCTTGGAATATTGGAAGAAAGATTGACCCCTGAGGACGAGAAGTAGGAACCAACCGACTAGCCGAGGGGGTTGGCTCATGAAGAGGTACTGACCTTGAGACACAATAGAGGGCATAGATGAATTAACAGCGATATGCGGGTGCACAGACGCACTCGTTATCACCAAGGCAGAAGACCTCTCAAAGGTAGGTTGAGGAATAGTTGAGGTAACTGCAGTATTAGGAATAGGTAAGGCAATTTGAGAACTAGTCAACATGGTTGGTGGAAGAGAAAAAGGAGGCACAAGAGCCTCCCCCTTTTCCGTAGCTCGAGGCGGGAGAGAGATGGTGAAAACTGCTCACAAGGCCTGGATGGACCACGAGGATAATCGTACACTTGTTGGATTGGTGGTCCTTGATCAGATATTCGAATGGACTTGTGTACTAGGTAGTCCATGAGGGCTACCGGATTGCGATCAAGGAGAGCCTGAAATTCAGGATCCCCGCGAGGAATAGACTCCGAGTCAGAAGATATTTCTGATGGACTAGGAGAAGCTGGACGTGATGGGATTGTTTTGGCTTGATGGAAAGGATTATACGACCATGAGGGGGAACCAACTAACAGCGGTCCCGAGGAAGATTGGAGGGGTGCCGAAACATCCACGCTGGTGGTGATTTCGGAGGAAGAAGGAACCTGTTGGGCCATTTTCCTAGATTGTGACCGGGTGATAACCGTCATAAGCAAGCAAGAAAGAAGATTGTCCTAGCTAATGCACAAACAATTCAAGCAGCGCAAGTGATTATCTCCTTTAAATTTTGATGCTTTTAAGAAAAAAAAAAAAAAATGTTAGGGAAGGCTTTTTAGAACAGAACTACTCGAGATAGCCAAACTAGGGATGGTTTGGGTAATGTGTAGTGAGGAGTCCCGAAGGCACTTCAAGAAAAGACCGTGCGTGGCTTGATATAGGGGCCTACCCCCGCACTTCACACACCGCTGCGATAAGGGAGTCGGGTGCTTTGCCAATATATACCAAAATCTTCCGTGAATTTATAGCGCGGCCCGAGTACCGCGTAGGCTCTTCCTCTTGGATATCACTTCCAAGTAGGCGAGGCCAGGGAAGGAGTTTTGTTTAAATGCTTTATACCTAGTGATTTTGGCTTTGTGTGCAAGGGTGAAAAATAAAAATCAAATAGTGTCACTACCGATTTTGATCAATTCTCCAACCTAATTAAAACTAGATGAAAAAGCATGCAGCAATGACAAAGAAAAGGTTCTTTTTAAGCACTTAAAACGAAATGTTTGATTTCGATGAAGACAAGTCAAACAAGTTCTTTCCCAAATGCGATTAAGTTCTTTTAAGCACCAAAAACTGAAGTGTTTGGATGTGATAGATAACCAACAAAGAAATCCTAAAAAAAGAGAAAACACCGAAAAAGAGGAATACCTGTAGATTTAGCTCTCCAAGGTGTGTGGACTTCAAAAAGCGCGTTGTTGAGCTCTTCCCCTCGAACAATCCCACGATCAAGCAAAGTGCTCCGCAAGAAAAGATCAAGCAAACAACAAACAAGATCCGGAAAGATACATCCAGATAATGGTGAAACGAAAAATTTCTATTTAAAGGAAATAAAAAAATTTCAAGATAATGATTTCGCCTAAAAGCAAGATTGAAATGATGAACAGAAATGCTCAAATAGGACTGATAGAAATCAGTGAAGAAAAGGAACAAAGTTCAAAACTAGAAAAGAAATGAACTTACCAATAAGGGACTTTGGTTAGGTCCCACCGGGCGTGCCAGAATGTAGATCAAGAATTTTGCGCTTGTTACCTGTCCAAGTTAATGCACCAAACTAAACACAAAAACCCTGAAAAACCTCAATGAAATCGATACCTGATGAAGATGTAGACGGATGAGGAAGCCGATGTAGACAAGACGGGCGTACACGAGCAATTTACACAATAGATCCGAGTAACCTGCAAAACACCGGTGCTTGACAGAAAAAGATGGCGTTAGAAGATATTTGGGTGGACTGCCCGAGAAGCGGGTCCGGGAAGCGATGAGCTTCCTTGGCGGATGTCAGTCCACGTTTTCAATAAAGAAAAGAAGCATACATGATAAAAGATGTAAATAAAGACTAGATTTTCTGATTGCAGTAATAAAATAAAATCGAATGTTATGACGAAAGTACAAAAATATGCGAGGAAGCGCGAAATAATGCTGGATTTGTGTTACCTGTGACCTTTTACCTGTCTGCAGTGAAATCGGCGTCGACTGGGTATAATCGGCGGCGACTGATGTGATCGGCGTCGACCGGGACTGATCGGCGTCGACTGGGTAAGATCAGTGTCAATCAAGGCGGTGACCGACCAATCGGGACTCGTAAAGGCGATGAGATTCGGGGATTGGAAGGTGAATGTAGTCTGCAAGATGTGCCGAAGATGGAGAGACGCTGGAACAGAGTCACCAGATGATAGATGGTGGTGTATGATGTTGATATGATACGGGCAGAGTAACGGTGCTCCTCTCAGGGATTGATTAGGACAGGATCTGCCCTAACTGAGACAATTGATGCTAAAAAGATCTCTCTTTCTTGCAACCTGAATCTTTCTCGCTCTCTGTTCGTGCGTAAGTGCTTTCTTTCGCTCGTTAGTCTCTTTTTCGCCTCTTCGCTCTCTTCCGTCCCTAGAACTGAGTTCTGGGCTTGCTTTTATAATCGGCGCCGCTCCTAGAAAATCGGCGCCGACCATATGGGTCGGCGCCGATCGCGGAGAAGACTCCCGAGATGGCTAAAAATGATCGATTCGAGAAAGACAAGACCTATCCCGACCACGGGAAATATCCCGCTTAGGGAAGATTAAAAATAGATGTGATGCATAGATAGAATAAATTTGGGGTAGATAAGTGATTAAGATGCATGGGAAGAAGCGTAATTAAATATTTAATATTTAATTACTCATGGGTAAGATGTGATGTGATGAATTAAATTTAGAGTAAGTGATTAAATCACAAATTGGAAAACTATCCCAAGGGGATAGTTGGTGACGTAAACGTGCCCCAGGTTACCTAGGCAAGTAAACGGATGAGAAGGGACACTAAATTGGGTAACCAATTTTAAGTGTCTACATCATAAACAAGTGTCTTTAGTATAATTATCAGGATATATTAATGGTACTAATATTGTTTTCTTGATTGATTTTGACAGTAATTATAGTTTTATTTCTCCCAAATTAGTTAAAAATTTGAATTTGTTTTCCAAAAACATAAAGCCAATTTCGGTAGAGATGGCAGATGGAAGAATAGTCAAAAAACTGGAGCTTTAGTGGAAGACTTAGAATTTCAGATTGATGGTTTTACTTCTATGGAGTCTTTTCATGTGTTGAATTTGGGTCAATATGATGCTATTCTAGGAATGACTTGGTTAGAAAGAAATCATGCTCTTATTAGTTGTGAAAGCAAACAAGTTTGTATTCAAGACTTTTGTAAAAATACTCATGTTCGCAAGGAATGAAAAGGCCTCTTACTTTGAAAACTATTTATGTAATTCAAGTCACAATATGTATTAAGGAAAATGTAAAATATTTTGTGTTGTTGTGATCTGAAAATAATGGAAAAGTAGAAATGCAGATGTTGATGTTCATCCCTTAGTTGAGTTTATGGATGTTTTTCCTTCCTTCGGTGTTAAGATTTTCCTCCTAGGAGATCTGTGAGCATGTTATTGACATTATTTCCTAGTCTTGAACCTATTTCTATAGTACCATATAGGCAATCCATACCGAAATTGGCTCATGTTAAAAATTTAATTAACGAAATGGATGAAATTAGGAAAAATCAAACCTAGTGTTTCTCCATGGGGTGCTCATGTTTTGTTTATGAAAAAGAAAGATGAAACCATGAGACTATGTATAGACTATAGTAAGTTAAATAAAGTGACTATTAAAAATAAGTATCATTTTCCTAGAATTGATTATTTGTTAGATCAATTAAATGGTGCTAAATATTTTTCTAAAATTGATCTACGTTCTAGCTATCATCAAATTAGAGTTAAAGAATTTGATATTCCTAAAACTATTTTTGTACTAGATATGGCCATTATGAGTTTGTTGTGATGCCTTTTGGTTTGACTAACACTCTAGCCACTTTTATGACTTTGATGCATGATGTTTTCTATCCTTTTCTGGATGTGTTTGTGATTATTTTTCTAGATGACATTCTGATTTATTCTAATCAAGAGGAACATAAAAATCATGTTAGAATGGTGTTAGAAACTTTAAGGAAGCATCAAATTTTTGGGAAACTGAGTAAATGTGAATTCTTTAAAAATGAAGTTTCTTATTTATGCCATAATGTTTCTAAAAATTTATTGCCCCTGATCCATCAAAAGTAAAAGTTGTAGAAGAATGGCCTATACCTAAATATTCCCATGATGTTCGAATTTTTCTTGGATTATCTGGTTTTTACCGTAGATTTATTAAAAACTATTCAATAATTGTTTCTCCTCTTACTAATTTAACTAAAAATATTGAAAGTATTGTTGGAATGAAGAGTGTGATCTTGTTTTTAATAAATTAAAAGAAGTTTTAATTACTACACCTGTATTATGCACTCTTGATTTCTCTAAAACATTTATTGTTGTTATTGATGCCTGCAATTATGGAATTGGTTGTGTGTTAATGCAAGAAAATAGAGTTGTTTGTTTTGGTTCTAGGAAATTACCGCTGTTGAGAAAAACTATCCTACTCATGATTTAGAGTTGCTTGGAATTTTTCATGCTTTAAATATTTGGAGACACTATCTATTAGGAAATAATTTTTCTTGAAAAATGATCATAGAGGTTTACAGTACATCTTCACATAACCTTTCTTAAATATGAGGCAAAGAAGATGGGTTGAACTGTTAAGTCAATATGATTTTGATATTCAGTATGTTCCTAGTAAAGAAAATATTGTGGATGGTGCTTTAAGTAGAAAAATAATTTATTGTAATGTTATGTCTATAAAAGAAGTCATTTTGAGGAAGTTATACAAGAAGCTTTACCTACTGATAAATATTTTTGTGATATATATGTTGGTTTGAAAAATGGAACTCAAAATGTGCATTTGCAAGATAGAATCTCTCATTATTTTCTTGATAATTGTGGATTATTGTATTATAAAAATAGAATGTGTATTCCTAATCTTGTTGATCTAAAACAACAAATTTTGAAAGATTCTCATGACATACCTATAGCTGGTCATCCTGGGTTTCATAAAACTTACTCCTCTGTTAAGAAAAATTATTTTTGGCCAAAGATGAAAAAATACATTTGTGAATATGTGTGTAAATGTATGACTTTTCAAAAGGTAAAAACTGAGCAATGTAGTAAACCTGGTTTGTTACAACCTTTACCTGTACCTGACTGGAAATGGGAATCATTAGTATGGATTTTATTACTAGTTTGCTTAAGACTAGGAATGGACATGATTATATTCTTGTTGTTGTTGATAGATTAACTAAGATGGCTCATTTTATTCCTACTAAAATTAAGTCATATGCTTCTTATGTAGCTCATTTATTTTCCAAAGAGATATTTCGTTTGCATGGCATTCCTAAAAACCTTGTAACTGATAGAGATCCTAGATTTACTTCTTCTTTTTGGATATCTTTATTTGATGAGTTGGTACTATCTTAAACTTTAACACCGCATATCATCCCGAATCTAATGGCCAAACTAAAAGGATTAATATAATTTTAGAGGACATACTTAGGATGTATACTGGGATAAACCCATAAAATGGGAGAAATATTTACACTTGATTGAGTTTGCTTACAATCAAGGTTATCATACTTCTACTAAGATGACTCCTTTCGAGGTTGTTTATGGTAGAAACTATGTTACCCCTATTTTTGGTCTAATATTGAGCATAGATCTTGGTATGGTAATGACAATGTAAAAGAAATGGAAGAAATCATAACTAGGGCAAAACAAAATATGAAAGCTGCTCAGGATAGACATAAATAGTTTGTTGATTCTAAAAGGTCTATTAGAGAGTTTTTTGTAGGTGATAAAGTGTTTTTGAAAGTTAAACCAAAAAGGAGTTCTTTGAAGTTAGGAAAATATGCTAAGTTAGCTCCTCACTATTGTGGACCTTTTGAAATTATTGAAAGAATAGGAAATCTTGCTTATAGACTTGCTTTACCTCCTGAGTTGTCTAGAATTCATAATGTTTTTCATGTGAGTTTGTTGAAAAGATATGTTTTTGATGATAAACATGTTGTGGATTGGAAGAACATAACTGTAGAACCTACTTGTGAGTTTCAAATTGAACCAGAAATGATTTTGGAAACTAGAACTAGGAAACTTAGAAATAGAGAAATTAAAGAAATAAAAGTAAAATGGTCTTCTTGTGATGTGGATAAGCGCTACTTGGGAAAGAGAAGATTATCTTAAGGAACAATATCCTGATCTGTTTGACTAATGACTTGTGTTTTGTTCTGTGATTTTTCATAATAGACTTGACACTACTGAGGATAGTAGCTGATTCAAGGGGGGAGAAATGTTATGTGACTAAATCCCCAAATCATTATAAGTAATGAAGAGTTTTCAAATTTCTAAAGATAAGTTCGGTTGAGGCTTGTTAATATAAGTTTAAGATAAGATTCTTTATAAAGACATTGTAATAAAGCTATTGGCTAACTAAAGGGATGAATATCCCAAGAATTTGATTAAAGATGCTTAATTTGACTTATGAAAAGGTGTGAGAACCATTGTGTTGGTTTGTAACCACCGTGATGTATTATAAAAGAGATGTAAATATGAAAAATAAGGAATAGGGAAGGATAAAACAAAAGGAACAAAGACAATGAATTGTGTTTGAGATTTTGAGAAAGAGAACAATTGTGAAAAGATTCTTAAGGACTTTGTGATTTTAGTATGTGGAAGTAATTCCAAGGCTGACCAGGTTACAGGTAGGTAGTGGGAAAGAGAGAGGGGCATCAGTGGTGTCCTAACCGGGTACAGAGTACAACCCCAAATGGTTCCTGGCCATGGCAATGTGAATATACACATAGTGTATATTATTTTCCTCTCATAAGTGGCCATAGTTTGGTGTTTGTAATCCTATGGATGCATTGGAATTTTGTATTAAGAATTCCTTATTAGTGTTCTCTCTCTCTCTGTTGGAATTTTTCTTGATCCTTGTCTTCTCTCGACATTGGGATTTTATATCCATTGATTCAGATAAGTATTCCTCTCTATATATTGTAAACTCTCTGTAATTATGAAAAATGTAGTTAAGAAGATGATAAAAAGAAGTTCATTTTTTGTTTATTTGAATAAAAATGAATGTATTTCTTGTCATTTTTCTATGTATATTGTTAAAGTATGCAATTGTTTCGATAAAATAATGAATTTGTAGAATTAAGTTAATAAAATATGTAATTTTGGATATGTATGTCTGTTATTTTCAAAGATTTTGTATGATTTAATATAGAATAAGCTTGTATTGATGTATTTTATCATAATTAAAGAACAATCTTGTAAATTTAATGGTATTTCGGCTAAATTATCAATCTTTTGTATTTTATGGTCATTTTTTTTGTGTTTCTATCTTTTCGTAGTCGTATTTCTTGTTTTTGAGCCTTGGACCCAAAATTTCCTTTAGAAATGGTTAAATTCTATGTTTTAAGTATGTCCGACACAATGCAATATATAATTGTGAACATTGAGCCAATTAAAATGCTCCATGTGTCATTTGCTTATGTCGAATTTGCTTTTGTGAAGCTTTAGCCAATCGAGAAATTCGTGTGTCATTGTCTTATTAGACTTGATGACTATTGCGAAGGATTTAGCTAATTAGACTATGACAAATAGCTTCACAATGGCAGCCCTTGTCAGGATTTTTGGTTTGTTTGTGTTGAGATGATGAAGTACAACTCAAGTATGAAAGCATAGAAGGATTAGGTGCATGGACATAGAACGCGCAAGAGCACGCAGAAGTATAGAAAAATAGTGTGCACCTAGGAATAGTTTAAAAATAGGACTTAGTCACTTTTGCAGTTAAGGCTAAGTTTAGACATGGAGTGCGGAGTAAGTTTTGTAGAAGACTTGCAAACCATGCAAGGCTATTTTGGAACTAGTAGAAGATCAAGCACCATGCAAAGTTTTAGAGTTAATAATAGGATTATGTTATAGTGGTGATATTAGATAATCTATTATTAGCGCTTGCATGCCTTTGTATTATCATGTAAGGGTGCATGGTTATTATTAGCATATATCCTATTTTTGAAGGTGCACGGGCAAAGAAGGGCAAGTGCCCACCCATATAAATATGTATTGATTTGCATGGTTTAGATATTGGTTATTATTATAGAGTTATGATGCGAGTTTTTTAGCATGCATGATTATGGACACTGGATTATGTATGTATGAAGCTTTTATGTTTTATAGTACTTAATATGATGGATCTTATTGGCTAGATATTGGTGTTGGATGTAACTGAACATGGATCTTGTATGGTAAATATGATTATTGTAATTATTTAGTTAATATTTCATATGGTTAAGATCTAGATCTAGTTTATGTACTATGGAATACTTGATTATCTATTATGAATATGGGATATACTTTCAATCATGCTAACATTCTAGATAAGCTTCTCAAAAGAGGGACCCTGACCCTTTTGCACTTCGGGTGAGCGCCGCTTCAGCCGAGTGAAGTGCCAACGCGCCTTAGGCTTTTGTGGGTATATTCTCGGCTACATCGGTTTGTGAAGTGTGAACCAATGATAGCACTCCACATTCTTTGCAGGATTTTTTCGAGACTTAATTAGCTTGCCTCTGCCAAATGCGAAACCCGAACCAATGAGATTTCACCAAGTCTTATCTCTTTTTGTAATGTCAGTCTTTGACAGTTGTGATGTTTTTAACCAATAATATTTAGCCACCAATTTTGCAAATGTCGGTTTTGTTAGGTTTGTTGAATGTGAACCAATAAAATTTTTCCATGTTTCTTTCGCTTATGGGTTTCCTTGTAAGTACCTTGTTAGTATGCGAAAAGTGATCCATTTAGATGACTCCACGTGTAAACAAATTTTCAAAGGTATGTCTTATTATTAAATGTTCTTTTGTCAGTTATCCTACACTGTGTAGTGTGAATGAATAATAAAGAGCCACGTATATACGGACTTCACAGTGGTAGACCCTTATTAAGTAAATATTGATTCTCATGAGATGTGAACTAGTAAGAAGGTTCCAAGTGTCTTATTTCGCAGTTGACAAACTTTTGTAACTTTTTCCAATGAATTATCAACACATGTCTTTAGTTGTTGGTTTATTTCATGGATTTTCCTATATTTCCTTTGTTCTATGGAATGTCTTTCTTCTTTATGCGGATTTTCTTTGTTACGCGGTAATGTCTTCCTCCCACGTATTTTTCTTTTTTAGAGTTATGTTTTCACCTCATGGATTTGGAAATTTATCTTAGCTTTATATATTTTTGTATAAATATTAATCAATTATATCTATAATCGATTTTAGTTGGTTAATTTAAATAGATTATCTATTGAAAAATGTACCAAAATTCCGTAATTCGAATTTTGGTCAAGATTTAGTAGTTATTGGTCAAGTTAAAGTTTGTATGTAGTTAATCAGAGATAGATTTTTATCTCGGGGAAAAGTCACATTTCAAAAAGGGTCAACTAATATTGATTTGTAAAAATAGTAATTTTGATTTTTAATTACAACAAAAAATAATGAAAATTTTTAGATCTAGGCACCCTTGATTGTTGGCGCTTTAGGCGGTTGCAGTAGTCTTCCTAGGGCGTAATCCCCCCTTGGTTTGAGGCTTGTGATTGGTCTCTTGTTGTGCACCTAACCTAAAGCTTTGTAATGCCAAAGCATGGATTAAAGATTATATTTAAGCAAGATTTAATGTATTTATTGTTCTCCATTGATCATGAATTGTCACTTGGTCCTATTATTCCCTACGCTCGATACAATGACTAGAATTATGTTCAATTATTTAAATCATTTCAGAAAGTTCCAAATAGAAAAAGGTATTTTCATTCAAGGTTACAACAAATGTGAATTGAGGACCTATGATATAATTATTAAGATTTAAACTTTTGTGTTTGAAATGCTCTATAATTACAATATATTGCCAAATGAAATTCAAAGGGCCAATCTTGAGAAAAGTTGTAATTAAATTCCAACTTCCGAACTAATAGAGTTCCAAGATGGGGGAAGGAAGGACTAACCCACCATGTTTCCTATGAATATGTTTCTAATAATGGTTTTTTTTTATAAATTTTATACATCTAGAAACAACTAAGGTAGCGAGGTTTTAAGAAAACAACAAAAAATAAATAGACCTTACATCGTCCTCTTTGACGAGAACAATAGAGCTCCACAGCTTAAAAAAATTGGTTTCTTTAAGCACAAATCTAATAATACACTTTTTATCATTTTGGGAAGCTAATAGGTAAGATGTTTATGGTATTTAATGTGATTCAACCCTTGATGTTCTCTTATTCCTTCTTCCTCTAAGCTCCTTTTTTATCCTTCCCTCATCACCTCCCTTATTATTTCCTTTCATCCTTTTATTCATTCCTACCCTAAAGCCAATTAGGTTTCTTCTATGCCTACCTTAATAAGAATTGCAAGGCAACATTCACTCTTATTCCTATTAGCATATTAAAAACAAACGTGAAGAGTGAATGGTTCAAGGCCCTAGATAGCGTGGTTGGATTCAAGGGTTGTATCTTTGATGGATCAACCGCAATTCCCTCTTTGGAGATAATGTGACCCAAATAGCAAACCTATTTTTGGAAGAATTAATAGTATGAAAGAACATTATGAGAACTCAATGTAAAGTTGATTCTCTCATGACTAATCTTACAATATAAATGAGGTTAGATCTTAGAATCGCTTTTCTACCCATTTTTTGCCAATTTATTTTTCCCGATTTTGTTGCATAGCAATATGTTTTAACATAGATATAGCAGATTAAGAGGACCTACTAATCAAATATTATAGTATTTTAAAGAAAAGTGTACAAAATTTCACACTTTCATGGTTTTTAGAACTGCAAGATCCTAGAATCTCTTTAGAACGATTTTTTTACCAATTGTTGCATAACAATATGTTTTAACATGAATGTAATGGTTAAAACAACTATTAAACAAATATTTATGTTATTTTAAAGAAAATTGTACAAAACTTCACACTTTTCATGGTTGTTAGAACCTGCAAGATCCTAGAATCACTTTTCTACCCATTTGGTTGCCCAAATAATATGTTTTAACATAGATGTTATGGTTAAGAGGACTACTAATCAAATATTTATAGTATTTTATACAAAATTGTACAAAACTTCACACTTTTCATAGTTATTAAAACTATAATATAACTGCAACTTATATGAAAAACATTACTTATTGTCTTATAAACAATTGAGGATGTAAAACTAAAACATCAAATGTATATTAAAATGTACATTTTTTCCATTTATAACATAAATAAATGTTTCTACAAATGCAAGTGACTTTTAATAATCTTGAAAAACATAAGTTATGAAATTATCAAATTGAACATGAATGTTCCTTCATCGTGTGTGATCAAATACAACAATTATGAATCCATACTTACAACATATGATTCTCTATTTTTATGCCATGTTATCACGCTTTTGTAAATGCCTTTTTAATTATATAATCTAAAGTGCCTTGCACATTGTTCAGCTGCTATTTCAAATGCCTTCTATCTCTTTGTGGATGATCCTTTGGCCTTTAATAAAAACACATATTATATCTTACATGCCTCTTTTTGTTGTTTATTTTGTGTTCCTTTAAGTTAAATTTATATATTTTTTAGAAAGTAGTTAATCAAATAACTATAATTTTTTCCAATCAATCGTTGGTCCATTGGTGAAGTTTTTAGGCTCACAAAGAGCCCACCAGGGATCAATTATTGTTGTGTGTAAAGGCCTAGGCACCATAATAAGGTATGAGGCTAGGATCATGCCCCGAGCAACTTCGATATGAATACCCCTTAGACCTTACATCTAAGCTAAAGGAGACTGGATTAATTCCAGTGCCTTTAGAAAAAACAAATAACTAGAAACTTTTAAAAGTAAATCTATAAAATGACGTTACAATTGTGAAACATGTCTAAAACTAGATGCTCTTGAAGTGGTAGATTAATCTAAATGAGAGAGAAAAATCTATGGTCTTAAAAGAGGTGTTTTCTTTAAAAACTTTCTCAAGTTTCATTTGTACTTAGTTCTTGTCTGAATATTACACACTTACATTTTGTAAAATATATTTACTCATTCATTTATTAGTCCCTACTTTATATTATTTGTTAAAGTTTAATAATTTTTCTTAGCTTTAACTAATGAAAACTTTAAAATGACAATTTGTAATAATTATAAAGTTTGGAATTCTAAATTTGTAAAATAATTTTAAGGTTATGTTGTGAAACATTCTCTTCATTTATTTTTTATTTTGTATATATTCATCTATTTACACTATCAAAATACACCACATATGTTGATAAGTATAATGTCACATCACTAAATTTTTAAACAATTTATCATAACATGATATATTAATTTACATATTTAAAATATATATATTTCACCAAATAACACCTCAAATACATTAATACCAACTTCTTACTAAGTTATGAAATAAAATTGTTTTTAATTCATGTGATCAACACAACAATTTAGAATATATTATAATGTATAATATGTTCTCAATTTTTTGTATTTTTCTCAATTAAGTCAATTTACTTTAATGAATTCCTAGAAAAGAAAAGCCTATTTTTCTCATCTACCAATCATTGCTATTTCTTCATCAATTAGGTAGGGAATAGTCCCATTACAAAAAAATTCTTGAAATATTATATTCTTTATGTTAATGACCCACTTCTTGATCAAAACACTACTAATTCTGAATTGGAAGTGCACCATGCTCATCATGTGCCACCCACCCTTGCCTCGTGATTTTCCATTTGATGCTCTAATCAGTATCGTTGCTCCTATGCCATTTTCATATCTTGTTATTACTTTTGATGATACTAATATGTCTCATGATCTTGTTTTGGATACACTTTATATTTGTGCTTTTGTTGGCCAACATCCTATCCAAATTGTTGTGATTTATAGTCATGTGAAACATAATATGTGCACTTTTAAGTTACTTTGTTCCCTTGGATATGTTAAAAACAAGTGACATTTGATACCAAAAACATTGGATATAATGTTATACCTCTCATAGTCTACTTTTCTACTATGGTTATTCCATTTTTGTTACTTTTTTATTAAGCCATATGATATGTGTCTAGGTTTCTTTGGATACTTACTTTTAAGGCTATACCATCTATATTACATCAATGTGTTGAGGAGGCATTCTCCTATGAAGAAGAACCCACTTGTTTTTCTTTGGGCTCTCTTTGGAAAGTTTTCCATTCTACCATAGCATTCCCTAGCACCATCACATGTTTTCTCAATGAAAATGGTTTTCCTTTCTCAATTGAAACTCCATGTTCTTGCTTGCAAAAAAAAAAGCGAACTATATTTATTGTGGAGTGGTTGAGCTACATCATTGATCGCACCATCATTATTGTAATTTTTATGAGCTACTTTTCCCATTGTTGCGCAGGTGGCCACCACCGCAAGAATAACATTCATCGCCCATTTAAATATGATTTAATCATGTTGTGGCATTCACATTGTGAACAAGATTGATAACATTTGATCTCTTTTGGGTGGATTCAAATATTTGTATGCATTTTGCCTTCCCCTTATCAATGTTTGAAAGAGATTTTTCAATCCTCCATCTATGCAAGATGATAAATAGGATGTTTATCTTCAAGTTTCATATTGCTTCTAGATATTATATACATCAAAAAAATGAATCTATTCTAAACAAAATTGGAGTATCATAATTATCTATGATTGAGTAGAGATCTTCCACTTTCCTCTCACTAGTAATAGATCTTCCTTTTTATATTTCTGATGGTACCTTCTTTCTCCTTTCAAATTGCATGGAGGAGAAGGAAGATGTTGGTAGATAAATACAAAACCACAATTGCAAATGTTTAAGTAGGATGCAAATTTATAGTTTTCTCTTCTTTTTTCAATTGATAATTAAGTAATTTTTGTTGTGATAAATACACATTGTTGTATTTTGAATAGAATTATTGACTAAAGTTAATCATTTTGGACTACATTTCGATGTCTCTTTTTTATAAAGGGTTATTTTTTCGGTGAAGGGATCAAGAAAGGACAATAAAGGTATGTAAATATTTCAATATGAACTCTCTCTCAGTATATTTCCCAAGCCTATGTGAACAAAAAAATTGAATTGATCACTTTGCCTCTATTCTTATGAGTTGGCATTATTTACATGGAAGCTTTACTAGATTTAATGTCTTAAAGGTTGTGATTTGTTTGAAAAAATTTCCTAAAGAAGAAACAATTGTGTGAATATTAGCATTGGATAGGCATGTTGCTTGTTTTTGTGATTTTTGTATCTATAAGTACCCCATAACTTGGCATCAATGCTTTGTCTAGGGAAAATCAATAATGAGGTAATTATCAAGGAACAAATCAACTTATAAATTTTCCAACTAAACTTTTTAACATGGAATGTGATATGTGCACAAATTGATGTGTTAGTCCTTATTATATCAATGGAAAGAAAAGGTGGTCTTTTTAATCTTAATTATATCAATGAAAACAAATTAGTAGAATTCATTATCAATCCATTCATTTTTCTAATTTAATTTAATATGAACCACGAGAGCTTTGTGTGTATAAAGAAAAAATCACCTCAAAAACTACTAGACATATAATATTATCAAACTACTCATCACTTTAAAGCCCTAAATCAAATGTTTGAAGAGGTAGTAATAAAGAAGTAATTTAGTAAGTTGATTTTGTGTATTCTCCTTTTCCACACACATGACAATGGGCATCACTAATGTAATGGTTGCATATTTATAGGAAATTATTTGCCTTTTGCTAATATGCTTGTTTAAATATCACTTATTGTTTTAAAATTGTTTTGGCATATGTGAACTCTATAATAGGATGTTATTTTAATAGATATCAAGTTTAATAGGAATAAAACATCGAATGTATGTATTTATGTTAAAGGTTTATTTTGAAGGAGTCTCTATCAAAAGTATCGAGCCTTTTTGGTAGGATTTTTTCCAACATTTTTGTATATGCAACCTAAATTCAATCATGTGAAATTCTAACTCATATCACACATTTCAAATGAAAGTAAACTTTGTCCAACAACACAAACACTTACCTTGGAGTGGAACAAAGTATTTCATACATAAGTCACCGAGTGTGTCACTTTGTAATCCATGTCCTTCATGGTGTATTTCGATATATACACAAACCCTTAATCAAGTAAAACATGATTTTTAAAAATTCAATCTAATATAACTCAACTAATATTTTGAATGATGTTTAATGTTTATTTTTATTTATCAAGGTTTTTGTTTATTTATTTACAAAAATGGTTGTGAGGACCCTCATCTTTGTGCTTTTGATATAAGACAATTGTTTTTCTAAGCTTATATCACATTTTCGCAAATTTGCATCCATTAAGATATTTATACCCAAAGAATACAATTCTTATACAAGATGGGCACATTTTTCAAAAATTATTTTTTTAAATATAAATTTGTTTAAAATTTAACCAAATTACATTGTTGTATGTTAAAGTGAGGTGTCTTTACTAAAATTGAATTATGAGAGCATAGGCAATAGCCTACAAACCTTAGCATAGATCCTATTTTTATTTTGTCATTCCTTAGCATAGATCCTTTTTTACTTTTGGTCAATCCTTTCTCACTTTTGGTAAATTCATTATTAACTTTTCTTAGATATATTGAAATAAGGATAATTTTGAACTTGGTTGTTGGCATTGGAAATTTTCATTTTGGATATGATATTAGTTAGTTTTTTCTTTTTTAGATTTTTATCTTTTTATGTTCATGCCCTTGTATTTATAGAAATATTTTATTAATTGTTATAGAAGATAAAATGTTAGGTTTAGTAGATTATAGATGTGGCTTTTTTAAATATATTTTTTGGTTTGTAATTTGTAATATCTTCTCCTGGAATATTATAATTGTGGTTTACTAAGACATAGCCATCCTCATGAAGCATTGACATTGTTTCACCAAATGCAACTAGGAGGTTTCCAACTTGATTAATTTGTTGTAAAATTACAAGTGCCCTACAAGATATGTATGCAAATTGTAGAAGCATGTACAACATGGATTTCAATGATTGCAAGGTATGGAAAAAATGGTTTTTTGAAAAGTCCTAACAAACTTTCAAGCAAATGTGTTGGCAAGTGTAAATCTAGACTCCACAACCTTTATTGAATCCTCCCAACATTTGTCAAAATGGGACTTTAGAGTAGGGCATGGACATCCATAAAGAATAATGGAAACCTAATTTTTGATAAATTTAGTTGTGATTGCCCCAGTAGAAATGTATGAAAAATGTGGAAGTATATATAAAAGGAACACTAACTATTTAACAAAATACCTTAAAGAAAATTTGATCTCATCGACTGCACTAATTACAACATATGCAAAAAGTATATTTCTTGAAAATACCCTCAAAATTTTTAGGGAAATGCATCTAGCATGTGTAAAATCAAACTCCACACATTTTTTCAACTTACTCCCAACCTATGTCGAAAAGGAAGCTTTAGAATAGGATATTGACATCCTTCAAAGCATAATGAAAATTTGTTTTTTTGCTAAATGTCATATTTGCAAATGTCATAGTAGACATGTATACAAAATGTGGAAGCATACTCAAGGCATGTGAACTATTTTAAAGAATGATACAAAGAGATGTGGCCACGTGGAATGCCATGATAGTAGGATATGCACAAAACAGCTTTTTTGAAAGGATGCTCGCAAATTCCTTGAAGTAATAACACTCTAAAACTTACCCTAAACATGTAGGTTTAATGGATGAGCCTTGTTAATTTTGTTTTATCAACTTGCAAACATGTAGATTTAATGAATGAGGCTTGTTAATACTTCAATGGCATGCATGCCTCTTATGGCATTACACATATGATTGATCATTATGTCTACATGGTTGACATTCTCAGCTATGTTGGTTATCTCAAAGAAACTCTAAACTTTATCATCAAAATTCCAATTAAATATTTAGTGGTTGTGTGGATGTGTTTTCTTAGTACTTAAGAGAAGGGATACTAAATATTTAGTATCTCTAAAATCTAAATACTTAATATTCTAGAAAATCGATCCAATACTCCCAAACAACTTTTTCTCAATTTATGTAGCATGTAAAATTTTGACATAGTTCCAATTTTCATTATTATAGACATTTTCACTCTATACAAACTAATTTTAATTTTTACATCCCTACATAACAACTCATGTGCAATTACTAGTACATTTACTTATTCAATTTGTATTTTTATATTTGTTTAACAACCACAAAACCCCACTTTTGAATCTCTGTTATGTACGCCACCAAGTTTCTCTTCTTCTTTTTTAAGTCCTTAAGTTTGGTCTTAAAGTTCTCATCAAAATCCTTCTCGAAATATTGGTTGAAATTTTGAGAAATATGTTGTTTTTCTACAATAATTATCTTCTACTCATCCTTTCAATTATTTAAGATCCACTTTACCACACTACATGTCCATCTCTTTTCAAATTTACCACCAACTAGGGACTATTTAATTGTTTAGAGCAATCACAACAATAGACCCATTTTTCTTTCATCGACTTGATAATATCTTCTTTCGCCATAAAGAATTGAATTTGAAGGTATTAAAAGGTTTGCAATCTTCTTTTTCAATTCACAACAAAATAAGAGGTTTTCAAGATATCCTTCACCTTACACCCAAGATCTTTTCCTTTCAAATTCATTCACCTAAGATCGTAAAACTAAGATCATACCCAATTTCTTAGCCTCACTCTCCACACTAGTTCTCATATTCCTCCACATATTACCACTTGAATTAAAACCAAAACTACTAATACACATTTCTCAATATTATGCAAGTCAATTGAAGAGCCAACTTCAAATATTTTAAGAATGAAATTCAAATCCTCCTAGAATAATATCATCGTATCTAAAAAGTAGACCATATATCATCATATCCAAATAAAACACCATTTTCTCATAAGTACTACAAATATACACTAAAGAGACACTAAATCCATAACAAATTTTCACAACGATCCCAAATAAAAACCACCCAACCTCATAAAATATGTCCACCACCACCCATAACAACTTATGGAGTCTACAACACAAAAATCCCAATCCTTCATAAAATTAGACTACTCCTCAATGGCCTTTTCCTTCCCCCTTGGTCTACTAAATCATCACAATATCATTCATTCAAGAGTCCACAAGCCATTTTACATAAATTTTCTTAAAGTATTTCCAAGACCTCTAAAATATTGAGTGATAAAATAATCAAACTCTAAAGAGATTGCCACACGCTAAGGACCTCAAATAAATTTTTAATTCCTTTGCTTAATTTATTTTTTTCTATGTTTTGAGCTAGTGACAAAAGAGAGAGTCTCCCATGTTCCAAATGTTACCCCTTTTCAACTAAATCCTTTTTGAAACCCCCTTCAATGTCATCAACATGTATAGCCTTAGCTAGCTTCCTTAATCTGAAAGAATGTCTAGGCTCTTTGGATAAAGATAATTATTCTTCCAAGACTTGAATGTATGAACTACCCTATGACCTTGTCAAATCTTCCGTAAAACAAAGGGAACTTGTCCAAACGCAATCAAGGAAGAAAATTTTGTAAACTTTCCTCTTTCCTTTTTTCCTCAAGCATTGACTTAATCTTCCTTGATTTTTGTACTCCTTTTTTCTTCTTTCAATTTCATCTCTTTGTTTAGCTAACCTGACAAAGGGAACAATTTCTACAAGCCCAAAGATAATGATGGGTCACAAATACTTGACAAGCATAAATGTTACAAGATAGTGAGGTCCAACTTTATCTCATCCCATGTAAAAACATTCAATGACAAATTTAAATCTTCAACATGTGAATGAAATATTGATTCCATGCATTCTTCTTCCCACTTATATTTATTGTATGTGGTATTGACATGTCCCCACCTTCTCCATTTTTTTATTTTGAGCGGTGATGCTCATTACCCAAATAATATAGTTCTCTCCCTCCCTCCTTTTCACCAAACCCAACTTCCTTGTTTCAAGAAAAAAATTGAATACTTACATGAGTTAGATGCCCATAAAGGTAGCATTAAACACACCAAAAGGTATCTAAACATATTATCAAGTTTGAATATACTTCAAGAAACCATACTTCAACCTTGCTTAAATAAATCTTCCTTCAGCCTAAATCCACATATTGACCATCATCATAAACAAAGCCTCTAATAACTCTTGTCAACCTCCAAAATGACACTCACCTATCTCATATTACCTCTAAGGTGTCTAATTACCAAAATCCCAAATATAGTCACATCACTCAACACACACAAGTTGGGTTGAGGTCATCATCATCCTAGGATCAAATTTTAAAAACAACTTTAGAATTTTAAAATAAAATGAGGTGATCCCAATATTTTCCCAACATCCACTCAAAATTTAAAAATGAAATCTCTAACCACCACTTTGATAAAATGTTAAAATATGGAGTAACCAAGAATGGTTGCCTAATGCTAGCAATCAATAGATATGAGTTTATCTCCAATTTTTCCTCGCAAAAACACCATGTCAACTATATGTTTGTCAACTCAACTTGATCCATCGTCACAATATTTCTAACAATATGTTTTCCAACTCAACTCGATCCATCATCATAATATTTCCAACAATGTATTACCATATTTTTTTACAAATATTCACTTCAACCTTTCCTCCCAAAGACTCTTTGGAAGAGAAAACCTCTTACCTATTTTGAAAATCAAACCACGTCTCTAACCTCTACTATAAATGACTTTTCACACCTTCTAATAAAGACCCTCAACCATAGAATATATGATAAGCTTGCACACAATAAGTCCCAATTACACCTAAAGTCCTAACTCACCTCAATTCTACATTCAAATAATATCAACAAGTTTGTGACCCTAATTAACTTTTTGAAAACACCTCATGACCACCTACACAAAAATATATTGATCTAATATTTGGCACATACAATGAATATATCCCTCCCTTGCCAATAATCCACTCTCCAACTACTACAAACTTTAAACCATCAACTACCTTATAACCACTACCAATCCTTCCTCTACCTCTAAAACAACCTACAAAATATACAAGTAAAATTCATTTTAACAAGTTCAATGTTCCATCTCCTTTCCTTATTTAAAAGGAATATTCAATCTTCTCTACCATTGCTCACCCAACAATTCATTATGAATATTGTTGTGCCCAATAGAGGATCTTCTAAGTAGTTTGTTTCTCTTCCTTATCTCATAAGAATCTTAAACCTTGAATCAAGAGCTTGTCTTGTTTTCTTCCAACCCCTCTCTAAAAATCTCTCCCACTATAAAATTACATTCAAGTAATGGTCATCTTCAATCAAATTTAATAGTCTTAATCTCTCCTCTTGGTTATTACTCTATGAAATAGGCAAGCCATCACAAATATACAAAATATTAGACATAGTTTTAAAGTGTGGGTGATGTAAACTTCTAAAATTGTTCATGAATAGGTTTGTTTGATTTCATATGAATATCATTATGATGTATTGCTCCAAATACATTTAAAAGATGCATCTTCAATCTTGATGCCCTTGAACTATGAATTTCTTAATGTATAATACAATTATTTAGTTCTTTTTATGAGGAATATGCATCTTCAATCTTGATGCCCCTTGAAGTATGAATTGTTCAATACTTAATCCAATTATGAGGAAAAGAGTGAATATTATTTGTTGACCATTTCATCCACAAAATGATAAACATTTCAACTCATCTTTTTGTACATATATAAACTCAATTAAAATAGAATATCTCTCCCCTTACCCTTGTCTACATGTATTTGTTTGTTGGAAATAACATATCATTAGATTGTGCATCAAGGATCTATGTAGTTGGTTCTAATCTTTCATATTCTTGAGATAGAAAGAAGAACTCAAACAACTAATCGTATTATAGTTGCAAATCTATTAAAGTCGCATATCTCTTATCTTAACCTTATAACCCATGTTTGTACACACTTAAGCTCAAAGTCATGTATCTCTTAAGTAGTTCAAAATCTATACAATCTACATTTATTTGTTTATTGAAAATAGCATTCATCGTTAAAGTATTCATCTAGGATCAATGTAGTTGGTTTTAATCTAATGGAAATAAAAGCCAATATGTAGAATTGATACATCCAAGGGAAGGAAGAATACTCAAAAAGGGAAAAAAACAAATCTAACGGCACACATTCCATGTTTCAAATAATTTTGAAGTATAAATAATCACATTTATTAACACTTGTATGTGAATTCTGCAATGAAAACTCCAAATGGGTGCATTAAAGAAGTTAAATTTGAGGGAGTGAAACATTGTAAGAGGAAGAGAGGTGATGAAGAAGGGATTTGAAAGAGAAAAAGGCCTCTGCGCAGAAACCAATGTGATATCATTCTTTCTTACAACCATGTGCCATATTTGTTAATCATTTGAAGGAGGAAGTTGTTACAGTTGTAGGCAACATAATTTGGAGATAGTTCATAATGTAAGGAGTGGTCAATTAATACTACCAATGTCAATAGTTTGTGTGTGCAATCTCAACCCTTGTGTTTTTTTGAGAGTTAGAACACATGTCAATGTAAGGGAAATTGAATTATGTGTTGCGCGAGACATTTTAGAGATAGGGATATATGGAGTGGACTTGGCATCCCACGTGGCGTTTGCATGCACATTCGTGAGCATGATTTATTTCTAGCTATCAAGGTAGCAATCAAGGTCCATGTCATCAACGGTTTTGATGATGTAGTTCGTCAATGATCACCAACATAAATTGGGCTTTGTTATTTGTTATATTATTTTATTATAACTTCAAGGTGTTTAATTGGTCCCAATATCTCTCACATTATTCATGTGAGTGCAATTTGCACTTAAAGAGGCCAAAATAAAATATGGGGAAAATCCAAAAGGTTCCAAATTCGAAGCCAAATTGGAACGATTGCTTCATATAACACTTTATAGCCCCCTTTTCAATTCTAGGCTCAAGTAATTATAGGAAAGTAGGCAACACATGAACAATCATCATAATTCAACCCCTTCGCGGTTGGTCACATGAGTGAGCAATAGTTTTTATAATATATTTAAGGTTAAATAAATAATATTTTTTCCAAACATTTAACAATATTACCTTATCCAACAAAAAAATCCATGGGGAAAGACACCTCATTTTTTTAAAATAGATGGAAGAATTAAAAATTCCTCATACTATGATCATGAAGCCAAAACAAAAGACGAATGAAACTCGCACAATCACCATCGATCAAATTGAGTAGCAATGGAAAAACAAGGGATGCATGAACAATCATCAATAATTAAGCCCCTCAAGAAGTTGGTCATATGAGATAAAAAGGTGGAATTAAATACCTACATATCCCACACTTATTCCACGACTCAGATTGGTCCTACCCAAATAATATTTGTTATATTTGTTCCACTTTATCATTTTGATCTCACTCACATTAATCACATAAATGTAATTTGAGCTCTAGAGGGTTTAAAATAAAAAAATTGAAAAATCCATAAGTTTCGGGTTCAAAACCCAACCACACTAGGTGCTTGGTGTAGCACTTTGTAGGGCCCCTTTTTAGTTTTAGGATCGAGTAATTGCGGGATAATAGGAGCCTCTCCAACGGTTGGTCATATGAGTGACAAGGAGATTTAATCAACCAATCAAACTATGTTATTTCTTAATTTTATTGTTTACGACTATCAAGGTTTACAATTGGATGGCATTTAATTTGCTAGATAAGTCAAAAAAACAAATGGAATTTTGTAAATAAAATGGTCGGAACAAGATACCTGCATGTCCCACACCAATTCGACGACCCAAATTGTCCCTACCCAAATAATATTGTTTATTTGTGCTCAAAGGTTCCAAGTTCAAAATCCAACCAGATGCTTGCTTCTTATAGCACTTTGTAGCCTTCCTTTCTAATTGTAGCTTAAGTAAATGTAGGAAAATAGGTGGTGCAAGAACAATCATCTATAATTAAGACCCTCAAGCAGTTGGTCATATGAGCGACAAGTAGTTTATATCTATCAATCAATATTTGTTATTTTTCTATTTCTGGGAACAAAGTTTTCCAATCTAACAACATTTAATTTGAAAGATAAGATAGACATAAATGAGATGTTGGAAATTGAAAGGTGGGAATTAAATAATTACATATCTCGCACTTATCCACTGATCAAATTATTTCTCCCCAAATAATATCTACTATTTATGCTCCACTTAATCATCTAAATCTCACAAAGAGGACAATAAAAAACAAAGAAACCCCAAAAGGTTTCAAATTCAAAACCCACAGAATGTTTGCATCTTGTGGCATTTTCCAACCTCCCTTTCCAATTGTAAGCTCAAGTGTTTGTAAGAAAATAGGTGGCACCTGAATGGTCATCAATAATTGAGCCTCTCAAGTGGTCGATCATATGAGTGACAGTTAGATTTTAAAAGGGGGGAGAAGGGAACCCCGACATATTAATTGAAAGTAAAGTTTACATATTCTACTATGTCAAGCTTAAAAGCTCTGAGTCCAAGTTTGAGCATTATACAGGAAAGGATATATATTAATATTCATTAGGATAGATCGGAATCCATAATTTTCATTAGTTACTCTTGAAGCTTGATTGACCCCTCTTGAGTAGGCGACCATAACAAGTAATGTTGTAATTGTCAAGAGCCCAATTAGCCAACTTATATGCTGTTTTGTTGCATTCTCTGGGAACATGTCTGAATTGAACCTCCTGAAACTTAGCCTGCAAGCTTTGAAGCTGGTCAAGTTCTCTTGATATTTTCCAATTTTTGCTATGACTTGCATTTGGGCCAGATAATAAGCTAACAATTACCTTAGAATCAGACCCAATTTGGATTTTTTGCCAGCCGAGTTTGAAAGCCTCTTGCATACCTTTATAAACCACTTTTATCTCCGCTAAGTTATTAGTTGCATATCCCAATTTCTCAGCAAAGAAGAAAGCTACTGATTTATCATAGTATCTACCAATGCCTCCCATACTCGCCTGACCTGGATTACCCCTTGAGGCACCATCCATGTTCAACTTACCATACCCAAAAAGAGGGCTCACCAATGACTCTCCATATATTTTTTTTTTTTGGGTCAAAAGGCAGACATTGTTGAAGATGTGGGCTCTAAAGAGTGCTTATTACATAAATGTTCCCAATTTGGGGTAAGAGTCCGAGGTAGGCAAATCTTATGCTTGATAGATTCAGCCATATTAATTTTGATCTTTTCCCAAACTTGAGTGATTTCCTTGCTTTTTGCTGGAAAATTTTGTTATTTCGCTCCTTCCAAATGTTCCAAAGTGTAAGGGAGATACCTGACCACAGTGTTGGGAGAAGGTTCTGACCTTTAGGTATTCGATTTTTCCATGCTCTAGTTAGTTGTTCAAAGGATTGAATGCATACCCATGGCAAGTTAAACACTTGGGACAAATGCTGCCATAAGGCATGAGCATTGAAAAAACAGATGTATGATAGTTTCCTCATTATCCAAACATAAAGCACAATGGAAGGGACCATGAAATCCTCTTTTCATAAGTTTGTCTCCAATTAAGAGTCTCCCTCTTAACAATAGCCATACAAATAAGCTCACCTTGGGCCATAATGCGAGGTGCCATATACATTTGAAGATGTATTTCGAGAGGATGAGGTTTACTCTGGTTAAAGAACAACGGAAGGGACCATGAAATCCTCTTTTCATAATTTTGTCTCCAATTAAGAGTCTCCCTCTTAACAATAGCCATACAAAGAAGCTCACCTTGGGCCATAATGCAGATGCCATATACATTTGAAGATGTATTTCAGAGGATGAGGTTTACTCCTGGTTAAAGAACCATAGCTCACATTGAAACTGTATATTCAGCAAAGAGGGTTGTTCTCCCAAGCTAAGGAGTTAGGTATATGGAATGTTGTTAGAGGACAGCTCAAAATAATTTTATTTGTCTATGCTTGATGTTCTTCCCAAACTTGAATTGGCCATTCCCGAGAGGAAATCCATCATTGTCCAATCTCCCGAGGCTGAGTAATAGGCCGAAAATAATTAGCAACTTTACTCAAACCTATTGCTAGTAAAACAACCATAATATGTGTTTAGTTTAGGTGTTGAGCAATGATTAGCGAATGACCGTCCATGAATCGGTCCAAAAAAAAATTGTTTGACCATTATGGATAACCCAAAACAAATACTTCTTAATGATAGCCTCCCCCACTTTCAGAACAACAAGAATGGGTGATCCTTTGGATGGAAGAGACAACCTAATAATTCTGTCAGGAGGTTTGTTTTCTGCATACTTAGCCCAAAGATTGGCAACCCATAACTCATTGGGATCCATAAGCATTCTCCAGTATAGTTTGGTTGTCATAGCCTTATTATGCTTGGTAGAAGATTTAAATCCTAAGCCACCTTCCTATTTAGGTTGACATAGAGTTTCCCATTTGACAAGAGACCACTTTCTTTTTTCTTGTGAACCACTCCATATAAATTTTTGGTAAAGGGAATCTAATTGTTTCAAAATTTTACTTGGAATATTCAAGATAGAGGAGACATGTAGGCAAAGCTTGAAGAACTGCTTGAACCGATGTCATTCTTCCTCCCGCGGACATCCATTTATTAGTCCATTTCTTCAATATAATCCCAGCTTTACTTATGACCCAGTTCCAACCTCTAACTAGTTTAGCAGCAATAGGGACATCTAGATATTTTAGAGGAAGAGATTTTTTATTAAAATGGAGAATTTTAAGAAATTAATATCTTATCTACTATAATAATGAAAGAAAATGATGTTTGATTTAGTGTGATTTATCAATGACATGTAGCTCTAGAAAATATTCAAGGTGCTTTTGCAAATCGTTGAGCTTCCAAGCAAGTAGCTTTACCTAGAAGCGTAGAATCATCCACAAACTATAGGTGGGTGAGAGGTCAAGCTTCTTTAGCTAGTCTAAAACCATTAATTTTTTTTTCCTGACAAGCTTTAGTGACCAATCTGCCAAGGCACTCTGCCAAAATGATGAAAAGAAAGGGGAATAAAGGGTCCCTTTGACGGATACCCCTAGAGGCCAAGGAAAGTTGAGATGGTGCTCCATTAACAAGGATAGAATATGAGACTGAAGATAAACATGCTCTAACCCATTCTATCCAATCCATTGAAAAGCCCAATTGTGCCAAAACTTTACATAGAAAATCCCAATCCACTCTATCATAGGCTTTGGACAAGTCGAGTCTAATAAACATAGATGGAGATTTTTGGATATCCATGGAGTGTAAGGCCTCCTATGCTAGCACAATCTCATCATGGATTTGACATCCTAAAACGAATCCCCCTTGTTCTGGAGAGATGATCTTTTGAAGAAGAGGTTTTTCTGCCATAACTTTAGTGACTATTTTATACAAAACATTACATAAAGCTATAGGTCTAAAGCCTGAAATGTCCTCCACTTCATTAGCTTTAGGAATAAGGGCTATGAAGGTTTTATTAATTTCTCTTAGCATTGTCTTTGTTGTCCTTACCTCTTCCACCACTTTCAGGAGCTCGCCTTTAATAATGTCCCAAAATGTTTGATAGAATTCAATAGGAAAGCCATCTGGTCCTGGAGTTTTTCCTTTTTCATACTGAACACCACATTCTTCAATTCATTTTCCTTTATCGGCATGATTAAATCTTCATTATCCTTATGTGAGATAAGCCTAGGAAGAGTATCTAATAGTGTCTGTTGAGCCATCTCATTTAGCGGTTGTTCAGTAAATAACTGATGGAAATAGTGTGTAGCAATTTGTTGCATACCTTGCATAGAAGACTCCCGCCCATTTTCCTTAGATCGGAAATATGATTGTGCATTCATCTAGTCAAAGAAGGGTGTATGAAAGAACGACATATTTTTATCGCCTTTTTTAACCATTAAATTCTAGATTTTTGCCTCCACATGATTTCTTCTCGAGTTTCCCATTCATGAAAAGCCACTTTCAATCTGATTTCTTTTTTATGCAAGCTAGCATTATTTCCAAAATTCGAAGGGTCTCATTGAGTTGTTCCAAATGCCAAGATTTGTTTTTGTTTTTCCTTGACATCTCCAAATTCTGTCCAGTTCCAATTTTTTAGCTTTACCTTGAGATATCTCAAACATTTGGCAAAGGAATACATGTGTGTTCCATACCTGGCTTACCTTCTACCCACCATTGTTGAACGAAATGAGCCATTTTTTCATTCCTTAGCCACATTAGCTGAAATCTAAAAGAGCCAGAACGTGGCACTCGATTTACCCATTTTTAAATATATTGGCCAATGATCAGAGCCAATATTATTTAGAACTTGAGCCTTGGGAATATATTCTTTTAGCCACCAATCTTGAGACAGTAAGAATTGATCTAGACGTTCTAGAATGCATTTTGGTCCTCTTTCATTAGACCATGTCATTATCCCATTATTCGTCGAACATCTACTAAATTGAGAAATTGAATGTATCTAGCCATATTTGATGAACTAGCATCTAGGTGTGAGATACCTCCCTATTTTTCCTGTAAGTTGAGGATGGTGTCAAATATCTCGCCAAGGATGACCAAAATCTCCAAATAAGAACCCACCATATAATCTATTTGATGTCATTGGACTAACTTTTTCCTCTAGAGAATTAGGGGCATAGACATTAATAAATAGAAGTTATTGATCATCCATCCGAGAGTAAGTCTACAAAAGGAGAACACCTTTGGAGGCACATGAGCTTGACACTTTGATCATTGTTGAATCCCATAGGCACATTACTCCTCCTGAAGCACCTTAAGAGCCAAGGGATAAAGACTAAGCTTTAGACCTAGTCCTCTCCAATAAAACATTCATAAGCTCTATGGATGCCTTAGTTTCTTGAATAAATAGCATCATAGGATGATGAGTTTGAATCATTCTTTTAAGTTCCAGGATCTTAGAGGGGCTTCCTTTCAATCCCCTTATGTTCCATGTGATCACTTTCATTGGGAAGTTTGAGCAAAGATTTGGGACAAGTCCTTGATTGTACCTGTATTACTCAATTTCTAACCTTCTTTTAAGAGGTTGGACTGATTTGATTTGCACCCAACCTACATATTTGTATCCATCTTTAGCTTTTTACTTTTTTCTTACACCATGCCTTGAGGGAGATCCGAATGTGTTATTCCATAGGATTGGCCATCAACATCAACGGTTGTTCCTTGCTTTCAATTTCACCTACTTGATGTCTTTTGTCCTCCATCTATTCATGAAACTTAGTTTTACGTTGATAACTTTTCATTGTGGCACGGACTTCCTCCTGCTTATGTGGGGCCTGAAAAATAATAAGCTGATTTTGCTCTTCAATTACATACCGAACAACCAATGCAGCTTTTTTGGCCATTTGTGTTTCTAGAACTTGGGACTCCATGATATCCTCATCATCTTGGTTTTCGTATTCTTGCTGAAGACTAGAAAACCTATTACTATGGCTCACATCCTCATTGCCTAGAACAAATTTATGTGTTGTTTTCTTTTGGGTTTTCTCTTCCACGGAAGGTTATTGGCCTTAAGCAACAATCTTTCAACAAACACCCATACTCCTGACAAAGCCAACATCGAAGGGGATGTTTTCATAGTCCACTACCTACTCCCATTGATCCTCCACCTGGAGAGATCCTTTGACAAATGCGTGCATAGATCATTTACTCCTATTGTATCAAGACTTTGCAATCATCATAAATGTGCCAAGAGTGTTACCGATTGCAGTGAAGACATTATTCCAAAGATTCCGTTGAGAGTCCAAAAGCCTAACCCATACCGAGTCACCGACGACAATACCTCATTTGCTTTAAACATTGGGTGCCAAGGTTTCATAAAAAGGTTTGCTCGTCCAAAAACCATGGTCCCCCTTTGAAGATGAATTCTTATCCTCTGCTAAGGCAAAGAATATAAGAAAATATCCATTTAGATAAACGAAGATCGTAAATTCCCATTTTGTATGCCAAAACTTCCTGGTCCAATCTCTTAACGCAGCCCTAATGCAAACGTGAAGATGGCTAGGAATTCAAAAGCATTTTTAATACCAAGCTCTAATGTAGTCTCAATGTCTAGAGGAATCTAATAAACTCATCACAACTTATAGAAGAAGGCACAAAATCTAATAACCAAACATAAATGTCTCAAGCCAAATCAAAGTCAAACCTCAATTTTTCATTTTCCACTTAATACCTACCTGTATGCATATTTTAACATTCTTTTCAAGCAAGATCTTCAAAAATACCTTCAAACTTTTTATAGAACTAGTCCCAATCTCAAAAAGAAACAGAAAATCATTGGGACTATCAACTCCAAGTCTCAAATTTCATCCACCAAACCAACATAGCAACTTATTTTTTATTTCATGACATCAAAAGTTTGCACTTACATGACATTTAATTTGATACATAGATGTAAATATACATAAAATGTTGGAAATTAAAAGATGGGAATTAAGTACTTGCATACCCCACACATTCCACATCAAATTGCTTCTTACCCAAACAAAATATTTGTTATTTATGCAAAAACTTAATTGTCTCAATTTCACATGTATAATGGACATGCATGCAATTTGAGCTTTAAAGGGCCAAAATAAAAATTGGTGAAATTTTCATAACTTCCAAGTTGAAAACCATATTGCTTGCTTCTTGTAGTAGTATTTGTATAAAAGTAAATGATGCAAGAATAAATCATTTATAATTGAGTTCTTCCAACAAATGGACATATGAACAAGAAGATTCTATCCACCAATTGAACTTTTACTATTTTGATATTTTAATATTTTTGCGACATCAAAACCCTACAACTTTCACACTTATACACTTACATTGTAGCTCAAATTGTTCCTACCTAAATAATATTTGCTATAGGTGTTCCATTGTATCATCTCAATCTCACAACAAATAGTTTTCAAGGTCAATGTTTACTACTTGTAAATATTACCTTATATGGCAGATCATATCGCTCCACAATAAAACCCCCTCCTTAATTAGAAAATGAGTCCTTTAAAATACTAAATTTAATATACTAGGGAGATGACCCCATAATTGTGCATGTACCAAAACATAGGGCCAACAACAATGTGACATATAGGACATTCAATTATTGGTATACTTTTTAGATACTTTATATAAATTGTGTACTAAATCAAATTCAAAATCCACTTTTCCCTCCAAATAAACACATGAAATAAAAATAAAGATGTGACATAATCATATGCTACACAATTATCTTTTCGTACTAATGAGGCCTCTACATAAATCTACACACCCTTGAAGTGAATGTGTGTTGTTATGAGGTCATCTCCCCTAACCTTGATGGATTACTTCCCTCTTATTTTAAGAAAAATGAGTGGTGATAAATTAGGGAAAAGGTTGACACATACATTATTAAAATATGAGTGAATCTTTGGGCGACAGATGATCAAATAATATTTGTCCACTTAATTAAAAAAATCATGGAGAATGGGTTGCAAGAGCAATGAACTCCATAATAGTATCAAGAAAGACGGTGATGGCAACACCGTTCTCATAATAATGATACAAAAATTTCGGCAATACATAAAATCTAAGACACTCAGATTCAAGAGACTCCGTCTAACTTTATCAAACGCCTTCAGCATAATAACAATGTAAGAATCTCAGCAATACATAACAACGTAAGGCTCATATATATACTACAATAAAACAAAGTGGCTCAAAAGAATAAAATGTGGCTCAATGAATGAATCACAGGATTTGTGACAGCTCATTTAAATGAATGACAGTACCTAGTATCTCATCCTCGCCACATTATGCTATCACTTACAAAAGAAAGAAAATTAGAAAACACTACATTTACACATTAAATCCTAGCCCACAATTAATATTGCAATTTCTAAAATATCCCCTCACAAGCCCAACAATATAATATACGAAATATTTTCTACTTTTCATATGCCAAGCTGTAAGGAAGCAACGAATGGTAATGACATTGTTTGCTCATATCACAAACAAAACAGAGGTAAAATGAATCCAACAAACAGTCCACATATTGTTTCAGATGCAGCAGAACACCATCATGGCAAAAACTGCAAAGAAATATACCAAATTACTTTAGTTAGACCGTTGCAACCCAATCAAAGATACCAAACCAGAATATAAACATCAATACATGTTAAAAGAAAAATAATGAGATAACAATCTTCTCTCTAATTTTTGAGAGTTCTAAAATGCAAACACTTATGAGCACACTTAGACAATGTTGTAAGGCGACAAATATGGGCTAAGCAACTTGGACAATCTAACAATGTAATACATCAGTTGTTAAGAGCTGTGTATAGATTTGACCTAGCTTAAAAGAGTTTAAAATACCTTTCATCTCGTGTTTATGTTAAGGTCAGTCTAAAATAAAAAGATCAAGCATTGCAACTACAGTGCCGCACCAAATTCACAATCGTGATATGTACCCATATTCAAGAATATCCTCCCACATTAATAGTAAACCTATCAGTGGGGTTTCCTTCAGAGTCATTCAGGGATTTCCTTGAAAAATCATCTTAATTTTTGAAGTACAAGTACACTCAACAGTAGTTTAAAAACTATAATTTTTTTATAAACCAGGGTCTCACAAGTGCAGGACACCCACTGCAGATTAGCATTACACAATAACAGCAAAATATAAATTCAAAGGATTTTCATAATTGAAGGGTTTCCTTGAGAATCATTCAACCCTCTTAGCTTTTAAAAGTAAGTGGCCAGGTTGACAGAATCATTCAACCAAAGCTATATTTATGTACAGGCACAGAGTATATGAGTACAGATC
Organism: Taxus wallichiana var. yunnanensis; assembly: GCA_018340775.1. Taxonomy (NCBI): domain Eukaryota; kingdom Viridiplantae; phylum Streptophyta; class Pinopsida; order Cupressales; family Taxaceae; genus Taxus; species Taxus wallichiana. The sequence goes on along the minus strand of CM031242.1, from coordinate 975,908,794 downwards.
GCAATATCCAGTGCATAATTAAGGGATATAAAACCAGGGCACTTTGGTGGTGTGTGCATAAATAGGTACCCTAGCACACTAATTTTTCTTTGGTTTTCGTTGGATGTGCATTTGAGAGCAGAGCTTCTCTGGCACAGGAATTTCCTAATTCAAGAGGTTTTCTTTGATATTGGGTTTCCTAATGCAAGGAGATTTATTAAAAAAACGTTCAACCCCTTCATTAAAATCATTCAAAGAGTTCTATTAAAAAGGATTTAAACACCTTAGAAAATCGTTCGGCCCTACTTTTACTTGTACAAGTAAACTTAGCTGCAGTTAAACAAAGGTATAATTAGGTGTAAAACAAAGGAGTTTCGGTGCAGACTGTACACAAGTGCAGATGCACAATATCCAGTGAATAACTAAAGGATACAAACCAGGGCAGTTTGGTGGATTATGTTTCCTTTGATTGTCACTGCATGATGATTTGGGTGCAGGAAATGGATTGAATAAAATGCAGGGCGTTTCTGGTACAGGTGTCTCAATTGCATTCCAAAAATTGGTCATCTGCAAGCGCATAGACAACCTTGGTATAAACAACTTAAAACAATCATGTACATCTCCACAGGCAATCTAAAAGAATGATCTCCATACATGCCAAAAACATAAGAGCTCAAATCATATTTCAAACAGAACCATTTGATGTGGATTTCACAGCTAATGTAGCACAAATAATATAAGGCAGAACATTTGTAGCCTACAATAATACATAAAATATAAGACAAACTACCTTGCAATTAAATAATTACCCCAGAATTATTAGACCTCAACTCTGCTCTTAGGTATAGTTAATTTATTAACACGCTATAGAACAATCCTTTTCCTTGACCCTAATGGCTCATTTCAATCTTCCTCCAACGAATAGGATGACACGGGCTGCTCTCTAACAAGAATTATTAGATAAACAGAACACATGTAGCTGTAGCTATTAAATGAGTTCAGAAGCAATCTCTGCTCAGAATCAAGTTGTTGACTCATCAAAGTTATAGCTCAACAGTCAAATAATATACATCATCGATGAAACCCATTAAAACAAGACCAACAAGAATAGAAATCCTAACAATCAGATACCGTGATATTGCAGAAACAAGTTTTATGGGAAAAACAAATCAGTTAAAATTTAAGAAACGTAGTTGTAAACTTGTCAAAATATAATAAAATTTTCAAAATCCTGGGGATAAGCTTGAATACTGTCAAAACTGAAACAATCCAGTATAAAAGTTATCAAATGTGATAAACAATTAAGTTTTACTAGGTCATTAATGACTATTTCAATTCCAAAATACCTGACTAGACAGAACAACTCAAGAACCCCATAAGATTCTTGTTACACAATAGCATTTGCAGCACTTGCAATCCTAGGCCACAAATCAGCACACTCTTTCCCAATTGGCCCTGTGATAGCAGAACCCTTCATTTCCCCTTTAGGGATTCACAATTACCCCAGCATTGTCTTCGAAGTACATATAAACACCGTCCTTTCGCCTCCATGGCTTCCTCTGTCGAACGACAACAGCTGGCATGACCTTCTTACGCAGATCGGGTTTGCCCTTCTTAACGGTGGCCATGACCATGTCGCCTACGCATGCAGCAGGGAGCCTGTTCAGACGGCCCTTTATTCCCTTAACACTGATGATGTATAAGTTCTTCGCTCCGGTGTTGTCTGCGCAGTTAATTGTCGCCGCCACCGGGAGACCCAAAGACATCCGGAACTTATTCCCGGCGCTTCCTCCGCGCCCTCTTTTCGACATGGTTGTTTCCTCTCCTACTCCAACAGAAAATTATTAACGAATAAGCCATATAGCTTCAAAACCCTGTAAGTACGAAAACCCTAAAAAAGTAAAACCCTAGAAAGTACAGACCCAATAGTATAGACACGATATTAATAGTGACACCCAAATGATTTGAATGCTTAAAAAGAAGACAGAAACCCTAAAAACACAGACAACAAACAATAGCTCAAAGGAAAATATCTCGGAATAACATATATTGTCGACAGGAAAAATGTGATCGAGCTTGCAAGGTAAGAAAAAGATTAGAGCGTTTAATCAGGGATCAGAAAAAATTGCAAATACTAAAAATCAGAGCATGGCATAAAACAGACCAACTTGCATTCATCATTTTTCCCCATTAACCGAGATCTTCAACTTATTTTCCTCTGTTAATCAGATCTGTTAATCAGAGAACTTCAACTTATTTTCCCTTGCATAAGATTTACCAAACACAAAAGAGATAAAGAAACAGAATCCTTAACAATGAAAGCATCAAAAATAACTCACAGATCACTGAAACCTCAGAAAATCGCAGATCCAATCTGCAACACTCGAACTACTGCGCCTCCTACACCCTCTCATCCACGGACATAGGACAGCCGGCCTATACGAAAATCTTAAATAGCGAACCCTAAATAAAACCCTAACCCTTTTTTTTTAAAAGGATATAGGAGTTTTATATCAGTCAACGACCTGGGTTAGAGCACACTTTGAGGCGCTCTAACGTGGTTGAGGAGCGCTAAAGCAAGGTGAATCTTCTCAGCTAACTCTGTGTAGGCTTCGCTGCCAAGGTCTAGCAAGGGGGTTTCCATTTGCTAAATTCTCTCAAGACACAATGTCGGCCTCATCCCTTATTTTGTATCTCTTCTGAGTGGACCCTTGGTGGATGGCTAAGCAACACCTTTTACACCATCATGCATACCTTGAACCACAACCCAATCAATTAACCCTAAATTTTAACTTAAAAATAAGAATATTAGTATATAGTAGACATGTATACAAAAATGTTAGTTCATGCATTAAAAAGTGTTGGCAAAACATTTGCTCTGGGATAAAATATGGGTTTCAATCAACACTCTTAGGACTAGGTCCCTCTGCTCTCGAATAGGGTGGTTCCCATTTATTAAAAACTAAAAATTATATACACTAATTCTAACCTCGGAGGTGGTCGAAGACCGGGGTCCGATGGTCGAAGACCGGGAATGTGCAGAACACCCTTGTTGAATTCACAACGATAGATTGGAGAGGGAAGAATTTTCAAGCAGGAGAGGAGAAAATTGTAGGAAAATACGGGTAAAAATAGGAGAGGAGTTATGCCAATGAGAGATACAAATTTCATTAACTAAGAACCCATAATAGCTTTCCAACTCAATTGTAAGAAACAAAAAAACATATAAAATCAAATAAGGAACATGAATTGACACAAAGTTCAACCAATGATTCTCGTGTCATTTTAATAGTACAAAGCCCTTGTTTTTCTGTACAAAACTTGCAATATGCTCGGCTAAGTATCAAGAGAGAGAAAAGAGGAAAATATTATGGAGAAATGGAAGAATATAAAGCATGCTAATGAGAGCAAAATATTGGGGCATGTATAGCCCTTTTACATGTTTTTTCACATCTACGTGTGACTTTTCATATTCTCGCTTAAAATTTATTATGTTTCCTTATTTTAAGAAAAGTACTTTTACAACAAAGGAATATTAAATCACTTAAATGAATAAAACAAAATTGGAAAAGAGCACCCCCAATGAAGAAATAGAAACTCTAAGTGACTTAAGTCACTTTTACAAAAGTTACAAAAAGAGAAGAAGAGAGAGAAGATGTATTCAAGTGAAGGCGATTGTCACACCCACAAAATTTTGTGCCCAAACAACAAAGAAATAATACCCGATTTTTTTGTAGACATACCTCAATTACAACTTACGTGAATAGACAATGTTGGGCCCCTAGAATATTGACTAAGTACACCAAGGCGCATGGGCGCGCAAGGCCTAGGTCAAGGATGGGCGTGCAAGAAGAAGGCGCGCAAGGCAAGGTTCTAAGAGGGTTTTAGAAGGGTCGTGTTACATGCCAGAAGGCAAGGCCTCGGGACTTAGCCACATTTGGCGTATCGGGCAGGACACGAGAAAAGTGTGACCCGACTGCACATGCGGAGTGGATAAGGTGTCACCAACACAGTTGGCCTAGAAGGAATATGCCCTGCGATGGAAGCTTCTAGAAGACCATCATGGCAAAAAGTGGAGAGCTCAAGCCTGGAGGAGCATGCTCCCATGGAGGACCACATTCAAACACTTGGCGACGGATCTGAGGCCGCAGAAGGATGAGTTGGCACTTCGGGATGCCTATATATACAAGCACCCCTAGAAGAAAATATATAGAGAGATTAATAGAGAGCGGAGCTCTGCATAAATGCTTTGCAAGGAACTCTATTTGGGTTGGGTAGATAAAACATAGGAGAAGGATGTATCAAGGGCTTGGGATTATAAAATTTCTTTTTGAGAGCTAAATGATATGGATCCAGTTATGATGCATGCATGACTTCGGTCCGCTACGAATGTGGTTCTCTCAGTAATGAATCTAATGAATGTAATGAGGTTACCAGTTTATATGAATATGATCAGTAATGATTCTAGTGCATTTACATATCTTCATGGTTTTGTTTTATGCATGTTTATGGAATGAGTCTGAATCCTTGTGCATTTCCTTTTTGTTTTGATTCAGTTCTTAATCTATTAAGTACTTTTCTGTCTGGAATGACTACATTGATCTAGAAGCCGTTCTGAGCTCTATGATGCTTGCATGTCTCATTTCCACTCACTTCCTTTAAGTTTGGATCATAGATGATGTTTTCCCACTCAACTCACATAAAAGAGAGACTCAAGCCCTCGCGTGCCTCGGTGAGCGCCCAACACCCACTTGGGTGATAAAGTAATGCATATGAGATTCCCTTGTTCTTTGGTGGGTGTAAAAATGACTACATCTTGGTTTCATTGCCAGACCTCTTTTCAAAGTTGTAGGGGAAATGGCATACATCATGATCTGTGCAATGAGTGATGACAAAGTGTTTAACCTTGGAAAGTGTTGAAACATGGTTTAAAATCACGAAGGATGAATTTTCTCAGAGATTCAACACTGGACCTAAGTTTGATGCACGTAGATGGGTAGAAGAGAACCTCTACCATGATTTGTATGAAACTTTTTTTTGTTGCTTCCTAGTAGAACTATGAATGGATCTTGCATATGCATCTAGATCAAGTTGGTATTATAGATCACGCACGTGGACCCAAGAAGAATACCAGAGGCTGCAAGATGCAGATCTGACGTGGACTCGTGATGTGGATCATTAGTGGAAAGGAGTATAGGCTAGCTAGCTACACTCTGAGAGTACGCTATTTCTACATATTCTTGTCTGAAAGTTGTTGAGTTTGAGTTTTTGTGGGAGCCCAAAGGATCATTTCTACATGTTATTCCTCTAACAATGAAGATCTTGATTGTTACCTTGAGTTTAGAGGCATTTCCAATGGCCGGCTAAACCGTTATGAGCGTTGGGATAGGAAGCTAGGGTGGAGGAAGATGACAGATATTGCAACAAAGAAATAAAGGGAGGAGAGATGACTCAAGTATAGTGAAGCGCGTGAAAGGGAGATTGTTAGAAAATGTGAGGTCAGTGTGATGGATATATGGAGGCGGACATATCGCAAGGGAAGGATTTGAGGTTCACGCAGAGGACGTGAACTGAGCGGTTTGTGTTACCCCATCTTGGCAAGCACGTATGAGAGACCCCTTCATCTTCGATAAGAGTTCATCACGCAGAGAGAAAAGTCGTTGGCGCACATCCAACCCACCTAGTGACCAAACCCCGGCGCTTGGTTTTCCGGATCAAGGGGAGAATATTGTTAACCCAAACCGATATCTCATGGAAGTGATTGATCTGCACCCAAGAGATATAATTTCTCGTTTGGAACTTTTATGGTCGCATACCATCCTAGTATTAGGAGGAATTTTCGTAGAGTGCAGATACACAAGCTTTCGGTCTCGCGTCTGGGAGTGGCGCGGGGTACACTATTGGTAGTGGGGCATTATCATAGACCATCGATGCACATTTCAGTGGAACTTTGGGGACCCTTGGCACGACCACTACAGGACCTGGTGGATCTAGTGGATCTGGTGGGTCAGGAGGAACAGACTGTGGACCTGGTGGGTTAGGAGGAACAGGACCTGGTGGATCTGGTGGGTCTGGTGGGTCAAGAGGCACAGGACCTGGTGGATCTAGTGGATCCAGCGGTGGGGGAAACACTGGAGGAAACCAAGGCTCTATCTTAGGAGAACAAGGCCCCCAGCCACCTCCTCGAGTCTTCTTTGAGATGTCTTTACATTTTCTAGATTACAAAGGTATCGAAGATGTTGCAGAACATGTTCACAAGTGTGAGTTGCTATGGCGCGCGAAAGGGACACTAGCCCAGAGCAGAAGGCAAGCCAGTTTGCAATGACATTACAAGGGCGCACACATAGCTGGTATAGGAAATATGACCCTCATCAAATAGTGGTGGATTATACTGCTTTAAAGAATGCCTTCTTGGTAGAATTCCACATTCCTAAGTTTGAACAGAAGAGCATCAGCGCCCTGAAGGAGATTCAACAGGGAATGGCGAAGAGTGTGCGGGAGTATGATGCGCGGTTTAAGACTCTCCTATCAAAATTTTCATATGACATTCACCCTTCACAAAGATGCTCAATGGTTTGTTGGAGGGTTGATAACACCTTTTAGAAGAGCTTTATCTTGTAAGACTTTCACAAACCCGCAAGGCGTTAGAAGTTGCTCTGCACGCCAAAGTTATTGGAAGTGTTGATATAGGTGTTAGCTCGTTCCTAGAAGCTCAAATCACTGCTATGGCTAAGCAGTTGGAAAATTTGTCTACAAACTCAACCCATGAGACTCGCAGTGGTATATGGTGTATAGATTGTGAAGTAGATGGGCATGTCAAGGATAGTTGCCCCTGAGGACAAAAGACGCGCCATACAGTAGATTGTGAGATTTGTCATGGGGACCATGATGCGAGTAGATGTCCCTTGTTACAGGCGTGCAATGCGGAAGAATGTGTCTTGCTACTGTAAGATTTGCACCTCTACAACCCATGATACTAAGGATTGTAGGCTCATTGACCAGATCCATGAGGCCATTGATCTTGGTGTGTGCCAAACTAGCCTTGCAAGCGGTTCTAAGGGTGATGATCGCCATTATGAGGAGCACGCAGATGGAGGTGCATGCGGAAGGGGATTTTGCAGAGGATTTTGTGGTCATGGTAACCACGGAGGAGGAAGGAGTGAGTTCCCGTGGAACCTGTTTTAATTATGGGTCTATAGACCACTACAAGCGCAAGTGCCCATACTTATTGCAGTGCTCATGGTGTGGGAAGAAGAACAAGTATAAGGAGTGCCCTGAGTTGTTTGAGCACATGAATCAAAGAAAGACCTTTAAAGACAAGGGTGCTGCAATGGTGAGCATTAAGAAGGTTGACACACAATGGATGTCATGGGTGACACGTGATGCAGGCTTGGAACCTGTTATGGTAACAACAAGAGCAGAGGCCCCATGCGCAAAGGAAATACCAAGGCAGAAGAACTTGGTTTCAAGGGAAGAAGTGGTACATGGGAAGTACCTGGACCCTGCGCATCAGAAGGAGGTATATCAAGAAACCATGGATGTCATTTGAAGTTTACAAGGAGAAATCCAGTGTCTAAAGGAGCATCCAGAGGGAGGAGCAAAGAAGGAAGGTCGAGGCGCCAAAGGATGACTTGGATGAGGTCAAGGAAGTCTCTAAATGATTAGGCAAGAGAATATTATTCCCTTGATAGGAGCATGGTTGAGAGAGAAGGTACCACACACTGGAGAAGAGCGCGAGAGGCAGGTCTTGCATGTAAACCTTCCCCCTCACATCCTTGACTATGATAAGGAGATCACATTAGATGCAGTCATGGATGGATGGCTCCTTAGTAATATCCTCATTGACAAAGGCACGGAGGTCAATGTTCTCACCTTGGATACATGGCATCAGATGGAAAGACTCGCATTACATGCCCATCTTCAAATGTGTTGTATATGGCGAACAAAACAAAGTCAATGCCCATCGGTGTCTTAAAGGATGCACCATCACCATTCAGCAATAAGTTTACTGGGGACTTGAAGTCTTGCACTCACCGAGGCAAACAATTTCCTAGCGTTACTTGGGCGCCCATGGTGCCAAACAATGCGGATCTTCGGTTCAACAAGGGATACATAAGCTTTGAAAATGAGGAGGAACGGTCATCATACCCCTGGCTGATGGAAAATCAACACCCTATACTAAACCTTTGGGAGAAGAGGTCCTGGATAGAATATATGTGCACTCAATCAGGGATCTAGAGATAATTCATCCCACAGAAGGAGTTATCCAATTTGAGGATGCTTAGTCCCTAAGTGACACCACCAATATAACATGCGATAATTGGGTGCATGGAACCTATGAGTTGATCGATGGCATTTGAGAGGATCGATGATAAAGGTGACAAAGGTGCGTACAGTTCGGCGCCTAGGGGAAAGAAGCTACCTAAGTATTCAGGAGGAGCCTTCCCTGAGATCTTTTTATAGGAGATGGAAGCTCAGTGGAAGGAGGAGAATGAACGAAGAGGGATGTTAAGTTACACCCTACTCAGAACTGTTATGCGCTAGTGGGCAACACATCAGGAGAACCTCTTGGAATGGTGCGAGGTGAGAATTTCCCTCTGTCTGGTTCTCTAGAAGCAACGTGCCCACCGCCATCAAAGATTATCATGGTAAGGAACCCGCCTCTTTCCATATCCAGGATTGTGAGAGGGTCTGAGAGAAGGCGCAGAGGCTTTACCACCATCCTTATGGGTACACAAACTATATTCTACATTGCAAGGTTGTGCGCACGCATGGTACATTCACGCTGAGACATGCCACCAGACAGGGAATTGGCAAGAGTTAGCGGTTGATCTCATTCAAACATTTGAGTATCGGAGTACAAAACCCTTGGTGGATAAGGCATTATAGGTTATCAAGCGCCTTACCATTGGAGACAACACCATGACAGAAGATAGGCTACTGGACTTGCTAGGTGAACTTGGCCTGGAGGCATGCTTTGAGGAAGAAGAAATAGAAGAAATACAGTTTGAGCGCGCATGTATGGAAAAAGAAAAAGGGAAGATGGTGTATGTTATTGATGGGGAAGAAGTGGAAAACTTGGATGTTGACCATTCTGTAGGGACGCGTGAGGCGAGGTGATGACAAGGTCTTTGATGAACGGGTGTGCACTGTCACAAGCCTTTAAAGACAAAGAAGGTTAACATCAACTCATGCGAAGAGCCTAAGGAGGCTATCATCAAAGACTATTAGTCAGAGAAGGAAGTCTTCAAAATCATTGATCTTTTACGTGAGTTTGAGGATTTATTCCCGCATGGGTATCATGAACTCAAAGGCGTTCACCATTCCTTGGGGAAATGAGAATTAAGTTGAAGGAGGGTGCGCGCCTAGTCCGAAGAGACCATACCGAATGAATCCTAACCTACGCGTGAAGGTCAAGGAAGAAATAGATAAGATGATAGCGTCGGGCATTATTGAAGTTGTTGAAGAGTCAAAATGGATAAGTCCAATGGTAATTAGCATCAAGAAGGACGAAAGGATAAGGATCTATGTTGATTACATGGACTTGAATGTAGTGTGTATCATTGATCCTTTCCCAACCCCTTTTACTGAAGAAATCTTAGAAGGAGTGGCAAGGCACGAGGTCTATTCTTTCACATATGGATTCTCGGGCTATCACCAGGTAAGGATCGCGAAGGAGGACCAAAGGAAGATGACTTTCGCCACTGAGTGGGGAAGTTTTTCCTATACAATCATGCCTTTTGGGTTGAAGAATGTGCCTGTTGTGTTCTCCTGTATTGTGTTACACACTTTCCAAGACTTCATCCATAAATTCCTTCAAGTCTACCTGGATGATTGGACAGTATATGGGTTAGTGAAGGACCATTGTGACAACTTAAGGCTAATGTTTGAAAGGTGTCGGTGAGTTGAGAATATCCTCAACATTAAAAAAGTGTCTTTGTTACCTCGTTTGGAACATTATTGAGGCACATCATATGTAAGGAGGGCCTACTTAGTAGATCCCGCAAAAGTTGCAGAATTGTGGGATTAAGGAGCCTACTAGTCAAAGCATAGTGCATGATTTCTTGGGCATACGAGGTACTACAGAAGTTCATCAAGGATATGCCAAGATCGTCACGCCTTTAGAAGAGTTAAGTTATCCCAAATTCAACTCCCCCGACAAATTTGGTCAAGACAACTCCCCATACATAAGGAAATTATGAGGGAAAACGTTTCAGACCTACGAGCTCGCATTCCAGAATGAGGCAAAGGAAAAAGTCAAAGTTTGAACCCGAGTCAAAGCTAATGCGGGATGCGGGACTTTAGAGGTAAATTGGATTTTTTGACTTTTTGTCAAAAAATGTAAAATGGAAAAAGGAAGCCCCTGCCTCTGCTGACCCCAATGGATGCCACGTCATCGGCGGATTTGCGGGGAAAAATTTCAAAATTCGCCTGAAGCCAAATTTGCAAGAAACGTAAGGAAAATGCAGAAGGCCATATCTTTTGATCCAGAGCTCCATTTTTGACGATCTTGGTACCAATGGAAAGATCTGGAGATTCTCTTCATCATGGAGTCTTCAATTTTTATTTTGGTAGAGATTTGTGGGAGAAATTTACAAAATGTGTTTTGGTGTGGAAAAGACAAAAAAAAGTTCCAACCACCAGATTTAATGAAGTATGGGTCATTTTCTTTGGTCTGCGAAGTAGATACATGAAATTATGAGCTTTTGCATCGAGCCCATCAAACAGAGGAAGAATTAAAACACATTTTGAAAAGTGGTTGAAAGACAGATTTTGGGATTCAATTTTTCCCTCTTCTATCTCTCTTATTCTTTCTATATATTGTGTAGACACCCTAATTTCACATCTGTCCTAAATCAATCAATTCCCCTTCCTCATTTCTCACAAAAATACACTTCAATTAATCAAATATAATTTGATTAATTATCCATTTCAAAATCCAAAAATAACCCAATCCTCACCACATGTCATTATTCTCCATGTTTTTCTACTATTGAATTAAAAATTCAAATTCAAATCCTCACCCACCCTTCGTGGTCCCCACTCGCCTAAAATCCTCCACTATTGAATTAAAAATATAATTCAAATCCTCACCCATTCTTCGTGGCCCCCACTCACCTAATCTTACCCACATTTTCAAACCACTTGCCTAATCTTGCCCACATTTTCAAACCACTCACTTAATCTTGCCCACATTTTCAAACCATGATTACTTAAATTACTCTAAGTTAATCACTCCCCAGATAAATACAACCTTACCCCTCCCCTCTAAGGACATGGAGAATAAGCTTGAATGCCTTATCTAAGTTATTACATCCTTTGAAAGCAAAGAACATCATTCTACCTTGTCCTAATGCCCAAATAGCATCATAATCATTTTTCCCATCCTGCATGCAAAGTAAGAGGATCGTTGTTGCAGAAGACCTTGCTCCGTCTTGAAGAAAAATACCTACATATCACACAATCAGGGCTCAATCCAAGTTTCATAGCCCATTCTAAGGTTTGTTACGAAACGTGAAGGAGGAGGTATGATTATTGGTATTTTACTTCCTTGTTAGTAGTGTATTTTTCCTAGTTTACATTCTGGCATGCCCGATTACTTTTGATCTGTTACCATTAATTTCTCAATTAGTGGTTTTATCTATTCTTTGTTTATTATTGTTCATTATTATTTCATTTTCTGTTCCTTATGGCCTTCTTTGGTTAACCTTCACGCTTTGGGTAGTGTTTTTGTTGTGCGGTGTCTTGTGGTGTATCTACAAGTTATAACAACAATGAAACTATGACGCTCATCATGTCTTTGATCTCCTCGGTGCTTGGTGTTTAGTTCCCGCTTTTATTTTGCTATTCACTCATCATCTGTAGAAACACATGAATTAGCTATTAGTTTATCATCTTATTGTCATGGGAAAACCAATCCGGAAAATACATTTATTTATTTACTTTTGCTAAAATAACTGCTTTGTAGGAAGTTTATTATTATTATTATTATTTTCTTTCATTTTAGTTAATCATTTTGTGATCTAACTCTTTATTTCTGTTTATTGTTCTTTTTTAACCTTGCTGTCAAAATTTTAGCTTCTCAGGTGAAGTACGAAGTCAGAAAATAAAAAAACTAGCTCCCGGGATGTTTTTCTCACGTTCAAAATTTTCATTTAGAGTGCTACCGTAGCCCATCTTTCTAACCATAACTTTTGCTCCCAAACTCAAACGACTTCATTTTTTTTTTTAACTAAAGGTATCGAAAAGATATATGCAATGAAAAATAATTTTTTGATTTAGACTTACATAAATTTTTTTGTTTCATTTCTTTTGACACTTGTCTTTTTAACAAAAACAACAAAATTATAGTTTTTTTTTTTTAAAATTTCATTTCATTTCATTTAACGTAATAACCTCATGCGTATGCTCTTTCCTCGCACTTCAAAAGTGATCTTAGAAATCGAAACGTGAGGCCAATCGGGCTCCACAAAACTATTTTTTTATTTTATTTTATTTTTATTTTTTTAAATTTTTACCTTACATTTCAATTTTCCACGACAACACTTCAAGGTAACGTTTTCACACTCTTCTTTCGTCATTTTTCTTTTTTTTTGAAAACAATCATTATCGCTATTTCACAATCATGATTAATTACAATAATTATTAACATTTAAAAAAACAAAACAAAATCTATTCCAATTGTATCCGTGTATGCTCTTTTCTTGCGCCTTCGAGCGATCTGGAAAATTAGAAACGGTCATAATTTTTTTTAGTTTCCTGTCTAACATTGCAGGATCCTCTAGCTTTGTTTTTCAACTGTCATTTCAATCATTATTTTCCTTTGTCATATTATTAATATTTGTTTGGTCGTTGGTTGTGTATGCTCTTTTCCTATGCCTTTGAGCGATCTGGAAAATAAAAACAACCACGATCACTTTTCTAACATTTCGTTTGCAGGATAACTACTAATTTGTTTTTTGTAGGACCGCGTCGTTGGAATATTGTCAAAAACAAAACACAAAAACAACAAAATCCCACAAAAATACCACCATTCAAAGAAAATTGTTGAAACCAAAAAGAAAGTTATGCTTAGGTACGTAATTATTTTCTGCTAGTGATTTATTTCAAGTTGGAAAGAACCCTGCGTTTAATCACTTTATCATTTTATTTTTACACGTAGATGAGGTGGATTTCATCACCACCAAAGCTACACCGGTGATGTGGACTTGACTACCACGCACCAACAACATTTGCATCTGCATTGCACTTTGAGACCTAGTCTCATCACAGCGTTCGGTATTTACCTCGCCCCTGCTCTTCACTTACAAGTAATGTTGTCGTGTAGCGCATGCGAGTCATGCCTAAATAGCTTTGTAACAACGAAGCCTGGGCATCATCCCTGTAAATATTCGGGAGTTATAAGGACACCATACATATTCATTCCCCATCACCTTCCACCTTTTCACAAAACCTGTTTTGGACGTGGTGATTCACTCCGAAACAGAAAGTAAGAATTGGTGAGCCTCCTCTAGTGCTCTAAGGGTTCCCCGTACCAATTATGTCCCCGTATAGAATTAGGTATATCAGGACTAGGGTATATCGGAGGATGCATCTTCTTGGAGTAATAAGAGCCTGCATCCACCATTTCACAACATACTTGTATGATTGCATGAAACAATGATCATTCCTGAAGAATTTACCTCATAAGCCAAAATAATTGAATCCACATGATTACTTGTTATTTGAAAACAAAATAGTTTAACATTGTTTTGTCATAAAACTTGGCTGATATCAATGTGTTCATTGTAAAAGTTCAGACCCTAGTTGTGTTCCACAAAAAAATCGCCTCGACCAATTCAATACCAAGTGAAAATATCCAAACAATCCAATAACATAGACCAAAACATTGCACCAATTTCATTAGCTTACTTCATCCAATAATACATCCGCATAGCTTATCTTTGGCTATATCTAACTCGATATTGAGTGACTAACATTCACTCCCCATATCGTCAATTGTCAAAACATCCTTCATAGATTTTTTCCAGCTATATCAAACTAATATTGGGTGACTTGTTTGAGTTCACTCATTATTCTATCCACCATCGCATTTATCCAAATCACAGCCAACACAAATCCTTTCATAACTCATTTTGAGTTATATCACAACCATATCGCGATTAACCTGTTCAAGTTACTCTCCCACACAATAGTCCGTAACTTGTTTAAGCCAAATCTACACAACGTGCAACAAATCCTCTAATAACTCGTCTCAAGTTACATCATCATCATATTGAGATAACTTGTTTGAGTTACTCTCCTTATCAGTCATCACGAGCTTATTCGAGCTAAATCCAAAATAATCGAGTTCTCACTTCCTCACACATGTTCAAAATTCTTATCCACTTTTCAACTTAATCGGACACATTTCATCATGGTATTCATTCACAAATCCACAATCATGAAAATGACGATGAATAATTCACACAATCAGAACTCACCAATGAAGAACAAGAACAAGTCAATAGGGTGATAGAACAAAACAAAAATGAATATCTATTACACATCCTAGCCATGGGGGCAAAACTACCCCTAACTTCAGGACGGAAAATTTAAACAAACTCATTGACAACGGTGAATCAAGTTATCACAACGAAATACCAAACAATCCAAATGGTTCTTCGACTAAGAGTTATTCACTAAAATCCAAGACTTAACAAAGAAACTTGAGGAAGCAATGACTATAGCTAAAAGATTAAAAGAACTCAATCTAGATTCCAATACTCACGACATGTTTGATAAACCGTCCCTCGCTTCTCCATTCACACAAGAATGGAAACTTATGAAAGACACCATTCAGGGACTATAAAAACAATCGAAACAATTCAACTTTGAAGAATTGTGTCCTTATCCATTTGATACAGAGATATCACGATTACCATTTCCGTCATCCTTCGAAATCCCTAAGTTTGATAAATACAAAAGCAAAGGCGACCCCCGTGAACATGTCAAGGAATTTTACATGCAATGTTAGGAAGTTACCTATCGAGACACGTACCTTTTATGATTATTCCCCCAAAGTTTAGGAGGACAAGCTTTAGACTAGTTTTTCTATCTGCCCAAAGGGTCGGTCATGACATTTGCAGACTTATCGGAAAATTTTCAAACATTTTTCCTATAACCTAGACTCAGAAATAACCATGCTTGATCTCTACAACACTAGGCAAAGGCCAAACAAAAATTTTGCCTCCTTTTTACAATGATGGTGCGGAATTGCAAGTCAATTTCCTTGCTCAGTACTCGAGAGACAACTAGTTAGCATTTTTGTCCCTAATCTCAATGTCGAATTATCATTCCACATGCAAATGCATTGTTTGAATATTTTTGAAGAAGTCATCGAAAAGGGCACACAAATCGAAAAATCCTCATTTCTAAGGGCTTACTTAAAGCACCCTTTAGGGACCAACCTTATCGAGACACTCCTCAGAACCAGGACAAATCTAAATTCTTTAACCGGAATCGAAATATCATCAACGATGGCATTACTGATTCCCGCCATGTCCGAAATGTCCAAAACCATCCCATCAATACATTAAAATCTAAACAACCAATCATTATCCCTAGAAAGGAAGTTCCTTCTTAGGATCGACGAAAAGAGTTGACTCCTCTCAAAGAAAGTCTATCTAGTGTCTTTTGTCATTTGACAAATGCTAGTATAATTACATATCCCATCGTTAGACCCTTCGAAGAAGGACAACCCAAACCAAATTGGTATAAAGACAACGAATATTGTGATTACCATCACATAAAAGGGCACTCCACAGATCGATGCATGCAACTCCGCCATTATGTCCAAGACTTGATTGAACGTGGAGACATAGAATTTGAAAATACTTCTGAGACAAAAACACCTAATGAAAAACTTCCATGTTCAAAAATCCCTTCCCTAACCATGATAACAATTAAAAAATAAGGGTCAATCATCAAGCAATGTCGAGTATGACTTAGTCATCTCGACCATAGATTATGACCAAAACTTAGTGGTAACTATAAAGATCGAAACGACTATCGATCACCACTAGACAAAAAAATGTGGGTCCTTACAACAAAAATATGCCACTTCATCCTCGACATCACCTCCTAATCCACCATCTAATTCCACCGCCAATTCCTTTCCACAACCTACGCCATCATTTAATATTGTCAAACAATTAGAGAAGATTGTTGCACAAATTTCAATCATGAAACTACTTAATTCTTCTCCCGCACTACAACGCATCCTTATGCAAATATTGAATAACGCTCGTGTACACGAGGACATCAATTCACAACAATTCCAGGCTTTAATTGCACATCTTACAGTCCCCAATCCTATTTTATATTTTGGTCCCGCTTGACCTTCTTAATCCCAACATCGCTAATAATCATTCTTTATACATCGAGGGTTATATAACTCATCGTAAAATCAAGAGTGGCTTAATCGACAATGGATCAACATTTAATATTTGTTCCACGAAACTTTTATGTTGTCTAGGTTACACTGAAAATGATTTACAAAACAATATCATAACCATTCATGGGTATGATAATAGCAAAAGAAAGTCTAAAGGCATAATCACGTTGCCTCTCCAAGTTGGACCCATCACCTTAGACACGGTCATGTCATGTGGTAGATGTAGAAGTTACATATAACATTCTCATCGGCCGACCATGGATTCATGCCATGAAAGTTGTCCCATCAACATTCCACCAATGCATTAAGTTTCCTCATTTGGACAAGGAATTTACATTACGTGCAGATCCCCAACCTTTTGAGTATTGTAGATTCCTCGAAGGATGGTATCGACATGATCACTATTGTCCATCAATAGATAAATATGCTCCACCTCACATAATCCCTAACGAAACACGCATTGATCTTGATACACTCCCTAACAATGATCCGAAACCATCATCTCATAACCAAAACACATTTTCCAATCCATTATCTTCCGCTAGTCAACCATCTTCCACCAGTCCTCCTCCCACTAATCAATCATCTTCTTCCACTAATCAAGCTTCTTCTTCCAGCAACAATTATTCTTCCACCACACCATCTTCTTCTTCACCTAGCCAATCTTCTTCATCCAACCACACCTCTTCTATTAAGATACCTCCTCCTGTGAATAACCAACCTTCATCCTTCAATCCACCCCCTTCTTCTTATAACCCATTCTCTTCATCTTTTAAGACTACTAAACTAACTTCCCCACCACATGAGGTACCTATTGGTCCCCCATCTCACACATTTAAAATCATTGACACGGGATGCGGTGAATATCAATTTCAAAATATGGCAGACTCTTTTTATATCACCAAATCTCCACATAGCTACGGAAAACCTAACGCTCCACATCTGAGAATCCATCCCACTTACCAAATGGGACAGTCAGTTTGGAAAAAGTTTGGTTATCTTGACAATAAACATATTCCAAGTTCTTCAGGATCTTGGTTATATAATGACGACTTTGCTCCATGTTATGAGTCCCCTCAATTTACCAAAGCTCACCGAATAATGAAAAACATGTGATGGAAGGGTAAAGGATTCAGTCCAAATGAACAAGGTTGTTTAGACCCGATAAATTGTACATAACATCACGATAAACATGGTATAGGTTTCAAGGTGTTTGATGTTGCTCCCATAATAATTTCAAGTGACAATGATGACACCAGCTTTGATAATGACATCAGGTCTCCATGTAGTCTTTTTGAGGACCTCATTAAAACACATCTTTACTTTGAACATTTATCTATTAATGTCATCAATTTTGAGCCTACACATCTGAGTCTCATAGACCATGGCCAACCACATCATGCGGCCATGGACATGTTCCAAAATGATGAAGCCATCGAAGAATTCCTTGGAACTCGCAACCAAATCCCTACTTCCAACCATAGAAAATGATTTGAAATCAATCTAAATGAATCGGCCTATTTTGGTGAAGAGATAAAATATTCAGATCCTTCACCCTCAAAAAATTTGGGTCAAAGCGCAAATAGAGGATTTCCCATAGTTAAAACCTCACCACCACCCTATCCAACAAACATGTCAACAAAAAGTTCCAACAAACACCCATTTGATGACCTACATCAACCATTAGCATCATTCTCTGAAAAGGATACATCTAAAATACTTGTAGAAGAAACAAAAGACATAAACATTGGCACCACCGAACAACCAAAAATTTTACAACTTGGCATTAGTCTGTCTGACCAAGAATGCATGGAATTCACAACACTCCTTATTGAATTCCAAGATATATTTGCATGGAAATATAAGGACATGCCAGGCCTAGACCCATCTCTTATAGTACACCATCTTGTGGTACATCCGGATGCAAAACCTGTAAAGCAAAACTACGTAAAATGCATCCCCAAGTTGCATTGCTTGTCAAAGCCGAACTTGAGAAACTCTTGGAAGCTGACTTTATCAAACCTATTGATTATTCGGCATGGATATCTAACATAGTTCCCGTCACCAAGAAAACTCCCAGCATCAGAATATGCACAAACTTCTGCGACATCAACAAGGCTTATCCCAAAGATGACTTTCCCTTGCCAAATATAGACATGATTATTGATTCTACGGCATGCCATGAAATGCTCTCCTTAATGGATGGATTCTCTAGTTACAATCAAATACATATTGTTGAAGGGGATCAACATAAAATGACATTTACTACACCATGGGGCACCTTTTGTTATAAGGTCATGCCTTTCAGCTTGAAAAATGTTGGTGCCACCTATCAACAAGCAATGACTATCATCTTCTATGACATGTTACATGATATCATGGAAGATTATGTTGATGATATATTAGCAAAATTCAAAACACAAATAGGGCATCCAAGTGTGTTGAGACGCATTTTTGATAGATTACGCGAGTATAAGGTTCATCTTAACCCAAAGAAATGTGTGTTCAAAGTAACCTCTAGTAAATTATTAGGGTTTATTGTCTCACGAAGAGGCATAGAAGTGGATCTTGCCAAAGTCAAAGCCATTATGGAAATGCCTCCTCCTCAAAACTTAAAAAATTATGTAGTCTTCGGGAAAGATATAATCTATTCGGAGTTTCATATCACGGTTGGTGATAAGTGCCATCACTTTAATCAGCTTACTCAAGAAAGATGCACACTTTCACTGGAACTATGACTTCCAAGACTCTTTTGCTAAGTTAAAAGAATACCTCTCTAGTCCACCTGTTCTTATGTCACCAGTTGCCGATAAACCCATGTTGCTTTATACATTTGCCACTGAACATGCCATAGGAGCTCTACTAGCACAACATAACGATCAAGCAAAAGAACAGGTTGTATATTACCTTAGTCAAACACTTATTGAGCATGAAGTACGTTATTCCATAAGTTACGTCATTACTTGCTCAATCACACAACTAAGTTGATTGCCAAAATTGATCCTCTCAAGTATTTTTTGTCCAGACCCATTCTCATGGGAAGAATGTCTAGTTGGGTCGTATTACTTAGTGAATTCGATGTCGAATTTGTTCCACAGAAAGTAATTAAAGGACAAGCCCTTGTAGACCAACTTGTCGAGGCACCCCTTCCTAGCATAGAACCACTTCAGTTCTCTTTTCTTGATGAAGATATTCTACACATAGACATCGCGCCAACTTGGACTCTATTTTTTGATGGATCTTGTAATCTCCATGGCTCAGGGGTTGGTATTTTGCTTATCACACCCAATGAACATGTTATCCCCAAATCATTTCGCTTAGCATTCCCATGTACCAACAATATCGCAAAATATGAAGCTCTCATCGCAAGATTAAAACTGGCTATATCTTGGAATCTTACAGAATTAACTGTATTTGGTGATTCTTTACTTATCATCAAGCAAGTTACCAATGAATACCAAGTCAAGGATGAAAAACTTATCCCATATAAACGCATGGTGGATAGTCTTTGAAGCTATTTTTGATTAATTAGCTTTGATCAAATTCCCAGAATTCATGATAAATCTGCCAATGTTATGAACCATTGGATCCTTATTAGAAATTACATCTAGTTAACCTCAGGCACATTTTCTCATCGAATATCTCTTAATGCCTACCTATGATCTTCCTGAAAACACTATGGTATGTGAGATCGTGGGTCCAAATAACCCTTGGTACCATGATCTTTATACCTTCATTCATGATAAAACATTTCCTGCTTGACATGAAACCAATGCATAAACGTGCTTTAGCACAATGTTCTTTTTGTTATACAATTTTAGCAAAAACTCTTTATAAACGAGGATATGATGGCACCCTGCTCTGATGTCTTAATCAGGAAGAATCCTCGAGTGTCTTAGTTGAAGTCCATTCTGGTATCATGGAGCACACACGAATGGTATCGCCTTAGCCAAGAAAATCCTGCGAGTTGGATATTATTGGCCCACCATGGAAAGTGATGCATGTCATTTTGTCAAACGTTGTCAAGCATGTCAAAAGCATGGAAATCTTATCCATGCACCTTCCCGGCATTACAATTGATAACCACACCATGGCCCTTCTCTCAATGGGGACTTGACCTCATTGGTAAAATCAAACCAACATCGTCCGATGGACATAAGTTCATCATTACCACTATCGATTACTTCACTAAATGGGTGGAAGCTATGCCTCTCACTTATGTTACTAGTAGCCAAATATCAAAATTCATTTTTAATAATCTCATATGTCGATTTGGTATTCCATCCGCTCTGGTTGCAGATAATGGCAAATCATTTAAAAACCAGGATGTAAAAGACCTAGCCAAATGTTTTCACATCAAACTTAAATGGTCCACTCCATACTACCCTCAGGGCAACGGTCAAGCGGAAGCAAACAATAAGACCTTAAAATCCATCATGGAAAATATTGTCAACACCCATGGACATAATTGGCATACTCAAATTTACTCCCATTCTTTGGGCTTACTGTACATCTTACCGCACGCCTACCGGAGCCACCCTATTTTCCCTTGTTTATGGTTGTGAAGCCATTTTACCTATTGAGATAGAACTCCCATCCTCGAGGATCTCCTTAAAGATGTAATTAATGAGGATGAATACCGATAATCACAACTTCAAGAGCTTGAGCTTCTCAATGAAAAATGACTTAATGCTCGCAATCATTTTCAAGTCTATCAAAACCGACTGCAACACAGTTATCATAAAAAGGTAAGACCTAGAGAATTCGAAATTGGTGACCTTGTTTTAAAAGAAAATCAAAAGAATACCACTAAAGAATGAGAAAAACAAGGAAAATTTTAGCCTAATTTGTTAGGACCCTATGTAATTATAGCTAAATTTGGCTCTGGAGCCTATAAATTGGCCATTGAAGATGGTCAAGATCTTGATGAACCAATGAATGTAGTTCATTTAAAGAAATTTTATCCTTGAGATGTTCACTATTCCGGGAACAACGTGTACATTATTCCTTCTATCTTGCTTATCTCCGAATAATTTAAATTTATTCATTTCCATTGGCAGATATTTTCTTTATCAAAATCACATCTTCATATTTATCATCATGAGACAAGTGCTAATATAAATCCTATTAAGTTTGTGAGCGTCATACTTCTTATCATATCTTCCATTTTCAGTCGCTTTCATCTATGGTCATACCTAGAAGCTTACTGATGGTAATATATTCCCTTTAAAGACATTCTCTCTTTCATAACAAAGCTCTAAACTTCGTTACCTAGTTTGTTTGGTCATCCATCTTAGTCTTCGGTGTTGAACCCTCGCATCCTACTAGTCGTGTGGGGTTGAGATTGGGGCCAAACGCTCATTCCCAAATACAAAGTGCTATTGTTAAAACCCATCAATTCAATAACTTATGAATAATTCATCGTCACATATTCGTCCTTCATAGTCTTTGGTGTTGAGCCCACACTTCTTCTTGGTAGTGTGAGATTGGGAATGGAGGAAGGTGCCCTTACTCGTCTACGTCTTATCTTTGGTGATAAAACCTTGCCTCTTACAAATGGCATGGGGCAAATCGTAGAGGGTCATTCTCATAAAAGCATAAAAATATTGCAAAATATTAAAAAAAAAAAACAAAACAAAACAAAACAAAACAAAGACAAAAAGGGAATTCACTCGCCTATGTTTTGCCTTCGGTGATGAGCCCTTGCTTCTCACTAGTAGCATGGGGCAAGGCATAGAGAGTCATTTCAAAAATACAAAATATTACAGTGCTTGCAAATTATAGAATCCCCAAAGAAGTAATTTAGATGCCTAAGTGAAGAGAGAACTATCCCTTAACTTCATATCTTACCAATTAGTGGGCCACGTGACTCATAAAGTGAAAGCTATTTTTGAAACTGGTTCAATATCGTTATGAAGAATGGAGTCACAATTTCCCAAAGGGATTGTTGTTAGCATTTGTCTCTATATTCATTATCTACCTCCTACGTCCTTCTTGATTCTCGGTGATGAGCCCACACATCTTACTAGTTGTGTGGAGTCAAAAATAGAGCTGACTTCTTTTCATCATATCATCACCACCATATCCTGCCAATAGAAAGAGAATTTTTGTTATTTTGAGCATAAGTTACCACACAGAACATGGTACATACGGATAATATCTTGGTTTATCACCTCTCAAAATAAGTCTACACTCTGGTCCATAAATTGCCAATAACAATGTAAAAATCCAAAAACAACTCCAAAAATCGTCAAAAATCCAAAAATAGTGTAAAAATCTAAAAATCCAAAAACATTAGAAAAAAATCATCAAAAATCCAAAAACATTTGAAAATCGTCAAAAATCTAAAAACATTTGAAAATCGTCAAAAATCTAAAAATAGTGTAAAAATCTAAAAATCT
This sequence comes from Taxus wallichiana var. yunnanensis, assembly GCA_018340775.1. Classification (NCBI taxonomy): domain Eukaryota; kingdom Viridiplantae; phylum Streptophyta; class Pinopsida; order Cupressales; family Taxaceae; genus Taxus; species Taxus wallichiana. Next base: position 975,885,979 of record CM031242.1, on the reverse strand, counting down.
AAAAACATTAGAAAAAAATCGTCAAAAATCCAAAAAACATTAGAAAATATATATATATATATATATAATAAACAAAAATAAAAATATTGTAAACTCCACAAAATTGTAAAAACTCTAAAATAACCAACACAATTCAACCTTTGAACTATTATCCCCAACGAATGATCCAATCACCTTATGACTACCAAATTCAAACCACTTCTCCTCGCGTGAATCCTCGCTTGGGAAAATCCGGCTCTCATTGCTTCCTTGTTTGAGGATAATGACCCAATATTTTACTATGTCCTCGTACCCCTGCTTGGGGCACATCCGATCAATCCTCACTGTGGAACACATTAGGGATATGTTTATTGGTTCTTGTGTTGCATTATTAGTTATAAATTATTAATTGCTTTCTTGTATCTTGATATATTACAGGGGGCATCTTGATTTTATGTATCTTGGTGTTCTCTCTAATATTCTTATGTTATCTGATTGCATGTCAGTATTGGGGCATCATACTTTCTTGATGGCATTTTTCTATGCTCTCTTCCATTTGTATATCGTACTGGGGCATCAAACCTTTTTGATGGCCCTTGTCTATGCTATCACGCATATTACAATGTAGTCATCCTAATCTTTTATATCATGATGCATCCTGTTATGTGCTATATTAAAATTAAGATACTTTTCATCACGTGAGTATCTTCCTGCATGATCAACATCTTACTTTGCACCCCATCCATTCACCCATACTAATACATTCCCCAGTTTGGGAATCCTACTTGATCACCGTTGTAGTTTGTGAATCCTACTTGACGATCTTTCTCAAGTAGTATTCACTATCCAGCAGCTCCTCCCCCCCACCATGATCACCATGTATTTGATCTATTCATCCTTGCTCCTCATTTTTACTCCTCCGCCACTTATCTCCATATTACCCTTCTCACCATTCCTATCCCCTCTCACCCATTGGTATTCTTTCATTTCCCACTTCTTCTTCTTCCTCGCACATCTTACTTAATAACCCCTTCTATATGGGATCCTCGGTGGAGGTTACTCTCTCCCTAAGATCTTCCCACTATAGAAGCTTCTTCACCACCTCCCTCTCATCAAATAACAATCACCACCAAACACATCTTCCCATTCCACCTCTTCTACTTCTCATTCTCACATCATTAATCTCACCACGCAGTCATCCCAATTAAGGATTCCCCTCACACTCTCCGCCCTCCACTACATATATTCCTTCATTCATTCATGTTACACTCCTTTATTTCCTTTCTTTCTTGTTATCACCTCATCTCATATCATATACCACTCAAGCATACCTCACTCACTCTTTTCTCATCCTTCCCCAAATCCATCTTATGCCTGGTCATCCTACTTACATGCTCTCGTAGTATGGCAATTTCACTTGAGGGTTCCCCTTTAGTCCATTTTGTCATACCCTATTCCCACCAACTCTATCATCATTTTTCTTCTTCTTCAGCTTGGCGATCTTACTTAACCATTCCGGCCACATGGCAATCTTACTTAAGACTTCCACTTAAGGTTGATTTGCCCTATGGCCTTCCCCATCCCATCATATTTCCCCATCTTATTTCTCCCACATCTCATCATGATCATCTTCTTCAACCTACCATTCCACCCCTGTCCCCAATATCATCTTGTCTTTCTCCTTACATATCATCCTTATCGGTTAGGTGATCCTACGAAACCTCTCCGACAACATGACAATCTTACTTAAGAGATTCTCTTAAGCATGACATGTCATCTTACACTCGCCCATCACTCTACAATCTCACCATCCATCTTTCCTCTTCATTCCCCATCATCACATCTTTTTACCACCACTATCACCCTCCTCTACTTGACAATCTTACTTAACCACTCACCCAGCATGGCGATCTCACTTAAGAGTCCCTCTTAAGGATGATCTGTCTCCTTGCCTTTCCCCATCACTACACACCCTTCACCCTTCACTTTTTCTCAGCATTCCCCATTATCACATCCTTTCACCTCCTTTTCGATTCTCGCAAACACCACTTCTCGCTTGACCACTTGTCATCTCCAGTTTCGCTCACTTGGCAATCTTACTTAACCACTTATGTCACATGACAATCTTATGTCAGGGTCCTCCCTACACTTAACTTGTCATCGTGAACTTCTCCCCCACCTCATTCTTCATTCACTTTGTTGATCGCTTCTTCCACCTGGTATCTCCTACTACCCACTTTTCCTCCTACTATTATCCTTTCTCCACATATCCTCTTACAACATACATCTAATCTCTTCCGCCTACAATCACGTTCTTTTCCCCCATTTTCCCCTTCTTGATCCATCATCCTTCATACCATTTCTTCCCATTCTTTTCATGTCTTGGTTCTTCATCCTCACCTCGTTCATCCTCATCACCCACATCCTCTCCTCGCTTTCACCTAGTCCCAACTCATCCCTCCCATTTTCTTTACTCTTTCCACTTCATCTTCTCAAATTCCCCCACATTTCTACCCACACACGCATTCACCATTATTGTTAACATTCCTCTATCATTCTTTCATCATCATCTTCTATTCCCATGCTAATAATTGTAAATGGGCTTTCCCTAAAAATCATCAATCCTCATTCCACACGACCTCATTCACTCCCTTGGACCTTCTAGAGTTTCCCTTCATTCCTTCCCTCCTCTAAGCCCACCACTCATTATAAAAGGGCTTTCCCTAACATCCCTTTGTTGGCATTACCCTTTCCAATCCTCATTAGCTTTCTCCTTTTCTTCATTTTTTCTCTCACCCTTCCCCACCACTCATTGTAAGGGGGATTTCCCTAACGTCCCCTCATTGGCATTGCCTCTTCTATCCCCCATTCTCTTTTCTCTCCTATTCTTTTCCCTCAATCCCACCCTTTCTTGTCACTTCTTACCCATCTTTCCAACTTTTCTTTGCCCTCTTCAACATCTTTACTATCTTCATCATACATCCTTTTTCTATTTTCTCGTCATCCTAGTATCCTCATTTCATGCATCTCCGCATATTTTCCAATCGATGTCATTCCTCCCCTTTTTCTTCTCTGAACATTCCTTATACTGTTCCCTTTCCACTTATTACCCCCTTTTTATATTCCCTTCCTTCTACATCATTTTCTTTGTTATCCTCTTCTCTCTCCCACCCTCATCTTATTTCCCTTCCCCTATATCATCTTCTTCCCCTTTTTCCATCATGTTTCCTCCTTACTTCCCCATCGATAACTTGGCTCTTCAGCGTTGTCCTTTTTTTTATCATACCACCCTCCACATGCATCTCCATATGGTCTGTTCCATATTCTTTGCCTTGGTCTTCCTCGCAATGACATGATTCCTTCAATCTTCTCCCTGTATTCGCTCTATCTTCCTTCCCTCTCCCTAATTTTCACGTTTCTTTTGACCACTTCTCCTTTTCTCTACCACCTCTACCTTTTCGTTCATTCTGTATCTGTTTCTCTTCTTTTCTCTTTTCTTTTTCACACTTTCCTCGCCCCTCATAGTTTATATTTTTTCTCCATTCTACTTCTTCTTTCGTCCTCTTTCCATTTTCATCAATTTCACCCCTACTCCCACCTCGTTTTCCCCTTCTTATTTATCCTTTCCCATTTCCTGCTTTTCTCAGCTCTATCATTTCTTTCACTTTCACGCATCCCTCTTTACTATCTCTGTTGCTTCCTTCATTTTATACATCTCTCTATTTTATCCCTTCACCCTCTACTCTGTCATTTTCTTGTTTTTACCTTGTTTGTCCTTCATCATTCCCTTCTTCCCCTATCATCCCTCTCTCTTATTTCTACCTCTTTCATTCTTTTTCCCCCTCCCTATCTCCCTTACTCTTCTCGTAATCAACCCCCAATCCTATCCATTCCCTTTTCTCTTTCCCACACACCCTCACACCTAACATTCAAGGCCGATTGAATCCTTTCTCCATTTACGTCATGCGGTCATTCCAGTCTCTTCCACTCCATTATCGTCCTCTTCTCCACATAATTCATTTCTCTTCTTTTCGAGAGTTTTTGTATATTCCATTCTCTTCAGTCCTCTCGAGGGGGCATCACCACATCTATCCATAATCGCATCTTCTCATGACATTTTTGTCTTGGAGGATACTATGACATATGTCACTCACCACTTTCTATTCTCCCCAACAAACATTTTCTCTACCTTTTGCTTAAAAAAAGTAGATAGAATTCTTCCCCCATACCGTCTACTTTCTTTGAAAGGACACTACTTTCATAGTACCCTTCCAAAGAGGGGAAAATGTAGACACCCTAATTTCACATATGTCCTAAATCAATTAATTCCCCTTCCTCATTTCCCACAAAAATACACTTCGAAGTAATCAAATATAATTTGATTAATTATCCATTTCAAAATCTAAAAAATAACCCAATCCTCACCACATGTCATTATTCTCCATGTTTTTGTACTATTGAATTAAAAATTCAAATTCAAATCTTCACCCACCCTTCGTGGTCCCCACTCACCTAAAATCCTCCACTATTGAATTAAAAAAATAATTCAAATCCTCACACATTCTTCATGGCCCCCACTCATCTAATCTTGCCCACATTTTCAAACCACTCACCTAATCTTGCCCACATTTTCAAACCACTCACTTAATCTTGCCCACATTTTCAAACCATGATTACTTAAATTACTCTAAGTTAATCACTCCCCTAGGCTATAAATACAACCTTACCCCTCCCCTCTAAGGACATGGAGAATAAGCTTGAATGCCCTATCTAAGTTCTTGCATCCTTTGAGCAAAGAACATCCTTCTGCCTTGTCCTAATGCCCAAATAGCATCATAATCCTTTTTCCCATCTGGTGCAAAGTAAGAGGATCATTGTTGCAGGAAGGCCTTGCTCTATCTTGAAGAAAAGCACCTACATATCACACAATCAGGGCTCAATCCAAGTTTCCTAGCCCATTCCGAGGTTTGCTATGAAACACAAAGGAGGAGGTATGATTATTGATATTTTACTTCCTTGTTAGTAGTGTATTTTTCCTAGCTTACATATTGTAACACTTCTCATTTTGAGAAAGAGAGACATTTTGGGAATAAAGAAACTCTATCAAATTTGTTTCTTGATGCCATTTTTGAGTAACGAACCTTCTCCCACACCTAGAAAATGTATTTGTGCCTCTATTCCAAAAATGTAATGGTTTGTGCACCTTCTAGAGCAATAAAAACTTGTTTTGTGGCGTTCTTCAACCCTTTACATCATTTTGTTGTTTCTCCATGCCTCTCCATTTCGGTCTTGGTTTTTGTATGTATGTCACATTTACAGGGTGTAGGATGCCATGTTTCATGGAGTTTAATGGATGATTTGCAGATTTGGTCTGTGTCACTTACGTCGACCTCCTCATCTCCATTTTTTGTTTCTTCCTCCCTCAACGAATATCTCACTCCCTTTTCTTGGTGTTATCACCTCGTTAGTGTAGGATTTCCCTCTTTATGCACTTTCTCTCTCCCTGTATCCTTAGAATTGTTAGATTAGGAGTAGATAGTTGCATTTCCTTCCTTAGAAGTAGTTTAGCATTAGGATTAGGAAGAAGAAGTCGCTTTCTCCGGAGGGCCATCTCAAGTCCGAAAGTCCCACAACTTGAGAGATGGTCCCATGTTATGTAAATCACATAAATGACCCTACCTCAAAAAAGTAGATCCATAACTCATTTGGGGTGTTGTGATTTCGCATTAACAGTTTTGGCACGCCTGGTGGGACAGGTCTGAAGCACCTTACCACTTCACTTCATCAGGTTCGATGTGCTCTTGGTGAAGATTTCAGCCTTTGGAGGCACATTCAAAGCACATCTAGCGACTCCATCTGGTCAAAAACTTATTCTCTAAGTTGCAGACATTTTCCATCCATTTTGTTCTTCCATCTCTTTCATTTTCTCCCATTCCATGAGGTTGTGCAATCATGACTTCATTCCCTTCATGGAACTCACACTTATAGCAATACAGTCCACCTCCAATGTATTTTCCAACTCCTCTAGATCAACATTATAATCAAGTCCAGGACCATAATGCTTACCCATATGAACAATGTCAAAACCGGTTTGACTATGAAGCTTATCGAGGACAAGAGGATGCATATAATGGTGATAGTTATGCGAGAGATGCTTTGGTTTCTTTGGAGAAGATTAAAAAATAGAGGCTAGCATGGTGCATTCAAGGGCAACAACTCAAACGAAGGCATTCAAGATTGGTTACAGGGCACCTTGTCCATGGGAAGGCTTTTTCCAAGACACTACAACCCTCAGGAGAAGCTGGACTTCATGATTGGAATGCTGCCCCAACTTGCACAATGGGCAGAAGAGATAGAGGCCTATGAACTTGGTGCTAGGAAGCCTTGTCAATGGGTAAATCCTACACCATTATCTGGTAATTTTCTCTCTACTCCTCAAGCAACACCATCTCAATTTGGGATTCAATTTCCAAGCTTCCCATTGAATGTTGCCCCAAGTGTTGATTTCATTTCTCCATTCCCTAGTCTTCCACCTCATCTCAGTTCTTCTATCCTTTTCCCTTCCAAACAGTCATCCCCTCTAAACAAACAAGAAGTTCCACCTCCCTCCCCACCACAAAAAATTACAAAGTTGGTTGAATCCTAACCTGCCACTCCTCTTGCTTTCCCAAGCCCATGTTGGGAAGAGACTCAAGAATCTAGTCAAGGAGAAAAACAAGAAGAGGAGCCCAACAGAAAAGAAATGACAGACAATTTGAAGAGTTGGGATACCAAATTTGGGTTTACAAAGATCCCTTCTTTGGTTAAGCCAATAGAGGAGGTCAAGATTGAAGAACCAGTGGTGGTTGAGGCCAAGTTTGCAGCAGAAGAAGAGCAAGAACAAGAGGAGGAACAATCAGTCCCAAGCCCCATTGAAGAGGAGCAATTGGGAGAGATCAAATCAGTGTTGAGGCCACTCAATGAAGAAGGCATCATTGAAGATTTTTGCTTTCATTTCAAGGGCTTGATTTTATTGATGAACCCATGATGGAGGAGGACCATATAGTTTCAGAGGCTCCAAGTATGGAGCAGGCCATAGGGGAACCTTCAGTTCTTCCTCCCACTTCATCCCCTTTAAGCTCTGATGTTGAAGAAGAGTTTGATCTTTCAAACTTCATGTTTGAGAGTGAAGGGAGCCATGGTGATCAAGTTACAGATCAGGAAGGCACCATGGAGGAGGTAGAGCACTTGCAGCAGAACAAGGAGGCAGACTATCTGTCAGACTTGAGAGATTGCTTTGATGAAGAAATTACATCATTCGCTCCTCCATCCATCTTCCACGCACATGAGCCTGCTGCCATGGAGGAGAACATTTAGGAACAATAGTCTGCACCTTATAGCAGCCCTCTGGAACCAAGATTGGAAGACATGACTCTCCCATGTTCTTCACAGGAGGAGGAAGAGAAAAGGCAGGAGGATGTCATCATCTCTCTCATGCCATTCATCCAAGAAGGTCCACAAGAAGACTCCATTTTTGGAGTTGAATTTCAGAGAAATGGGCACATCCAAAGGATCAGACCGTGCCCAATCAGGTACTTGGCTTCATTGGAGCCAAAGGAGAAGCCAAAACCAGTCATGCCTACTTCAGGGCATGAGGACGAGCATCAAAGTACCAAGGGTCACCATCAACACCTCTAGAAGTTTGATGTAAGTCAGCTTGAGGAGGTATTTCCCATTAAAGCTGATACTTTGATGATTTGGGTGGAAGATCGCTTATTGTTAGTTTTTCACTCATCCAACCAGCCATGTTCAGTGCCAAATCAATTACATGGCTGCCATTTTTGAGGAAGGGAAGTTATTTCTCCTTTCCAGTTGTAGGCTTTGTTTGAGTTCCCTTTTCTCTTAGTTAGAGTAGAGTAGGTAGGTTTGTTTTCAGTAGAAGAAGTGCTTTTGCACACTCTACATATCCCACTTGGGGTATGTATGATTTTTCAGTTTGTACATAATTTTTTGTGTTGTTGTTTTGCTCTTGCATAGTGCATTCGGTTGGCTTTTGGTGAAGTCCAACTCCAAGTTTCAGTGGGTTTCCAAGAGGCTCAGAGGTCATAATTTCAGAGTTCAGATCAGAGTCAGTTTATAAGGCTAGACTCCATGCCCAATGGATGCAACTAAGGCCACTGGTCTCTTCATCTAGCAGGCAGATGTCCCCGTGAGTCACCAAATTGTTATCCCAAATTCACCCCTTGAAAATTTGGTCAAGACAACTCCTGCACATAAGGAAATTATGAGGGAAAATGTTTTAGACCTATGAGCTCGCATTCCAGAATGAGGCAAAGGAAAAAGTCAAAGTTTGAACCCGAGTCAAAGCTAATGCGGGGATGTGGGACTTCGGAGGTAAATTGGATTTTTTGACTTTTTGTCAAAAAATGTAAAATGGAAAAAAGGAAGCCCCTGCCTCCACCGACCCCAATGGATGCCATGTCATCGGTGGATTTGCGGGAAAAAGTTCAAAATTCACCCAAGCCAAATTTGTAGGAAATGTAAGGAAAAACGCCAGAAGGCCATATCTTTTGATCTAGAGCTCCATTTTTGATGATCTTGGTACCAATGGAAAGATCTAGAGATTCTCTTCATCATGGAGTCTTCAATTTTTGATTTTGGTAGAGATTTGTGGGAGAAATTTACAAAACGTGTTTTGGCGTGGAAAAGACAAAAAAACTAGTTCCAACCACTAGATTTAATGAAGTATGGGTCATTTTCTTTGGTCTGCGAAGTAGATACATGGAATTATGAGCTTTTGCATCGAGCCCATCAACAGAGGAAGAATTAAAACACATTTTGAAAAGTGGTTGAAAGACAGATTTCGGGATTTGATTTTTCCCTCTTCTCTCTCTCTTATTCTTTCTATATATTGTAACACTTCTCATTTTGAGAAAGAGAGACATTCTGGGCATAGAGAAACTCTGTCAAATTTGTTTCTCGATGCCATTTTTGAGCAATGAACCTTCTCCCACGCTTGGAAAATGTATTTGTGCCTCTATTCCAGAAATGTAATGGTCTGTGCACCTTCTAGAGCAATAAAAACGTGTTTTCTGGCGTTCTTCAACCCTTTGCATCATTTTGTTGTTTCTCCGTGCCTCTCCCTTTCAGTCTTGGTTTTCTATGCATGTATTTCACATTTGCAGGTGTAGGATGTCATGTTTCATGGAGTTTAATAGATGATTTGCAGATCTAGGCCATGTCACTTTTGTCTGACCTCCCTCATCTCCATTTTTTTGTTTCTTCCTCCATCAACAGAATATCTCGCTCCCTTTTCTTGGTGTTATCACCTTGTTAGTGTAGGATTTCCCTCTTTATGCACTTTCTCTCTCCCTGTCTCTTGGAATTGTTAAATTAGGAGTAGATAGTCGCATTTCCTTCCTTAGGAGTAGTTTAACATTAGGATTAGGAAGAAGAAGCCGAATTTCTTCGGAGGGCCATCTCAAGTCTGCAAGTCCCACAGCTTGAGAGATGGTCCCATGTTATGTAAATCACACCAAATGACCACCGCCTTAGAAAATTAGATCCATAACTCATTTGGGGGTCTTTGTGATTTTTCATTAATAGTTACTTAGACATAAGAGTGCCTTTCATTGGGAGAGGCACATCGAAGGCATTTAACACTTTGAAGGATAGGCTTGTCACCGTGCCCATCCTACATTTCCCTTCTTGGGATAAGCCTTTTCATGTTCATGTGGATGCCTCGGGACTCGCCAATTGATTAAGCGATACTTGCACAACATGGTGAAGGGATTGTTGATCATAATTTGTGCTTTACAAGCGAAATTGACACCAGCAGAGTAGAATTACACTACGACGGCGAGCGGCGTTGTCAATGATCTATGTGCTTCATAAATTCGAGACGGATTTGTTGGCAACTCCTTTTATATTTTACACTAACCATATGGCATTGAGATACTTGGTGAACAAGCCCGTTCTACAAGGGTGCATATGTTGGTGGGTACTATTGTTCCAAGAATTTGAGTTCACTATGGTTGTCAAACCAGGAAAAAGTAATTATGGACCTGATCATTTATCTAGGATTGATTCAAGGGAGGATGCCCAGAGCATTGAAGAGACTATGCCAGATGCGTAACTGTTTAGGTTGTGGCACGTGCCCTCAGATTTGGAGGACATTACGGTATTCCTTAAAACAGGTGTGGCGCCAGATGGAATGAAGGCCTCGAAGAAGAAGAAGTTGGCCATATGCATTGCACCCTACATGCTAATTAGTGGAGATTTGTATAAAATGGGTCGTGATGAGGTTCTGCGTCGGTGCGTGCTAGAACATGAGCGCATTGCAATTATGGAAGAGGTGCATGGTGGGATTATAGGAGGAAACTATGCGGGAAATGCAACTGCGTGGAAGATTCTACTAGCAGGGCTTTGGTGGGAGACCATTTATCAAGATTGCATTGAGTTTTGTAAAGCCTGTGACCATTTTCAGTGCCTTGGCAAACTTGGAAAAAGGGATGAAATGCCCTTGCGACTAATAGCCAGCGTGGAACCATTTGAGAAGTGGGCTACCAAATTTTTTGGACCAATATCGCCAGCAGTACGAAGGACTGGTTCGTGGTATATCCTTACTTGCACTGATTATATGACAAGGTGGGCAAAGGTAGCACTTATAAAGGATTGTATGTGGCTACCATCTATTTAGATTTTTATGGGAAACCATAATCGGCAGTATGGATGCCCATTGAGTTTGACAAGTGATAGAGGTACGTATTCATTAATGAGATGGTCGATTCTATTTTTAAATTCATGGTGGCCCATCACAAAACTACTCCCTATCACCCTCAGGCAAATGGAACTACTAAGGCATTTAACAAAATACTTAGTCACACATTGACCAATATCTGTGATGTTGGTAGACATGATTGGGATGAAAAAGTATCATCCATTCTTTGGGCGTATATGACAGCCTACAAGAGGTTGAATAAGGCCACACCATTTCAATTAGTGTTTGGCGTGGAGGCTGTCCTACCAGTTGAATTCATGTTACCTTCTCTACATATAGCGCGCGTAGGAGGATTGGCCGATGAACAAGCGCTGGAAGAAAGAATTGACAAGTTAATGCAATTGGACGAAAGATGATCACTTGTTAGGTGGAGCCAGAAGATGAAAAAATCAAAACAAAAGGCATGGCATGATCGTCACATTAAGAACAAGAAGTTTGAGGTTGGGTAGATGGTGCTACTATATGATTCTAAGTTTTTGCACCATCCTGGGAAGTTAAAAGTCCATTGGTTAGGTCCCTACATCATCTTGTACATCCTTGATTTGGGCACGTGCCAGTTACAAGCGCTAGATGGGATAAGATTGCTAGGACACTTCAATGGGAGTAGGTTGAAGCCCTACTATAAATAAGTCTTCTTGGTGTTTGTAAATAAGGTAGTATTGCCAGATAGTTTAAGATTTCCCTTAATGCATTTTCTTTTCTTGTGTTTCCCTTTCTTGTTGTTATTTTGTGTTGCACCTTGGGCATCGGTAATCTCATTACTTTTTAAAGGTTGTAACTGCGCAAAGGACCGCACATCATTTTAGTGTGGGGTAGAGTAAGGTGGAAGAAATTGAAGTGTGAAGCACCAGGAAGGATTGCATTGGAAATCCCGGTTGGATGGCCCTATGAAATAAGTGCATGAAAGGAAAGGTGAAAAAGGATGGTTGGTGTCAGGATAAGGCTACATTGTAGATCTATGTACAAAATTGGAAGAATCACAAATGCAACATGAGGTAGGTGAGAGAAAAAATCATGATAGAAGTGCCTTTGATCAAGCATGCACGCCTGTGAGAGTCTCTGTCAAGATGGATTGGTTGCACGCTAGAAGGTTGGAGAATTGTCCATGTGCATGATTGGGCACGTGAGTTAAGGCGCTAAAGAAAGTTTGTTTGAAAAAGTCACATTAAGTGTTAAAGTATGGTGGTAGGTGAAGTGGCATTTGATGTTAAAAGTGGGAAAAACTATAAATAGAAGGTTGGACACTTCATTATTTACATTGCGATTATGAAGAAGGAAGAGATTTTACGAACTAGGGTTTCTAGAGTTGATCCATGTGAAGAAAAATTGGAGAAATTTAACTATGAGTGACCAATTTGGATCTGCAAACTAGGAGGGAAATAGTTCATGGGTGTAGAGAGAGTTGTGGAGAAGCATCGTCTTGTGAAGGAGATATTCCAGTTAGGGTTTGGCAACTAGGGCACAGGTTGGAAAAGAGTATTCTTCGTAGGTTGGAGATTTGAACTTGGAAAAGATAGAAGAGCAGAGCTAGCAAGAGACGTTGAAGTGTAGAGAAAACCTACACAATGGCACCCAAGAAACCAGCAGTAACACCTAAAAAGGGCAAGGGCAAGGAAAACAACAAGAAACCACCGCAGGTACCAACGAGGAATGGTATGCAAAAATGCAGTACCCAGATGGGGTTTTTCTCAAGATGGAATGGGAATCCCACTTGAGGAAAATGACAGTAAGTGACTACAATCATTGCACGAATGTAATTTAAAAGGAAATGGAGTTGGAGTTAGTGCTGCCTACTAACCAAGAGAACACTTGAGGGGTTACCAATTTATAGCGACGAAGTCAAGGTGAAGTTAGAGAAGGCGGGATTATTACAACTCTATGAGTTGCCCTACTTTGGAAATCCAGAGCACCTCTATCAGTGGCTAATGTCATGCGTACATGAAGACCACTTTCACTTCACGGGGCACAAAATGTGCATAACCCCTCAGCTAATTTCAAGATTCACAGACCTTATCGTGAGGGAGAAAGCTTAGAGGGCGACCTGTGTGACAAGGAAGTAGTTAAGAATACAATGGCTACGTATGCATTTAAGAAGGGTAAAGGTATTTTGATATCAGGGATATCCAAGACCCATGATGAGAATGGTCATGCACTTGGTAACAAAACTCAATGCGCAAGAAAGATGGACATAGGTAAACAAGTCCTAGTTGAATGTTTGTAGAAAAATATCAGAGGGCACCATCTATCAATCTGTTAGCATACATTACAGATGAAATTATCACCAGCGCATAGGAAGGAGACAAGATTCTCTTTGGTAATGTCCTTTTAACCATTGTGTTCTTAGAGATTGGAGTACTAGATGTAGCAGACAAGTTCGTTTGGGAGTACCCAGAGGAAGACCCCTCGCCTGCAAAAATATTTGAGAAATACACTTGTGATAGCATGACGCCCGTTCACAAGGCATGTCTTGAAAAATGGTATACATGCTTAAGGAATGTGTTCGGGGTAGAATGGAGAATACTGGAACTACCAACACTTACAGTAGGAGAATCTGAGTTCACTTTGTATACTAACACTTTTGTATTGGTAGGTTCAAGTTGATGATGAAAACATGAGCCCATGGTGCAAGCTCCCATTCACCTTCACAGCTCAATACTTCTAGGCGGGAGTTAACAGATTCAAGGAGTCTAAGAAGTTAAATTTGACCTTGGAAGTTTGGACCGAGACCATAGGAGATGCGTAGGATGTTGGTCTACCCCAACAAGCGCGCGTACGTGGAAAAGTACATGTCACATGAAGTCCAAATGGTGAAACCCCTAACTCTAACTATTACAGAGAAGTCCGCAACACATGTATACCTTCGGATAAGGCCCAAGTTTGAGAAGGGCACTTATATTGAAAATGAGATAGCTATACTTAAGAACCTAACAGTAGGAAGAAGCCTACCCGGATAGAAGGAAAAATAAATGCGAGAAAAAGGCACCAAGTGCCCAAGATATGCAGCAATAGGCGCCCAGAACAAGCACTAGGACAAGTACTTACATGCACAGGAAGAGGTCCCCAGTCAAAGAGAAGGCACCGAGAATAGGAAAAGGTTATCGCGAGAGGAGAAATCACTAGAGGAAGAGGAAGAGAAAGTAGAGTCTCCTATACTGAATCCCGATTAAGAAGAAATATAAGATGATGGGGAAGCTGATTCGGAGGAAACAAAGAGCTTGGAGAGATACATAGGTGAGAGGGATGACAATGAAGAAAATGATCCTAAGGAGGACCAAGGACCACTTGTTTTCAGTGTGCATGGTTCAAAAGAAGAGGGCAGAGAAGAAGAACATGAGTTCTTTTTCATGCGGTGCAAGGGTAGCCAGGAGGAGGAAGGTGCCCAAAACATGGGAAGAAGTGAGGAGGTTGGTGCACAGGATCAAAAAAATCTAAGCCTCATGAAGGAGCAGATAAATGAGGTGACAAAAAGAGAAGCAATGAAAATCATTGAAGCCTTGGTAGAACAAGAATTGGAGCGCAACACTGATATAGTGATGGAAGAAGATAAGGAAGAAAGTGTAGGGAAAGATCACGGTAGCGTGGGAGGCCCCAGTCTATCAGTAACTATTCCTAAGGGCACGCACATAGGGGAAAGTGCATGGAGATCCAAAGGCAAGGAATGAGCTACATTAATGATCCCAACAAGGTGTTGCGCGTGCTCTTCCAAAGCACAGTCCCAACATATCAAATCTTGGCAATGAAGTCGTTTGATGAAGAAGGTGCATACCCTCATATGAGGAAGATGCTCTCTTGGGCAATTGAGTCCCACATCGATGAGCCAGAGTTCGAGGTAAGCTAGGGGGCACTAATGAAAATGCCTGAGTCAAAAGGAGATAACCCCTTGATAAATTCTCAATAGCTTTCAGATGAGCAGTTATGCAACGTGCTCAACAAGGTCTCAATTGAGGTTAAAGCTAGGCTCTTTGACGGAATGATAGGGTAATATTTCTAGAAGAAAAACTAGAAAAGAAGGAGGAAAATCTAGAAAAGAAGGCCAAGGATTTAAAGCAAGAGTTATTTAGCACACATCTAAAGTGTGAACTTAGGGAAGAAAAGGAAAGGGTGCACAAAGTACATAAGAAGGTAGAATCCATCACAGATGCCATTGTTTTGAAGCATCTGGACCTAACACCACCCACAAAAAATTATGGATCTTCCCTTGAGTGCCTTGAAGACTTAACACGCATCCTCACCATGGAGAGGCAACCTTTGGCTTTAGAATCTACGGAAGAAGTAGTAGTGTGCATGGAGAAGGAGGATAAATTAAAGGTAGTAGCAATCATGGCTGAATACAACAAATTCCTTACTGATGTAAAGATTTTTGCCCATACTACTGAGGCTACATATGACAACTACGCAGACAGAGATAAAGTGGCGGGTATTCTGGTCGCCAACTATGAAGTAGAGCTTAAAGAGTTCCAAGAAAAGAACAAAGGGAATAGAGCAAAGTGGGATAGAATCTTGGCTGAGGTTGAAAAGAAGTTAGAAGCTATTGAGGCCCTAAGGGGTATAATCAAGAACCGACTAAAGGAGCTATACCCACAAATTACTAGAAGGATGGACGCGCTTGAGGATATGGGCAAGGAGTTGGAAAAACTTGTTGACACTATGAGCACTCAAGGAGATGGACTAAGTTTTGGGGAGGTAAGCGCCCTAGTTGGCAACCTCTGCCAGAGAGCACAAAATGAAGTTAATGCCTGGAACAAGTTGGAGGCTGACTTGCAAAAATATTTTCCTAGCTTGTTGCAATAATGCCATAACTTCCCTGTTCTTTCTTCTATCCTGAATTCTTCATCCCCTTATTCTTTTCCCAAGATGTTAAGTCTTTTGTGATTCTTTATTCATTGGAGAAGTGTTCCGTGGGGCCCCTAGAGAACATGCGTAGTGTGGGGTGATGTTGGGCCCCTAGAATATTGGACTAAGGGCCGTGTACACAAGGCCTCGGGACTTAGCCAGGCGCATGGCGCATGAGAGGCCCGACTAGGTTGAAGGATGGGCGCCTAAGAAGGTACCCTACGATGGAAGCTTCTGGTTCTAGGAGGTTTTAGAAGGGCATGTTACGCATTCGCACTTGGAAGACAAGGCCTCGGGACTTAGCCATATTTGATGTATCGGGCAGACATGAGAAAAGCATGACCATTGCGCATGCGGAGTGGATAAGGTGCCCGACTGGTGACGAGGTTGGCCTAGGAAGGAATATACCCTATGATGGAAGCTTCAGAAGACCATCATGGCAAAAATGGATCCAGTGGAGATCTGTGGTGCGGGCTCTAATGAATGAGGTTACATGCTCCTTCATGGAGGACCACATTTCGGACACTTGGTAATTTTCTATCTCAGCCGGAGGAACATGCTCCCATGAGGCACTTGGTGCGGATCGAGGCTGCGATGAGTTGGCACTTCGGGATGCCTATATATGGAGAAGTGCCCATGGAGGACCACATTCGAGACACTTGGTGCCGGATCTCGAATATATGAGAGATTAATGCCTGAGTGAAAATATATAGAGATCTACAAAAATGCTGTAAGGAACTCTATTTGGGTTGGGTAGATAAAACATAGGAGAAGGATGTATCAAGGGCTTGGGGTTATAAAATTTATTTTTGAGAGCTAAATGATATGGATCCAGTTATGATGCATGACTTCAGTCTGCCAAAATGTGGTGCTCTATAATGAATCTAATGAATGTAATGAGGTTACCTATTTATATGAATATGATTAGTAATGATTCTAGTGCATTTACATATCTTCATGGTTTTGTTTTATGCATGTTTATGGAATGATTCTGAATCCTTGTGCATTTCCCTTTCTGTTTTGATTCAGTTCTTAATCTGTTAAGTAATTTTCTATCTAGAATGACTGCATTGATCTAGAAGTTGTTATGAGCTCTATGATGCATGCATGTCTCATTTCCACTCACTTCCTTTAAGTTTGGATCATAGATGATGTTTTCCCACTCAACTCACATAAAAGAGAGACTTGGCACCATAGCGTGCCTCGGGTGAGTGCCAGGCGCTTTCTTTGGGTGATAGGTTGCGTGCATGGGATTCCTTTGTTCTTTGGTGGGTGTAAAAAGGACTACAAACAATATTCACCCCACATTCAAAAGTGGTACATTTTAAATAATGAACCTTTCTTGCATTTAGAGTTTGAAATCTTAACATATGAGGATAACAACTTTCATCCTCGGCCACGGGTCCTAATGACTCATTGCATTCTCTAAGGACTAAGTGTTCTTATTAAACCTAAGAGGTCATCACATCCCCATTCACTTCATGACCTAATAGTCAATCCTTCAGCCTATGAATTGCCTTGTTCTTACATACTCCTCTTGATAAGAAAGTCATTATCCTACAACTAGTTTTGTAACGATAAAAATATCCTTGATAGATGTCCCGCCTAATGTCTCCTTAGCTAGGTATCATCTTCCGGGTTACTTGAAATCGAGTAAAATTATTCTTAACGATATATCATCTAACTATTTCCAGCATGGTAATACACTCCTTTGGGTTCACCTCCTTTCCAAGGAATTAGCACACTCCATTAATCTTATAGACTTTCATTTAATTTAATGCACTCATTCCGAGTAGATTAAGGTGATTATTTAAATATGGGTCTCGGTTGTTAAGTTATAAAATTATGTTGATATTACGATGTTTAACTAACATTAAAATAAAGAGGGACAACCACCACCTGGGTTTGCAAACTTAACTTTGACGGGGCCTCTAAAGGTAACTTGGACATATCGGGGGTAGGGTGTATTATTCGAGATGATAAGGTTTTATCGATCAAAGTTGGATCGAGTAATGTGGATCGAGTAATGTGGTGGAGGCTAATGCTCTCCTCTTTGGCGTCAAGATGGTCATTGATATTGGTTATTCCAAGCTCATCATTAAAGGGGACTCTCAGGTTATTATTCAGGCAATTAGAAAAGGTAAAGTGGAGGCCTAACATCTTCACTTTCTCCTTACTCAAATTCTTCATTGGCTCTCCTTGATTGATGAATGGTCTATTCATCATGCTTATCATGAAACAAACTTAGTGATAGACACCCTTGCTAATCACATGCTTTCCAACTCAATGATGCATTGATTAATAATAAGGTCGAGCATTGGAATTATCTTGACACCATCTTTATTCATGATGGCTCAAGCATTACTTCACATGAGGCCGAGCTTTTTTGAAACATGTAGAATTTCCTTTTATTTAGAAGGGTAGTAACACCTTCTTCACTTTAATATTCCCTTATTGCATGCAGGATGGCTCTCCCCCTTCCCTTTTTGCACTTGCGTGGAGAGAAACGTGAAATTTCTTTCTTCACCTATGTTTCTCCTTGTCGTCTACATAAGGTGTTTCATGTAGGCTCTTCCTTAATCATAAATTTCATTGAACGCATCATCAGGTCTGATTATTTGCAATGATCAGGTAAGGTGCGTATCAATTCAAAAATAGCAGGTGTCTTTATCTCTCATCTGATCCTCATTAACCCTGACAAAGAGGTTGTTGTGGAAATTGCCAAACATTCCATTCTTCCTCGACATGAAATTATGTTGGAGGAAGCGGTCGAGCAGGTGTGTTTGGCTTCAGTCTTCTTCTTAGAAGGGGATTTTGCCTCTCCTTAGTGGGTCGATCACAGGGTTTGTGAATAATTAGAAAGGAAAAATAAATTATAATGAAGTTCGCAATGTCAGTGCATAAACTATGTCTCTTCAAAGGGATCGAGCCTTCTCAGGTTCCTCAACTCAATCTCATTGAGTTGGCCGAGCCTATTGGGCTTGTTCCTGCTCAGAATCTCAGATCTTTGCACGTCAATAAGCTCTTCCTATCCATTCATTGTGAATATAGTTAAGTTGGGTTCATATGGCAAGCTTGGTGGTAGGAAAGACAATGGAAAGGTGGCCCATTACCTAGATGTCATTGAAATTTCTGATGGTTGATTTTTGGTCTTTCTTGCTTGTCTATTCATAGCTTTTTGTTGTTTTTAAGGCCACTCTTTCCTTTGTTTTTGTTGTTTTAGTTTTTTCATATTTTCTGTGGTTTATAAACCATTGTTTTTGTCAGTATGTAGTGTTACAATCCATATATATTGTAAGGGTGGGACCCCATATAGCCCACAGGTTCATAGCTACTTATCTCTCTTTCTTTCTAAAAAAGGAAAGAAAGAGATATAAGTAACTTTCGACAAGTTACTACCCCTAGTTATCCCTTAAGTGATTAATTTGAAACTTATTGATTACTCATCTTAGGTTATTTTTTTGTTTACCCAAGTGAATTTAATTGAGTGTAAACTTGTTAAGTTAAAACCATAATCATCAATAGAATATTATTGCTTACATAACTAAGGTTCTCTTTTTAAAAAAAAACTTATCGGCGCTCTTTTATCATTAAATTTAATAAACTAGCTAAACTCAAAAATAAGTGACTCTAATACAACTTAAGTACATATTTTTTCATATTTAATTATTCTACAACTAGAATAATGTCAAAAATTTATTTCGAAAAGATATACATATATATCAAGTTAATATTCAAGGACAAATTTATTTATTACAGAGAACAATAATCAACAAGGATTTAATACACTAGGCCATAATGCCCTTTTCCGGTAGTAACATAAATCACACTTTTAACAACATCGATGCATCGTAGTCTTGTCGGATAATAATCACAATAATCAAGGCATAAATATTCCATCAAATAAAACAATCGAGGTCTTTACTTCACTAGGAATTTCTCTTTTCCTGAACATTGTGAGGAAAGAAAATGTATATGGGTCAGTTCAAGGAATTGGCATGAGTTTGCAAACTCATATTCCATGTTGTATTCATTATGAAATATATGAATAAGTTATGATCATATTTATCTAAAGGCAATAAACTTCTTAACTTATAGTAAGATAACCATCTCATATACTTCGATGACAATGAAACTTCCTAATTATATGTGAACATTGTCGTTCATTGTCCTAATTATAATGAGCTTAATAAAGCTTTAACACAATCATCTAATCCCAAAAAGAGATAGTTTATTTGTAACAACATTCAAAATCCACTTATTTTATTATCACAAAATGAGTAATAAAAGAAAGGGTCATATTTTGAATATGTTAAGTTATTTTGATCCAATAATCAATGTAACAAGAATAACATTTCTACATGTTTAGTCTACTTTCACATAATTATATCCATAAAAGTATTATAATATTATTGTTTACGAAAACCCGGTTTGTACATAGTGTCATGATATCTTTTTCACATCAACATACAATAATCATCTAAAACATACGATCAATTTACCTATGTTAAAACCTTCCTTCTTACCAAATTTACTACCTACACAAAATAACATCAAGATTTTTTTCAATATGTTTTTAAGAGAGAAAATCCAATCTTTGAACCATTTTTAATTCATTTCTTCCAAAGAACCAAAAGCAATCATGATCATAGATGGATCAAAATAGTCATGCTCTTTAAGAGCTAAGGTCAATGCTAATAGTCAAATCAATGATGAACTAAATCTCACAAAAATAGTGAAATTCTTGCAAATGTAAGTACTTAATAACCTTCCCAGATTTTCAAATAAACCAATACATATCTGATCATTATGAATAACTCCACCAAAAATGCTCAAGAGAGTGAGAGTTCACTAATTTTTAAGTACTTAATATCAAATAATGACAACAAAGCTCATAAAGAGCTAGAAACAACAAATACAATCAAACCCATTAATAGCTAAGTAGTGAATGGTGTTTGTAAAGCGAGGAAGATTGAAATCAACAAATAAGGCAACACAACTCTATAAGATCTTATCAAAAATAATGAGTTGAAATCTATATAAAAAGCGAGCTCGATATGAGATGAAACAACTTTTAATAAACTAATTAATCCAAATTTCTTGTACTCGGTTTTCAAAAATGGAAAAAAAACATAGCCCTTCTATAATAAAATCTAGCCATCATCTCTTAACAAGTTTTATAGCCAAAGAACCAAGCTACGTACTTGTATGCAAAGAAGTGAAAATCAATGAGTATTTAAGATAAAGATATCAGTAAGGCTATAGAGATCTAAAAACCTGAATATATAGTCAAGCTCCTTAAGAGTTGAAGTGATCCTTTGTAACTTTGCCAGCTAACCAAAATAACCAAAACCATGTTATTTATCACAGTCAAAATGTTCTCATCTAGAAAGAGAGAAAATAATAATTATAATAATAATGTACTTAAAGAACTTAATACATATGACAACAACAAGCTTGTGTTGAGCTAGAACCCACAAACAGTTAAATGATATATGAAGCTCTAAATGAGTTGTAATCGATCCACAAGGCTCTATAAGAGCTATATTGACCTTTACTGACTTTGGAAAATAGACAAATAACCAAATCCCCAAAACATTTACTTCTATAGTCCTATATATATCAAAAAAATATCTTAGATCAAAAGGATATCTTAATCATTCTTTTCCGAAATACCCATTTTGCCAGAACGAATGTAAGTCCAAAACTCACATTTACAAACAAACCCATATCATTTTGACCTTTTTCCTTGTTTTCCTTTCAAGTTTTCACATTAATCAAATGAATAATTCATATTTCATGAGCAAAATAGATTTTTAAAAAATCATTCATGAAAAAAAAAAAAACAAGCTCGATATGAGCTAAAACATCCAAAATGACCAAGCTCTTGGAGAGATAAATCCTTAATGGCATTCTCAAACCAAAAAAGAAATTGAACCTAAAATTAATAACAACGCAACTCCAAAATGTTCCAAATTAAAAAAAGATCAAAACCCCACTTACCTAAGACCGAATAATGTCACATAAACTAAAATGGATTTAAATCTTGCATGGTATTTAAAATAAATTTGTTTTAAGAGAATATACCAATAGGGCTCGGTATGATCGATGTAATAACATCACCCCGAATGTAAACATGTTCATTTCAATAATAAACCCAGGACCTTAATGCAAATCAGTCGTTCATTTACATTTTTATTTATTTATTTATAAAACAGACCAGTTCAATATCTCGATGATAAACAAAACTTGAATCATTTCCAACTTCCACTTATTATCATATTAAATCCGGGAGCAAGAGGTTATAAATAAATGCACAAAACGAGTTCTAGAGTGACAAAATTCTTAACAATTTTCCCTAAACGAGCTTCAAATATAATGACAATGACAAGCTCAAATGAGCTGAAAATAACTAAAACATCAAGCTCATTAGGAGCTATATAAAACCTTAAAATTTTAATCATACCCATTTATCAAATTAAACCTAATCTAAATATAAACAAAAGTATTGTTGTATTTGTTTTAAAACTTCACAACCATCATTACCCATTTCGTATTCAACTTTGCCTATACAATATTCCCAATTTTGTCAATAAATCCAAGAAAAGGAAAACATAAAGGAAAACAAATTTCAACCATAAATCCATAAAGTCAAATGCATGCAACTAGATGCATTCTTTTTCCATGTTTACAAATAACAACTAAACATTTCCTCGACAAAATAACTTGATTCCAAAAAAAAACCTTCTTTTTCCATTTCCAAACCGATTAAACATACCAAAAATGTATTCCTTTATTTCAAAATAAAAAAACAACAGAAAATGTGAGTGAGAAAACTCATGCCTTATTTCACTTTTGCCCTCCAAAATCTCCTTCATCACTTTACGTAGAAACTAAATCATGCACTTTGGGCACATTTCTAGGTCCTATTCACATATTACTAATCATATGATTCCTAAGTGAGAAAAATAATAATTGACAACTATCTTTGGCCTTTTTGTTTGTGTTTCATGTCTTCTTTCGACCTCTTACACCTATAACCTAGTCAATACTTTAATGATTTGTCTTTTATGACTTTGGACACCAATGCCCATGCATCCCCAACCTCTCTTTACTTTACTCGCTTCTTTTTGGCATCTTGTTTTCTTATGGGCGATCTTTGATTGTTAACTATGAAATTTAAGCAAGGGAATCATATAAATATAAAGTTATGTGACCATAATAAAGGACCAAGTTCTAAGAATCTATTACTATCACCTAAGGTTGCATCCAAAGGCATTTTAAGAGCATCAAAACATCCATCTAACTTCATTCAATGGACAAGGAACATGCATTTTTGCATACACGCGTAGGAGGGGAAGTTTATTTTGGCATCCACACATCTATCTACATTGCTACATCTACATATTTCTCACTCTCTAGTGCATCTTGCACAAGAGCCACCTATGACATGATTATTACACACACACGCGAGAATAACATGGAGTCTAAAATGTAGTGCAATGCTCAGTTGTAAGCTCACTTTGTCGGGTGACTTTCGGGGTTAGTTTGACTCCCCATTTGTATCTTTTATTTTTAGGATTTGATGTGTTTTTGGGTTTTATAGGAGATCATTTTTTAGCAAGTTACAAGCGAGATCAGTGATCAAATAGTGACATACAGGTGACAAATAGTGAGGGCGAGCGACCATCTTGTGACATAGAAGAAATCAATTTCTGAGGTTTTTCATAATCACGGGTGTCCGAAGTAATATCTAGTGCCTAGGTGTCCCTAACCCAGTCTGGGCATCTGGTCCAACTTATTTCAGAAGTTCTACAATTTTACGAATAAAATTGCAACAATTTCTTCCTTTTGTTCATCAATTTTCAGTCTGGCACACTTTGGGATTAATCATGAAATCAACTAAGTCTTTTATCCCTCTCTTGTACCTAGGGTTTCACATTTCTTTAGCTTATTGCTTAAGTCGGATATGTACTTTAACACTTTATTTATTGTGCGTGACTCTGAAATATTTAGGGTTTTACAAATTCCTATATTTGTTGAATCATTTGGTGAACCTGTCCTTCGAATACTCTCTTCTTATTCTTCCATCATGGCTATTTCCATCTATGTCTTTTTACAAGCTCATCCTAAATATAAGGCTAAAATCAATGCTCTTCTAACTAATACTTACATTCCTGCTAATACTTCGTCGGATAAGGTATATCAATTATTCATTGATGCATTTACTAAACACCTTACATTCTCGTCGATGTAGCTTTGCCACTCTTTATGCCTACAATGATGATCCTCCTCTTAATATCAATACTTACATCTTAAACATAGGCATTAGGTGGGTATTAATTTATAATGGACATGAGCTCAATTTGTGTAATATTACATTCCTTGACAACTTTTCCTTTCCTCATTAATCTCAATCCAACATCCATTTCTATTTATAGTTATGATTCTTCAGTATGACCATGCATGTACCATATCACTTGATTAACTAAAATGTAAATACATGGAATATATAATCTAAGCTATGAACAATCGTAAATAAAGTAAATAGATGGTGTAAATAAATGTAAAAATGACCCAAGCAAGTATGAAAATAGAAATTCTAACCCTAATGTACAGAGAGAAGAGGAAAGAAATCACTGAATAAAAGATGCTAGTGGGGCTTTGTGTCACAAAGATGACTGGAGAAATAGGAAACATGAACTACTATGTAGATGTCCCAAAAGGATGAATCTAGGTTGATTAGTTGGACTAGAGGTCCCAAAAGGATTGGCACTATGGTTGTATAATGGGTGCCTTGGTCTATGCTGACAGGTTTGGAACTAAGTTTCACAGGTTCGGTAGGTGGTTTGAAACAATCCTTGTGTGTTACATCAGATTTTTGTCTGCGCGCTTGGTGTTGTTAATAATCCAAGTTGTTTAGAAGACTTGTAAAAGACCAAAGAGGAGTATCAAAAACCTAGAAAAAGGAATAATGCAAATGAATGGGTGGGATGACCTCGATTACCACAACAATGGGCTGACTAATTGAGCATTGCATTATATTTCAAATGTAGTTATGATGTGTGTGTGTGTGTGTGCATAATGTGCCCTAAGTGCTCTTGTGTTAGTTGCACTTTGTGAAGTAGCGAGCAATAAATAGATGTAGAAAATGTAATAGAATGTGTGCATGGAATAGAATAGATCCCTCCCCTATGTTGTGTGTGATGTAGATGTCCTAGCCTTGTGCCTTGTGATGGAGCTATGTGGATGCAAGTGATCTCTAATGCAATAGATGGATGCAACTCTAGGTGGATGATAGTAGTGACTAGTGCTTGGTCCCTCATTATGGTCTCATAACTTTATATTTATAGGGTTATCTTGATCTAATTTCATAATTAACCCCAAAATGGCTGACCACCAAAAGATAAAGATCTCAAATGGCTAGAAAGAGCCCAAAAAGTGGTGGGAAAGTGTGAAAAGGATTTGGGGCGCCCTTGGTGGGACCAAGGCACTCCAGATCGAGGCTAAAATAATGGAAGATGATCAAAGCAGTTGGGCATATAGGTGTAAAAGGTCGAGAATGATGAAATAAAATAAAATAAAATGGTCAAAAGATGGGGGTTAATTGATGCACCATCTTAACTAAGCTATCTCTTGATGAGCATATTATGTTCATACTCATCACTTAAACCCCACAGGCCTTCATGCATGTTTTAAGACTTCATTCAAACTTATGACCCATAAATACCATCAAACAATGTTATATCTCTTTATGTTAATGATGTATCATTCTTGAGGTCTTAGACATGTATTTTGTAGATCATAAAGTCAACCATTATTAGTATTCATTGGATCTTTACTACCTTATATGCTTTGTCATGCATGTTTCAATATACTCCCATATAACACTTGCTCTTTGAATCCCAATGACTATATGTTAAAGATGACTTACCTCTGGTTACTAAGGTGATAGCTCACACTTTCAAGAGAGATCTTGTACACTCTTTAACCTTTCCTAAAGCAACATCCAACATGCTTATGTAGTCATCTATTATAGCTTTGTAATCGATACTTTGCTCACGATCATATGAGTTGTTTCTCATAGAATTATAGATGGAGAGCTCTCAATGGTTTACTTCTTGAGATCCAATTCACACATTTGTATATGATAAAGGCATCAATTAAAAGGATTAGATTCACCTATGGTTGATCAAGTATTTGTTTTCCTTTATTTTACTTAGTATTATGCCCTAAGCTCCTTTTAGCCATTCTTAAACCTAATTCAAGAGCTAAAATAAAATTAAGAAACTTACATGCCATAAACCCATGATTTTCAAATATTCTATATCTCATTTGAGGTGCTCTCATTCACTTATGGACTAGACCCAACTATATTCTACCCATATCACCTTTTCCATCTTCTTAAGGTGACTTAATTAGGTCTAATTATGTACACAATCAACTTGTTTGCTAGGATAGAGACATATATTGAAGGGATCCTCCTAGAACTTGTTTCACCACCTTGAAAACATCCCATGTCACATGTAAAATCAATTTTAGAAGCATTATAGTTGATATTTCATGAAATTGGCTCTCTTACCTCCTTCTCCTACCCACCATTTTTCTTCCTCTACATAACCAAGCTATTGTCAACCATAACTTTAGGTGTATAAATCCATTATTCATAAAATTTGGGGTCTTCTTATTCACTCCAAGACATAACTTTTCTCAAAATTTCAGAGACTTTCATTGGTGAAATAAAAATTACATGATGCCCTATACCCGGCCCGAGAGCAAGAATTTAGCTATAAAAACCCTAATATGCATCATCAAAAGCCTATAAAAAGATGTTTATACTCCTTATCACCTATGACATATTCCTATTTTACCAATCATGAGAAAAGAGTAAATTTTAGTAGATTGAGGGTTTCTCCCTTACTTCCTGTTAAACCTTCTCATACACATTCCATAAGAACAGTGAAAGCAAACACTAAGGGCATAATTTCACCATAACATCATTGTACAAATGATTAAGCATTGAAATACATATATTTGTCTTAGAATTCATATCATAAACATTCAAAGGACTCACATACATCTTGCATACTTGGTCAAATTTATGTTATGCATCATGTTCTTCATACATTTCTTCATCTTTCAATTAGAACACCATTCCTCCATCTTGTAGTTTTATTTTTTCTCCTTCTGATGATGTTTGACCCTATTCTCTTATGAATAGATTGGAATTTGTTATTTTATTCCCCTTATTTTGTTCTAATCTCCATGATTTGTGAGATATTCTCTCATATGCTTGAGAATAGGAACTAATTTTCTTATTTTGATTTCTTAATACACTATGACCCAATCTAAGAAGTTTTCAACCTCTACTACGTAGACAAGATAACTCATGTCCACCTAACAACTAAAAACTCACTTTTTCACTCTTACATCATGGTAAAAACCCATTACAACATGAAAATTTAAACTTTGACATTTGGAGGGAAAACTAGACTAACAAATAGTAAGTGTTTGCATGCTAGAATAAAGTTGTTTTCAACATGTTCATAACCTTCATGCCTTATGAAGATGCTCCTACATCATTAATTAGTACTTTCTTCACTCAAAAATCTTCTAGATAGTAGTATAATACTGAGACTAAATAATGTCAAAAGTGCATGATTTTGTGTCTACATTTTCCCCCACTTTTTGTTAGTGAGCAAAAATCTCAGAAACATAAAGTAGAGAGAGATGTGTACTGATGTCCATGAAGATTGTAGTAGAAAACATGCTGAAGGACTAGTAAAAGTGTTGAATGACAAAAAGATGATGGAACATGGAAACTATAGAAAAAATGCGCAAAAAAAGTAATGAGAGTGAACCTAGGGCGGAGACGCGTGTGTAGTTGTTGTTACATGTGATGTATATGCATGGTTAGTATGGTGTGTGTTGTTGCAAAGTGGTTTTATTGATGTTGTTGTTGTTGTTTATGCCCCCATTTGACTACTTGTTTCTCATACGGTCGGACCTGCAAGGAGAAAATGATCAAGTATTCAAATATGTATGTGTAAAAACACAATGTAAAAGATGCATGTAAAAGTATGTAAATGTAAATACATAAATGAAAGAGTGTAAATGGAACATGTGCACCTGATCCATGTTGAGAAAGAGAGTGTAGAAGGATATCTTGTACTATGTTTTTTTCGATCTCATGCCACCCTAGCTGAAGAAGTGTAGGGAGAAAGTTGCATTATTCTCCTTCATGTAATTGCTTTCCTTGAATGTGTGTGAAGAGATCTTTGTACGTCCTAGTTTTTGGGCAATCTAACGCCACTGACCGAAGTAGTGTAGGGAGGCACACCCACTATAACCTCCAAGCCTATAACTGCTTCCCAGAATGCTAAGGACAACCATGTCTTATAAAATCCATTGTGTATGGGGTTCATAGATTGGTCTAAACCCACTCGTTGTATATAACTGAACTAAACCGAGTGTAGAATCTCTATGTAGTGTGTAGAAAAACCCCAAATGATGCCCCCTCTTTGGAGGTGCATACTGACATCAGCGATAGGAGAAATGCAGCCCCAAAGAGGGACCAACCGCATGAATGTTGAAACTATGCCCTGCATAGGGGAAGGGAATGTGCTTGGTAGAAACCAAGGTACGCACAAACAAGGATGGCTAGCTAAAGACAAGTGTTAGTATGAAAAAACATGCATATAGAAAAAATGTGTAAAATACCAAACAAAGTAATGTAAACACGCAAGAAGAAAGTTAAGTCACACAAAGCGGGCTGAAAACATGGGACATCACTAACAATGTCACAAGACATGTAAAGGCCATCATGGCCACATATAAAAAAACAAGTGTGCACACAAACATAGGTTAAGGCCGAATACAAAAGAAAACAATAACAAACAATGCAACAAACTAGTATGGAAGAAAATATCCATGCTTAACAAATGTTGCACATGAAGCACCAGTTAACATGTTAGATCAATAACTAGCGTGTCAAAAGTGTGTATAAGCAAGTAATGTAAAGTGTTGTAGACACCCAAAATTGGTCGCAACCCTCTAGGCCCCCTTTGACTAACATACCCCTTTACCATGACCCTCCCACACATTATTATTAATTTAATTACCTATATTAGGTTAATAATTACCTTACCCCTCCGCCTCACCTCTCCATCTCACCATGGACCCATTCCAAGCCCATTTATTAACCTAGACTAAGTCATTTATTTCCTTAACTAACTATGAATTATTCTAAACCTAACTATGACTTCTTCTACACCTCTCCCACCTATTTTCCGCTCCATTTAGTGACAAATAAGACCCCTAGCCTACAATCAAATCTATCTTGACCCATGCCATAAAGGGAAGAAACAAGTTATTTTGAGTAAATTAGACTATTTCTCCCTAAGCGACATTGGTTATTCCTTAGTCGGCATTGGTTAGATAACCGCCATCGGTTCCTTTAAATAAGGAATTCTAATTTCCTAGGTTTCGAGATCTTGGCTCTTGATTTACGGCATTCTTGGCTCTCACACCTGGCATTCAAACAAGATTACGATGACAAACACAACACCAAAGTACTCACACTCTTCAACAATGATCAACTTTTGCACCAGGGCCCTACATCATTCACACAGGGAAGCATTGTGCCTTCATCACTCTTTGCATTAGATCGGGACTTGTTTCTCCTCTAAGTACCTACCACCACCATTGTCTATCAACCTTGATCTCCAAATAAGTGTTTTAATCGGTTGTTGTTAACTTTCATGAGCTTACGGTATTTAATTCTTTTTTTTAAAGATAGCTTCTCTCTCGTATACATCCTACACCCATCTACCCGACAACCTACCCATTTGAACATCTCTGTCCTTCCAACTATCCTTTTCACCCATGTTGTACCTTCACCTAAACCCCAATAGCACATGCTAAGCCTCTCAAACACTCTGTGTAATCACCGAGAACCCCAAACAACCCTATTTTCACCTTGGCACCTAATTGCCCCTACCATGATCAGTTTGCCAATTGATCTAGGATATACCCAACTACCGCGCTAGTTACCCAACCGATATCGGTCTGTGCCGATATTCTTCCCTAAACTAGTAAGCCAATAACCTCCCGACAACCCTCTCAAAACCACCCAAAAATTCACCCGGACCTCAGTGATACCCTCTGCTTTACACTGCAGGCCTTGAAAACCAACTACCCTTTCTAGATCGAGTCTTATATTTATTGTTAGATTAAATCTAGCTTATTGTATTCGTGTGAGAGACCTAAATCATATAATTACAATAGGATTTCCTCTTTCATGTTATTTATCTGCATTAAGTTGTATTTAAACGTGGATTGTGACCTTAGGATGCACTGCCTTCTGAATCTAGCTCTTGCTTTAGGCGAGTCCACCGACCTATATTATTAATGCTATCTTGTGGTCTTGTTTTGTTTCTTAGGTAGTCCTTCCCAGACAAAAAGGAGCTCTTCACAATTAGCTTGATCTTCTACGATGGTGCACAACCTTCTTCTCTCCTCCAGGTATTCCTCATGTACCTAACCTCTTACCTTAAATGTTTTGCTTGTATGTATGCTTCTTATTAGTGAAACATTTTGGCATGCCCTGTGGGATCCTCATTATTTGTGGGTTATTTTCTTTTATTCATATAGGATTGCATTTTGTGCTTGTTTCCTTTCTAAATATTCACTAAATATCTCTTTTGGTAATATTCTCCTTCTTCTATTTTCTCTAAAAGACACCTTTCCTTTAGTGCAAATTAAAATAAACCCTTCTTCATTTCCTCTTGCTTGCATTAGTGAAAGACATACTCTCTTCCTATTCATTATTGCTCTCATCTAACTTGGTTTTTCGATTTGGGCTTGAAACTATTGCATCGCATCCTTATATTCTTGTATTTATCTCACATAGTCTAAATAACAATCCAATATAATGGAGGTCATGACCGGTTGAGGATTGGGAAATTAAGCGTAGTTCACTATTGCACACACTTCTTTTCCAAATCACTTAAACAAATAACACACTTCTTAAACATTCCCCAAATCCCAGGAAGAAGCTATCAAGGATTTAAAACTCATTGATAGTGGGCCCCGACCGGTGTTCGGCGGATTTTCATATTAAAACTCGAAACTCGCATACTAAAAGGTATATTGAGGACTCCCCATTAAAAAAATCCTAAAACCATCCATAGTTGGCTTTTAGGTACCTTGCATCCATTCCCTTCTATATATTCATAGTCAATCCTAAGGCTTAAGCCATTACAACACTAAAATCCGATTCCTAGGATAACATGTTTGTTAGTTTTTACTTGTAGATTTTTGACTTTCTTTCTTGTCTTCTATGATTTGAGGTGTGAGTTCATACTTCATAAATTTTATTTATTTTTCACACTCAGTCATCACAACCAGTTAATTCTGGTTCTCTGAGTGTGTTAGATTAGATTTTTATACACAACCTCTTTCTGGACTTCTTTTGACCAAATCTAACTCAAGAATTTCAAATTTATTCATTTCCACAATGAATCGATATCGAGTCTTTTCATCCAACTAGCACCGGTTCTTTGACTAATATCGAGTCTACTCGTGTTTTTGATTTTCTATCAAAAACAACTAGCTATTTTCACCTACCAAATTCTTTCAAACATCTGTTTCTAAGTTTTTGTCACTTTCACATAGCCTAGGGTACCTATTTTCCAATTTTCATATGGTTTGGACTCGCCAACAGGCACAAGCTCTAATTTTCATGTGAGTTATATACCATTACCTACTACCCCCTCATCACCTTCTATTTCTTCACCAATGGATCCTAATGCACTTGTGATCGTACAGGGTGATGAGGAATTCACTAGATTCCTTGATCACAACACCAAGGCCTTACAACACTACCTTGCTAACTCTTCCACCCGCGACTCATCAAGACAACCTCTTTATGGAATGCCTACTTCTATACCCTCCATTTCTACCACCTCTGTATCACCAAATGGTAATGTAGCTACCCAAAATAATCTAGTGTCAACCAACCTGTCTCACAACTACCCACTTCACAAGTGACCTCTACACCATCGACATCTGTCATCCCCCAACATCTACGGTACAGTACACATACCCACTCATACTCTGTTATGTCATCATTAGCATCTTTTGTACCCATTCCTATGTAGCTACCAGTTGCATCGACATCTTATACCCCTTTCGATTTTGGTGGTTTCTATTCCCCAAACTCTCCCACTGTCGCTTCTGAGGATATTTTCATAAGTTCCTCCCACCTACATCTTACCCCAGACACATCCCATCACCTCCACTTCATACTCAGGGTATTTTCCCTCCTCTTCTACCACTTCTTACATACCTATGCCTCAATTCACGTACTCGACACCACCACATACTGGTATGCCTTATACGACCCACTCATCTTATCGGGACCTTTATACCTCGGGGTGTCCCTCAATTAGATCCCACTATGGATCCCATCAAAATTATGATGGACAAAAATACAGACACTTGAGGCCTTTGTTTCTAGATCTCATAACGTCCTAACCTATGATGAGATTTACAATGAACCCATTCACCCCTCCATACCTATTCATCCCTATCCTGTGCAATGGGAGTTGCCCAAATTTAACCATTTTAATAGTAAGGAGGATCCCCAACAACAAATACATTTGTTTAAGCATGCTTGTTATTTGATAAGCTATGATGATGCCTTACTCCTTTGAACATTTCACATGTCCATGTCGAGACCCGCCTTAAACTGGTATAGTGCTTTTCCCAGGCACTCAATCTTTTCCTTCAACCAATTGGCCCAGACCTTCCTTGATCACTTTTCAATCAATATTTTTAAGAAGGTCTCTATGATGAACTTATATTCTATTCGCTAATATGACGATGAGTCTATCATTGATTTCTTCACACGTTAGCGGGGCCTAATCAATCAACTCTCCTTCTCTCTACCACAAGTATGAACTCATAGATTTGTTTACCAGGGCATGTGTTAGACACATTTCCCCAACTCTTCAAGTTCAAATGTTTCATACGTTTGATGAAGCTTTCACTATGGCTAGGAAGCTTGAAATCCATGCCCTTGAAGAAGAGAAACTTAAATTGCATAACAAGAACATTGCCTTCAAATCCAACGACTCTTCTTCCAAACCACCTAACAACTATTCCAAGTCCAAAGGATCTACCAACGCGTAGTTCGAAGGGCTGCCCCTTCTCATCCATTCGAGCAACCCAAACCTCCCGCCGATCTCTCACTTGTTCAAAATTTCCAATACAAATATGAACAAAGGAGTTACACTCCCATTGGAGAGCCATATTCTTATGTATTGGACAAGTTGTTAAAGGTTAGGGCCATCACTCTTCCTCCTATCAAACCAAAAACTAGTTTTGACCCTTCTCTCCCCACACCATTGGTATAAGGAGAATGATTTTTGTAATTACCACCGTGTGAGAGGCCATAGTGATGGAAATTACAAAACTTTCAAAAACATCATCCAAGGAATGTTAGATAGTGGGGATTTCTTCCTCAACAACCCTAATGCACGACCAATGCAAACTTGGACATTTTCAAGAAAACCATTTCCTAACCACACCCCCTCATCAAATCACATTGGTGAGACATCTAAATATGAAACTAATGTTCATGTGATTCATGCAATCTTCCACTCAACATCTGATTCTTCTATCGAGCATCCTCCTCTAGCATCTATTGAGGAAATTCTCACATGAACTCCCCTAGTCACAAAGGAGCCCACCTTACCAGTTCCTTTACCCATAAAGGAACCCAACTCACCTCTTCCTTTAGCCATAAGGGAACCCTCATTATCAAATTCTATACCCACAAAAGAGCCTCCATCACCTACCTTGCCTTCTCCTCAACCCATAAAGGAGTTAACCTTGCCTACTTCACCCACCTTTCCTTCTCCTCAACCCATAGAAGAGCTAACCTTGTTTACTTCACCCATTTTTCCTCCTCCTCTACCCACAGAGGAGTCTATCTTACCTACCCGCTATATTTTGATACCTCACCAAAGGACCTCACAAATCCCATCGCTCTTCTTAACTCACTTTTACCTACCGAATATGAGGCCAAAACCTTCCTCATCTAACAAACCTCATAGCTCATCACGAGAGATTGACATTAGTGCATCGTCATCTTCATCTAAACCAATTCTCTTGTCTAGTTGATTACATGGAGTATGTTGATTACTCTACCCTTTAGGGGCGCCATAGACTCCTAGTTTCTACCCAAATGTAGATGTTATCCCTGGATACCTCGACCATTTACCCCAGGGTATTAAAAGTAACTAAGCCTATTGCACTTGATCCTATGGTTCTAGCCCCTTCTTCATCAAAGACCCCCTTTCACTTAGGCCTTTATCTCGTACCAAAACCTAACACAACCTTGGGGATCTTAAGACTACCAAGTCTAGCACATCCGTATGTGAAGATAAACTTGTCAACTTCGTCCCCACCCATCACAAAATCTATTCCAACACCTAAAAGGAAGACCCAACCTTTTAGGGCCCGCACTCAGATATCTCCCACACCTTCTCACTCATCTTTTCCTCTACCATCGATTTTAGGCCCACATCCTTTAACCTTGGTTAAATTACCTCTTTATCAAGGCAAACCTAAATTGTGACAACCTACACCCTCGCATTTACCTTTCATTCTTCCCACACCTTCCTCACTACCCTCAACCTCAATCTTGTTAACACCCCCACTTTCACCTTGGCTCACTCGGACACCTCTGACTTCTAAGTCTCCTTTGTCTTACCATGTTGTTCCCCTACCTTTACCTAAGAAGGCACAACCAAAATCCAAACCTTCACTACCTACCAAAAATATAGTTACACCAGCATGACCACTTACCTTGCCCTCCTCACGAAGGTCACCTACATCTTCACATAAGATGACCCTAACTTCTCATTGTGATCCTTTGGAAGGATCTTATTCTAACATCCTTACTTAGTTGTTAGAAACATCAGCCATATCTCTTCCACCCATCAAGCCTTATGACCCTCTCAAACCTAAACCAGTAGGGTTTGACAACATGAAGATTTGTGCTTATCATCACTCACTAAGGCATGATGTTGAGAGTTATAAGGCTCTCAAAAAAATTATCCTTCAGCTTTACGATTCCGATGGTCTCTTCGAACAAGATGATCTATTGGAGGAGGATTATATTCTTTCTTTTCCCGGTGCCACACAACCCTCTTTTCCTCTTCCTATCTTCAAAATTAACATGGTGCGTGTAGCCACTCGGTCACACCACATAAAAGACAAAGGAAAGGAAAAAGCTAGTAATCCATCTAGTTCACCTTCACCTAGCATTTCACCTATGCCTCCCCAAGATAACCATCCTTGGAATGACATCCCCACTTCTTACAGGGTTACCCATCACTCGATGTTTAAACAACATCACCAATCCCCGTTGAAGATGTCCTTATTTGACTTACTCCAAACTTCGATTCTCATCGTCAGGCCCTCATTGAGGTCTGTGATGCATCGAGTACCACCCAACAACACTTCACCTATCGATGCCCTCATTTCTCCTCATCATATTGCTTCCATCAATTTCTCCAAATCAGATATTTCCCCTTCACATCCCGATGATCCGATCCGCTCTTTTCATCTCCGCCTACATCAATGATATTCATGTTAAATGCATCATGATTGATGGGGGTGCTATCATCAACATCATCTCCTCTCATGCCTACGAACAAATGGGCATACCCACTAATTACATGTCTAGAACCATGTCATGCTTTAATCCTTTAATGATGCCATGACCACTACCCTTGCATTATTGTCCTCCACATTCGCATGGGTTCCCACACCATTCTTAAACTCTTCCATGTTCTCAAAGGAGAGTTCCAATATAACAAGTTGTTAGGCCATCCCTGGATTTGCGCCATGGCTTGTGCACCTTCCACCCTTCATCATTTCCTCAAGTTTAAGTATGAAGGGGAAACTTACACCATTCGGGTAGATCCCCCCCCTTCAAAACCTGCAATATGCTTTACCATCCTAATGATGTCCTGATCCCAATTAAGGAAGCTACCACATCGACCACATTGACCACATCTACCACTTATACCACTTTACCTTCCTTATCTAGCCCACCTACTGACACTCCTATTTCATCTTCTACTGATGCCCCATATTCTTAGGCTTCAG
Source organism: Taxus wallichiana var. yunnanensis (assembly GCA_018340775.1). Taxonomy (NCBI): domain Eukaryota; kingdom Viridiplantae; phylum Streptophyta; class Pinopsida; order Cupressales; family Taxaceae; genus Taxus; species Taxus wallichiana. The sequence goes on along the minus strand of CM031242.1, from coordinate 975,850,227 downwards.
ATAGCTCATCAATACCGGCTACCCAAGTACCAACCACATACCCCTTGGTAGGCATTTTTCAATGCCTTTAACTTGGAGAATACCACCTCCTTAACATTGATGCATTCCTTACGCCTCAAGAGTATGGAAAACTATACCAACACTTGTGTTACAACCATCATATAGGAGGGTCATAACCTACTGAACCTCCTCACCTTTTCACCAACCTAACTTATGGGGGCCTTGACATGGCCTCTTATTCTATTGAACCTCCCTTCCAAACCAGACCTTTTTCATAAGATTTCTGCTCCCTCACCAAACACAGCTTCACACTCATTTTTCTTCACCATTACACTTGAAAATGATTCAACTTTGGCCATTACGAGAAAGGTCGTCACGCCATCGTACCATGCACCACTAAGAAACACAAGGAATGTTGTGGTCTTGGATTTCCTTCGCAGCCTCCTCCTAAGAAGGCTCACTTCACCCTTATTGAAGACGAAAAACCTTAACCCCCTTCATCACTTATCACGCCACCTTCTCCCATTTGAATCTATAGATCCCAAATCCATTCCACCTAACATTTTTTTTGAACACCATCTCCTTGGGACCTCTGACCTATCAACGTGATGGTGAGGTTCCTTCTCCCCTTCTTCTTTTGTATCCTCGACATATTGGATGATGATACACCTATAAATGTTGTTTAATGTTAGGATGATGACTCTATTCTGACCTATTTAGGTGCAAAGAATTCTTATATTAAAAGGTCTTTACCCTCTGACACATAAACCATGCTAAATGAATCTACCATAGAAATCAACATTCACACTCAGGATGACCCATGAATTCTAAAGATAGGCCAATCTTTAGACTCCACGAGAACAAAAATCTTTCACTTCTTTCCTTCGTGATCATAACAAAGCATTTTCTTGGTCCTATAGCGATATGCCAGGTATTGACCCTAATATCATGCTTTATAATATCATAACTATCCCCGACTCCAAAGCTATGAAATAAAATCTACGAAAAATGCACCCTCACATTGTTCTTCTTGTGAAAGAAGAACTTCAACACCTTTTCTCTATTTCCTTCATCCTACCCATTGAATATCCACAATGGATCTCTAACATTGTTCTTGTCATGAAAGCGATCGGGATTTCGTATTTGTATTGAATTTCGAGACCTCAACCTTATATGTCCAAAGATGAATTTCCTCTACCAAGTATTAACCAATTAGTTGATCTTACAGGACCCGACCATGAGATGCTATCTCTTATGGATGGGTTTTCAGGTTATAATCAAATATTGGGCGCTTTTGAAAATCAACATAAAAGCGCCTTCATAACCCTCTTGGGACCTTTATCGCGTCAAGCCCTTTGGCTTGAAAATGCTTGATACCTACCTCACCACACTATGATTTACATCTTCCATGAGATCATGCATGACATTTTGGAAGACTATGTTGACTATATTCTTGGTAAGTCCAAGCGTCCACGCCGAACACTTGGCTTCTTTGACCACCTTATCCAATATTTTGTTTGACTTTAACCAAAGAAGTGAATTTTTGTAGTTCTCTCAGGTAAGCTCCTTGGTTTCATCGTCTCTTTGCGGGGTATCGAAGTTGTGTTAGGAATAAATTGTTCACATGTGGTGATTATATTATTACTACGGTGATTAGTAAATTAGTAGTTTGTTAGTATGGTTGGTTATATTGATATTTGGGTTGTTTGTAATGTTGTTAGTAATATTGTTGTGGTTATAAAAATATTACATAGATAGTTCACAAGAATATTTAGAGGGGTAATTTGTTATAACAGCCTCCTTAAATATAGGAGTTGCATCCCTATATAATTATATGTTGTTTACAAAATTAATCAACGAAGTATTTTTCTATATTTTTTTGTGCATTCGGAACCAAATTCAAGATTTGGTATCGGAGTGACTATGAGATCTTGAGCATTATGAGGGCAGATCCTTTGTGATTCATGGTTGCCCGTAAATGGTTTCTTCTTGTACATAAGTTTTATTGTTTATAGAATCAACCATTTTTCGAGATCTGTTTATTATCAGTCATGTCACATATGTGTATTAGGATTTAAAGAGATTACATTTGTAGATATTTTTATATGACACGGAGTGGCATAATTCAAGATATAAATAAAGCTTTCATCCTCACTATGCATCGTATTGTTGCATTGAGATGCTTTGATTCCTTACATCATTGATAGTGTTATAGGCATAGACACTAAAGATATTGTCTTGGTTCGAAGCATTTAGCGAGATCTCAATTGATGTTTGGCATATTGTCTCGGGATTTTATCGAACAACAAAGAGAAAGCGTAGTAGTCAAGGAGGAATACTTCATCATTATTAGAAAAGAATGTTTATTCTCAACGTCTTATTCTCCATATCCGTGTTGATTGTATCTTTAATTTCTCGTGGATATTGTCATCTCTCCACCGAGAGCCTTGTTGGCACAACCAACATGACATTGAAGGTAACGATTAGCTTGCAATGGTAAACTATTAATAGTTTGGATATATAGATCGATTGGTCACTTTCCTACATGCATGATCGATCCATCCACCAAATAATTCTTCCATCTTGTCTTCACTTTCAACGGATCAATTACTCTCACGACAGGCGTAAGAGTAAAAATATGTTGTACATGTTATTAAATTTTCATTGAGTCAATTAGGTATCGTTGTTTAGTTTGTGTAGTTTGAAAAATAATATTTTATTTATCTTGTCATTAGAATTATATTAAAGTCCTTTTAAATTTCTTTGTGTAGGTAGTCGAGTTTAGGAAATTTTATATTTAATGTTGTTTGGTCATAGGGTCAAGGGGAGAGGAGCCAATCATGGTGCATTACCCAGTAGTGGTGAGGGTAGTGGGAGTATTTGCTGTCAGCTTTTGCACAGTAAAATATTAATAATGGAATGAATATTATCCTATAAATGTACAAAGTATCCTCAAAACTGATGTGTCTGTCACTTTTCATGTACAGCCATGAATCTGTCAACAGTAGAATAGTCAGTGTGGCTTTTAAACATATAATAACATATATTACACTTCAAAAATTGCCAGATTTAAAGTCAACATGTTTTTAATACAAGGATATATTATTGTATTTCATCCCTATACAAAATAGATATGACATCATCATATCAATTTGATGTCAAATTTCACATAATTTAAGTTCCCTGTTTACTATGTAAAAGGTCTTGTCATTCACACACTTTAGGCCAGGTTCTCACAAGCAGCAGTCCAAAGTGCACCATTTTCAGATACAAGTTGTCTTTCAAGCATTAACTTTGTCACCATTTTCCATCCCAGCTACTCCCATAAATTATGTACCTGCATATTTTGATCAAATGTGAGGCTCAAGAAACAAACATTGAATTGAAATGAGCAATCAAATCAAATTGAACTTCACATATGAGTATTGAAATAAAATATCATAAATCTTGATCCACCCCTATCAGTTTCACCCAATCAAAAACAAGCACAAGGATCAACCAATTTTACCCAATCAAAAAAAAGCACAGGGATCACTCAACTACAACACTTTCCATATCTCCTATAAATCTAGTTCCTCAACTGCTGTGAAATTTTATTCAGTTAGAGCTATTTTGCTAGTGCATGACAATTACAGTTCCAAGCTGCCATAATCAACTGTTATTCCACATCATAGTGCCACATACAGTAAGTTCTTAACTCTGTTCTTATATTGATGCACATTCATTTAATTTTAATTTTTTTTTATTGTCCACCTGCATATGGGAAAAAACCTGATGATCCCAAAAATCTGTCAAAAGAAGCGCTTGAGATTTCTGTACAGCCCAATCTACTTTGCAAACTAATTCATGTAAGATGTATATTAACAAGTAATTCCAGTCTAAATTAATGAAAACTGTATTTCACATTTATACAGTCAAAGTATGTATCCCCTTGCTGGTGCATACTTTATGCTGCCTTTTCATGTAGACGTATATTAATAAGTTATTCCAGTCTAAATTAATTAAATCTGCCTTTTCATATTTACGAGTAGATGTATGTTCCACTTGCTGGTGCATACTTTATGCTGCCTTTTCATGTAACATGTATATTAATAAGTAATTCCAGACTAAATACATGAAATCTGTATTTCATATTTACAAGAAGCTGTATGTTCTGTAGACGTATATTTACAAGAAATTCCAGGCTAAATTACGGAAAGGCTCTATGGCAGGGGAGGCAGTCATGGTGCACCCACACTTTGGCGGATTATAGTGGACATTAAAAAAAACATGGTAATCACAAAAATCCGTCAAAAGAAGCGCACGAGAATTCTCTACAGCCCCATCTCCTTTGCCAACACATTTGACACGCAGATCACCGTACACATGAACTGGAGTGTGAGGTGTCTCAAATTCCGAATTTTCATGGTGCGTACCAGTAGCTGTTAGTAGAACCCCCCACAGTTTACTGTATTCACTGCCACTTATCACTAAAACAATCACTGTTTCCGAGGACAGCGAAATCCACACATAGGTATATGGTAGTAATAAACAACCAGTAATTTTCATGTAGATGTTTATTAACAAGTAATTCCAGACTAAATTAATGAAACCTGTATTTCATATTTACAAGCAGCCGTGTGTTCTGTAGACGTATTTTTACAAGAAATTCCAGGTTGAATTACGGAAAGGCTCTGTATTTGCAAATAGATATATAAGAAATATACATCTACTTGTAAAGATACATCTACAGAATACACATCTGGATCTAAATATACATCTACAGAATATACAACGACAAAAAAGGCAGCATAAATAATACAGCTACGTGAAAATGAAGCATAAAATATACAACTACATGAAAAGGCAGCATAAAATATCTGTGTAACATGTAATTTTTTGTAAGCATATATATATACATATTTCTTCAATTTAGCCTGGAATTACTTGTAAATATAAATCTAATAGTACACATACATCTGCAGGTTTCATTACTTTAGACTGGAATTACTTGTTGATATACATCTTACATGAATTAGTTTGCAAAGTAGATTGGGCTGTAGAGAATTACTTGGCCAGCATAAAGTATACAGTTTCAATAATTTAGCTCACAATTACTTTTGAATATTCATCTACATTTAGAGGCAGCATAAAGTATACAGTTTCATTAATTTAGCTCAGAATTACTTGTGAATATTCATCTACCTTTGATTTTTGAAGTATCCATTGCTCAGAACATAGGCACTCATATCAAATGGCTGCACTTGAGAATTACGTTTGATGATTCAATATGCTGAATATCTCATTGTTGTAAGTTACATCGGTTTGTTGAATTTAACTATATTAGCAGGTTTTTATTGACATCATGAGGAGAAGGCAGCTTCCAAAAAGAGTAAGACCTGCATGTGCCAAAATTAGGGGAGCAAGATTTCCGCCAAGTGACGAACGTGAAGAAGAGGCTATCAATACCCCACCTCAAGATGCCAATGACACACCACATGAAGAAGTAAATGTCCAAGCAATAAGAGTGAGCCCTTCAACACAAAATGTGTCAAAGCCAAGATCTGATTGGAACAAGTCTGATATGAATAATGCCATGAAAGATGTTGAAGATTATGGATACTCTACACGCGCTGCTGCAAAAAAATGGGGTATACCAGCAACCACCCTTACTTCATGGCTAATGGGCATTACCACCACTAAAAGAAAGGGTCCACCAACAATTCTAACAGAAGAAGAAGAGATGGAGATAGTGAGTTGGTGTCATGAAATGGCTGACATGGGACATGGGTTAGAAATAATACAACTTAAGACATGTGTGGCACAAATCTGCGAAACAAGGTCTAACCCATTCACGGATGGTTTTCCGGGTAAGTCATGGTGGGCAGGTTTTAAAAAAAGACACCCGGATCTAACATTAAGGACAGCTGAAGGGCTTGATAAGGATCGAGCAGTGTGTTTGAGGCCATCAATTGTCAGTTCCTTCTACATTAATTTGTCTAAAGCTTATGAGGCCAACCCATATGGACCAAACCGAATATGGAATTGTGATGAAACTGGATTACAAGCTGGAGGAAACTGTGGTATGAGAGTGCTTGCTAAAAGGGGTAGTAGGAGTGTGCCATATATCATCCCAAAAGCGAGAGAGAATGGATTACCATTTTGTGTTGTGTAAATGCTTTCTTTGGACAAAGTATTCCGGATTCTATCTTTTAAGGGGAAGAGCCATTTAGAAAATTATATTGCGGGTTGCATGAGCACGGAGCTTGCATGGCAACACAATCACATGCATGGATGACAAAAGATTTATTCATGAATTGGTTACATCACTTTGCATCATCTATACCTAAGTGGAGTGTCTCCTACCAATAGGCATTTACTAATTTTTGATGGCCATGGTTCACATGTTGCTTTGGGGACAATTCAAGCCGGAGTTTGGGGATTGATTTATTAACATTGCTTGCACACACCTCTCATAAATTACAGCCATTGGATGTGAGTGTCTTTGCTCCATTCAAAACATACTTCAAGGAGGAGAGACGCAAATGGATAGTTGCAAACCATGGGATAGATGTGAAAAGGGCTGAATTAGCAGAATTAGGGAGCAAAGCATTCAGAATGGCTCTTACACCTAGCAACATTAAATCAGGATTCAAAAGAACAGGGGATATGGCCTCTTAATCCCAATGCCTTGGATGAAGACATGGCACCAAGCGGAACATTTGACAATTGTTTCGAAAATTACACTGAGTAACAATCAATGGTAAATGTCATTAAAGTAACACACAGAAGCCAATAACCCAATCTACAAGTAGAAAAGAGAAATACGCAATAGTTTCTATCACTGCCTCAATGAGGGTAAAAACCTCACCTACTGGAAGCACATGGACTGAAGATATTCAAACAGAATCAAACAATTGCCAAACTAAAAAATGTGTTGAGTTCGAGTTAAGACTTTCCACGCAAGAATAGCAATAAAATATAAAAAGGCACTAGTTAACAGTCTTTTGATAGTGCACTAAATAAAATGTGTTGTCATGAATGACAGGAATCACACAGAAATACCTAAAATATTGAACTCTAAAACCAAATTGAATAAAAGAATACTCATGGAAGACCATGTGAATAGACCTTCATGGCCGTAAAGAATTGCATTTCCAATATAAGGGTTGCATACAAACATACAAGTTGCATACTTTCAGCCATATTGCAATTGAGGAATTTGCCTCCACACTTTTCTAATGATGCCCAATCCACATGGACGAGTTCTGAGTTCAGATTAACCATTTCCACACAACAATAGCAATAGAATACAAAAGAACCTAATTACACAATCTTCTAATAATGTAGTTAATTAAATTTGTTGTTACGAATGATGGTGGGCATAACATAGAGATTAAACTACAGATGGTAAAATGTTGAACTCTAAAACCAAATTAAAGAACAGGCTAATCAAGCAAGAACCATGTGAATAGACCATGATGGCCATAAAGAATGCATATATTTTCCAATAAGAAAAAGAGTTGCATATTGACATCCACACATTGCTCGTAAATTTCAGATCATTTAGTAAGTGGAAAAAAAGAATCTATGTCTGCTGGTAAAACATGGTACAAGTATTGACAACAAAAAATAAAAATAGACCAATCCTCAGTGGAAAAGTTACATCAGCTGATTTCATCATGATGCATCTACTTCAGAGGAGCATATGACAGGAGCATAAATCAACATGATGCATGCACTTCAGAAGGCACAAGACAGGAGCATAAATCTCAGGTGGTCAGTGTAAACACCCACACACAAAAATCTCAGGCCGAAACATTAGGCAGCTTTGTTGTTAAACTTACCATATCCCTATGCGTGGATTTCACAGTTGTCGAAAACAGCGAAGGAGATGGGGCTGTAGAGAATTCTCACGCGCTTCTTTTGACAGATTTTTGTGATGACGTGGTGATTTTAAATGTTCAGTTTAGTGTCCCAAAGTTTGGGTGCACCGGGACTGGATCCCCTCTCATACAGTAATGTCTTTAAAAGAATGGAAGCGTCCGTGTACATAGCTACAACAATGGAAACGTGAGAGCAAAAATCACACTTTGAGCACGCTCAGTTGAGCACAATCGAATGCTACAACGATACAATGATACAATACTCACGCGCTTAGTTTGACATATTTTTATATAAATTCAACCTGCACAAAGATTCAACTCTCACGCACTTCGTTTGACACATTTTGTGGATCACCCAGCTGTTTTTTAATGTTCAGTATATTGTAATTTTCAGAAACAATAGGAGTTTAAGTCTTTGCGAGAAGGAATCACGTAACTAGGAAGACATATAACATCATCTACCAGTACAGAAGAAGTAATAGTAATTGTTTCTATCACTGCCTCAGTGAGGGTTAAAACCTCACCTAATAGAACCGAATCGACTGTTAATATTCGAAGAGAATCAAACAATTTCCAAGCTCTTTTGATGTGTTGATAAACACATTTGAAGGAATGTGTCTGCATCTGCGTGGATCATTCTCCGTCAACCGAACGAGCTCCTCCCCACCACTGCAAGACGCGTACAGAAAAAACAGTCAGTTTCTCATATGTAAAACCACCAAATCAAATTGAAATTCACTTTAAAACGACTAAGGAGGGTCTGTCTAAAAGAAGTAAATGAGACAGAACAGAACCGAACGAAACCTGTCATGAAGCATCCACGGCAAGATTGAAGATGGCAGATCAGAAGGATTGTCTTTGAAACACTGAGTTATTGCTGAAGAAAGAAGTCGCAAGTTTGAGTCGCTCCCAACGCCGTAGCCGTAAGCATGAACACGTTTGTGCTGTTGAAAATTATCACGCCACAACTGTAAACACTCCCCTCCTGGTCCGATGGCTTCCAAAGTCATGGTGCGAGCTTTGCTGGTTCGAGCGGTATACGGTGTGGGTGCTGGAGGCGGTTTGGGAGTAGGTGGCGCCATATTGAGCAGTGCAATGAATCCGCGCGGAGGGAGTCATCAATCCGTTTGCTTCCCTGACACGGCGCCAAAAACATTTACTACGACCATATCCCTATGCCTGGATTTCGCTGTCCTCAGTGTACAGTCCGTTAATGCGCCTTAAATGGCATCAAAAATCTCAACCGGTGGGGGTTTACATGCACCGGATTTGGTCAAGCGCGGGAAAACACGAATTTTTGGACACCTCACATTCCAGCTCAGGCGTACGGACGTCCACGTGTCTGTTGAGCTGGCAAATGACATGGACGTGTAGAGAATTTGCGCGCGCTTCTTTTGACGGATTTTTGTGATTCGTCTGGTTGTTGTGCTGTTGCGAATAGTCACCCAAAGTTAGGGTGCACCGTGGTGCTCCTCCCATATTTTGGTGGATTCACAAAAATTGTTTACAAGTGTCACTTAAGACTTATTGTCCTTTTTGTCTAGTCAATAAGTCCAAGTTAGTGGTCAAAATTTGTTGTCACGTGCAGTCTAAATTGTCATTTTCTTGTCAAAGTGTCTAAAAATTCATTTAACTTGGTGAAGCTTATTGAGTGTTAATTAGTTTTTATTATTATTTTGTTTGATTTTATCACATAGCATATGCGATTAAATCATGTAGTATGTCAAAAGTGTATATGTGTTATTAAAAAGGAGAGTAATAAATTGGAATTATACCTCGAGTCTTTTTATGTTGTCTAGTATAATAAAAAGAGTCTTGTTTGAATGTTTTGAGTCAAGAAAAGGATTTTGCGTTATAATTGTAGTCAAGTGTTTATTATCGTCTACAATTTCAAACTATTATCATTGTAAAAGTCAAATAGGTGATTTTAGGTTATTGTTATCATGGTGTCAAGTCTTGTCAAATTCTTAAAAACTATTTTTTGGCCTCGGGGAAGCATTTTTAGTGTTACCCGACGTCGAAAAATAATTTGTTTCACATTGCGGGAGGGATACTATATAATAAACAATGTGGAAACAGTTGAGCAACATAGATTTATCCAACTGAGTTAGCAACACATTCAATGGAGGATGGAGGCTAGAGGGCAGACAATGACCTCTTGTCAGTCACCAATGAACGGGCCGCACAGAGCTATGGTGGCATTTTGTGGTGTGAGTTTTCTTTCAATTGTGTGCTTTAGTTTCATAGTACCTATTTTACAATTTGTTCATGGTTCCAATTTCTAGTGTGCAGTGTTCAGTTGTGTGATGTCGATTTCAACTTTTCATATTTTCAGTGTGGTGTGCAAAATAAGAACAGATGTGGTATGTTCTTGTTCACTTGTGTATGTGAGTATTCCTATTCCCCATGTAATAACATAGTGAAGAACAAATAGCACAAAGAAACGCAACATCATGAGTCTTGAAGAGGTTGAACAGTCATATGTGTTCTTGTTCATACCTAGGTTTGTGGTTAGCCTTTGGAAAACCATTGAAGGCTATTAAGATGTGTTCCTGCTTGAGTTCCCACACTACTAGGTCATACGTGTTCCCTAGAGTGACTGGTTGATAAGCAGATGATTCTTGAGGGTGTTCCCATCCTTGTCGATTAGATGTGTTCTCGATAGCATATGGTTAATAAGAAGTTGATGTGTTCCTTCTTCTACCTTCAGTTTGAGTGTTGTACCAAGATCACGAGCAAGCATGTAACACACCAAAATTACCAACACAAGGACAACACAGTGGAATACAGGATAATTTTTTTGACTTACTTGAAGATAATACGACACTACACAAGTTCTCTAGGGAATACAATCAACTAAAGACCTGCTTTCCACAACACGGACCCACATTGGTTACAGATAAACATGAGGCACACAATTAGGACACAATGGTTCCTCTAAAGTATGCAATTTTACAACAAGGTTTTCCCACAGAAGGTTTCTTTAGATTCCTGTTTTAGCTGTAAGTGTTTTTACATTCTTTACTTTTCGCAGAGGAATCACGATAGGAGAATCTGAAAGTCATGTCTCCTTTGAAGAATTTTCCCCTACCTTGATAATGTTAAAATACAGTGTAAACCAATTATAGAATAGCAAGAGGTTACTTCATTTACTTGATTAACTTATTCATTTGTGAGGAGGCAGTTAATTTCTCAAGGCTCTTAACTTTATCAATCTGTTTTCGTTGTGCTTTTGAACATATATGTTTTACCTTTTCAAGCGGTCAATTTTATTTTATTCCAGTACATGACCGTCTAACTCTTGGATTCATCATTAAGATCTTATTAGTTATTAATAAGATTTCATTGGGGTCAAGAGTCTAATCAGAAAAATTAAAGGTTTCACTTGGGCTTCACTTGAAGAGATAGAAATAAGTATACTGTTTACATTTTCAACGGGTAAGACAGATCGAAGAGTTTCTTAGGCAAGTTCCTTCTATTTATTATAATCTTATTATCTTCCAAGAATTCAATCATTGATTTCACCTTAAGGCCGTTCTGAGGGTTTACCACAATAAGAGATTGTTGATTAGTTTACGCGGGATCACAAGGTATATTTGTTTCTCTTGTTTTCTTTTTGCTAGGTTCAAAAACATAGTCCTCTACCAAACGACACAAGACCAAGGTAACTAGAGCAATGCAAGATGATTCAAGTTTGGATAATTAGAATTAGGTTTGACAATTCAAGGATAAATCATATTCTGAAAAGTGAAAATTCAACAAAGGATACGCATGTCAAAACAAGTTCATTTAATCTTATTGACGATAATATTTCTCAAATTGACTTTCAAACGATAACAACAACCTCCATGAGAACAATACAAAATTATAACACAATGCCTTCTAGATAGTCTCCACAATTTCCATACCAATGATGTAAAGCAAAAGAAAAACATTCGTACAACAGCAGTTCCTAAGAAGGATGGAATCCACTTTCTACACGTGTTTCTTTTTCTCTCTCTTTTTTTTTTTTTTTTCTACTCAGGAAATCCTCCTGCACATTTGTTAGCACAGGTCAGTTCGCAAGAACTGAGCACGATAAAAGCTATAACATTAAGACAATATGTTGTTATCTAACTGTTTCAAGGAAGGAGAAAAACACCGTTGATTATGAAAAATAATCTAAGAGTCTAAACAAGAGCAATTAAAGAGTTGTCCAATAGCATAAAATGTCTGAATAAAAGGGGACGACACAACTCTATTTAATTATCATTTTCTCATTGGAGCAGTTAATAAACATCATAGTGAATTTCACTCATATCACAATAATGACCGTCATTTTAACAAGATAACATTTCGAAACAAAAACAATTACAAGAAGAGAATTAATTTCAAACGTGATATGTCCCTATTTGTTTAAGTTAGTTCACCAAGCCAAGGACTCACTATGTCATTGGAAGATCCCAAACAATCAATCGACATGAGAACATCTAAACCAACATGACTTATTAATATTAAGATGATGTGCCTATAACAGTTAATTTTATGTCAGCACAGAATAAATAAATTGGAAAGAAAAGGGATGAGACGCACAAATGACCCCGTATGGGCCACGTCCTATTCTAACAATCCTTCTATTAAACTTTCTTCTAATCAAGAGAATGTCTTAAGAAAAAGGACAAACTTTGACAAGACCAAACATAACCATTATAAATCTTACAGGAGGGTTACTCAATCATTCACAAGAACACAACACAGGATACATAGCTTCCAAAGGATCTATCGTCAACAACAAGTCAACTTTAACCTTTTTGGTCAACACATAACCATTCTACTACAATGACAGCAAGGAGGTCGTATCACAACGATCATCACAAAAACCAGTCAACCAATGAGTTTCCAAACACACCAAACTCTAAGTCACAGGAGAATGAAATTTAAGCATCTTTACGGAGCAAAATGTAGAGTAATTACTTACGCATAAAACCAACATCCCAATTTTAAGATTTGAAAACTTCCTCACTAATGATCAAGTAGCTCTCGTATCCTCCAACATGTGTGAAACAAAATCAAGGTAAGAAAGAGTATTTCCTCTAACATTTTAAGCTATCCAAAAGAAATGTGAGTATCGTCAAAAGAAAACATTCCATAGGTTCAGCTACATTCCTCAAAACATACAACAGTCACCAAGGAAGAGAAGGTGGTTCCAAAGACAACAATCTCCAAACGGTGAACATGAATTGATATCAATTATGAAAATCAAACATGACACTCGAAGAATAAAAGTATTTCTTTGGGCGATTCAAACAAGTAACAAAAGCAACTAACCTAGTTGAGAGTAATATCAACTTGGCTCAATTCGATAATCAATCAAGCTAAGCACACACCAAGCCAACCGGGAAGGGTTACTAGAAACTAAAACAACTAAAAGAAAAGAATAGAGACAGGAAAAGCATCATTCACCTATACACAATGCACTTGCAGTGCTCAATCCCTAATTCGCAAATACTCGGCATAACCCAGAACTAAAGATCTCGAACCGAAACAAGAATAAGAACAAAACAGGAACTGTAAGGTTGAGTCCAACAACAATGTTTGATAAATCATTCAAATCGTGAGACCAACACCTAAAACTCGAGAATTTTCATTACAAGACCCCCGCCTCTTTTGTTTTATTAGTCTTAAGAACAAAGTTCACCCAAATAATATTTATTAAAACCCAGAAAACAATATAAGGGCTTCAACCAACGCAATCATTTCTAACGCCAAAACAAGTACAAACTAGCCAGGAAAGTGGAAACCAAACAGTATACCATCACACGAGACATTAATATGAAGAGTAGGGTTATTTAGTGATTCAATTAAATAACAGCATAAGAATTAATGGTATAGAGAATATCGTGCCTGATTAAGCTCCTGGATCGATAACAAGATGGACGGGGCCTGCAACAGCAACCGAAGCCTAAATCCATTTCTTCAAGCTCGTTGGGCGCCCAAACATCGAACATCTTCATGTTGGCACAGGTAGGAGTTCACAGCCAGGGTGGGTGGTCTAAAATGCTTGCCATCATTCTCCCAACACCGCTCCAAGATCAGCCCTAGAACTCCTGTAGGCCCCATTTTGGCAATTGAACTTAATCCTTCGTCATACATCCAAACACCTCCACCATCTCCATATGCATCTGATTGTTTCTAATTTGGACCTCCTAACCTTGGTGCTCTCATATTAGGAGCAGCCCTAGTTTGAGACAAAGCAAAAGAAGATGGCTTTAAAACCAAAAACAATCTCTTGGTACAGACTCCATATCCATAAAACAGTCCCTAGACTTAGCATCCTCAATTAAGGCTGACCAGTCACTAGATTGCTTCAATGCAGCTGCTTTGCGAGCTCGTGCCAGTGCCACATTCATGCGGCGAATAACATCTACAAGGCCAACCCCATGATTTGAAGCTTGGACACAAAATATACTGATTACATCACACTCCTGGCTCTGAAGGCATCTACCATAATGATAAATAAACCTTTTCCTTCATCAGATCTGAGGACAGCATCAAACTCTCGGTGCAAACATTTCAGCTGTAGCTTGAAAGTGTGATAATTCCATCAGCACCCTTTATGCCTGCCAACATAGTGACTCGTAGAAGATGCTCATATAGTTGCAAGGCAAATTGTGCTTCACGAATACTCTGATATGAAACAGATCCGCCCCTATCAGATTCTCTTCCATGAGTTACATCCTACAACAAGTAAGATCTCAATAGAGACTCTTTGTAAATAAATTTCATCAGGCCTGTTGGTAACACCCTCACTGTCACGAATCGGTTTTGGAGAAACGACTCAGTGCAAGCTCTGGATCTGAGGAATATCCTGCTACCTTCATCTCCCAAGACATTTTCTTCAACATTGCATAGATCTTCTGTGCCTGTGGGTGTGATCTGTCACCAATACAAAAAGCATGCGCCATTTTATTGGCTTTAAACTAACTACACCAAGCTTTTTTTTTTTTTTTAATTCCTCTATCCTTCATCGACCTCCTACAAGCTCTCTTGCAAGCAAACTGTGCTTCAAGATTATTCCGATATGAAACAAATCCACCTCGATGAGATCCTCTTCCATGAGTAACATCATGGAACAAGCAAGATCTCAGTAGAGGATCTCTGTAATAAATTTCATCGGGTCTCCTGGTAACACTCAAACTGTCACTTAATCGATTTTGATGAAAATATCTTGAAGGAGAAATCCCGAATTGAGGATGCAGTCGAAATAAAATAGATAACAACATATCTGGACAGTCTGCCTGTTGGAAACGCTCCAAAAACGGCCTGAATACAGCCAAGCTTGATAGGCCAACAGGAACGAGCCAAAGTGTGACCGAAGTCACCAGAATCGGACACAAGGAGGTAGATACTCATCTACGGGCAGAGTGGAAAATGTGAAACGGCCAAGGCGGTTTGTGCTTCGTGAATATTCTGATAAAGAACAGATCCGCCTTGAAGGAGAATCCCAAATCTGAGGATGCATCTGGTACTGAACAGATACAACATAGATGGACAACCCGCTTGCTGGAAGCGCCCAAAACGGCTTCCACTACATCGAAACACACCTGCCGCCTGGCTACTTACTGTGCAGGTCGTTTGTTGTGGTTTCCCGACTCGAACACACCTCGTGGCACCCAGAGAAAGTTGAGGTAATGCGCCTGCGACTGAAGCTTCATCTAAAACCGCCATATCAAACCCACGCGGCCAGACCGAAAGAAAACCGTGGGCAAACTAAACAATCCTCCTTGTTCACGCGGCCGGGGAAGACAGAAAAGGACGCGCCCAGGAGGAACGGAAGGAGACGTCTCATACACGCCTGCTACACTGGCTTGTAGCTTCATCTCACCATCATGTCAGACCCATGCGCATTGAATAGAGGATCAGAAAGAGATCATGGCAAGGAAAACGGGGCTCCTCCCACTGTCACACGCCACCCAGGAGATTACAGACATTTAAGAACGAGAAAAGTAAATTGCAACGAGGCACTACAAAGCACGAGCGACACCTGCAGAGGAAGTGTGAAATTTCTATTGCTACCATGTAAACACTAAAGGATGGGGAATGTTAGGAATATAGTGTTCACGTGTGGTGATTATATTATTACTACAGTGATTAGTAAATTAGTAGTTTATTAGTATGGTTGGTTATATTGATATTTGGGTCATTTGTAATGTTGTTAGTAATATTGTTGTGGTTATAACAATATTACGTAGATAGTTCATGAGAATATTTAGAGGGGTAATTTGTTATAGCATCCTCCTTAATATAGGAGTTGCATCCCTATATAATTGTATGTTGTTTACAGAATTAATTAATGAAGTATTAATCTATATTTTTCTATGCATTACGAACCAAATTTAAGAAGTTGATCTGCTTAAGGTCAATGCAATTCTTGACATGCCTCCACCTACTAACCTTCGTCGACTTTGTAGCTTGTAAGGAAAATTATCATCCATTTGGCGCTTCATATCCCAACTTTTGGATAGGTGCAACCATTTCACCACCTCCTTAAAAAGGATGTTTCTTTCCATTATAATGATGAGTTTCACAAAGCCTTTGGCGCATTGAAGAACTACCTTCTTCACCACACCGTGTTCATTCCTCCCAGAGATGATCAACCTTTTTACCTTTACATTTTTGCTACATCGACCATATGTAGACACCAATTTTTGGTATAGCGCCCCTCCGCCATCTCACATTCATTCAATTCTCACTCTCACTTTTCTTTTTCTTAAATTTAAATAAATCTCATCCTTTTATTCACCCAAATTTAATTAATTATTAAATGGGCTCCATATAAACCCATTTAATAATTGAATTTTGGCATCTCTCACAAATTATTCAATTCATGGGCAATAATACACCCATCTGACACTCCACTCTTAATTTCAAGAATGGAATCTATTATTTCACCTAACCATGTCATTCATCTTTCCCACTCTATATCACATCCTTATCTTTTTTACCATAAGTCAAATTGTGAGCCCCGCTGAATCACATCACCTCTTTTAATCAGGGTTACTTTACTCAACCCTGAGTATCTTTTAACCTGTAGTCTAACCTCACCATTAGGCTATAAATATGGGCTTTCCCCCTTCAGAAAGTTAAGTTAGAAAATTTGGGAAAATGTTGTTTTGAATTCTTAGCTTCTTGTTTATCATTTATATCCTCATGATGTCCTTGTAATGACACTATAATCCCCACAATACTCGCTCATGATTCGTTAGTTCACGTAGCATGGTTCTTGTTGCACGTTGTGTTTGGATTAGATCAATAACACCATCTATATACTCGCAATGTCAAGTTCCTTTGTTTATCAAGCTTGTATGTTATTTTTTATCTTGTATTTTATCATTATTCTTTATCACACGGGGGTTGACAACCACCGAGGAAATTAATGCTTCCCGAATCTGCTTTGTCAGGAAAGCCCCGCATAAAATTTCTAATCAATCTTTCTTTAGTGTCTATGAGCTATAGGTTTCTTGGGATCATAGCGAGGAGTTCAACATCGAATTTTTACCCGTATCATCCATCACCATCTCCAAGGTACTAAGCCCTTGCATACTCGATGTTGTTTTGTGTTTGTTGATTTCTCATACACTAATCTGGACAAGAAACAAGAAACTCCGATCAACACCATTCTTTGGGTGCCATGCCCGCTCATCGTGATGAGCAACATAGGGAACAAGTAGTTTATTACATAATCCGTACTCTTCTAGACTACAAAACTAGATACACTCACGTTGAAAAATCTTTGCTTAGCCCTAGTCTTCGTGGCCACCAAAATTTGCCACTATCTTCTTAATCACAAAACATTTTTCATTACCAACACCAATCCTCTTCATTACATGTATACCAAACCTTACCAACATCAACGCACCACTCGTTGGCTCATGCTTCTTGTAGACTTAGAGTTAGAGTTCATCCATCAAAATTCTTCACAAGGAAAAACCATCGCAGGCAAAATTGTAAATGCTCCTCTTCTTGGAAACAAATCCTCAAATTTTGATTTTCTGACGAATCTATCACCACCCTCTCCCTTGATGATATTGTTTACCAAATGACATTATTCTTTAATGGATCCAAATGTCACCACGGGGAGGTGCGGGGTCATCCTCATTCCTATTGATGGCGAGCCCATGCCACTATCCTTTAAACTAGACTTTGAATGCACCAATAACATAGTCGAATACAAAGCACTTGTGTTAGGTCTTCAAATTACCATTTCCCTTGATGTTAAATCTATTAATATCTTTGGTGAATCTCAACTGGTTGTGAACCAAATCAATGGTTTGTACTAGTGTCATAACGATGAGCTTAAAAGTATAGACATCATGTCCACCTACTTTTGACCATGTTTGACCACTACCTCATTTAAGCCACTCCACGATCTACTAACAAATTTGTGGATACCATGGCTTGTCTTGCCTCTCAAATACTCGCCTCACCTTCGGACTCAAAAATATTTTCACCGTATAATGGTTGTAGTCACCTTCTTATATTATTCTGGCGTTAATTTTGTGGGTCGCATCGATTATGACCCACGTGACATTTGGTATAAATAGTTTGTTGACTACCTTTCCTTTTCAATCCTTCCTTGATCTCACTCATGATAGATAACGAGCCTTCCTAAAAGTCTCTCTCATTATGTCATCATGGGGGTCTTCTCTATAAATGTGGCTTTGATAGTATCCTCTTGTGGTGCCTCACCAGTTCTAAATCCCATATACCATCAAAGAGATTCATGATGAGATTTGTGGGGGACATTTCAGTGGCCTTGTTGTCGTAAAGAGTATCCTTTGACTCGGTTATTACTGGACAACCCTTAACTAAGAATGTTGTGACTATGTTAAACGTTGTGTGAAGTGTCAACAACATGCTAACCTTCACCATACTCCTAGTCACGCCTTACAAGTCACCAAAGAATTTTGGCCCTTCTCTCAATGGGGTTTGGATCTTGTTGGGGAGATTAACCCTCATTCCTCACAACATCATCGTTGGATCATCACAACGATTGAATATTACACTAAATGGGTGGAAGCCATCCCTCTCATTTCTACCAAAGCCAAGAAAATAACTAAATTTATAAACCACCACATCATTTTTTTGTTTTGGTGTTCCTCATCACCTTATCACTGAAAATGGAAAACAATTCAAAACAAAACCCTATACAAACTGTGTGACAACTTTGGTATTCAACTCAGTTTCTCTTCACCATATTACCCACAAGCAAATGGTCAAGCCAAATCTTATAACAAAACCCTCAACAAAATTCTTATGAAAGTGGTTGATGACACTGGTAAGGATTGACACACACACATTCCTTTTGCCTTATGGGCTTATCATACCAACATTCACACCTCTACCGATGCCACACCTTTCTCTTTGGTCTACGATACAGAGGCCATCTTACCTCTCGAAGTCCAAATTCCATCTCTTCATATATCACTTAAAGATATGCTCTCTGATGACGAGTTTTACCAAGAACGTTTGACACAACTTGAGCTACTAGACAAACACCGTTGTCTAAATGCTCTAGACCATCTCCAAATCTACCAAAAGTGCATCAAGCGTGCCTATGACAAATGCGTTCAAGAACAAACCTTCAAGATCGGTGATCTTGTCTTGAAGGAAAATCAACATGTAACCAAAATGGAGAAAATTAAATGAGGCAAGTTTGATCCTAATTGGCTTAGACCTTATATTGTCACCCATACCTATGGATCAGGAACTTATCGTTTATCTTCTCTCGAGGGTAAACTTGAACTTGATCCCCTTAACACCTTGCATCTTCAATCGTTATATTGTTGAATGAAGTACTACATCACTTCATGTCTCTTCTATGCTTATCCCTTGAGTGAAATACTCATTCCACCTACCTCTTTTAAGGACCAATGAATCAAACATAACTGTGTGATTATTTGTCACCATTCAACCTCATCTTGAATATGAGTACCATAGCTCTACTCATGGAATGATTCTCATGGATACTTTTCATCCTTTTCAGGATGGAATCCCATGGTGTTCGTCACTTGAAACCCCTCTTTCATAGCTAACCTTCATCATGTTATGGTTTAGCCTTCATAAAAGAGGACTATCCTCCTTTATAGTCTTGTCCATGACTACAATTCCAAAGCAATGCAAAAATTTTGAGATAGAAAAATTCTACTTCTTGAGTCAAACTTGTACATAAATAGATGATTCCCTCAAATGAACATCTATGTCTCTCTATTTCGTTATAAGTAGATCTTGCTCCTCGAAGGACAATTATAAAATTGTAGCCACATGTTATACGTAGTCTATCCAAACAAATAAGACTAATCTATATTTGTCAAAAGTAAAAATTATCTTGGAGCTTCCCGCATCGATCAACTTCATAAAGACCTCAAGGAGACACTACTATTTATCCCAATATAGACTTCCCGCATCAATCATTCTATACATGCAAAAAGCAAAAAGAAAAAGAAAAAGTCAAGAAAAATACAAACTTGTGGGCATGGAATTTCCTATGTCGGTTTGGGTATCTTGTAGAAGGGGTATGCCATCCTATAACAAGGTTACGCTAAACAAACCACTCCACCCTACCTTCATTTATTTTTTCCTATCCACTCAAGGGATGTGGCACTCATGTGACACTTTGTGATCATGCAACTTTGTTCAACTATAGACCTATCGATCATGCAACGTATCTAGGGGCTTATGTTCATAAGCCTATTTGTATGACCATTATGGTCCTTGCTAACTATGGAGCATTTCACTTATTTTTGGTTCACCTCTGCCTACTTGTTGCTTCTTCTGCGTAGGGCCGAGACCATCAAACTAAATATTTGGGTCCGTTTATCATTTCACCCATACCCATACTAATCATCGTTCCCAAAATATCATACATAATTATATATAAAAAAACAACACCATACCCATACCAATCACACAAGTTAACTAGTTACCTTTTCTATTTTTGGCTTAACATTTGACCTTGCCTATTTTTCTACCTTGCCTTACTAGGACCATTTACCTTACCCAACCTACCTATCAGAAATCTTCTACCTTGCCTTACCAATACCATTTACCTTACCTAACCTACCTATAAGAAATCTTCTACCTTGCCTTACCAAGACCATTTTCCTTACCCAACCTACTTATCAAAAATCTTATTCTTCCTTATCCTATGGGAGAACTACATCGACTTAAGGCCCCTTTTGAAAGGGCTATGTAGGCAACACTTTGAAGACATGGGGTCTTTAGAGGTTATCTCTATCACCATTCTTCTACCCTCTTTCATTGTTTTGCCATTATTTGTCCTTATTTCCAACCCATGCCCATCATCTAATTTCCATAATATCAATAACTTGGAAATTAAACCAAACCATGCCTATACATATAGTTTCCATAATACCTATAACTTGGAAATAAAACCAAACCATGCCTATACATATAATTTCCATGATATAAATAACTTAGAAACTAAATCAAACTATGCCTACATCTAATTTCCACAACATCAAAACATTAGAAATTTAAACCAAACCATGCCTACATCTAATTTCCATAACATCAATACATTGAAAATTTAAACCAAACCAAACCTAAAACCATATCAACCATGCCCACAAATAATTTCCATAACATCAATACATTGGAAATTTAAACCAAACCATGCCTACATATAATTTCCATAACATAAATACATTGGAAATTAAACCCAAACAACACCATACATCATCACCATGCTTGCACATCTAATTTCCATGATAACAATACAATGGAAATGAAACCAAACATAACATATATAAATATCATCAACTATATATTGGAATGTTTGTATGTCACATACATCGTATACACGTATATAAATAATTAGTCTCTCAAAAAATCTCATGTACATCTCACCTCTTCTTCAGAGTGTAGGCCAATATATATATCAATAATAAAAAAATCAAAATCAATCTCTAACATCTCATCATCCATGGGAGGGTCCTGCACCTTTGCCACTCTCTCTTGTCCCCTACCCACCTCTATCTTGGTGCACTTGGTCACCTCCTACCGAGTCCAGTGAACCAAGATCACTCGATTGTGTGATTGTGGCTCGACGGATGCCCGTAGTGCTCTATACTTGGCATATGAAACAATTAGGAGACCACTTTTTACAATTTGGTCCTCATAATACCTCATCACTTTGCCATAGCCTCCTTGTATCAATCCATCGATATCACTTGCGGTGGTGGCATCGATCCACTCACTTCTTCCCCGTCCCTATACTAATGGCCCCTAACTTAGTGCATGTACATGTACTTATGAGACCTTGTCCCGGTGCTGTACTGTAATATGGGACCACGTCCCGACTCACGAGCTGTCTTGGTGGACCTTGTCCTTATATCTACGTCTAATCTTGTGCCCTCGAAGGTGAAGGAGGGGCAACCATGTGTCCCCGTCGTAAGCTTTGTGCTTGTGTTACCATAAGCTACATCTCTTGGGTAACCACTTGAGCTGTGAAGGCTGTAACTTGGGCCTATAATCCTATCACTTGCACTCATAGCCTATCCCTCTCACTTTGATCACAAAGTGGCTAAATCATCTTCAGCTAGCCTAACTGCTGCTACTGCAAATCGTACTATCCACCATTGCTTATACCCTCCGCGCACCCTGCATCATCTATCATATCATCTGCAACCTACTCCTTGGTTCTTGCTAGTGGTCTTTGCTGTGGGAGAGGTAGTTATCTCTCTCCGATCATCCCAACAATACTTTGTGGGAAATCCTAGGGAACACCATGTTACAGGTTAAAATGTCGCTTGACATGATCTATGGGTATAAGCTCATGCTCCTCATCCCTCTCGCCTTTGATCCACCTCGCAGTCAGTAAACCCTCAAAATCCTCCCGCATGCTAGTAAACTCTAGATATGCAAGGTAGGGTCTCCATAGAATCTCTACCAAAGACAAACCTGTCTAGTACTCATTGATAGTAAGTAATATCTCATGGCACCCCATCCACCCTTTTTGCTCTCCTACCAGCCACCACCTATAGCCATACCTGTATATACCCACCTCCCACCCCCCGTCATGGTAGACCAAGTGGACGAGAGGCACACAATATGATCATATTCCCAACAATGTAATAGATAGGTACAACAGAGACCATATCGATATAGGGCCATAACTCCTGTACTGCCTACACCAAATAAGCCGGTGCCCATGTAAAACACACCATGTTAAACACCATATCCTCTAATACTCCCATCGAGCCCACAAAAATATCCCACACTATGAGTCGGAAAAGCAAAACAACCAACCCTGGGTCATCATCAATACTACTAGTTGAGTCTCCGAATGTGCCACATACATTGCCCCATAGTTGATACTCATAGTGTGATAAGTCAACTCTATCAAAGACTAACCCAAACACCATAGCCATATCACCTACTGCATTTGAAGATGACACATGATACA
Organism: Taxus wallichiana var. yunnanensis; assembly: GCA_018340775.1. NCBI lineage: Eukaryota > Viridiplantae > Streptophyta > Pinopsida > Cupressales > Taxaceae > Taxus > Taxus wallichiana. Next base: position 975,826,896 of record CM031242.1, on the reverse strand, counting down.
ATGGCTCCCCCATGATTAGAAGCTGCGAGAATCCTGTGGATGACATTCTCCAATGTGACGGTCATCTCTCCTGTCGGTAGGTGGAAAGTGTTGGTAGTTAGATCCCATCTATTGATGAGGGCTACCATCATGCTATGGTCTTTGGAAATCTGCATGTACCTCCTAACTGTGCTAAGCCCTGCTACTCACATGTGCTCCCACTCCTCCTCTGGAATGGTAGGTCATATCTGCACTAACAAGGGTAACAATCGGCCCCTCATCGTTAAATTTCTTTCGCCTACTTTGCATTATTAACATCCAAACATGTAAATCATTGGCCTATTCCATTATTTTCCACCCTCTTCCCGATTTTACCTATCAACCCTCCCCACTAGTTCACCTATTAACCTATTGACCTAGTTCACCTATATCCCTAAATAACCCCACCCCTCCCACACTCATCCTATCCAATCATTTTTTCCCCTAACCCTACCCTAGGACTTCTCTTACCCACCCTACCCAACTCCCCATTCCCCTAAACGACCTACATTTTACCTTTTCTTAAGATTAGTTCTTTAACAACACCACTGCACTTTGGTTCCCCAAATGATGTTGGTTCCCTTAACCAACTGGAGCTTGTTAGCTAACCGGTCTTTGGTGATAACCGACCAACGCCGTCGGTTCCTAGTTTATTTAAGCTAAACCCCAACGCCCCCATTTACAAAAATTAATCAAAACACCTAATTTACCCACACAAATCCCTTCTAACTAGCCATATATTCATTTACACCCTTAATTAAACTAATTTCACCCTCCCATACCCCAATTTCATTTACATTTTCAAAACCAAAAACCATTTTTACATTTCTACTCAATTTCATTACACAAAACCACGTATAAAGTGCGAGATCCTACCTCCTCTCACCTGGGCCTCCATGATGAGATCTTTGGAGCCTAAATGGGGACATCCTCTCCTCCTGCCGTACCTTTGCCATCTCACCAAGTTCCATGCTCACCCAACCAATCACCTAGGCTGCAAGTGGGGCCATAAAATCACCTCCTCCAACTGCGCTAATCTCTCACCAACTTAGCCTCTTGACCCTCCTTGTCCTTTTCCTCACGATACGCTCTCTCAACATCCTTTGCTAACTCTACAACTTGCTCAAATGAGTAATTTTTGGCCGAATTTCTATTTTATATCACCTTTTCGGTGGTCGACATCGGTCGGGTCATGCCCTAGGTGACCGACATCGGTAACCCTACCACTATCTGTTACCTCTAAATTGACATCAGTCACTCTATTTATCACCTCATATGCCTCCTTTGCCCAAATTTTGTCTTTACTTTCCATTTTCCCCCGTTGACCAGCCCCTTAATAACCCTACATGCTCATCTACCAACCTCACCAACTTACCAACTCCTCCCGGATAATCCACGACACGTTAGCCTTAACCATGCCCTTACACATGAGCTTACCCATACCTTATCCGATTTGACCTCTCCTATCCGACAATCACACTCACTTACTTGCTCTGCTTGTATGGTATTGCTACATGTTTTGTTTAGCCCATTGACATTACCTTTCCTTATTTCATGATGTTTATCTTGATTAGACTAAACCTTTTTGTGTTTGAACACGCTTATACCTATTCCTACACCTTGACCCATTTTTTTACTAAGAGAACTTCCTATACCTTGGATACCTAGACCACATCTCCCTTGTTTGGATAAACTATCAACCTTTGATGAGTTAGAGTTTATGTACTCTTTAACCTTGTGCATTTTCTCATTCTAAGCGTGTGCGTGTGTTCGATTGCCTTTGCATTATCATCACCATTGCCAATACATTGCCATAACATCAATTTTCATCACCTACCACATTATCAAACCCATCACTGATTATGCATCCCACTACATGAGTTCTTGGTTTGAGGGGGATCACCTACACCCATACCCAGGGCACTCACTTCTTGTTTTTGTCATCATTGCTCATTAATACGAGCTACATGAAAAAGGGGCAAATGTAGACACCCAAAATTGGGTCACAACCCTCTAGCCCCCTTTGACTAACATACCCCTTTAACATGACCCTCCCACACATTATTATTAATTTAACTACCTATATTAGGTTAATAATTCCCTCACCCCTCCACCTCATCTCTCCACCTCACCATGGACCCATTCCAAGCCCATTTATTAGCCTAGACTAAGTCATTTCTTTCCTTAACTAACTATGACTTCTTCTACACCTCTCCCACCTATTTCCCACTCTATTTAGCGACAACCAAGACCCCTATCCCATAATCAAATCTTGACCCAAGATAAAAAGGGAAGAAATAGGCTATTTTGAGTAAATTGGACTATTTCTCCCCAACCGACGCCGATTATTCCTCGGCGAATGCTGATCACTAACCACCATTAGTTCCTTTAAATAAGGAATGTCAACCATTTTCTTAGGTTCTGGGATCTTGGCTCTTGAGTTCGACATTCTTGGCTCTCGCACCTAGGCATTCAAACAAGATTCCGATGATAAACACAACACTAGAGTACCCACACTCTTCACCAATAATCAACTTGCTTACACTAGGGCCCCAGATCATTCACACAAGGAAGCACCATGCCTTTGCATTTCTGCATTGGATTGGGATTTGTTTATTTTCTAAGCATGTACCGCCAACCATTGTCTATCAACCTTCAATCTCTAAATAAGTATCTTAATATGGTTGTTAAGTTTCATTGCTTATGGTATTGAATCCTTTATTTTATAGATTGTTTCTCTCCCGTATATATTTGACACCCATCTACCTAATAACCTACCCGTTTGAACCTCTTTGTCCTTAACCATCCTTTTCACCCTCATTATACCTTCACCTAAACCCCAACACCCTACCTAAGGCTCCCAAAGACTCTGTTTAATCACAGAGAACCCCAAACAACCCTATTTCTACATTGGCTCCTAATTTCCCCTCTATCGTGATCGATTTGCCAACCGATACCGGCTATACCCAACTACCGACGTCAGTTACCTAACCAAGATCGGTCTTTGTGCTTGATATTCTTCCCTAAACTAGTAAGCCAATAACCTCCCCCATAACGTCTCAAAACCAACCAAAAATTCACCCGCACCTCTGTAATACCCTCTGCTACACCTGTAGGCCTTAACAACCAACCACCCTTTCTAGATTAAGTCTTATATTCTTTATTAGATTAGATCTAGCTTATTGTACTTGTGTGAGAAACCTAAATCATATAATTACAATAGGATTTCCTCTTTCATGTTATTTATTTTCATTAAGTTGTATTTGAACGTGTATTGAAAGCCTTCAGAAGCACCACTTCCCCGCATCTAGCTCTTCTTTAGGAAGTCTACCAACCTATATTATTAATGCTATCTTGTGGTCTTATTTTGTTTCTCAGGTAGTCCTTCCCAGACAAAAATGAACTCTTCACAATCATCTTGATCTTCTATGACGATGAGCAACCTTCTTCTCTCACCTTCAGGTATTCCTCATGTACCTAACCTCTTACCTTAAACATTTTTCTCGTTCATACGCTTCTTATTGGTGAAACAAGTGCTAAGTACAAAATAAAACAATAGCACATGGAAGATACAAATGTGGATGCCCCCAACAACCAGTGTAGGAAGGGTAGAAGGTGAGCATCCATGCTACGTGTAAGAGACCTATATTTGTGATCACAACTAGAAAAAGATGTAAATGTGCATGTGTGGATGATATAGATAAATGACATACACGCAATCTAAATAGCATGTGTAATAAAGCAACTATGAACAAAAAAAATAATCAAGAGTAAGAGCAACCATAATATGTAGTATACTATGGATGGATGGAATGGAATGCAAAATGGAGTGATAGGATCCACATTTACCCCGAGTGAATGGAAGTGTATGCAGTGAGGTTCATTTAGTTTGCCCCCTCAATAGTCAAGAATGAACCATAAAATAGAGTGTGTCATCGAAATGGTCGAAGTGTGTGTTGTGTCTAAACAATGTGATGAATGTGTAGGTGTAGTGATGAGATGCAACCTAACAACGATGTGTGTGTGAACCCTATAGCCAAAGCATATATCATAACAAGATGAATGTATGAGTGATGATTTATCCTAAGTTTATATAACTAGGAGATGAATGGTAAAGGAGCGATGATGTAACCTAAGGTGTATACCACTACTAGATGATAGGGGGTGATGATTTAGCCTAAAGCGCATGTCACTAACTTAGAAATTTCACATGATGAAAGTTTGAATGATACATGTGTGATGAAGAGAAGGTCTATTTAATTTTTAAACCCTCAATAATCAACTATGGACTGAGGAACTAAAGTACATCATAGGGTAGTCAATTGACATGTAGAAGATAATGTAATATTCGTGATGATAATAGACGACCATGTAATGAGTAGAATTTGTAAGATGTAATGTGAGATGCAATGTAGGATGTATAAGATGTAATGTACGATGTAGACTAACGAGTGTAAGATGCACGCGATGTAGTATGTAAAATGCTAGAGTCGTAGACCATGAAAGTGTTGGATATGTATGATGAAGACAAGTATGATGTGTGATGTAAATATATGTAAATATTGAAATGATATAGACTAAATGTAGAATGTATGACACGAGACATGATGTGTGGTGCCTAATGTGTAGTGTGTGGGGTTCATGTGTAGTATTCCCTCAACATTCAAGTGTGAACCGAAGCACAAGAGTGTGTCATTTGGTAATGGTCAAAGTGGTAATCTAAGCGTAGTATTTCTTAAGATGCATTATGTTGAGTGGATTTTTGAGTGGTTTACCTAAAAGGGTGGTGAGGTGATATACCCCACCACCAAGTTTATCAGTGATAATGTATGGACCAATCCAATTGGGCTTAAATTTTCCTTTAAGAGGTGCCTCAACATTTGTATTTTTTTAATTTTCCTTCAAGATGAGGTCACCGATATTTAATTCTCGCAATGAGTTTTTCGATTGTAGGCATGAGCGATGCAAGATTGATATGCGTAAATATGTGCGAGTGTTTGGAAACGATGCACATCTAACATTTCTAGTTCATGTAATCAAATTTCACAATATTCTTGGTCTTTAAGGATGCCTTTGAGAGAGATCTGCAAGGACGGTATCTTGAGTTCAAGTGGGATAACAACCTTAACACCATAAAGTAAGGAAAGATGAGTAATGTTAGTAGGTGTACGAACGCTAGTACGATAAGCCCATAACATGTAGAATAGTTGGTTATGCCAATCGGTACCACTAGAGTCAATAGTCTTGCGTAAGATTTGACAATAGTTTTGTTGGTGGCCTCAACTTGGCCATTTCCTTGTGGATAATAAGGTGTGAATGATAGTTTACTTTTGAATTTAGCACAAAACTTCTTAACATCTTTATTTTTTAAAAAGGTTCCATTATCAGTGATTAAAGTAGAAGGAACCCTAAATCATGTGATAATATACATGGTGAGAAAGTTACAAATGTTTGGACTAGTGGTGTTTCGTAAAGGAATCTCCTCGACCCACTTTGTGAAGTATTTAGTAGTCGTAATGATGTATTTAGGTCCGTCTGCCAATTTAGGATTAATTACACCAATTAGATCAACTCCACAAAGGGAGAAAGGCCAATTAGGCGTAATGGGCTGAACATCATATTCAGGTGCATGATGGAGATTGTCATGTTTTGACATTTTTCACGAGTAGCATATTCAAAGCAATATGTTTCCATTGTAGGCCAATAACACCCTTGGTGTAATTTTTTTGTGACATGGCTTTACTTTGGAGAAATGATCACCCAATATGCTATCATGAATTTGTGAGATGGTTGTGGGGATATCTGTAAGCAAAAGGAAATGAAGAAGACGACCATCAATAACATGTTTGAATAATTCGGTCCCAATGATAACATAATGAGTAACCTCATGACGTAATCGATGAGCTTCGTGAGGCTATAGGGTGTCGGGGATAGTTTTCTTATATAAGTAATTATAAATAGGCGTAAACCATTCAATGTTGTCTTGACTACACATGATGGCACAAGCTACAAGAGGTAATGCATAGATAGAGGGATGTCATAAGTGTGTAATTATGAAAGTAGCTTGTTTGTTGGTGATTTCTTATGGGATGAGTGATGTGGCACTAGCCATAGCATTTGCATGATGATTATCCTTATGAGGAATAGTAGTAATGGAGTAGGACTCAAAAGTAGCTAAAAGATCCTTTACAAGGGTATTATATGGAATGAGATGCTCCTCCTTTGTATTATATGTATCATTAACCTGATTGATGACTAATTGAGAATCATCATGTATGCATAAGTTGTGAATGAGAATATTTGAGCGGTAAAGCAAACCTAAAATGAGAGCTTTGTACTCAACAATGTTATTTGTACAAGAAAACCCTAATTGATATGTGAAGGGGAGTGGGTCACCGTGTGGGGTAATGAAGACAATCCCAGCCCCAACGCCATATCGAAAATGAGATCCATCAAAGTACATTTTCCACGTATGTAGCTCAATGGTATAGATAATGAAGTCATCATGAAAGGAGTGTTACATCCAAAAGGGGTGTTGCGGCTTGTTGATCGGTGATAATATGTCCTTTGATTGATTTTTATGGTATGAACTTACAGTAAAATTCGGTGAGGAGCATGACCCAACGTGCCAAACATCTTGATAGATATGTATGGGATATGAGATAACGTAATGGGCTAACTCTTATTATAATATGTACCTCATTGTTAAGGAGATAATGTCACAATTTATCTGCAATGAAGACAAGACCCGATTTTTTTCAATATAGCTATAGTTATATTCATAAGAGAGTAGAGTACAACTGATATATTATATGGCTCTTTTGCATTGAGAATCATCATGTTTTTCTAATAGAGTGCCCAAGGCATGAAACACAATAGAGATATACAACAAGAAAGGTCGATCAACTATAGGAGGGACTAGAACATGCAGATTTAACAAGTAGGCTTTGATATGGTTGAATGCTTGTTGACATTGCTCATCCCAAACAAACTTGGTATCTTTCTTCATGAGTCATGTGAATGGTTGGGTCTTATTAACAAGTTGTGTAATGAAGCACTCGGATAGCTTGAATTTTACCTTGTAATGAGCATAATTAATGTAGGTTTTTAGGTGGAGGCATATCGATAATGGATTTAATTTTGTTAGGATCAATCTCAATGCCATGTTGGGAGATAATATATCCAATAAGTTTACCTGTTGTGACCCCAAAAACACATTTTTTTGGATTTAAATGCACACGATATTGTCGTAATTGTTCAAATAGTATTCATAGATCCTTTGCATGGGAAGATCATTGCCTATATTTTTCCAAGATGTTGTCTACATAATCCTTGATAATCTTGTGAATGTAGTCATGAAATATATGTGTTATTTCTCGTTGATAAGTAGCCCCAACATTTTAAAGGCCAAAGGGCATAATTGTATAGTAAAATTTACCCCATGGTGTGGTGAAGGAGGTTTTTTCTTGGTCAACTGGGTTGATCTTAATTTGATTGTAACTCGTAAAGCCATCCATAAAGGAAATAATATCATATCCGGCTGTAGAATCGATAATAACATCAATGGGTGGAAAAGGAAAAGCTCCTCCTTAGGGAAATGTTTGTTTAAATCATGAAAATCGGTCACGCATAATGAACTTGACCATCTAGTTTCATTACCGAGACAATATTAGATACGCATTCAGGATAGTCGACAACACGAATAAAACTTGCATCTAGAAGTTTTTGAATTTCTTCTTTGACTAAGAGGGCTACTTTGGGGTGCATCTTACAAATTTTCTGTTGGATAGGTTTGGCATCTAGGTTAAGGAAAATATTATGCATTGCCACGGATGTATCAATACCTGACATATCACTATAATTTCATGTAAAAATATCTGAGAAGTCATGAAGGACTTGCTTGATATCCTTTTGTTTAATAGGGGTTAGAGAGCGACTAGCAAAACTATGCATGGATTTTTAGATGTGCCCAAGTTATATTGTATTGTTTCTTCATTAAGAAGGGCTGAATAATCTTCAATATACGGATCAATAGAAATAGTTTTAGGAGGATCGGCGTTATCAATGGTGACATTATACTCTCTAAGGTAAACCATATTAGTGAGAGATGAAGATGATGCCTCTTATGGTGGAAAGAGGGAAGATGATCATAAGCACCCATATAATCAAGTAGCGCGTTATCGGTAGCAAAAGTATCGAGGGTATCCCAAAGAGTAGATACATCATCACTAATAATTTTGGATGTGGCAAGGGAAGTGAAGTACCATGAAAAGTGGTATAATTATTGGTAGGCTATATAGAAGGAGGTTGATACCCTAGCCCAAACTTGTGTGACACATGGGGAGGTCCCAAAGCTATGTGATTTTATGTTCTTGTTGATCTACCTGTGTATCAGAGAAGCCAAAGTGGTGAAAAATTCATACCCTAACCCATACCTAGAAAAGTCATGAGTAATATCAGAGGAAGTAGGGATATCAATAGTTTGTTCAACAGAGTTACAATACTCAAAAGGTGATGGATCAGTTGGTACATCATAAATAATGCCTTGATGATGGAATTTAAGTTGTGCATGTAGTGTAGAGGGGACCATGTGCATAACATGGATCCAAGGTCTCCCAAGAAGAATATTATAATTAAGGTTATTAGGCATGACATGACATGGAATATCAATTGTACATGGACCAATAATGACCGGTAAATGAACAGTACCTAAGACACGCTTGGGGATGTTATCAAAGCCATGAATAGAGATGGAAAAAGGGGCTAAAGATGCTTCCGACATTCCTATATGTTGAAGGAAAGTGATGTTACAAATGTTAAGGCCAGATCCATTGTCAACACATTTGACTATGAATTTGTTAATACAAACTTGGATATACAAGGGAGGGTCATGTTGTAGTATCACTTGAGAAGGTAGATCATCTGTTGTGAAAGTGATTTGATCCTCATTAAGGGATAGAGCCAAAGTGAACTTATGATATACATAGTCGGGTGAAGTATGAGGAGGAATGTAATTGGTAGCCAAGTACTTCTTAAGCTTATTGATACAATTAGGGTGATTTTGCAGATAAGTGTGAATAGAGATGTTCATGATGAGAAAACTCTAGGATAATGGATGAAAGAAAGATGAAAGAAACCCTAGAATGATAAGAAAATGAATGAAGAACCTAAAAGTGTGAATGAAGGAAGTGTTGAAACGTGGGGTTCACCAAAATGATTAACTAAAATGTAAATATATGGACTATAGTTAATCTAAGCTATGAACAATTGTAAATAAAGTAAATAGATGTTGTAAATAAATGTAAAGATGACCCAAACAACTATGAAAAAGGAAATGCTAACCCTAATGTGTAAGAGAGAAGAGGAAAGAACTCAGTTGAATAGAAGATGCTCATGAGACTGTGTCACGAGAGATGATTGGAGAAATAGGAAACAAGAATGATCGTGCGAGAGGTCCCAAAAGGATGGATCTAGGATGATTAGCTGGATTGGAGTGCTCCGAAGAGGGACTAGGGTGCCTACGGGTGTTCTGGTCTACAAAATGGGCACCTTGGTCTATACAATAGGTTCGAAACGAGTTTCACAGGTTTGACAAGTGGTCTAAAACCCTTGTTGTGTGTCACATTAGATTCGTTGTACTACACCAGGTGTCATTGATAATCTAAGTTGTATAGAAGACCTACAAAAGACCAAAGAGGAGTATCAAAACCCTAAAAAAATAAGAACTCAAATACCACAATAGTGGGATTACTAATTGAGCGTTACACTACATTTTGAACCCAAATGTAGTTTTGGTGTGTGTGTGCATAATGTGCCCTAGGTGCTCTTGTGCAGTCACACTTTGTGAAGTAGTGAGCAATAACTAGATGTAAAAATATAATATAATGTGTGCATGGAATAGAATAGAATCCTCCCCTATGTTGTGTGTGATGTAGATGTCCTAGCTTTATGCCTTGTGATGGAGCTATGTGGATGTAAGTGATCTCCAATATAATAGATGGATGCAACTCTAGGTGGATGATAGTAGTGACTAATGCTTGGTCCCTCATTATGGTCTCATAACTTTATATTTATAGGGTTCTCTTGATATAATTTCATAATTAACCCTAAAATGGTGACCACCATAAATTTGAAGATATTAAATAGCTAGAAAGAGCCCAAAAAGTGGTGGGAAAGTGTGAAAAGGATTGGGGCACCCCTGGTGGGACCAGGGCACCCATGGGCACCCTAGTACTAGTCTGGGTGCCCCAATCAAGGATAAAATAATAGAAGATGACCAGAATAGATTGGACATGTAGGTGTAAAAGGTCTGGAATGACGAAATAAAATAAATGAAGATGACAAAAAGACGGGGTTAATTAGTACTTTCTTCACTCAAAAACCTTCTAAATAGTAGTATGAGACCGGGAATAAATAATTTCTAAAGTCCATGATTTTGTGTCTACATCACCTTACCTATCACAGTTGGTCCAAAAATCATCCCCATGGTATTATTTGTTATTGATGTCGATATCCAATACAATTGCTTACTTGGTAGACCATGGCTTCATGCTATGTAGGTAGTACCCCTCTATAGTTTATCGTGCATTAAGTTTCTACATGATGGTTACGCATATACTGTTATTGAGACCATAACCCATTCAAATACTGCGCACTCTATACCCACTTAATACTCTTCCTACTCCATTTCTCCATCACAATGTTGATCATCCTCATAATCCTCATACATATCGCACTGATGATTATTAACTCACAGAACCTTATAACCATACGACCGATGTGATTCATCTCCAAGGATCTATTTATGCATTGGACACTTGCCGCCGCTCCATCTTCTCAAGAACACTATAAGTTGACACCCCCGCCTTCTACTAATGCTATGGTACTTTACCGGGGGTCAGTTCATACACTGGATGTCATATCACATTTCTCATCTTCTCATGAGGAACTTGCATTTGCACTTCCTCCTTTCACATGCACTCTTTTCATAAATCATTCTTATTGGCCACACATTCCATCCGGTCCCACTTGCTTTGAAACTATTTGAACATATGATGGCTTGGATCAGATAGGATTCAAACTGGATGATCTCCTCCCTCCATCTCATTCTTCTCATCTATATCATGGATATGTTTACATCACGACTTCTTATTGGCTTTGTGTTTTCCATCTACCAATATTTATTACAAACACTTTGCACACTTCTCCACTTACTCTTGGGTAATCTTGGCTTAACTACGTTGGGGGCACTCTAGATCCTGATCATATTGATATCACATTTCATATGCCCTTTGGCCATGTTTCCATTTACAATGATTAATTTATTGTCTATTCAAAAAATCTTACTCGTTGATATGCATATGGATGTCCACTACCAACTTTAACTAATGAAGAGAATGCAATGGACACGTATACAATTTATGTTGCAGATGGCTCCTTATAGGATCAACCATGTACTATTACATACCAGGTCTCTAATGCCTTTCCATTCGATTCAACCATGACAACGCTGATCTATTAGACGATGTTACTTGATTGTTCTTCACATCATACACTTGGGGGAATCATGCTTATTCTTCCTCCCCTTATAGAATTTTTAGGTGTCTCGCATTTCTATTATGTTACGTGTTTTGTATCTAGTCTTCTTCATGCATTATAGACAATGTGATACACTTGTATCATCATTACCTATAACACACTCTCGTGTTATGCTTCACACTTGATTTGTTGAGGGCATATTATATCCATGAACCTCACAACATGCACACAACACATTTTACGCTCTGCGCATTCACGACACATCTTTCTACTATCACATTCTCGCACATTGTCTCTACCCTATGACGCACTCTATTTCTATGGTTCATACTCATTCTTGAGGGTATAAATCTAAAATTAACCTCATCAAATTCACACACTTTGCGTTCTATACTTTAATGATCATATGTTTCTCACGCATACGCTTCAACCCATTTCGTGATGACGTACTCTTGTTGTATGATTCATTCTTGACTATTGAGGGGTCTTTTATAAATTAACCTCATTTCATATTTCATCCACATTTTCTCGGGGTACACTACTCCTATCATTCGTTTGCATTCCATTCCATTCACACTCATAACATACTACATATCTTGGTTGTACATACTCTTTCTTTCTTATACTAGTTACATGTACACTTTGTTTCACATGCTAGAAAAATACATTGTATGCCATTATATTTATCATATACACAATCACATTCACTTGTTTTCTAGTTATAAATGAAGACTTCATACAAATATTTACGTGTAACATGGATGTTTGGCACTGTACCTCTTACCAGTCCCACAATAGCTCCTGGGGCTATCTACTTTCGTACACACTACATGTGCTATTGTTTCGTTTTATACTACTTATTATTACTAGCACACTACTCTATCAATATATACACGTCTTGACATACCTTTTATCTTGCTAACATGCTAATGAGTGGTTCATGTGTGACATTTATCTTGCAAGATATATTTTCCACCATGGTTATCATTACTTTTCTTGTTACTATTTTTCATTGTTTGGCTTTGGTTGCTTTGTTGTTTGAGGGCTTTGGCCTTTGTCTTGCGTTCACATTGTATGCTTTTGGCTACTTCAGCCCTGATTGTCTTGTGACATTGTGAGTGATATCCCATATTTGGAACCCACTTTTCATGGTCTACAATGTCTTATTACTTGTTAGATTACACATTGTCTTCTATATATGTATTTGTTTTGAATGCACTAACACATGTTTCCACCAATTTGTTTACATATGCCTTGGTTTCTACCATGCACATTCCCTTCACCCCTGCATGGATGCATTTTCACATCAACATCTGGTCCTCTCCTTTGGGCCGCATCCTTCTAATGGTGTCACATACACCCCAAATGAGGGGGCATACATTGGGTGAATCAATCACCCCATACATTAGTTCACAATTATAGTACAACACGGTTCGATATAATCAACACAAACTTCAAATTAAGAAATGGCCTAGATCCCGACTTGGGTCATCGACTTAGCATAGATGCCGGTTCCCATATACGAGATATGGGAACCTAAGCACTCCCGACCTTTCTGGATGCCTATGACCAGGAGCGATTAGAGTTTTTTTCTCATATCAACATAGTTTTTAGTAGTTTACATAATAGTTTGCATAGAACATGCACAATCCTCCAATAATCAACATGTATTCTATCTCCTTTTTTTTGTTGGATCAAGCTGGATTGAAATGGATCAAACTAGAACAATGCAAGATCACACCATCTACAATGGTGTATAAAAACTTCGGGAGGTATTCATGGATAGAGAATAACACTAGACCTTTCTCCCCAACACTTCTTTTGTTGTGGCATGAGATCGCCCAAAAAACTAGCAGCACCTAGCGTGAGATCACCCAAAAAACTCACACTTGGTGTGGGATCGACCAAGAAACTTGTTCTTGGCATGAGATCGCCCAAAAACTTGTTCTTCTACAATGTTTTAGGATAATTTCTATCCTTTTCACTCATCACAGATTAGGTGCACATGTTCCTTTTCACATTTTTACATACTTGGGATCAAATTTTTCATATACATGAATTTGACTACTCTTTTTCTCTTTTATTTTCTAAGTCCTGTCCTTATAAGAAGCAATAGCCTTAAACAACACAAGCATGACAATGAAAACATGTACAACATGGTACACACATTACACTTTTCACCCCTAGGGTCACTTCCTCTTTCCTAGCTTAGCTTCCACACTTCATTTTTATCACTCCACACTTTTTATTGTCTCCTCAACATGTTTTCACCATCGATCTACATGGTTATCAAGTACACATCTCTTATATACTTTATGTTATCGAGTATTCACTCAAAAACATAAAGTGGGGGAAAATGTAGACACTAAATCACACACTTTGGGTATATTTCTAGGTCTTAGTCACATACTACTATTCATATGATTCCTAAGTGAGAAAACTAGACTATCTTTGGCCTTTTTTTCTATGTTTCATGTCTTCTTTTTGGCCTCTTACACCCTATATCCTAGTCAATACTTTACTACTTTATTTTTATGACTCGACACCAAAGCACCCGCACAAGACACCAACACCTGTGCACCCCCATCCTTCTCGGGCACCCGGATCTATCTTTAATTTACTCACTCCTTTTGGGCATCTTTTATCTTTTGGGCATCTTATTTTCTTATGGGTCGGCCTTCCAGTTGTTAATTGTGAAATTCAACCAAGGGAATCATATAAATATAAATCTATGTGACCATAATAAAGGACCAAGCTCTAAGCATCTATTATTATCACCTAAGGTTCTATCCAAAGGGATTTCAAGAGCATCAAAACACCCATCTAAATTCATTCAAGGGACAAGGGACTACATTTTTTGCATACATGCTTAGGAGGGGAAGTTCATTTTTACATCCACAGATATATCTACATTGCTACATCTAGATAGTTCTCGTATACCAGTGCATCTTGCACAAGAGCCACCTAGGGCATGATTTTTGTTCACACACATGAGAACTACATGGAGTCTAAAATTTCGTGTAGCGATCGGTTGTTAGTTCACTTTATCAAGTGACCACTTTGGGGTTAGTATGACTCCCCATTTGCATATTTTTCTTCGTAGGATTTGATGTGTTTTGGGGTTTTATAGGAGAGCATTTATTTAGTAGGCTACAAATGAGCTCGGTGATCAAAAATGCCATAAAAGTGATAAAATATGAAGGCGAGCGACCATATTACGACACAAAAGAAATCATTTTATGAGTTTTTTCATAGTCATGGGTGCCTGTAAGCATTCTCCAAGTGCCTGTGTCCTCGACCCAATCCAGTGCCCTGGTCCAACTTATTTTGGTAGTTCCACAATTTTCTCGTGAACAATTGCGATAGTTTCCTATTTTTGTTCATCGATTTTTTAGTCGCACATTTCAAGATTAATAAAAAAATCAGCTAAGTATCATATCCCTCTCTTACACCTAGGGTTTCATATTTCTTTAGTTGATTTCTTAGGTCGATCTCGTACTTAAGCACTTTATTTATCATGTGTGACTCGAAATATCTAAGGTTTTTACAAATTCCTATATTTGTTGAATCACTTTCGAACAACAAACACATCAACCAAATCCTCTATTACATTCATACCAAAAATGGGCTTCTAAACATTCAAAGTAAAATGTAATCTCCTCTAGAATCCTACAACATACTCATGGTTTCAACCCTTTCCTCCACAAAATTCCCAAAGGCCCAAATGCATGCCAAATGGGGGTGGAATTTCATTTTATGTGGACGTCAAAATTTTCCCTAAGTTCCTTTTTAATATCTCTTCGGTCCATGAACCTAATTTACCACTAGACTTTAAAATATTTCCCCACAAGTTTTCCAATTATCAAGTTGATTTAAGCCAATGCCAATTAAACCTTAAATAAT
Organism: Taxus wallichiana var. yunnanensis; assembly: GCA_018340775.1. Taxonomy (NCBI): domain Eukaryota; kingdom Viridiplantae; phylum Streptophyta; class Pinopsida; order Cupressales; family Taxaceae; genus Taxus; species Taxus wallichiana. Next base: position 975,811,437 of record CM031242.1, on the reverse strand, counting down.
GCAAACAAATGGTGGAGTTCAATTAATAAAAACCTTAAAAACATGAATGTGTGTGTGTGTGTGTGTGTGTGTGTGTGTGTGTGTGTGTGTTTATGTACACATATGTATATATGTTTACATATATATTTATGTATATATATAATTATTAAATATTATTACTAGTTGTTAATCATTGTTAAACTTATACTTTATTAATTAATGCAGTCATTAAGAAACATATATCAACTTACGTAATTGACATCAAATTGTCACTTAGTTACGCTTAACTTGCTCTCGACGAGCACCAATGAACATACTAACCAATAACCAAATACACATCCTCATTAAATATTACCTTATGTTAGATAATGATCAATGATAATGGTTATTCCAACTTTATGATCAAATGATAACAACTAAACAAGTATCATAAGACAATCGTAATAATAATATGTCATTAACAAGGTAGTATTTAACGATATTACGCTAGTGGCTAGAACCACATAGCGTAATGTCACTAATGACACCTTTTTATCCATGATTAAATCAATAATCTAGTTAAATGATAATATTCAAAAATTAGGGACATTACACAAAGCTCGACCAATTATGGTAGCACACTTACTAGCTAGGTAAACTAGATTAGGGGCATTACATCTCCCTCCCCTTATAAAAGCATTTTCCTTGATATGACAAAAGATAAAAGAACAAAAAGGTTAGGAGAGTAATAATACTATTAGCAAAGATAACAATTGTGCCACCATTATGTAACCTCTTGCAAAATAAAACTTTTTGTAATATTCAACAAATCTTCATGTTCTGTGAAGATTGGCAGTTCTCAATTACTTCTCCAATTTCATAACTATTCCAAAAACAACTCATTATCATGTTTTCAATCTATCACTTCTGAAAGAAAACATTATTCAATGCATTTCAATCATTTCACATCACAAAAGTTCATAAGTTATGTATCTTTCATATCAATGAAGTCAACACCAATGGTGTTTCACCACCACAAAATTTACCTTTCATTATTTTCTAGCAATTTTTTCAGTGGCGAATATTCATAATTTGGCAAATATTCCATTTTAGGAAAATTTGAAAAGGCAAATTTTTCGAGCAAGTCAGTGACCTGTTCACCTAAAATTTACAATATATATATATATATTTTTTTAGGGGTCGGCTTTGCCTACATTTGAAAACATCTCCTATAAAAACCTAGGTGATTTGTTGGGTAGTATACTACTAACTTACTACTATTTTACTGAGGTACCGACATATCAAGTATTGTGAACTTGTAGGGTAGGTTGTTCATGAAAAAGGTTTTTATGCATGGAAGGAAGTTGTTGACACACGACAAGAGGTTGTTAATGCAAGAAAATCCTATGTTGTTGATGCATGATAGGAGGATGGAGGCTATAGATGCACGACATGACATACGGTTGCATTCGTATGACAATAAGGTTCTTTGTTGTGCAACAACAAACCTTCAATCATGTGAGAGTAAAGTTTCTATCACGCGACAACAAACTTGCTGTCATGCATCAGTGAGGTTGTTGTCCTTATTGTCATACGACTGCAAATCTCCTATCATGCATCTACAACCTTTTTGTCGCATGACTTGAAAATGAAAGCTTCTTTCAGGTGAAAATTTTACACACAAACCCCATAAAATTTCCCATGTTTGCAAATTGGTTTCGGGAATATTCGTTATAAATATTCCACCTTCGATTTCCCATAGGTCTCTTAAAATGAACATTGTTGTTTTCATGTCATTTCACCACGGCTATGCTCTAGTTCAACATGATACATGCATGCTTTGTGTAACTCACCTTTCCAAACTCTCTTAGTTAAGCAATTTTATCTTCCATAGTTTTTACCCACTTTATGATATCACAATGTTCCCACAACGTAATAGAAACCACATACATATGAGCACATGAATACCATCATCACATCATAATAATCACAATGACATATGTGCACCACATTACAACATAACACAATAGGTATCCAACTCCAAATAATAATATCTCCCAAGTATCAAGCATCGACTACCACCTCCCAAAAAAATGAAGACAAATTTTACTTTTCTCTCCACCAAAGAGGTTGGTCACCCTATGGACCTAGGCACATAGAGTCTAGGAACCTCTAACCCAAGTGACATAATAACCTGTATTTCAAAAACCACACCACTTATTTGTAACTCCTTAGGGCGTACATCGTACAATGAAACATGCCCATGGGTACCACCAATCCATGGTGAACTTATGTCCTTATTACAACACATAACAACATTAGAACCAACATGCAAAACAACTAGCAAAATTGCCAAGTGGCATCAAATTCAATCACCTTGGGATAGAGAGAAGATAAATTTAAAACTTAAGGAAAAATTTCAACTCAAATTCAAATTTCAATCTAAGCAAAGTAAATGGATAATTAGTCGAGTTTATGTGAAAATCATTATGTTAGTGTAACTATCAAATTAAATACCCAAAATTGCAAGCAATAACTCAACCAAAAGTTAAAAAGTAGAAAGTGTTGGTTACGGAAAAGGAAGAGAAGAAAAGTCAAATTTACAAATAAAATACATATAGAGAAATATCACATCACAATCATTATGTGGCCTTATACGGCCACCAAATAGGTACTCATTGACTTGTTGGCACTTGGATATCAAACCTCAACTTACAAAATATATAACAATATATGTAACATCACAACTACCTTGGATTTTGTATGACATCTAGTGTACATCTCGGCATCCTGATAAGGGCATAAGACCTTGTTTAGTATTGAGCGTGACTCAAAAAATAAAATTATGATGAGCAACACTATATAAGATTTACATAATAACACATAAAGTGACCCAATGGTGCGACTTCACATTATGTTCACAATAAATGGTTACAATTATAGGAACACTACCACTACACAATACAACACATGTATGATATAACATAATTTTTTTACACACTACAAGTCTTCCCACATAACGATATTCTTTTGACCTTGATATATATCTAATGATTTCTCCAAGTACATACAAATAACATCACATAGCTCACATCCCAGTTCATGTTCCATTGTTAAGTTTTAGGTGCTCTCGAGGTTCAAGAGTTGTAACCTCACTCGATACCAAGTGTCACACCCAACAAATTTCATGCCCAAACAAAAGAGAAACAATACCATTTTTTTTGTAGACATACCTCAATTACAACTTACAGGAATAAACAATATTCACCCCACATTCAAGTGTGGTAAACTTTCACTAATGAACCTTTCTTGCACTTATACTTTGAAATATTAACATACAAGGATAACAAATTTCATCCTTGGCCATGATTCCAATGACTCATTACATCCTCCAAGGACTAGGTGTTCTTATTGAACCCATGAGGCCATCGCAGCCCCATTCACTTCATGACCCGATAGTCGATCCTTCAACCTATGAATTGCCTTGTTCGTACATAATCCTCTTGATAAGTAAGTAAGTCATTATCATACATCTAGTTTTGTAACGATAAAAATATCCTTCAATAGATTTCCCACCTAGAGTCTCCATAGCTAGGTATCATCTTCCCAAGCTACTTGAAATAGGGTAAAATCATGTTTAACAACATATCATCTAACTATTTCCAGCATGGTAATACACTCCTTTGGGTTCACCTCCTTTCCATGGAATTAGGACACTCCACTAATCTTAAAGACCTTTATTTAATTTAATACACTCATTCCGAGAGTAGATTAAGGTGATTGTTTAAATACAAGTCTCGCTTCTTAAGTTATAAAAGTATGTTGATATTAAGAGGTTTAACTAGCATTAAAAGAAAGAGGGACAAGTAGCTCCACGAGTTACATCCCTAGTTAGCCCTTCAAGCGATTAATTTGCAACTTATTTATTACTGATCTTAGTTTATTTTCCATTTACCCAAGTGAATTTGATTGAGTGTAAACTTGTTAAGTTAAAACCATAATAATTAATAAAATGTTATTGCATACATAGCTATCTTTTTTTAAAAACTTATCGACGTTCTTTCATCATTAAATTTAATAAACCAAATTAAACTAAAAAATAAGTGACTCTAATACAACTTAAGTACATTTGTTCACATTTAATTACTCTACCAACTAGAATAATTCCAAAATTTTATTTCGAAAAGATATACATACATATCAAGTTAATATTCAAGGATAAATTTATTTATTACAAAGAACAATAATTAACAAGTATTTAATACACTAGGCCTTAATGACCTTTTCGAGTGGTAATGGAAATCACACTTTTATCAAAATCGATACATCATAGTATTGTCGGATAATAATCACAATAATCAAGGTGTAAATATTCCATCAAGTAAAATGATCCAGTCTTTAATTAATTGGGAATTCCTCGTTTCCTGTAGCATTGTGAGGAAAGAAAATGTATATGGGCCAATTCAAGGAACCGACATGAGTTTGCAAACTCATATTCCATGTTGTATTCGTTATGAATATCTGAATAAGTTATGATTACATTTATCTAAAGGCAATAAACTTCCTAGTTTATAATAAGATAACTATCTCATTTGTTGATGATAATGACACTTCTTAATTACATGTAAACATTTTCATTCATTGTCCTAATTATAATCAACTTAATAAAGCTTTAACACAACCATATAATCCCAAAATGAGAAAGAGTTTATTTATAACAACATTCAAAATCCAATTATTTTCTTATCACAAAATAAGTAATAAAAGAAAATGTCATATTCTAAATTTGTTAAGTTATCTAATCCAACAATCAATGTAGCAACAACAACATTTCTACATGTTTAGTCTACTTTCACATAATCATATCCAAAAATTATTACAACATTATTGTTTACGACAAATTAGTTTATACCTAATGCCAATGACCTCTTTTTCACATCAATAAACAATAATCATCTAAAACATAAAATCAATTTACCTTTGTTAAAACCTTCCTTCTTACCAAATTTACTACCTACACAAAACAACATCATTATTTTTTTCAATATGTTTTAAAGAGAGAGAAACTACAATCTTTATAACCATTTCTTTGATTCATTTCTTCCAAAGAACTGAAAAGAAATCATGATCATAGACGGATCAAAATAGCCACGATCTTTAAGAGCTAAGGTCAATGCTAATAGTCAAACCAATGATGAACTAAATCTCGGAAAAATAGCAAAATTCTTGGAACTCTAGTTACTTAATAACCTTCCCACATATCTAATCATAATGAATAAATTCACCAACAAGTGCTCAAGAGAGTGAGAGTTCAATAGTTTTTTTAAAGTGCTTAATATCAAATCATGACAACAAATCTCACAAAGAGCTAGAATCAAAAAATACAACAAACCCATTAATAGCTAAGTAACGAATGGTGCTTGTAAAACGAGGGAAGATTGAAATCAAATTATAAGATATCACAACTCTATAAGAGTTATAAAAAATAACGAGTTGAAAACCATCTAAAAAAGGTGAGCTCGATATGAGCTGAAATAACTTTTAATAAACTAATTAATCCAACTCGTACTCAGTTTTTAAAAATGGAAAAAATAACCCTTTTATAATAAGCTCTAGTTATCATTTCTTAACATGTTTTCTAGCCAAATAACCAAGCTATGTACTTACACAGAGTTTTGAAAAGCAAAGAGTATTTAAGTTAAAGATATCAACAAAGCTCTAAAGAGCTAAAAGCCTGCATATACAATCAAACTCCTTAAGAGTTGAAGTGATCCTTTGTAACTTTTCCATTAACCAAAATAGCCAAAACCATGTTATTTATCATAGTCAAAGCGTTCTCATCTAGAAAGAGAGAAAACAATAATTATAATAATAATGTACTTAAAGAACTTAATACGATGACAACAACAAATCTCATGTTGAGCTAGAACCCACAAATAGTCAAATGATATCAAAAGCTCTAAATGAGTTGTAATCAATAAAAACAAGGCTCTATAAGAGCTATATTGACCTTTACAACTTTTCCAAATAGAAAAATAACCAAATCCCCAAAACGTTTATCAGGTCCTTAGATCAAAAGGATCTCTTAATCATTATTTTCCGAATACCCATTTCGCCAAAACGAATGTAAGTCCAAAACTCACATTTACAAACAAAAAACCATATCATTTTGATATTTTTCCTTGTTTTCCTTTCAAGTTTTCACATTAATCAAATGAATAATTTAGATTTCAAAAGAAGAATAGATTCAAAGAAACCATTTCATGAAAACGAAAACAACAAGCTCGATATAAGATAAAACATTGAAAAAACCAAGCTCTTTGAGAGCTAAATCCTCAATGGTGTTCTCAAACCAAAAGAGAAAGTGAATCCAAAATCAATAACAACAAAACTCCAAAAATTTCCAAATTAAAACAAGATCAAAACCCAAATTACTTAAGGCCAAATAATGTCATAATAAACCGAATGAATTTAAATCTTTTATGGTATTTAAAAGAAATACATTTTAAGAGAATATAACAACATGGATCAATATAAGATGATGTAATAACATCACCCCAAACACAAACATGTCCCAAATTTCAATAATAAAGTAGACCCATAATGGAAACCAAACATTTTTTTTTTAATTTATAAAATAGACCCATATTGAATATCTCAATTACAAAAAAACCTAAATCATTTCTAACTTCCACTTATTACTAGATCAAAGGAAGGAGTAAGAGGTTAGAAATCCATGCACAAAACGAGTTCGAGAGTGACATAGATTCTTAATGATCTACACTACATGAGATTCAAATATAATGCTAACAACAAGCTCAAATGAGTTGGAAATAAACAAAACGTCAAACTTGTTGGGAGCTATATAAAACCTTAAAATTTTAACCATACCCATATATCAAATCGAACCAAATCTAAATATGAACAAAATTCATGTTGTATTTGTTTTAAGATTTCACAACCATCATTACCCATTTCGTATACAACTTTACCTATACAATATTCCCATTTTTTTCAATAAATCTAAGAAAATGAAAACATATTCCAACCATAAATCCATAAAATCCAATGCACGCAACTAGAAGCATTCTTTTTATAGGTTTACAAATAACAACTAAACATTTCCCTCAACAAAATAACCAGATTCCAAACAAACACACGAAATCTAATGCCCTCTTTTCCATTTCCAAACTCATTAAACAAACTAAAAATGTATTCCTTTATTTCAAAATAAAAAACAACAGAGAATGTGAGTGAGAAAACCCAAGCCTTATTTCACTTTTACCCTCCAAAATATCCTTCCTGCAACTTCTAGAACAACAAACACATCACCCAAATCCTCTATTACATTCACACCCTAAACGGGCTTCCAAACATTCAAAACAAAATGTAATCTCATATAGAATTCTACAATAGACTTAGTGTTTCAACCCTATCCTCCACAAACCGCCCAAAGGCCCAAATGCGTGCCAAATGGGGGCCAAATTTCATTTTATGTGGACCTCAAAATTTTCCCCAAATTCCTTTTTAATATGTCTTCGAGTATGTGACCCAATTTATCATTAAAAGACTTTAAAATATTTCCCACAAGCTTTCCATTTATCAAGTTAATTTAAGCCAATGTTAATTAAACCTAAATAATGTAGAAAAATGGTGGAGTTCTAATAATAAAAACCTTCAAAAACATGAAATATATATATAAGATGTTAATCATGGTTAAAATTATACATTATTAATTAATTTGATCATTAACAAACATGTATCAACTTACGTAATTGACATCAATTATCACTTAGTCGCAATTTAACTTGCTCTCAACAAGCACCAACGAACATACTAGCCAATAACCAAAAACCCATCCTAATTAAATATTACTTTACTGCTAGCATAGTGATTAACTATAATGGTTATTCCAACATTATGATCAAGCAATAATAGCTAAACAAGTATCATAGGACAATCGTAATAAAGAACATGTTGTTAACAAGTTAGTAGCTAACGATATTATGCTAGTGGATACAACCACATGGCGTAATGTCATTAATGACACCTTTTTATCCATAATTAAATCACTAATCTAGTTAAATGATAATATTAAAAAATTAGGGACATTACACAAACCCTAACCGATTCTGATCACAAACTTACTAGTTAGGTGAAATAGAGTAGGGGAATTATAGTGATCCAAGATTAAATTTTTCTCTTCCTTCAGAAACAATGCTCCCATATAAAGTGAAATCATCATTTTTAGTCATGCCTAAGAAGTTCTCTCTTAACTCTTTGTCTCTGTGAACAATAGTGAATATCTCATACTACACAAATAAGCTCCTATCACAAACATGATGTCTTGTGCCTTGCTTAAGTTTTATAAAATGGTTTTTCTTTTACCGTCTTCATTCTCCATTATATTGATTAGGGCCACCCGCATAATAAATTATCTCTCACACAAGTAAATACTTGTCTTGAAAATATCAGGAAGTATGTACCCGTATCACACATACCCCAAAGTCAAGAAGAATACTTTCACAATGAGATTTTCAACATGATTAGTGCACTCATGAAATATAGCAATCATCGAATGAAAACACCTTCCCTTTGTGAAATGAAATCAAACACTACTAAGTAATATTTTTTCTTTCACATAATGAATGGGAGGAATTGAGTCTATGTCTTCTCAATGGAGAATTGGGATAATCAACTTGAATGGAGGATGGTGAGAGAATCAAGAATACACAATGACAAAAGGTCTCCAGTCATGGAAGTATTCAATTGATCCACTTAGATGTTTCACATTCAACAATCTCCCATGTGCTCTCTACTTCATGTTAGCAAAACCATGAGATCAAGACATTTTAAACTCAAGAATAGGAGAGATCTATAGTTGGAGAATTTGAATTTCATTGTTGTAGGAATATGAGTTGCAATGTCTCGAGGAGTTAATTAGAATTTGGGAGAAGAAGAAAAATAATTTTTTTAGTGTTTTCAAGGGTTTTCAATGGCGTTTCTAGTTGAAACATGAATGTGATCACCTCGGATGAAATACTCAACCAATACAAGCAAGAATGGATTCAAATGAAAGCTATGGGAAAAACAAAACTATCCTCAAAATATGAGAATTTTTTTTGTTACAATCAACAAGAAATTGTGTAGCCTAAATTTTAACACCAATAGTCCAAGCCACGTTGGCACATCACTCACTGAACTAATCACTCACTCGAAGTGTGCAAGGGTACCAAATTCCTCTTTTATATCACCTTGTTTTAGAAGTTAACATGATTGCATAAATATTCCAATATCCATAACATATAACAAGTAACTTGCAATGCATAAACTAGTTCTAGATCATAACATGAGCAAGAATAACTTAAACAAGTATCAAGATTAATTCCACCATGCAATAACTAGTAAGAGACATGCTTACAACTAATATCTAGTTACAATGATCCATTATATTAATTAATGCAACACAAAAGCTTCATACATATACCATAATGTCACCATAAGCTATGCGCGCTCAAGATCCCGCAACATAACTCTAATACAAAAGTAGTGATCACTATCCTATGTAGATTATACATATATATAGGGGTGGGGACTTTCCCTTCACCACCCATGCCTCTCCAAAGTAGGATACGTACTAATAATATCCATTCACCCTTATGTGATAAATACAAAATCATGCAAAGCACTAATAATAGATCAACTAATAACATAACAACAGTGTAATCCTATTAATAGCCTCAACACATTACATGGTGCTTGATCTTCTAATCGCTCAAAATATTTTTCATGTCCTTGTGTGCCCCGCACTCCATGTCCAAAATAGCCTTTCCCTTAAAAATGGCTAAGTCTTGATCCTGGCATGCCCAAACCTTATGCACCCTCCATACTCGTTATACTTTCTCAACCCAATATTACCCTACACTAAAGGTATTTGCATCCCGATAATGGGTAATCCACCTTATGTCTCCATGATTAAAATAACAAGCATCGAATCAAGAATGAGAGAATATCTATACAGAAGAATGAAAGAATACTTATGCGCTCTCTAACCCTCTGTTGGCATGATCAAATCTAGATATTTAGACTTGATTATTGCCTCTAGTTCATTCCAGGTTGTTTAGCACTTTATTTGTCTTATCGGGATATCGGTTAGTACCCAATCCACCTCATCCATTGTCATATTTTTCCCTTCATTCTATAGCACTCTTAAGACATTCACCATGTTGGAAATCATTCCTTCCATTACATCCATTCAGCACATGATGAGCTTACCGATTTCCTTAATTCTTTCTTTGTGAGGATCCCGGGTGGCTACTAACATGTCGCACTTTTATTTTTCTAGAGTAAGTCTTTCTTTACGCTCGAGCACCTCATTCTTCACTACTTTCGAGACCTCATTTTATTTTGCAATAGTCCTTGTCCTTATGATTGCATCAGAGGCCACACACATGTTTAAAGCCTTATCTGCTTTCGCTACCATCTTTTAGTGTCTGCGGTATTGAGTTATACTCAATATATGCGCGCAATCGTGGCCTTGGTCTTTTTAGCTTGTCTTCTTTGCATCCTTAGGTTTTGGGAGGTGCACTATTCCCTCATCTAACACTAAATAAACTAATGTTATTAAATAATGGAGAGAAGAAGGGAAATTTTCAACCACTTTATCTTCATACTATGGCCTTACCTTTATAATTTCATCCCCAATCTATTCTACCATCTTTAGGAATTTCTGCACCTCCACTTCAACTTGGTCCTCTCTACTATTAAGCACCATATCTTGGTGTCCTTATCTTTTCTATCCTCCAATAATGACCGAATAGTCACTACTTTATCAATGTTTCTACGCGCAACCTCGGAAAATACCTTTGTTAGATCATTTCTCACCTACTCATTAGAGAATTCAATCGGCTTGATGGTGACATGGTGGTAGTGTGGTGGCTTCTTCATTCTACATAACAAGCACGACTCCTCACAAACATAAAATTTAGGCTCATCTCGCATGAGTTTGCATACTCCATGACAACTATTTAAGAGTGCACGTGGTGGCCATCTCTCGGGTCCATCTTCTTCCAACCATACAATTTCTCCTTTGCCACTGTACTCTAAAATCTAGCACGAATAATTTTCATCACATCATCAACATAGCCAAGAGTTTATGTCCTTACTACTTCCTCCTCTCTGGGCTCACCGGTGTGCTCCTCCTCATGTTATTGTGTCTCGGTGTCAATGTTCTGTTGTAATTCTTCCTCCTCTCTAGGCTCGTTTAACAAGCTCTATAATCTCCGTGTCCCCATTAGCACAACTTTCCTCTTCATTATCCTGCGCTCTTGTACTCACAACCTCTTCATCAAACATAGGTTGTTCCCGCTCATCTCCTAATATAGTTTCACTTCCATACTAGGTGTAACAATGTCTTCAGTGTGTTGTCGGTGAAGACTTATCCTCTTCATTGTCTCGGATTGGAATATACATGCGCCTCTTCCTTCTCTCATCTTTAACCTTCTTCATCGGGGTGACATGCAACGACGTTCAAACTAGTTTGTGAGGGTCTAACACCGGTACTAGTGGTTGTACGCATTCTATGAAAAATTCTTCTATGAACCAACCCATTGCTCTCTTTTTGTTCCACCTATGGCTTCTCTAAAACATTCTACTACCCCTCAAGCACTTCTTCTTCCTTTCACCGTGGTTTTGTTACGGAGGTTTCTAGGTGCCCACAATCTATTTCCCTTTGAGGACTGCAAAGATATGTCATCTATTTTAATCACCTTTCCATCCTTGAAGCGCAGCCTTAGGTACACATGTAGACGCATGTTAGTTCAATCTTTCCCTCACCTAGGGTCTTCGAGTTTGTCAATATTATCTATCTCAAGCGTTTCAACATATGCTTCCGTGTTCAGCCATACATAAGTCTTGCACATGATATAAATATATACATCTAATTTATCAACATCCAAATGTAGTTTGTGTGCATTATGCAACCTGTATACAGAATCCTTAAAGTAACACATAGTGAAGGTGAAGGGCAACTTACACCAGGGGATTTTCTTTCCCGTCTTCATATAGAGCCACCCCAAATTGAAATGCTTTGGTAGACTCGAATTCAAATTGCCTATCTAACACTATAGGAATCTCATGCGGGATACATCATTCCCCTTTAAACACCTTGTGTAACCATCTAAACCACTTCTCTTACTTCTCCTTGTAGGTATTTGATATGGAGCCATACAATGTATACTTTGAAAATTTCTTTACTTGGTGACTTATCTTCCGTGGGAAACTCTCACACCTTCTCCTTTGGCCCATCGAGCACAACAATGCCATCGAATACAAGAAACAAAAGAATATCACCCCAAGTAATTTTGTCACCTTTATCTGTTTGGACACGCACCTCACCACTAAGCTTTCTACAATGTATCCAGTGATATTGTAGTAGGTTTTATTCGCCATCTTGTGCACTATGTGTAGCTTGGTATTTGGTTTACTTCATCCATTGTTTGGAGGAACCTAACTTACAACTCCGGGATCTGTGCACAACCCTTGTGGCCATATCATCAATATTTGTAACCTTGAATGCTCGGCCTACCTTCTTCAGTACTTAACCGCAACGTCCGTTATGTTGGTACTTGTTTTGATCTCGCACCATTTTTCCCTAATTTTCCTCTATCTGTATGTTCTGAAACATTTTGTCTCTCGATGTGGGTGTTCTGAGAGCTTCTACCTCCACTTGAATGCCTCGAGTTGTTTGCAAAATCCATTGTCATGTCCCTCCTTGAAGGAGTCTCCGAGTTTGCCTTGTTTTTGCCCTAAATTTTTCAAAATCCGTGGGCTTTGCCATTTTTCCTATTTTTCCCCGACCATGGAAGCTCAAGAATGATCAATTTATATTTGTATGCCTTTAAAAATCCAAATCCATGGTTGAAAGATGCTCGAACCATGATTCACTTGGTTTTGTTTCAAAAAAATTCATCCTTAGCAAAAAAATCGGGTTCTGGGCATGAATGGTGAATTTATGTGTTTTTGATGGTCTGATGGGTGTCTTTTTCCTGTCAAAGTTATTCCTCAGTGTTCAATGGTCATGTGGATTCTTTTGGTTGGTCGGGGATGACGAAAAATGCTTTAACTTATCACTTTTTACTTTTTTAGTAAAAAGGCAAATTTAGTCCCATAGCTTAGCTCAAATTTGATTGGTTCTTTTAGTGCTTACGTGGCTTCTTCTGATTGGAAGGGGTGTGATGGGTTTGTTTTCTCAACTTGTTCTTTTGGATACTTTAGCAAAAATTTTGAACCCGGCCCGCGGCCCCGCCAAGCTTTGATTGAAGCAAACTTTAAGTGGCAGGGAAAAAGTCTTACTTTGACCCCGCAGAAGGACACGTGACAAAGCTAATGGCGGAGATGCGGGCCTTTGGAGGAAAGTTTGATTTTTGCCCTTTTGGAAAAATGGAGTAAAATTCTAAAATGGAAGCACACCCTTGCCAAATCATTTTGAAGCCTTAAGGTTTTTGAAGTTGCACCACAATGACACGTGGCGAGCCCATGCTCATTCAAGGTCTCAACTTTTGGGGACCATCTCAAGATGTGCCATTGTGACGCGTGGTAGTTTGAAAAGTCAAAGGGGTGGGGAAGTGGACCATTAGAGGCAACTTGGAATTTTTTCCCCTTGATATTCAAAAGACTAAAATCATCAAAATGGCCCGCGGGCCTGATGGGGAAAGGTCAAAGCTTGCTCCAGTCAACGGTGGAGGTGCGGACCTTCGGAGGAAAATTGGAAAATTTTCCTTTTGTGGAAAAAGGGAGTTAAAAGTGAAAAAGGAAGTGTGGTTCTTCTGGGACCCACCTTAGGACACGTGTCAAGCTCATTTCTCAAGGGCGGAGGTGTGGAGAAAATGTGAAATTTCTACATCTTTTCAAAAGTTGTAAAAGGAAAGGGGACCCATTTTTCAAACTATTTTCCCGCCCATTTGTACGGATTCGATACAAACTACGAAGGGGCATATCTTTCGACTCAAGGCTCGAAATATTACAAATCTGACACTATTGGAAAGCTCTAGACCTCCACTACACCATGGAAGCATAAAATATTACTTTCAATAGGCCTTAATGGGCAAAAAACTAAAAATAGATTTCACGCCATTAAAGTGGATCTGGTTGCTTCCACTACCCGTTTTTTGATATTATTTTCCATTCTTCCTCCTCTAATATGCCAAAGCAAGCATGGAGGATTAAAAATAAATAATTTTTTTCCAGATTATGGATAGATTTGCAGGAGCATTAACGACTGGTGGTCGAGCTGTCATCAGATTTTCCTTTTTTCCTCTGTTTTGGTCACTTCTGATATAAATACAAGAGCTCGACTCTTGGTAGGGGGTTGGAGGTTGGAATGTTGGAGTGTTAGAGGTCAGAACTGATTTTCTAAAAGGCTTGATAGAGCTCTGTCTTTTGAGGGACTGTTTGAGAAACCTGTATGTCTCTTTTGTGTTAAACTTGATCATGTCAAGGTGGTTGCGAGTGTACAACCATTGACAAGCTCTGAGACTATTCTAGAAAATTTCCCCTGTTGATAAGTTTAATCAAATTTGAGTTATTCTGTGTTGACTCTAAGCATTTAGTGTCTGCTTTGTTTCAAAATGTCTGCAAATAGTTCTATTTGTTCCTATTGCAATCTTATACTAATTTTTTTGAAATCACACAGGATCTCATCCTTGTGATAGTTTAATGGTATTTGTAATTTCATTTCAAGAAGAGCCTTCATCTTGGATGAGATAAACAGATTTAAAATCAATTCACTGTCATTTGTTGATAAAGATTGTTTGTAAGTCTTTGGGTGTACCTTAGGCATGGTTAATAAAAACTATAGTGTTTAATTGAGTTTTCCAATTCGAGCCTTTGTATTGGAGTCTTAAAGATTATGTGAAAACGTGCTGATTTGGGCCTCCATTGAAGCACACCTTCTGGTTGAAGGAACGTCTTGACTGTTCTGAAGCTTTATGTTGTGAAGTTGCTCATTATTGTAAAGTCCCTCCAAAGATCTGGTATAATCAACTTTATCCTGCTTCACCTCCCACCAAAAATTCACTTAAAAACAATTAATCATACCCATACTACCCCTGTTTGTCATGTATGTATACAAATGCATAATTTTTACCATCAAAACATGCAGAAACAATCAGGTTTTCATTGTCTTTAGTGGCCTGAACCTTGCTTAGAAAATATCTCCATTATCTAGAGTGACAACTCGTGAGAGTTAGGTTTTGTTGCATTGATCATATTTTCTTCAAGGTCTTCTTAATAATCTCACAAGGAAGGATATCTCCATCTCCTCCACAAACAATAGGCTACAAAAGGGTCCTCTCACCCTGGTTGAAAGGCACAACCATAAAGTAGTGAGGATAGGTCAAATCCTCTTGAGGGTGCTACCCATTTCTCCACATATGAGTGACAAAGAGCAAGCTACATTTCATCCCCGGCTACAAAACGACATACTACATGCTCTGCTTGTCTCTAAGCTTCCTGCCAAACTTGTGATGCTGCTCAACTTCTGAGGGAGAATCAATTTGGGTACCAATAGGTTACATAAATGCCTTCATCATCGATAAGTCCCTAGAAATTTCTCGGCCCGAGTTGTGCAACCTAGTTACCTTCCCGATCATTTTAGCGGTAATCCGCATCCTTCTTCCAGCAAAATAGAAAAACTCATCATGTACCTGTGACATAAGCCACTGGTACAATCGCTCAAAGCTTCCCAAAATATGGAAATTCGAGGAGTTATATGACCCTACCACTTACCAAGAAATTATTCATAGAGTTTTCTAAAACTCTAACTCCATCCGCCGTCCTCCAATTGGTCTTCCTAACGGTCTCGGACGACAATATCCTTCATAGTCTTATTAGTGCAATGATTGAAATTAGAAATCTTGCACTCCAGGTTATCTTTGTCATCCATGGTTTCCCTTCATTCACTCCCTCAGGGTACAACATCTCGACCAACCATTCTTCTTCTTCTTTGGCGGACTCTTCTTTAACAATTGGATCTTAACACGATGCCATGCTTCCTTTCTTACTAACAGGGACGTTTTGCAACTACCAATTTATCACCTTTTTCCCTTTGCACTTGAAAGCACCCCAAACTTTTACAAAGAAAATAACAAAGCTAAACAAGGAAGGCTAACACCATTTCCACCTAATTAGCTAGGGATCTAAGTCTAGGAATGTAACATTAAAATAAAAGCTTAAAAGAATGCCTAATTAGTATGAAAACAATGCAAAAACTAACTAAACATGCCTACTAATATGATCGCTTACCTAACATGGTCCTAAATAGACCTAAGGGGCAATCAAATGGGTATGGTTGCTACTTAAACAATGGTGAAATGACCTCTCCAATTGACTTGTTAAGTCACTTTAGTTATTCATCTACTAACATTTTTGAAGGTTTTAAGCAAGGATTAGACTTGGCTTAGAAATCATATGTATTATATGAGATGAAAATCAAAACATGTTGTAATTATAGTTTTCCTTTTAGTAGAAACTTAGATTTTGGTGCATGTGGGACTAAAAGCCCAAAATTATATTAGAATTTTTAACCATGATTAGGCCTTGCTAATCACAATTAGTGAATTATCAAGTGATTAAGAGGTGTGGACCTTATCAACCGCTTAGGGTCAACTGAAGGCTAGTATAATATTTTGAAGCTTACGAGATGTTGTGGAGACGAATAGGGTGATTTTGAGTGGTTGTAAGAGGGGTTTGAGTCAATACTAGGGTATATTGACCAAAACAAGGGAAAAATAGGCTTAATTAGCTTATAAATGCTAATTGTCTGTTTTGAAGAGGATTTTGACTTACGATTCACCGTAAAGTGGCATCTTGAATGTGAAAGAGGTTTGGTGATCAACAAAGTGTTTGTTAACCGAGCATAGTGGCAAGAAACGTTAGTTAATTAGTAAAGAGCACTAATTATAACGAAATTGAGAAGAATACAAGTGATTTGTGTGTGTTTTGGCAATAAGATTGCAAAAGTGAAATTTAGGTGTCTACATTTTCCCCTTTTGAGGTGAAGTTAGTGAATTCACTTCTAACATAGTAGAAAAACATAAAAAGGTAAATTTTTGAAGAAAAATTAGCATGATGAAGGATTCCCCCTTGAGTGTTGAGTGGGTGATAGAAGAAGTCAATCGATGATCAAAAATATGATTGAAATGGGTAGAATAAAATAGGTTAGAATGGGCTCGAAACCCTTAGGTATTGAGAAGGAATAAGGATAGGAATAAACATGGTTGTTTATTGCCTCGTGTGATTTTTTAGAAGAAAATTAGTGATGGTAATAAATGATAATGGAGAAATATAGGACAAGCCCAACCTTTATATCTAGCCTTTCAATAAAAAACCTATTTATATAATTTTTCCCTCGGTCTACATCATCACCTATTGAAATGAACAAAAATGTAAGATAACATGAAAAGCTAAATTACTAACATTTGTCCATTGCTACGTAACTCCATTCAACATACATAATGCAATGCAATACAAGAAAGTAAAATGTTTGTGAAAATAGACCCTCCCTTTGGCGCCGGAAAACTAGTTTTCACTATTGGGCGACTTTGTTTATTTATATTTATATTTATATTTTTCTATTTTTATGATTTTTTACTTTTCTTGATATTCTCTAGAGACCCCATACTTAAGCATAGAAGTGCTTAAAATGCATTGCATTCATGGGTTCTCAAATCTCTTGGCCATCTACATGAGCTAGCTTATAGGCACCTGAACCAAACTTGGTGACCACAACATATGGTCCCAACCAGTTGGGTTCAAATTTCCCTTTCTTTTCATGGTCCTTATTGGTGTTATTCCTATTATCTTTTAACACCATGTCCCCTATCTCAATTTGATGAGGTATGACCCTTTTATTGTAGCTTCGCCGTACTCGATCATGATATACTTTAAGGTGATTGAGAGCACGAAGTCTTTTCTTATCTAATAGCTCCAAATCATCAGTTGAGCTACTATGTAGTCCTCTTCATTCAGGTAGTCCCTTAGCTCAATGCACAAAGAAGGGATCTCGATCTCTAAAGGTAGTATGACTTCAATGCCGAATACTAAGGAGTATGGAGTTGCACATGTGGGGGTGCGAATAGATGTTCTAAATGCACAGAGGTCATGGTGAATTTGTAGATGCTAATCACATCCTATCTTGTTCACCATCTTCTCCATAATGCAAATTAGGGTTTTATTGGAAGCTCGGACTTGCCCATTACCTTGAGGGTAATAGGGGTTGAAAACTTAAGGGAGATTTAAAAGCATTTGCAGAGTGCTTTCACAGTTTTATTCTTGAATGGCTTACCATTATCATTGATAATAATAGAGGGGATACCGTATCGACAGATGATATGATTCATTATAAATTTAGAGATTTGGGGACCTTTTGTATAGGTAAGAGGAACAACCTCTACCCATTTTGTAAAGTACTATGTGGCAGTTATAATGAACTTATGGCCGTCTGATGAGACATGATTAAGTTTCCCTATTAGATAGAGACCCCACTTTGAGAATGGCTAGGGTGTTGTGATTGGTTGTAAGGATTACACTGACACATGTATCAAGTTGTCGTACTTTTGAAAATCTATGCACTTCTTCACATGCTAACAACAATCATGTTCCATGGTAGGCCAATAATAGCCTACCCTGAGAATTTTCTTGGCAAGAACGATCCTATTAGTATCAGCCCCATAGATTCCTTCGTGTACCTCTTTGATTGCTTAGATAGATTTGTCTGAACTTAAACATTGCAACAAATTCCCATCATAGCCTCTACAGAAGAAGTGTGCCCGTAATTAGGGTATAATAGGGTATACATTGGATGAGGGTGCGTTTTTCAACTTGGGAAATGTTAGTGGGAAATGTTCCATCATGAAGGTAATTAAATATTTCAACGTACTTGTCATCACCAATCCGACACTATGATAATTCTTCACCGAACTCCTCGTGCTATGATTATTTACTAATGCACACCTTTAGTTTGGTGGATGTAATCTGAAACAAAACAACAACATAACACAAGAATACCATCGACTATGATAAGACGAATGATGAAAAATTTGAAATATCAAATAAATTATAATATTAACATGAAACTGTTACAATCTCACCCATGAGGTACTTCAAGTGTTTTGACTTCACTTGCCTTTCACCAAGACTATGGGAGAAACTTTACAATTACACCTCTTAATGGCTTCTTCAACACACCTTTAAACTGATGGCTTCCTTCGCACACTTCCTACAATATTTCTCACTACTTCCTTCTATGCTAAATGAGGGGGGTGGCCTCTCTATTTATAGAACTTCTAGGCTTATCCATCTTATCTCTAAGATAAGATAAGAAATCCACTCTGACAAATCATATTCCATACCTTAACTCTTATCTCATACATGTAAGCTTATCTCATTAAGATAAGATAAACCTTATCATTTTACATGGGTTCCACATTTTTAGACTTTTTACAAATAAAATACACAAAATATTTATGACCTCACTCCTTGTCTTTATTACCAATATAATATTTCTAATTCCTAATCATGTAGACCCTACTTCTCTAATTACCCAAACTTTGACATTTTAACATTCTTGGACCACTTACGACAAATATTTACTTTTTACAACATTCCTATTATACTTTGATCATACCGTACTCCACATTATTGGTGGCACCGCATCGACGGCGCCATTATCTTCTATCGACACTACTACTAATTATACTTACCAACATCCTATTCCTAATACATACATTAATGAAATAGAAATTACGGAGGAAAATTTTAGTGTCGACATCTTCCCCTTCCTAGCTTCTACTCCGTCCCTGAGTAGACTATTCTGGTGCTTGGAAAATCTTCAACTTGTCGTGGTTGACCCATTTCGTAATGGGAGTGCCATCCAATTCCTCCAGTTGGTACGTACCATTTTCATGCACAGCTGCTATTTTGTAGGGCCCCATCCATTTTGGAAGAAATTTTCTGTCTTCTTTTTTTGTATCTGGAATCATATATTAGAACCAAGTCATTCACATGAAATGGAGACCACCGGATCTTTTGATCAAAGTATTCCTTCTACTTCATTTTCTTCTTATGGCTTGTATCCTTTGCTATTTCTCTCATTTCCTCCAAAGAAATGAAGATATACCAACCTTTCTTTTCTTGAATCACTTTCATCCATTCTTTCATTTTTCATAACTCTCACAAAGTGGGAATATCAAACTCAATAGGAAGAATCTGGATCAATGCCATAGGCCAACCGAAATGGGGAGTATCCTCATTGCTGACTTTGATGTTGCCCTATATGCCCACAATGCTGCATGAATCCTTTTATCCCATTTATGTACCTGCAAGGCTACATCTTTTGCTAGAATTTGACACAACACAAAATTTTTTCGTTCCACCTATCCATTTGTGCTTGGCTTGTATGTTGTTGCCTTCCTGTGCTTAATAGAAAACTTATTGACTAGGGCTTCTACCACCTCATTAATGAAGTGGCTTCCTTGATCTGCTATACAATTTCTAATGGGCAACCAAATCTGGTGACAATGCGTTCATACATGAACCTTGCCACTTCATCCATGGAAGCTGTTTTCAATGGCCTAGCTTCAACCCACTTGGTTAAATAATCTGTGGCAACTACAATATACTTATTTTGGCGTGATGTAGTTGGAAGTGGACCTACAATGTCTATTCCCCACTTTTCAAAGGGACCAAGGGGAAGAATAGGACATAATGGAGCTGATGAAGTCTTACGGTTACCATGTGTTTGACAAATATCACATGTCTTACAATAATTATAACAATCTTTAAAAAGAGTGGGCCAGTGATAACCTGCATCCAAGATCCTTCTTGTTTGTAAGTTGTCCAGAGAAGTGCCCTCCACATGTACCATTATGGAATTCTTCTAGCAGCTTCCTTCCTTGATCACGTCCAAATGCCCTCTTGATCGCCCATCGTAGTCTTATTTGAAATAATACTCCATGCGAAATAGAATATGGATGACTAGCTTGAGTAATCTTTCTCTTAGTCTTTGCATTGGCACCATCAGGAAACTTGAATTCATTCAGATAATTCCAAATATCTATGTATTCACTAGGGATTTTGTCAAGGGATAACAATGCTTTGCATCGGGAAATCATCATCATCACAAGATGATCCTGAACCATCATAGGCTCGAGAGAGTGCATCTCGCATTGACATGCTTCTTTCCCGCCTATCTATAATATCAAATTCAAACTCTTGTAGCAAAATTATCCATCTTGCTATCCTCCCCGATGGGTTAGGCTTATTTACAATATATTTTAGAGCCCGATGATCTGTTACAACTAGAAATTTTTTCCTAAAGCAAGTAATTTCTAAACTTCTTTACAAAGAAAAATGATAGCGAGCCTCTTTTTCGATTCTATGATAATTTACCTCAAAGACTTTTGCTCATTTGTCTCGCTCTCCCAAAGTAAATTAGATGTTCATTCCCATTTTCATCCTTTTGGCTCAAAGTACTTCCTAGTGCTGCATCTGAGGCATCAGTGTACACAATGAATGGCTTGCTCTAATCTGGATTCTTCAAAACAGGTGAAGACACCAGGGATTCCTTCAATTGTCCAAAAGCTTCATGCGCCTTATTTCCCGGGTTCATAAGTAACATCCTTCTTCAAGAATCAAGTTAGTGGCTATGCAATCTTTGAGAAATTCTTGATGAACCTTCTATTGTAACCCACATGGAATAAAAATGATCTCAACTTACTTCTATTAATAGGAAATGGTAAATCTTTGATTTTTGAAACTTTATCGGATCGCACTAATACCATCTCTCGGATACAACATGCCCTAACAAAACACCTTTAGAAAATCCAAAGACACACTTTGTAGGGTTTAGTGAGGCTTGTGCTTCATCTAACCTTTGAAATGATGTCTCCATTTGGTGCAGGTGGTCCAAATTGCTCCCATAGATGTAAAAATCATCCAGAAATACTCTGATGAAGGTCCCAATGTAGGGTTCGAACACCCTATTCATCAAACGCTGGAATGTTGCTGGAGTATTACACAACCCAAAAGGCATAACTCTATAAGCAAACGTTCCCCAAGGAGTGGTGAACGTGGTCTTCAGCTGATCTTTCTCTGCTATACGAACTTAGTTGTAGCCGCTATATCCATCAAAGAAACTATAGCACTCTCGGCCATCTACTTCGGCCCAAGATCTGATCTCGAAAATGGAAGAGGGTAATGATCCTTCTTTGTTGCCTTATTGAGCTTCCCGTAATCAACACAAATGCATAGCTTCCCATTCTTTTTTATTAAGATCACAATGGGAGAAACCCATTCTAAATTCTCCACAGCAAATATGAATCCTGCATCAAGCAACTTATCTATTTCTTCTTTTACAGTCTTGGAAAAATTAGGATTCATTCTATATGGCATTTTCTTTATGGGCTTAGCACCATCTACTAGCTCAATAGAATGTTCTACCCAACTTACTTGATGGAGTTCCTTGTAATCAAAAGTGAATAGGTGTATGTACCTTCGAAAGAGCTGGAGGTAGGATTCCTTCTCACTCTCCATCACAGCATCACCAATCTTTATTTGTTGGAGACGATCATCAACTTCTTCTTCAGATAATTTTATGGGGTCATGAGTTGGTGTGACTGGAAGGATATCCATGACTGAAACATCAACCTCACTTTCTTCATCTTCAGTGTCCACTTCACTGGTACTAGAGTAATCAGAGGATGTCCAATCATCAGTTTCATCACTTGAATCCACAGGTTCTACCTTATGATGTCGAGGGATCACATTTATCTTCACCCTCTCTCTACCACGTCCAAGTGTCATGAAACCTTCATTCCAGTAGTTTCTTGCATGAACTCTCCTTAGCCATGGTCTTCCCAACAACATTGGGTACACAACAGTACCATTTTTCATCACCTGAAATTCTACCACACATACAACACCCATAACAGATATTGCCACATTTGAAACTACACCTTCTGGTTTAGTTTTTCCCTTATTTAATGACCTTAACATAAGTGTTGAAGGGCAATCAATTTTTAAACCCAACATATTCATTATAGACTCGGTCATTACATTAACTGCAGCACCTCCATCAACTAAGACATCATGAATTGAAATACCATTACATAATACCTCAGCTTGTGGAGCATAGGGATCTGCCTCTGCCTCCAAAACAGGGACCTCAACCTCCTTCCTTCTTCGAGCATTGAGTCCACCTCGCAACTCCCACCTCTTCTCAGAAGACATAGCCAAGAGTTGACCATATGTAATATTTGCAGGCCTTTTGGACAGATCTTCCAAGATGGAGTATGGTCCTTGCCCCCGTGAAATCGAAAACCTCGCACACCCAACTTTCTTCTCCTATGTTTCTTACTAGTTTCTTCTTTCATCTTCTTAGGATCATTTCCATCTTGATTATCTTTTTCTTTCTTTCTTTTTGTTACAAACACATCTACTTCATTATTTATGCTCTTATCTACTACATCAAAAGAATTCACATGTGCTTTTCCTTTATCATTATCTCCTTTACCAGATGTAGAAGCTCTATCTAGACAATTATACTTATAATGACCCTTTTTATAACAACCATAACAAACAACTTCAGAAATATTTCTTTTTGGACCTCTATCTCCTCCCTGAGAACTAAATTCCTTTCCTTGAAGAAGATTAATAGTTAACTGACCCATCTTTTTGAGCAGATCTTCATACTCAGTAGATGTACTAGGAGAAATATTTGTGCTCACCGGGAGTGGTTGTGGATTCTGGACCAAAGGTGCTGGTGTAGGCTCTACTTTAGCAACAATTTCTTTGGGCTCCTCTTCCATGCTTTCTTCTTGCCTTCTTGCAATCTCCTTTACTTGTCCAATGGTAGTGGCAAACATACTTCACTCATTGTCTGATCTCTAGCTTCATCCCAAGAATGAAGTGCTTACAGAGGAGATTATCCACGCCATTCATCAACCCATCTGCTAGTCCTTCCTTCCGGATCTGGGCATCGAGCTTCCTCCTTAGCTCTAGAACATGAGCATGATAATCCCTTATCTTCTCCTTCTCTCCTTGGGATAGCTTTGTGATCTCGATCATGAGATCTGCATATTTCTGTTGTTCACCAAATTCTTCAAGAAAACTTTCAGTTAATAAATCCCATGAATTTTTCACATTATCACCTAGTGTTTCAAACCACCTAAGTGCTAAACCATCCAAAAAGGTAGGAAAAAATTCAGTCCATTATTCCCTTCTTATAAGGCCATTACAAATACAAGATCGCTTAAACTCTTGAATGAAAGAAGAAGCATCTTCATTAGATTGAGCTGAAAAAATAGGAATCTTTCCCATTTTCAAAAGTAACCACCGTGAAATACCAACTCACAAGTACAATCAACAAGACTTATGTGTACAAATAATTGGAATCACTATACTAGAAAGTGACTTTACACCTTTCTACAGTAAAATAGAAATGACCACGGTAAACTATGGTAAAACTTGACTTACTGCGGTAAAAATTGGCTTTACTGTGGTAAACACTATTCACGGTAAAAAGTGAAGTTACTGTGGTAAATACTATTCATGGTAAAAAGTGAAGTTACTGCGGTAAATACTATTCACGGTAAAAAGTGACTTATCAAGCGGTAAATACTATTCCAACAAAAATGACTTTACCATGGTAACTACTATTCATGGCAAAAATGACTTTACCATGGTAACTACTATGCACAATAAAAACAAGGTTACCCTCTAATTGATTTTTGACTAAGTGGGAATATCTCTCCAGAAAATCCACCAACGAGGAATGGTCCTGGCAACGGAACCAAAATGTCATCACCAATCCGACACTATGATAATTCTTCACCGGGAACTCCTCGTGCTATGATTATTTACTAATGCACAGCCTTTAGTTTGGTGGATGTAATCTGGAAACAAAACAACAACATAACACAAGAATACCATTGACTATGATAAGACAGAATGATGACAAATCTAAAATATCAAAATAAATTATAATATTAACATGAAATCATATAATCTCACCCATGAGGTACTTCAAGTGTTTTGACTTCACTTGCCTTTCACCAAGACTATGGGAGAAACTTTACAATTACACCTCTTAATGGCTTCTTCAACACACCTTTAAACCGATGGCTTCCTTCGCACACTTCCTACAATATTTCTCACTACTTCCTTCTATGCTAAATGAGGGGGGTGGCCTCTCTATTTATATAACTTCTAGGCTTATCCATCTTATCTCTAAGATAGGATAAGAAATCCACTCTGACGAATCATATTCCATACCTTAACTCTTATCTCGTACATGTAAGCTTATCTCATTAAGATAAGATAAACCTTATCATTTTACATGGGTTCCACATTTTTAGACTTTTTACAAATAAAATACACAAAATATTTATGACCTCACTCCTTGTCTTTATTACCAATATAATATTTCTAATTCCTAATCATGTAGACCCTACTTCTCTAATTACCCAAACTTTGACATTTTAACATTACCTGGACCACTTACGACAAATATTTACTTTTACAACATTCCTATTGTACTTTGACTATTACCATACTCCACATTATCATGGCACCGTACTAACGGTGCCATTATCTTCTATCGACGCTACTTACTACTAATTATACTTAACAACATCCTATTCCTAATACATACATTAATGAAATAGAAATTACGAGGAAAATTTTAGTGTCGACAAAGATTACGATGAAAAGGGGACCAACAACTTTACATGCCAAATAAGAGTCTGGTATGTCATATGCTGACATTCTTAGGTTTTCAACAAAGAACATTGTATCACTCTGCCCTGGTGGAATACTCAAAATGGATCCCATTATAGCCATAACGTCAATTGCTCTATTATGTGCTCTGGGTATTTTCTCAAATGTTATCTGCTCAAAGTATTCTTTCAAAGAATCCACCATCCTCTTGTATGGGAGGAGATTTTCATCTTTTACCTTGTATTAATTTGTGACTTGTTTGATAATGAGCATTGAATCACCAATGCAATTGACCTGTCTGATATCCCAATTAATATCTATCTTCATCCCTGCAATGAGAGCTTCATACTGCTATATATTATTCATGCAGGGGAACCCAAGTCAGAACACTTGAGGAATCAAGTCTCCAGTGGGAGTGATTAACACCACTCCGGCACCTGAACCATGAAAGGTAAAGGAGCCATCAAATTATAGTTGCCAAATGATAGATCATTCAAGGTACATGATAGATGCATCTAGTAATTCTAGACTCAAGGGTTCGATACTTGGCAATGGAGCTTCTACTAGCTAATTTTCTAAGACTTGTCCTTTTATTGAATTTTGATGAACGTACTCAATGTCAAACTCACTCAATAAGATGATCCAATTAGCCATCTTTCTAGTTAGGAAAGTTTTGACAGTAAGTACTTTAAAGGATCAATCTTTGAAATAAGTCTGATTTTGTTGTTGAGCATATAGTGGCGTAGCTTCTGGAAAGAAAACACTATGGCAAGGAAAGCCTTCTCAATCTGTAGATAATTGAGCTCATATGCTACCAGTGTCCTACTCAAGTAGTATATAACTTTTTCTCTCTATTCTTTATCATATTGGGCCAACAATGCCCCAATTGCAAAATGTGTAGCAGAGATGTACAACAAGGGTTCTCCTGTCGTGGGTGGCATGAGAATGGGGGTTTAGCCAAGTATTCTTTTAGTAAAGAAAACACTTGCTATTGTTATATCCCCCATGAAAAATCAACATCTTTCTTAAGAATATGTGTGAATGTATGGCATTTTTCTGCTAGTTGTGAAATAAACCTTCTGATGGCCTAAATTTTCCCTTGTAAGCTACGTAGTTGTCTAATATTCTTAGGAGGAGGAATTTCTGTGATAGCCGTGACTTTTGTAGGGTCCAATTCTATTCCTCTCCTTGACACAATGAATCCTAGTAATTTCCTAGATAGTACACCAAAGACACATTTCTTCAGGTTAAGGAAGACTTTGTAGTCTCTTAGACACTGAAAGATACGTCACAAAATTTTTGGTTGCCCCTCCTGAGTTCTAGATTTAGCTAGTATATCATCTATGTAATCTTCCATAATGTAACTTATCATATCATGGAAGATTACATTCATCACCCTTTGATATGTAACACCTATACTTTTAAGGCCGAAGGGCATGACTTGGTAATAGAATGTTCCCCAAGGAGCTGTGAAAGCTATCTTGTGTTGATCTTCTTCTAGCAATTTTTATCTTATTATAACTTGAGAAACCATCCATGAGTGACAACATCTCATAACCAGCAGTAGAATTGACAATCATGTCGATATTAGGAAGAGGAAAATCATCCTTTGGACAAGCTTTATTTATATCTCTGAAATCAGTAGACACTCTGATATTGACTGGCCTTTTCTAAACTGGTACGACATTAGAAATCAATTCTGAGTAGTCAATAGGCCTGATGAAGTATACTTCTAATAAATTTTCTATCTCTACCTTTACCAGTAAGGTGACATGGGGATGCATCCTCCAGAGCTTTTATTTGATGGGCTTGGCATCTAGATGCACAACTAGGTTGTGTACCACTAATGTAAGATCAAGTCCTGACATGTTAGCATAAGACCAAGTGAAGATGTTCGCATACTCTCTCAAGAGTCCTGTAAATGTTTTTTGTTCTTTGGATGAGAGTGAAGCCCCAACTTAACTATCCTCAACATCTCCTACATGCCAATGTTAACATCTATCATATCTTCCAATAGTAGTTTTGACTTGTCCCCGTGCCTAAAATAATGCCTAATTAGTATGAAAATAATGCAAAAACTAACTAAACATGCCTACTAATATGATCAAATACCTAACATAAAATATACCTAAGGGGAAATCAAATGGTTATGGTTACTACTAAAAAAATGGAGAAATGAACTCTCCAAATGATTTATTAAGTCACTTTAGATATTCATCTACTAACCTTGTTGAAGGTTTTAAGAAAGGATTAGATTTGGCTT
Organism: Taxus wallichiana var. yunnanensis; assembly: GCA_018340775.1. Classification (NCBI taxonomy): domain Eukaryota; kingdom Viridiplantae; phylum Streptophyta; class Pinopsida; order Cupressales; family Taxaceae; genus Taxus; species Taxus wallichiana. The sequence continues at coordinate 975,783,443 of CM031242.1, read as the reverse complement.
AGAAATCATATGTATTATATGAGATGCAAATCAAAGCATGGTGTAAAGTATAAAGGAAAGAGGTTCACCCTTTTTATAGTTTTCCTTCTTGGGAGAAACTTGTATTTTGGTGTATGTGGGACTAAAAGCCCCAAATTAGATTAGAATTGTTAATCATGATTAGGCCTTGCTAATCACAATTAGTGAATTACCAAGTGATTAAGAGGTGTGGAGCCTTAATCAACCGCTTAGAATCAACTAGAAGGCTAGGATAAGCTTTTGAAGCTTACTAAGACATTGTGAAGATGAAAGGGGTGATTTTAATTGGTTGGAAGAGGGTTTTGAGTCAATATTAGGGTATATCAACCAAAATAAGGGTAACATAGGCTTAATTAGCTTATAAATGCTAATTGCCTATTTTGAAGCAGATTTTGACTTATGATTCACCGTAAAGTGGCATCCTAAATGTGAAAGAGGTTTGGTGATCAACGAAGTGCTTGTTAACCGACTAAAGTGGCAAGAAAAATTAGTTAATTAGTAAAGATCACTAATTATAATGGAATTGGGAAGAATAAGAGTGATTTGTGTGCATTTTGGCAATAAGATATCAAAAGTGGAATTTAGGTGTCTACAATGTTATCCAAATGTGAACTAGACCCTTCAATCCGTCAACACCTAGTAAATATGCCTTCCTCACACCCTAGTCACACGAATCCACCTTGGAGCATACACACCAACACCCTCAATCACAATTCTCAGGCCGAGTGATGATAAAAATGTGCCTCGATGCTTTCTCGGTTCATCGATCCACGATTTCTCTTCGTCCTTAACTCTTCTTCACACTTCACACTTCACACTTGATAACTCAAAAATGCAAGGTAGAAATTACGTTACAAATGCCAACCTTATAGAAAATTTCAAAATTATTCACATTAATTTCTCCCAACCACCAACGTACATGACATTAATGATGCATCCATGCTTTGCTATGCATGCGTCACACCCTATCTTCCAGCCTCACATTTTCGTGACTAAAATTTCTGCACCTAAGTCATAACCATCCGATGCGCCCACTACTTCTTTGCCACATATTTCTTTTACCCACCCATCCCTATGCCAAAGTACCTATCTAATGTGACTCTTTCCAAGTAGTCTCTAATGTTGTAGCCTAACTCACGTTATACTAAACGTCCATCCTTCCGCACGTGGTATTTAATCCTAGCAATTTTCGTGCTCCTTGAAAATTTTCTTCTTAGATCTATCCTTTCTCTAATCACCTATTAGTTAATTTTTACCATGTACCAAAATCTGAAGTAAGGCACCGGACATTCCTTCTTTATCTACCCCATAATAAAAGTATGCGTGGTCCTCTATGCATGAATTTAATAGATAACAATCAACTTCGGCTTGCAAGTGTGATTATTACATAAAACAAAACTAAATTGACAAAGCATAGCAATGATGAAAGGAAACACATATAAAGGGAATGCATTAAGGAAACATAATCTAATAACAATACTACCTTTTACAAACACAAAGAAGACTTATTTATAGTAAGGCTTCACTTACTCTGTTGAAGTAACCAGAAAATGTGTTCCATCCATCGCCTCTAACTAGAAAGTGCCTAAATCAAGTATGTAAGTTATAATATACGGTCCCAACCAATGCATTTTAAGCTTTCCAGGGTGACACAAAAAAATTGAATCATATAAAAGAACCATTTGTCCAACCTCAAGCTTCTTATCCTTGATGTGCCTATCATGCCAAGCCTTCTGCCTTGCTTTCTATGTCTTCTGACTCCATCATGCTATGGCGTGCCTTTCATCCAACTGCATGACTTTGTCAATACGCTCTTTAAGTGCTTGCTCATCCACCAAACCTCCTATGCGCACAATACGCAAAGAAGGTAACATGAATTCCACAGGTAGAATAGCCTCCGTGACAAACACTAAATGAAATGGTGTGGCCTTATTTAAACTCTTTTAGGTTATCCTGTATGACCAAAGTGCAACATAGACTTTATCATCCCAATATTTCCTTCCAACATCACAAATTTTAGTCAATGTGTGGTTCAATATCTTGTTGAAAGCCTCAGTAGTTCCATTTTCCTAAGGGTGATAGGGTATTGTTTTATGGTGTGCCACCATAAATTCTACCAATAGTATCCTAATGGTCTCATTAAGGAAATGAGTACCCTTATCACTTGTCAAACTTAATGGGCATCCATACCTACTGATAATGTTCTCCCATAGAAACCTTGCCACTATGGCTTCCATGTAATCCTTTTTAGGCATAGTTGTATCCCACCTTGTAAGATAATTTGTATAAGTTATAATATAGCATGATCCCGTCCCCGTGCGTAGGTTGGGAAATATGACTCACAAAGTCAATTGCCTATTTTTCAAAAGGTTCTATGCTAGCAATAGGCCTCAAAGGCATTTCATCTCTATGCCCCGATTTTCCAAGGTGTTTGACGGTGGTCACATGCCTTATAATATTCTTTGCAATCCTTATATAATGTTTGCCACTAAAGGCATGCCAATAAAATCTTACGTGCGGTGGCATCCTTGTATAATATACACCTACAATACTACCATGAGCCTCCTCCATAATAGCTTCACACTCATGCTCAAGTACACACCAACACAAAAATTCATCCCGACCTAGTTTATATAAGTCTCCACTGATCAACATGTAAGGCACGCCACATATTGAAAGTTGTTTCTTTTCCAAACTCTTCATCCCTTTAGGCGCCACACCAGTTCTAAAAAATACAACAATATACTCTGAGTCGAGGGCACATAATTTAATCTAAATAATTGTGCATATAACATTGTGTCCTCAATGTTTTACGCATCCTCACCTGTATTAATCCTAGATAAATGATCTAGTCTAGAATTACTCTTTCATGGCTTCACCACAATGGTAAAGTCAAACTCCTGAAATAATAATATCCAACAAAATATGGGCCCTTGTAAAACAAGCTTGTTCACCAAGTACTTCAATGCCACGTGATCTGTATAGAATATGAATGGGGTAGCTAACAAATACTATCGAAACTTATGTAGTGCGTAGATCATGGACAAAGCCTCATGCTCTATAGTTGTGTAATTATGTTCTGTTGGAGTTAAATTCCTACTTGCAAAGAAAATAGGATGATCAACAATCCCTTCTCCAAGCTAGGATAATACTTTACTAATGGCCATGCTAGAGGCATCCACATGCACATGAAAAGGATTAGTCCATGAAGGAAAATTCAGAATATGTGTTGTAGTAAGTCTTTCCTTCAATGTCTCAAACACACGTTGTTGCACCTCACCCCAATGGAACTTGCCTTTACCCTTCAACAATTCCTCTAAGGGTGCAACGATCTTGCATAACCTTTGATGAAATTCCTGTAATATCCTGTGTGCCCCAAGAATCCACACACCTCGCTCTAGCTAGTAGGTTCCTCTAGGCCCAAAATAACAACCTTAGCAAGATCTACTAACAAGCCTTCCTTACAGATGATGTGTCCCAAAAAGTCCCAAAAGGTGTAGCAAAAATGTACTTCTTAATTTTTAAGGAGATGCTCAACTGCCGACATCACTCAAACATAAGCCTCAAATTATCGAGTGATCTTCACAAGCCCATGACTATCCAATCATCCAAGTAAACCTGTAAGAACTTATGAATAAAGTCTTGGAATGCTCGTACAACAATGCGCAAAAATAATGTTGGCGCATTCTTTAATCTAAGGGGCATAACCTTGTATACAAAAATTTCCCATTTAGTGGTGAAATTTGTCTTCTTTCGATCCTCCTTTGCTATCCTCACCTGATGATATCTAGAAAATCCATCAATGAAGGAGTAGATCTCGAGCCCTGCAATGCCTTCCAAGATTTCTTCAGTAAACAACGTGGGAAAAGGATCAATTACACATGAAACATTTAACTCCCTGTAATCCACACAAATTTTAATTATTCCATATTTCTTGATAATTGATCACCATAGGGCTAACCCATTCTGACTCCTCGATGGGCTCAATGATCCTAGAATTCAACATTTTGTCAATTTCTTCTTTCACCTTGACATGTAGGTTAGGATTCATCCTGTAAGACCTCTTCCTAACCAAGCACACACCTTCCTTCAACTTGATTCTCATCTCGCCCAAAGATTCATATACCCCCTTTAACTCATGATATCCCCAAGGAAAAGTCCTGAAGTCGTGCAAACAACTAAATTATCTTAGCAACCTCAAAATCAGACTAATAATCTCCAATGATGGCCTCCTTTGGTTCAACATCCATCCCAATATTTACCTTTTCAGTTTTCATAGGCTCATGGTAGGTGCACACCTTCTCATTTGCACTATCTAAGACCTCACATGTACCCTTTGTATGCTCAACATCTAGATTCTCTACTTCTTCATCATCAATGACATAGACCATCTTACCTTTTTTGTTTTCTAGGCGGAGTGCACCCAAGTTGTTACGCATATGTCTCTTCCTATTCAAAGCATGCCTCAGTGTCCGACTCGCTTTAGTAATTCCCGAATAAGTTCCTCAAAGCATTTGTACTATTTCCCATATTCAAGCACTTCATAACTTGTAACACCTCATTCACTAGAGGTTTAGTGGAAAAATAGTCAAAGGTCTGAATCATACATGCAGTCAGCTCTTACCAATTTCTAGTTTCTCTATTCAACTCTGCATAGACATACCATGCACGCATACAACCTCGCAAGGTGTAGTAGATATTATGCACCCACATCAAAGGTGGTAAAACTTTGTGCCCCTATCCAGAGTCTCTCACACTGATGAACGTGGTGCTAAACAAGATCATTATAATGAAATTCATAGATTTGATTAGGTGTATTTATCCTGAGAAATCTAGCAGAGAAGGTGATTCTCACTTCTCGCCATTCTAAAATATTATCCCTGTGAACCATCCAAAAGCACACTTTGTTGTCCAAAGAAAGGGTAGAAACTAGCATATTACTTCTTTCCACCTGATCTATCCATTGAACTTCCATTACACACAGAACACCTCAAGATTCCTTCACCACCAAGTACCTTGGTACTTGGCTACTTCCCAAATGCCTAACATAATGCAACCTACTTACACACGTAACTATACTTCTTACTTCATGCCCAACCATTTCATAAGTGTAACCATGCCAAAGGAATGATGAAACGCTCTTCCTTGTTCTCAATACTAATGTAACCCTTATTGAAACATATATCAATGGTGTTTACATAAAACCAAGGGTGCCCAAGTAGTGCTGGAAAAATGTCTACTTCGCAAGTGCTAAGACTTCAAAGTCCCCAAAGAAACATGGCCCCTTGAATAGTAATACTAGCATCCCAAAACTCGATGGGTGTGGCTTTAGTCCTATTTTCCATAAAAAAAATTATAAGATGGATGCAATGGTGGTCTTCCCATCTGAATCCATACGTCCAAAGTGAGTACATTCACTTCGCACTGTGTCAATCAAAATATTACTCAAAATCCAGCCATCAAACAAAACATTTAGAGTGATCTCCTTATCATAATACAAACTATGATGAGGAAGGTTAGTATGTAGAATCTATCTTTCACACTCTATTCTAGCACATGGGGTGTTTCCTTTAACCACCCCCAATAAAGGAATGATGTTATCGAGTTACAACATCATGCAAACCTACTTTAAATCATCGACATCTATCTCGATGGAGCTCGGTGAATTTATTTTGTTCTAGCTTCAGAATTATTCCTTTAAACACTATATCTCCCCTGTAAAATCTAATAACCTCCATGGTTTCTTGATATACTTTCGTATGATGCTTAGGGTTTGGATAATTTGCATGCAATACTTCCCCCTTCATAATAAAAACTTATGCTTTGGAACTTCTATGACATGGGAAACCTCGGTGCATGTAGTAACTAACACAGTACCAACTCGGGATTCGATGCTAACTTCAAGATCCATTGATCTTCCATAGTGCACTTTGTACTCTAACCATCCCCGTGCCCTTTTCATGTTTATGCTTCTTACTTAGGTGCTCATTAAAATTTAGGCATTCTTCATAGTTGTGATTCTTTCCACAAAAAGAACAAACAATATTCTCGGGTCACTCACGCCCGTAGTGATCGGGGATACACATTTATAACATATTCCATGAGGAAACTCACTTCGTCCACCACCGTGACCTCGGAATCTGAATCCTCCACGGTATACTTGACCTCTACCTTAGCCTCCATCGAGAACCCTTCATGCACTCCTTTATCCTTTGAATTATTTGCAATATTGGTATGATGTATATCAATATCAATGACATCATGAATCTGATCAATTAGCCTACAATTCTTGGTATCATAAGTGATAGATCTCAGTAAAATTTATAGTAATAAGAAACATTATTTCTTATCACATGTTGTAAGAATGAGCACCAAATTGAATCATGATCCAAGTGACAAATATTGTAGTTTGACAACATGTCACCTACTAACTTCCGAGGATAACTATCCTCGGTATGCCCTTCTACTTCACAATTTGTCTCATGTACTAAGTAGGCGATAAGTTCTCTAAGTGTTTTACCATTTCGTAATCCAAGCCTCCAAAAAGGGGCTAACTCTAATGTCTACACTCACCACTGCTTCAGCGTGCAGGGCTTCCTTAAGGGCCTCGCATGGGTCTATATAAGTTTTGTGTGATAATTCCCTTCTAAAAGATGTGATCATTCCTCCAAAGAACCATTGAGCATGCTGGCTCAGATGAATGTCATAAGATAACTTTGACAAAAGGGTTTTCAACTGTGCATCATACTCTTAAACACTCTCAATCATACCCCGATCGATGTCCTTCAACACGTTAATGCTCTTATACTCAAATTTAGGGACATAAAATTATTTCAAGAAATCATCCTACAACGTGGTATAATCCACACAATTATGGTTTGGATCAAATTTCATGTACCAACTATGCACGCACCCTTGTAAAGTAGTTACAAACTGATTTGGCTTGCGCTTTGGAGCTGTAATACCCTTCACGCACAATATTATTGTTATCCCAAATTCTCCCCCTAGGAAAATTTGGTCAAGACAAGTCCTACACATAAGGAAATTATTAAGGAGACGATTCGGACCTACGAGCTCGCATTCCGTAATGAGGCAAAGGAAAAACCTAGCATTCGGCCCGAGTCAAGTAAAGTGGGCCATCCGAGCAAAAGGTGAAAATTTTCCTTTTGAAAAAGGCCCAGAGACAAAAGGTGAAGCGCATCCCCCAACCAACCAAAGGGTGCCACGTGTCCAAGCGGAGCGGTGGGGCCGCGAGAGTTTTCTCGGATTTCACAATTCTTGCGGAAAAGGGGAAAGGATAAATTACGAGACTGCAAACCTGAATTTTCCCTAATTTGGCTATCACATGTCCCATATTAAAGGGGACCCATTTTTTCAAACTATTTTCCCATCCATTTGTACGGACTCGATACAAACTTCGAAGGGGCATATCTTTTGACTCAGGGCTTGAAATATTGCAAATCTGACATCGTTGGAAATCTCTGGACCTCCACTATACCATGGAAGCATAAAATATTACTTTCAACAGGCCTTAATGGGCAAAAAACTAAAAAATAGATTTCATGCCATTAAAGTGGATTTGGTTGCTTCCACTACCCATTTTTTGATATTATTTTCCATTCTTCCTCCTCTAATATGCCAAAGCAAGCATGGAGGATTAAAAAAATTCCAAATTGTGGATAGATTTACAAGAGCATTAACGACTGGTGGTTGTCAAAGGATTCAACTTTTCCCTCTTCTCTCTCTTTTCTTTCTATATATACTATAACACTTCTCATTTGAGAAGGAGAGACATTCTGGGCATAGAGAAACTCAGTCAAATTGTTTCTCGATGCCATTTTTGAGCAAACCTGATCCTACACCTAGAAAATGTATTTGTGCCTCTATTCCAGAAATGTAATGATCTGTGCACCTTCTAGAGAAAAAAAAACATGTTTTTGTGGTGTTCTTCAACCCTTTGCATCGTTTTGTTGTTTCTCCGTGCCTCTCCCTTCCATATTTGTTTTTTCTAGTGCATGTATTTCACATTTGTAGGTGCAAGATGTTGTGTTTCATGGAGTTTAATGGTGAATTTGAAGATCTGGGTCATGTCACTTCTGTCTGACCTCCCTCATCTCCATTTTCTCTGTTTCTTTCTCCCTCAATAGAATATCTCACTTCCTTTGCTGGTGTATCACCGTTTTAGTGTAGGCTCTATTTTTTTAGTTTTCTTTCTCTCCTTGTCTCCTTGGAAGTTAGATTAGGATTAGATTAGCTTTCCTACACTGGAATAGCTTGTGGTAGGTAGTTTAGGAAGAGGAACCAACCTTCTCGGAGAGCTTTCCCACTTTTGCAAGGTCCCACACCTTGGGAAAGTTCAATGTTATGCAATCACACCAGATGATTCTGCCTTAGAAAAGTAGATTTTTAGAACTCATTTAGGGGTGCTGTGATTTCACACTAACAGTTTTGGCATGCTCGGTGGGACCAAGAGGTATTCATTTCATTTCATCAAGTTGATGTGTTCTTGGTGAGATTCAGCCTTTAGAGGCACATTCAAAGCACATCTGGTGACTCCATCTGGTCAAAAACCCATTCTCTAAGTTGTAGACCTTTTCCATCCATTTCCACTCATTTTCATCCATTTTCTTCTTCCATCTCTTCCATTTTCTCTCATTCCATGAGGTTGTGAAATTATGACTTCATTCCCTTCATAGAACTCACACTTACAACAATATAGTCTAGCTCCAATGCATTTCCAAACTCCTCCAAATCAACATTATAATTAGATCCAACATCATTCTCGCTTACCTATATGATCAAAGTCAAAATCAGTTTTACTATGAAGCTTATCAAGGACAAGGGACGCATATAATAGTGATAGTTATGCAGAGGATGCTTTGGTCTACTGGAGAAGATTCAAAAATGGAGGCTAGTATGGTGTAAGTACAGGGGCCATAGCATAAATGAAGGCATTCGAGATTGGTCACGGGAACCTTGTCCATGGGAAGGCCCTTTTCCAAGACATTACAACCCTCGTGAAGAAGCTAGACTTCATAGTTGAGATGCTACCCCAACTTACACACTGGACTGAGGAGATCAAGGTCTATGAATTTGGTACCAAGAAGCCTTGTCAATGGGTAAATCCTACACCATTATTTGGTAATTTTCTCTCCACTCCTCAAGTAGCACCATCTCAATTTGAGCTTCAATTTCCAAGCTTCCCATTGTATGCTGCCCCAAGTCTGAAATCCATTTCTCTATCCCCTAGTCTTCCATCCCATTTCAGTTCTTCTTCCCTTTTCCCTTCCAAAAAGTCATCCCATATGAACAAATAAGAAGTTCCACCTCCCTCGCCACCACAAACAATTGCAAAGTTGGTTGAACCCCAACCTGCCACTCCTCTTGCTTTCTCAAGACCATGTTGGGAAGAGACTAAAGAATCCAGACAAGGAGAACAACAAGAAGAGGAGCCCAACAGAAAAGAAGTGACAGAAAATTTGAAGAGTTGGGTTGCCAAATTTGGGTTTAAAAAGATCCCCTTGATGGTCAAGCCAATAGAGGAGGTCAAGGTTGAAGATCCAGTGGTGGATGAGTTTGAATTTGTAGCAGAGGAGGAGGACCATATAGTTTTAGAGGCCCCAAGTGTGGAGTAGGCTACAAAAGAACCTTCAGTTCTTCCTCCCACTTCATCCCCTTCAAGATCTGATGTTGAAGAAGAGTTTGATCTTTCAAACTTCATGTTTGAGAGTGAAGGGAGCCATGGTGATCAAGTTGTAGACCAAGAGGACACCATGGAAGAGGTTGAACATTTGCAGCAGAACAACAATGAGGCAATTTATTTGTCTGATTTGGAGGACTGTTTTGATGGAGAAGAACCAGTTGAGTTTCTATTGTTTTCTCCTCCTTCATCCACCTTCCAAGCATATGAAACTGCTGTCATGGAGGAGAGCATTCAATTGTAGCAGCCTGCATTTTATAGCAGCCCTCTGGAATCAAGTTTGGAAGATCTTGATCTTCCATGTTCTTCAAAGGAGGAGGAAGAGAAAATGTAGGAGGATGTCATCATCTCTCTCACACCATCCACCCAAGAAGGTCCACAAGAAGAATCCATTTTTGGAGTTTAATTTCAGAGAAATGGGCACATCCAAAAGATCGATTGTGCCTAATCTGTACTACTTGGCTTCATTGGAGCCAAAGGAGAAACCAAAACTAGTCATGCCTACTTCAGGGCATGAGGATGAGCATCAAAGTACCAAGGGTCATCATCAACACCTCCGGAAGTCTAGTGCTAGTCAGCTTGAGGAGGTATTTTCCATTAGTGTTGATACCTTGATGATTTGGGTGGAGGACTAACTTATTGTCAGTTTTTCACTCATACAGGTAGCTATATTTAGTGTCAAATCATTTGCATGGCTGCCTCTCTCAAGAAAAGGAAGCTACTTCTCCCTACTTGTAGCATGCTTTGTTTAGCATTCTTTTTCTCTGGTTAGTTTAGGAGTAGGATTAGGCTTTGTTTTCGTAGAAGAAGTTCTTGTGCACACTCTACATTTATCATTTGAGGCATATATGATTTGGTATCTATATATAAGTTTTGTTCGCATTGCTCCAAAGGTTAATAAAGCTCGGCTCTTCATTATTCATAAAGCAGGGAAACTCATAGTTACTGTAATAGTTGCCATATTCAAAGAAAACAAATGCAAAAAAACTAAAGTCATTTCAAAATAGTCCATTTCAGGGCATGTGAAAACTCGGGTCAATATAATTTTCTACTCTCAGAAACTCCATTTCAAGATTTTCTTATGAAAATTGAGAGTACAAATGTGCGGGTGGGTTCAGAGTTAGGCAAAGGTCAGCAAAGTGCAGAGATTCGGGGAGTCCATTTTTATAAGAAGGATCAATATCAAGCCATCATTCTTGACTCCATGCCCAATGGATTCTTTAAGGCCACTGGTCTATTCATCTAGCAGCAGATGTCCCCGTGAGTCACCAAATTGTTATCCCAAATTCGCCCCCAAAAATTTGGTCAAGACAAGTCCTGCACATAAGGAAATTATGAAGGAGATGATTTAGACCTACGAGCTCACATTCTAGAATGAGGCAAAGGAAAAAGCCAACATTTAGGCATGAGTCAAGGAAAGTGGGCCATCGGAGCAAAAGGTGAAAATTTTCCTTTTGAAAAAAAGGCCCAAAGATAAAAGGTGAAGCGCATCCCCAAGCCAACCAAAGGGTGCCACGTGTCCAAGCGAGCGGCGGGGCCATGAGAGTTTTCTGGATTTCACGATTCTTGTGGAAAAAGGGGAAAGGATAAATTACAGACCCGTAAACCTGATTTTTCCCTAATTTGGCTGTCACATGTCCCATATTAAAGGGGACCCAGTTTTTCAAACTATTTTCCCATCCATTTGTATGGACTCGATACAAACTTCGAAGGGGCATATCTTTCACTCAGGGCTTGAAATATTGCAAATTTGACACTCGTTTGAAAGCTCTAGACCTCCACTACACCATGGAAGCATAAAATATTACTTTCATCAGGCCTTGATGGGTAAAAATTAAAAATGTCTTTCACGCCATTAAAGTGGATTTGGTTGCTTCCACTACCCATTTTTTGATATTATTTTCCATTCTTCCTCCTCTAATATGCCAAAGCAAGCATGGAGGATTAAAAAATTCCAGATTGTGGAAAAATTTGCAAGAGTATTAACAACTGATGGTTGGAGCAGGATTCAAATTTTCCCTCTTCTCTCTCTTTTCTTTCTATATATACTATAACACTTCTCGTTTGAGAAGGAGAGATATTCTGGGCATAGAGAAACTCAGTCAAATTTGTTTCTCGATGCCATTTTTGAGCAAAGAACCTTATCCTACACCCAACATATGTATTTGTGCCTCTATTCCAGAAATGTAATGGTCTATGCACCTTCTAGAGCAAAAAAATGTGTTTTTGTGGTGTTCTTCAACCCTTTGCATTGTTTTGTTGTTTCTCCGTGCCTCTCCCTTCTAGATTTGTTTTTTTCAGTGCATATATTTCACATTTGTAGGTGCGGGATGTTGTGTTTCATGGAGTTTAATGGTGAGTTTGAAGATCTGAGTCATGTCACTGCCCCGACCTCCCTCATCTCCATTTTCTCTTTTCTTTCTCCCTCAATAGAATATCTCACTTCCTTTCTTTGGTGTATCACTTTGTTTTAGTGTAAGGCTCTATTTTTAGTTTTCTTTCTCTCCTTGTCTCCTTGGAAGTTAGATTAGAGTTAGATTAGCTTGCTTGTGCTAGAATAGCTTATGGTAGGTAGTTTAGGAAGAGGAACCAGCCTTTTTGAAGAGCTTTCCCAAATTTTCAAGGTTCCACACCTTGGGAAAGTTCAATGTTATGCGAATCACACAAGATGATTATGCCTTAGAAAAGTAGGTTTTTAGAACTCATTTGGGGGTGCCGTGATTTCACACTAACAAGTATTTAACACACATGTACGTGCTCGGTGCATCTTCTATCCCTCTATATTTTGGAAGATGAAGAGACATATCCATATAAATATTCTGGGCATGGGGCGAACTATGCCCACCAGATCTAGAACCTATATTTCCTCTACCCCCAGAACCACCAGATCCACTAGTGCTTGAGCCACCTGATCCTCCTCCTGAAGTAGTCAATGAACTAGAGGATGTATTGCCTTGTGCTCCAATAGTTGTGCTAAACTGAACTCCCACAGTCTGCAAAGTTGTGCTACTTCCAGACATTATGCCAACATTTTGGAAACCCATATTCGTCAATGTGGCCGACAACGTGTCGAAAAGATACCTCCAAATAACATAGACAAAGATTGCTCCACCATAGATGAATAAGATACCTAGTTAACTCCTGAACTTGTCTACAAATAAACTCTATTTGTCACTACTTTGCTGCCCATACTAGCTTGGTTACTGATAACTATCGTAGAAACTAAAAACCCAAGCACAAGGGATAGGTCATTAGGAGGGATCAAATGTGCACTTGCGGCCCATGTAGCTTCCACCAGTGTGCTCTCATATGAGGTTGAAGAGGGTTCTCTACCATGCTTTCCTAAATGGGGAGTTCCATATGCTCTGCTCCACATCCTCTGTGTGAGCTCCAAATCCTTCATGAGCCATCTCCCTCCACAATGTCATTTATTCCATAACCTCATACTACTTCTCTAATTACCTCTCGTACGCCTCATTAAAATTAAGCTTCCTTTCTTCTCTCTCTGTCTCTCTACCATTAGATACACCATATTTCAGCACACCCGCTCCCGCCTCGTGCGTGGTGGGGTTTAGCTAGCCATAGGTTTCTATTTTAAAGCTAGGGTCATAATTACGATTTTAATCACCAAAATAATATTATGCAAATAAGATCCTTTGGGTTTGTGTGTGAATTGGAACTCAAGGTTTAAGTAGAAATTACATACTCCGAATATAGCTATTCAAAACACCACGGTACTAATGATCCATAGCACGCGTCCAAGTTAGATCTGCATCATGTAAAGCCTAGAATTATTCCTATGTCCAAACAAGTGTCCATAACCTCCAATTTCTATTTGATGCATAAGCAACCAACCAATCGTACAACTCTATAGGAAAGATGGTGAAGAAGGCCTCATAAAGCTTGTGATACAGATTTTGTTCAACCCATGCGTGTGCATTAAAATCAGGTCTAGTGGAAAACCTTTAAGCATACTCTTCTTCCAAATTGTCTAACCACTCTTCAATACTGGCCAAGGTCAACCGATACATCTTCATCAAGCAACATCCTGCCAAACAATCTGAAAAAAGGTCCCGATGAATCGAACCAAAATGTAGCCTAGATTTTAACACCAATAGCCCAAGGTGCACTGACACATCACTTAGCCTAAAATGAGTGCTCAACCAAAGCACACAAGGGTACCATGTTCCTCTTTTATGTCATCTTGTTCCATAAGTTAGCATGATTGTATAAATATTCCAAGATCCATAATAGATAACAAGTAACTTGTAATGCATAAACTAGATCTAGATCATAACGTGAGAAAGAATAACTTAAACAAGTATCAAGATTAATTCCACCATGCAATAACCAGTAAGAGACATGCTTACAACCAATATCTAGTCACAACGATCCATTATATTAATTAATGCAACACAGAAGCTTCATACATATACCATAATGTCACCATAAGCTATACACGCTTAAGATCTTGTTGTATAACTCTAATACAAAAGTAGTGATAATACATATCCTATATAAATTATACATTATATATATATATATATATATATATATATATATATATATATATATATATATATATATATATAGGGGGTGGGGACTTGCCCTTCACCACCCATGCATCTCCAAAATAGGCTACATGCTAATAATAACCATGCACCCTTACATGATAAATACAAAAGCATGCAAGTGCTAATAATAGATCAACCAATAACACAACAAAAATATAATCCTATTAATATCCTCAACACATTGCATGGAACTTGATCTTCTATTAGCTCAAAATAGTCTTCATGTCCTCGCATGCCCCGCACTCCATGTCCAAAAATATCCTTCCCATGAAAAATGGCTAAGTGTTGATCCTGGGCACGCCCGCTTTACTACATTCTCATGCACACCTACGCACCCTATATTTGTGCACCCAAACCTTATGCACCATCCATACTTAGGCTATAATTTCTTAGCCCAATAAAATGTAAAAGAGCTTACGATCACAAAGGGGCAAAACTATTATATTTTCATGGAGTTTGACTGCAACATAAATTTGATCCTAACAAATGGAATATTACACCTCAGTAATAAAGATAAGAATCAAATTAAATGTGTTTAGGAGAGGGAGAGCCAGTCAAAATTTCAAGCTCTTTGGCCTATGGAATCTCTTGGAATGAGTAAAATGGTTTTGGACAAAGTAGGACACAATATAAATTATCTGGGTGAAAATATCTTTTGTGGATACAAAATAACTTAGTATATGGTAGCATGCAAGGTTATATTCAATTGAAAGGAATTTTGTAGAAGAATATTTGGTAAAATATTGGCAGAGTTTTACCCATGGAACCACGGGAATGAGCACAAATGTGTTTTGAAACAAAGGTCATGGAGCTGGTTTTCATGGAGTTTTGGAGCAAAAATGGATGTTCCTCTTCTATTGCTTCATCACTTTCTTCTAATTTTTCATTGGGAAGTTTTTGAGGGAAAAGGAAGTTCAAAAATCACTTAAGTGGAGTGTTGAAATTAAGCTTCACTCATACAAAAAAAAAATGTGCCCAAGCTTTGCAATTGACCTCATAAAAGTGTGCTTTTGCACTTGCCCAAGGGAGATGCACACCAATTA
The DNA here is from genome assembly GCA_018340775.1 of Taxus wallichiana var. yunnanensis. Lineage (NCBI taxonomy): Eukaryota > Viridiplantae > Streptophyta > Pinopsida > Cupressales > Taxaceae > Taxus > Taxus wallichiana. The sequence goes on along the minus strand of CM031242.1, from coordinate 975,768,108 downwards.
GATGTTGAATGCACTTTTGAGTGCTAGGAGTTTGAAAGTTTTCTTTTGCATGAGGAGGTTTTAAAATGTGTCTTTGTGCTCCTACGAATCCTCTCGTACATAATCACCCTTCTTTTGCGACCTAAACACCCTAGTGTTGGAATAATTTTTGTTCTGGGACATATTCGATGCTCCTATAATATAAATATGAGAATACCAAAGGTGCAAAATAGGCCATGAGAAATTTCCATTGACTATACACAACACACTTGATATCACGCAGAACTCACACAAAGTTATTCACATGTTAACACTCTCAAAGGGGAAAAATTTACAATTTTGACCGAATTTCTTGAAGGGAACACAAGTTTTTTTGGGATTTTCAAGAAAAATTACAACCAAAATTTTGCATGCCGATAACTTGTTATTACTTGGGAAATTTTATTAGATTGAGCATAAGCACAAACAATGTAAAGCATGAACACCATAATCTCACACTTTTAAGCAAACCAAGTGCCTTATCCACTAGTCAACATAGAGTCAAAGGTGAAAAACATGAAATGAGACCAAAACACAAGATTAAGGCAACCCACAAGGCACAAAAGGGAAACATTCCTACGTCTAGGAAAATAAAAAACCTAACTCACCTATTTTATAGGTGGGGAAAACCCATTTTCATTGCATTACTTATTATGCTTTGGCTATTACCCATGTACATGTATCACCAAATGATGTTGCTCAGAAATCCATTGTCTACTCCAATGAAGTAATACACCTTTCTCAAATACTTGGGAAATATGGGTATTATAAGAGGCATCCATACACCTAAAAAGTCTATATGAATCCTCTAGCAATTGAATATCCATTCAGATAGCTCATTATTTACTTTTCTTTGAAATTTTATTTTCAACTACCAATGCATTTTCAAATTCATAAATGCTTTTGATTTCCTATTTTTCACTTTACCACTTCCATAGGGTTGATTCTTGGTAATATTAGGCTCACCATGTTCACATCTAGGCTTGTGCTCTCCAAGAGACATGTACTTTTTGTTTTTCATGCTCTCCATGACCATTTGTTTCCATGAACTAGTTCTTGACAGAGATTTTGATATTTTCAACACCATCACAAAATTCTTACTTCTTTATGTTTCCTAATTTCTCTAGATGATTCTCCTTATTGTAAAATGACTCATTCTCAATATATTTATCACTATGGTATGACTCGTATGGTGTTTCAACATATTAAGATGATAATGAACACGAGGTTGGGGAAAAAATAGAGAGTTCATCACTCTCCTTGTGAAATTTTTGGGTTGCAATGGTCATCTCCATGATGGAGATATCTTATTCTTGAGTGGAATCATCCTTGAGAGACTCAAATACCTTCCACTCTCTCCATTCATCATTAATAATATCCTATTCTCTAAATAGAAAAGAGAAAGATTCATATTCATTAAGTCCTCATGCTGGATATTGAGAAGATGATTGGAAATATGGGGCTCACATTTCCAGAAATCATTAGTGTTAGTTTTTCTCATGGTTTGCATTGTTTTTAATCTCGGGGTTACTTTATACCAAGTCAAGATAGCCATGATTCTCATTATTGCCAAGTAGAGAACCTATATCTATACTCAATGGGAAGCACACATTGTCAAAATTAGGGTCCATCAAATCATCCTTGTGTTCCTAAATTGAACCAATCACATCTCGAGTACTCCATCAAGATGGGAAGTTTAGGACTTTCCTTTGATGTTATGAAATAATTTTCATATCTTGAATGATATGGTGGCACATGCCTAGTCCATCTATATATCTCCACCAATATCTCGATAGAAACTCCATCTCAATATTATATTGTAAGAGGAAGGAATGTCAACCATGAAGATAGTTATCTTCACTCTCTTGTCTAGGAAGGAAATAAATGCTACTAGAGCATCTTTGACCTAACCAATGAAAGGTAATTTTTTGGTATCCACGGATTAACAATGGCCTACATAATGGGTGAGAGCAATACCAAGGGATTTGGCTACTTGTGCAGAAATTACATTATCAGAGGCACCCGAGTCAATGGTATAGTTACTCAATTTATATTCATTGATCATCAAAGAGAGATAAAAGGGTTCTAATTTCTTAGAAGTGGAAGATGTTGAGGTAAGAAGGTTCTGAGAGGGAGTGGTATTAGGAGAAGGAAGTGTTTCTTTAGTAGTGGGACTTATAGAACCAGAATTTCAACTCCTTCCTTTGATAAACTAGACAAGTTTATCAAATTGTTTGGTAATCGAGTTCTTAGATACCCATACTCATAAATTTGTGCTTTGGAATTCTTAACATTGTCAATGATGTCAAAGGATGAATACATGGAAACTCAGGGAATAAATAAATCTTGATCAAGAGTAGGAGTTATAAAAAACCATAAACAACAACTGATTTTATAGAGGGAGAAGAAAAAGACTTACCTAGAGAAGGAGATGTAGCCTTGTCAATGTGCTCTTATGCTTCTTCTTAGTTGACTTTATGGAAGCAAGGAACAATGATCCTTTCTTTGTTGTTATTTTCTATAGAGACGTCTTATGCAGATTCAAGTGCTTCACTTGGGAAGTGAAGAAAGAGGCCTCCTTTTTTATTGTGAGAGAGTGAACACTACACAAAAATAACTAGTCATATCAACCATGAACTCCTCAAAATCTTCATTTGACAAGTATTCAAAATACCCAAGGTTTACATATCTATTTTTTCCTCTCCTTCAAGTTCTAATTCATTACTCTCATCTTCTTCATTTTCTTAGGTTCTATATGTTGCATTGACAAGTAGAGTCTCCAAGGAAAGCCTTTGGGGTACTCCAATAATTTGTTTCTAGTTATAAAAATTCTTCATAGGAACATCCTTGTAGGGATTACTCGAGAAGGGTTCTTCTTTAGAGAAATCACATCATTAAATAATTTTAAAAACTAATCAATAGTTCCCAAGATATAACTTTGAGATTTATCTTTGCTTCATCCTCTCCTAATTTATCTAGACATGATCAAATCATTTTCGAATTCTACTACAAGATCTCAAGGCTCTTCCAAAGTGTTTGATAGAGATCTTCTCAAGATGAACCCAACTTCTAGTAATTGAGCATTTGTGAATAATCTTAGCTGATTATATTTAATATACATGGTAGCTTGAAGAATTTGTTTATCAATATATTGAATTTAAATATGAAATCTCTCATACCCTCTTGAGGTTCCTTCTTCAACTATGACCATTGGGAAAAAAATTCATGAACATCCTTAACTAGTTTAAATCCAGATTCAAATTTGGATTTCATTTAAGTCCAATTGGTGATTGATCTTCTCGGAGGTAATAAAACCATTTGATATAAGCATCTTGTAATGAATCAATGAGCAATCAAATAAATACATCTTCGAGCTTAATTGAATACACATCTTAGGCTATAATAAAAGTGGTAATGTGTTCATATGGATGTTGTTTTCCATCTCCTCTAAACTTGATAAAGTTCTTCCTTGACCCTAAGAAATTCATGAAGTGGAGGAGTTAAAGCCAGTGAGACTAGAGTTTTGTCCCCAAGGTGTCGTGCCTCACTAAACGCGAGTTCCAAAACACATTAAAAGACAACCCAATATCCCAATTAAAGATGGGAAAAGTAATAAAGTGGTAATATTTTTTAAGGTAAATAATTATATGACAATTAAGATTTCTCATTATGAAGGTAACATGACTAAGCCATAGGATACAATGAAGCGAGAACCAATCCGCATTCACGAACCACATGGAGGATTGTAATAATTTTCACGCCGTTAAAACAAAATTGCAATAACGGTATGAGGGATGAAGTCGACTTAATGCGCATCGCATCAGTAAGTTACACTATTTTAGGTTAAGATTACTATTACTATATTTTTAAAATAAAAACGTCGACGATAATAAATTGTGACAATGTCAATGTTGATAATTGTTCCGAGAATGATTTATATATATATATATATATATATATAGTATTAATATTTTAATTTGAGTAGCGAAGCCACGATTAAATTAAAATGGTCATGGGTCCCATTTCATGTTTGAAATGCATCCATGCCTTTGAAGTTATTTAAAATAAAAATATGAATTTGAAATAAATATACATTCTTTTATTAAAAATTTTAACCACTTAATCCTGGGTTTTCTCCCCAAATTAAAACAAATAAATAATCCCCCTTTAAACATTACAACCAAATTACCTAGGCCACTAACCAAATAAAATTAATCAATTTAATTAATTAAAAGTGCACCCATATGACTTAAGTCATTTTGCACATCCATTATGGGCCCTAGGATCTAAGATATCTCCACCCTTAGATTAGTTAAGCCTTAAAATTCCAAAAGAGAGGATATAATTTGCAAAACCTAAGTTTATTTTATTTCTTTCTCACCCAATTTCATTTGGGTCTCTCTGCAAGTTTTCTTTTCTTTGTTGTTTTTACAGGAATGGATGTAAGTTCAAGGGTTTATGGATTTTAAACTCTCCTCCATACTTCTATGGCAGATCTCCAAGATCTGAACTGGTTTATTTACAGGGTTACGGAAGTTTTTTTTTTTTAGCCCCCACAATTATTGGGTTGATGAATTATAACCTAAGTACTAAAGGCATATAAAGTTAGGGTGTATAAATATGGGGTGCCTAGGTATGCACAAAGATGTAGTAGAAAAGGGCACATCCAGAAAGTATGAATTTGAGACTTAGTCGTTTTGGTTACAAGGGCTAAATATAGAATTTGAGTGTGGGACACACAAAGGCATGAAGTCTTAGAGACTAAGCAAAGAATATTTTGGAAAAGTGGAAGATCAAGTGACATGCACAGTTTTGGGCTAATAATAGGATTATATCTGTAGTTATTATTAGATACTCTATTATTAGCAAGATTTCATAATTTTGTATTTATCTTGCAGGGCATATGGCTATTCTTAACATGCAACCTATTTTTAGGATGCATAGGCGGTGAAGGGCAAGTCCCCACCCCTATATATATGTACTATCTACATAGTTTTAGTAGTTTAGTGATTGTGAGGGAGTTATGTTGTTGGTTTATGTGTGCGCATGACTCATGGTGACATTATTTTGTATGTATTCAACTTCTGTGTGTTATAGTAATTAATACAATGGATGTTTTTGGTTGGATATTGGTTATTGACTTATCTGTTTCTAGATTTTGTATGGTGAATCTAATCTTAATTCTTGTATAATTCTTCATGCACTATGGTTTTGATCTAGATCTGTTCATGCTTTACTTTTGAATGGTTATTATGGATTTGGATATATATATGTGTTTATCATGCTAACTCCTTGACAAAGCTACCATAAAAGAAGGACCTGGTACCCTTGAGTGCTTCAGGTGAGTGCTCACATCTATCTGAGTGATGTGCCAGTGCACCTTGGGATGTTTAGTAAAATAAAAGACTACATTTTGGTTCCATTTCTGGACCTATTTTCAAGATATTTATAAGGATGTTGCATGATGAAGATGTACCAGTTGACTTTGGCCAGTATTGAGGATTGGGTAGAGAATTTAGAGGAAGATTTTTCTCACAAATTTAACACTGGACTTGAATTTGATGCACACACGTGGGTTGAATAGAATCTATATCATGAGCTCTATGAGACATTCTTTTCCTATTTCCCTATAGAGTTATATGAGTGGCTAGTAGCATATGCATCAAAGAGGAATTAGAGGTATAGAGAACTTGTTTGGATGCAAGAAGACTACAATAATTTGCATGATGCTAATTTGACTTGGACACACGTTGTAGATCATTAGTGGAGTGGTGTTTTGTAGAGTTACACCTTGGAGTACGTTGTTTCTACTTATTCATGTCCATAGGTTGTTGAGTTCTAGTTCTTACATGAACCCAAGGGATCTTATTTCGTGTTATCCCTTTAGCAATTAAGATCTTGATTGTAACTTTGGATTTAGAGGCACGACCTATGGCTAGCTAAAATCCCAATGCATGTGGGGGCAAGAGTAGGCACGGTGAAAGATGGTATACATGGCAGCAGAAAGGTAGAGAGAAGAAAGGCCACTTAAGTTTAATGAAGTGTGTGAGAGGGACTTGGCAAAACAACGTGATATTGAGGAATGAATGGTGTTGCAGAGAGAGATGGCTCATGAAGGATTTGGGGCTCACGTGGAAGAGGTGGAACATGAACATTTGGAACTACCCCATTTGGGTAAGAATGATAGAGAACCCTCTTGAGCCCAAATGAGAGTGCATCTGAGGAAAGACTAAGAATTGTGGGCATGCATCTGATCCCACTGGTGACCTAGCCCTTGCGCTTGGTGTTCCAGTTTCTGAGACAATTATTGAGAATCGGGATAGCATAAGCGCTTCAATAACGACATGTAGATTTCATTTTCCATTAAATTCAGGAGTTAATCAGATAACACATTCATCTATGGTGGCGTAGATGTCATATTTGTTATTTGGGGGTCCAGTTGGAGGTATATTTTCCGCACATCATCGGTGCAAAGCATGGGCAAGTAGAACATTGGTATTACATCTTGGAGTAGCACAACTTCATAGACCATGGGAGTTCAATTTAGTACAACTTTGTTGGAACACAAGGCAACACATCCTCTGGTCCAATAACCTCTACAGAAGAAGGATCAAGAGGATCAGGTGGTTTGGGATCCAGTGGATCTAGGGGTTCTGGAGGTGGAGGTAATACTAGAGGTAATACAAGTTCTGGATTGGAAGGGCACAAACTGCACCAACCCCAACAAGTTTATTATGAGATGTCTCTTCACCTACCAAAATATAGAGGAATTGAAGATACAACTGAGCACATGTATATGTGTGAGATACTATGGTGCACTAAGGGGATTATAACTCCAGAGTGTAAGGAAAGTCAGTTTGCTACTACTTTGCAAGGGCATGCACATAGTTGGTACATGAAGTATGATCCGAACTAGACTTGTGTAGACTATATCATATTGCGTGATGTTTTCTTAGCAAAGTTCCATATACCTGAGTTTGAACAAAAGAATATCAGTGCGCTAAAGGACATTAAGCAGGGCATGAATGAGAGCGTAAGGGAGTATGATGCATGATTTAAAACTTTTCTATCAAAGTTGTCTTATGATATTCACCCTAGTCAACATGCTCAATGGTTTGTTGGAGGTTTGATCACACCTTTTAGGAGGGTGCTCTCACATAAGACTTTTACACATCTATGTGAGGCAATTGAGGTAACTCTTTATATTGGGGAAATTTGGAGCATAGGTGCACTGGAGTTAGCCCATTTTTGGAAGATCATATTACATCTATGGCAAAACAGATTAGAGAAATTGTCAACTAATTCAGCCCATGAGATGCACAGTGGTATTTGGTGTATGGATTGCGAGGTGGAAGGACATACCAAGGATAAAATCCTCGTAAATCGGTGCATGCCATGTTGCTAGATTGTGAGATCTGTCACTTGGATCATGATTTAAGTAGGTTCCCCTTGTTGTGTGTGATAAGGAAGAACATGTCTTGTTATTGTAAGATTTGTAAGTCTACCACTCATGATACAAAGAATTGTAGATTGATTGATCGATTCATGATGATATTAAAACTTATGTATGTCAAACCAATGTTACAAATAATTCCAAGGAGCAAGGTGAACATCATAAACACAATGAAACACACTCGATGGAGGTGGTAAAGGTAGAGGTTACCATGAAGGATTCAGGGTAGAGATCATGGTGGTGGCATAGGTGAACTCCCATGAGGAACATGTTATACATGTGTATTCCCTTATCGTTATAAGCATGAATTCCATTAGAACATTATTTTCTCATAGTGCAAAAAGGGTCACAAGTTTGAGGAATGTCCAATTTTTATGAGCACATGAGAAAACAACACAAGCAAGATAAGAGCATGGGAATGGTAAGAGTATACCATGTCATGGAAGATCAGTGGATGTTGAAGTTAGCCCCTGACCCTGAGATAATCCTGGTATTGGTAACTACAAGTGCGAGGCTGCACGTGCTCATGAGACCCTAAAGCGAAAAAATTGTTATTATGAATCAGGAAGTATTACATGTAAAGTATTTAGATCCTACCCATCAGAAGGAAGTATATCAAGAAACTATGGTGGTTATTAAGAACTTTCAGGGTGAGATACAATGTTTGAAAGAATAGTTGCGGAAGCTGGAACAGGAAAAAGATGTTGATGAATTGAAGGAGGTCTATAAGATGCTACACCAATAAAACATCATTCCTTTGTTAGGGGAATGGTTAAGGGAGAAGATACCACATGTTAGAGTTGAGCGTGAGAGACAAATATTACATGCGAACCTACCTCCTCACAGTCTTTAGTATAATAGAGAGATGACCTTGAATGCGGTTATTGATGGATGACTACTGAGTAACATCCTGATTGATACATGTGCATAAGTGAATGTACTCACCTTGGACATGTGGAATCATATGGGAAGGCCACTATTACAGCCATCTTCAAACATGATGTATATGGTGAACATGACTAAAGCCATGCCCATTGGAGTATTGAAAGATGCCTCTATTACTATTCAAGGGGCCAAGTTTACTAGGGACTTCAAGGTCTTGGAACTTGTAGAGGAAGATATTTTTATAGCTTTACTTGGGCACCCTTAGTGTTACAAAAATAATGCTGATCTGTGCTTTAATAAAGGTTACATCAGTTTTGAGAACAAGGAAGAGTGCATGATCATTCCTTTAATAGAGGGAAAATCTGCACCGTATGTAGAATCTTTGAGTGAAAAATATTTGAATAGGATATATGCTTGCACTCGAGCCATCAAAGGAAGGATTTATTGAGTGGGATGATGCTCAGTCTATGAGTGATAATACAAGTGTTTCTTGTGATAACTAGGTACATGGATTATATGAAATGGCCGGAGGGAGATACATAACATGCTTACGTGTGTGGTTAGACAACCCATAGTTAGGCTCTTGGGTCATACCCGGTAAATCAATACATTGACAAAGGAAACCTCGACGTATTTCTACATGCCATGGAAGTACGGTGGATATATCAAGCAACGAGAAAAAACATGTCGATGTATACCCTACACAAAACAACTGCATGTTGGTGGACTACAAACAAAGATACCCTTTTGGAATGGTGAGAAGTGAGAATTGCCTTCTCTACTAGGTTTCTTAGGAGAAATGTACCCTCACAAATTTACCCATTTCATGGGAAGGATTCTACTCAACATCACGTTCAGAAGTGTGAGAGACTCTGGATGGAGGGGCAAGAGGCCTTGCCACCATCACTCTGGTACATAAGTTATACACCACTCGTATCAATCAGTGTACGTGCATGGTATGTTCATGTAAAATTAATAAGGGCAACAGCTAATTGGTAGGAGATGACTTCAGGTATGATTCATACCTTTGACTATTTTTCTACTAAACCTCTGGTGCATGAAGAATTATAGATTATAAATCACCTTACAATGGGGGATAATGTAAAGGATGAATAACTCCTGTTAGACATGTTTGCAGAGTTGCACTTGGAGGCATGCTTTGATGAAGAAGAGACAAATGAAGTAAATCTTGGGTGCATCTGGTTAGAAAAAGAGAAGGGTAAAATAGTTTACATGATTGATGATGAAGAATTTGAGAATTTGGATGTCGACCACATTGTGGGTACACACGAAGTCTTGGACTATGAAAATAAGAAGGCACACATGTATCATGAGCCTATGAAAATGAAGAAGGTCAATATTAGGATAAATAAAGAGCCTAAAGAGGCCATTATTGGTGATTATTGGTCTGAACATGAGGTTTCTAAGATAATTGAGCTATTATGTGACTTCCAGGAATTATTTCCTAGAGGTTATCATGAATTAAGAGGGTGCATTTATCTTTAGGTGAGATGAGGATTAAGTTAAAGGAAGGTGCATGCCCGGTTAGGAAGAGGCCTTATAGGATGAATCCTAATCTACATGTCAAGGTAAAGGAAGAGATTGATAAGATGTTGAAATCTGGGATCATTGATCCCATTGAGGAGTCAGAGTGGGTTATCCCTATGGTGATCAGTATAAAGAAAGATGGAAGGATAATAATCTATGTGGATTATAGGGAGTTGAATGCTGCATGTGTAATAGACCCATTTCCCACACCATTTACTGAGGAAATCTTGGAAGGCATTGTAGGGTGTAAGATCTACTCCACTGATGGATTTTATGGATATCATTAGGTGCAGATTTCTAAAGAAGACCAAGAGAAGACAAATTTCACCATGGAATGGGGAAGTTTTGCATACACAATTTAAGGAATACACTGCAGATTTTCGTGCATTGTTGTGCAAACATTTTTGGACTTCATTCATAATTTTTACAAGTTTACTTGGATGATTGGACAATTTAAGGGCTAGTGAAAGATTATTGTGATAATTTAAGACTTATGTTTGATAGGTGCCAACAATTTAGCATCTCTTTAAATATTAAGAAGTGTATTTTTGCTACACCCTTTGGGACTTTGTTAGGACATATCATATGCAAGAAGGTTTATTGGTATATCTTGCTAAAGTCATCATTATTTTAGGCTTAGAGGAGCCTACAAATTAGAGTGAGGTGCATGGATTATTATGACATACAAGGTATTATAGAAAGTTCATTAAGGGTTATGCTAGGATCATTTGCACCATTAGAAAAATTGTTGAAAAGCAAGGGGATGTTTCATTGGAATGAGGTGCAACAGATAACATTTGAGACATTGAAGGAAAAACTTACTTCTATGCCCATTTTGTGCTTTCCTTCTTGGGATGATCCATTTCATATGAATTTTTATGCTTCTGGCATGGCCATTGGTACAGTGTTAGCAAAACCTAGTGATGGGATTGTTGATTATCCTATATGTTTTACAAGAAGGAATTTGACCCCAACTGAGCATAATTATACAACTATAGAGTGTGATGCCTTTTCCATGATTTACATGTTGCATACATTTAGAAAATACTTGTTGGAAACTCTGTATTTATATTTTATACAGATCACGTGACACTTAAGGACTTGGTTAATAAGTCTGTCTTGTAGGGGTGCATATGTCATTGGATTATGTTGTTTTAGGAGTTTGAATTTACAGTGGTAGTAAAGCCAGGAAAGAGTAATTCTAGACCAGATCATTTACTAAGGATTAGTTTAGGTGACGATGCACATAACATTAAGGATATAATGTTGGATGCAAAATATTCGATTGAATCTGCGCACCCTCTTAATTAGAAGATATTGTTGTATTTTGTGTCTTGGTGTGGCACTTGAAGGAATGAAAAGTACAGCGAAGAAAAAACTTGTCATTTGTGTCGCGCCTTACATGTTGATTAGTGGAGATTTATACAAACTAGGCCGGGATGAGGTTTTGTGCCGGTGTGTACTAGAGTATGAGCTTGAAGCTATTATGGAGGAAGCTCATGGTGGGATTGCAAATGGACATTATACTGGAGATGTTACCGCGCGTAAGATCTTGTTGGTTGGTTTGCGGTAGGAAACACTCTATAAGGATTTTAAAGAGTATGCCAGGGTGTGTGCTAACTATCGGTGCCTTGGAAATCCTGCGCATAGAGATGAAATTCCTTTGAGGAATATTACAAGTAAAAATCTTTTGAAAAGTGGGAAATTTAATTTGTGGGTTCTATTTTCCCACTCGCATGCAGGATCGGATCACACTGCTTGCATTATAACTTGTACATATTATCTTATAAGGTAGGAAAAAGAGGCACCTACAAAGAATTGCATGACAACTACAACAATAAGGTTCTTATGGGAGAACATAATCATAAGGTATGGATGCCCATTGAGTTTGAAAAGTGATAGGGAACTCATTTCCTTAATGAGACTATCAGGATACTATTGGTAGAATTTATGGTGACACACCATAAAACAAATCCTTATCACCCACAAGCTAATGGAACTGCTGAGGATTTTAGAAAGATATTGGAACATACATTGACAAATATTTGTGATGTTGGAAGAAAGGATTGGGATGATAAAGTATCTATTTTACTTTGGGAATACAAAACAACTAATTAAAGATTGAATAAAGCCACACCCTTTCAAATGGTGTTTGGCACGAAAGATGTTCTACTGTGGAATTCATGCTATCCTCCATGTCTATTGCACGTGCGGGAGAGTTGGATGATGAAAAATCACTTGAAGAGCACATTGATAAACTAATACAATTGGATGAGAGGCATGCCATTGCCAAATGGAGTCGAGAAGATAGAAAAGGTCGGGTAGAAGGCATTAAATGATAGACATATTAAAAATAAGTAGCTTAAAGTCCGACAAATGGTTCTTCTTTATGATTCAAATTTTTTTCTCCATCTTGGGAAGTTCAAGTGCATTGGTTGGGACTGTATCTTGTGAATTATATACTTTATTCAAGTGATTTCCAGATTATGGGCGCTAGATGGGACACAATTACTTGGTTATTTTAATAGAGTAGGTGAAGCGCTACTATAAATAAGTCTTCTTGGTGTTTATAATAAGGCGATTGATATTAGATTAGATTTCATTTATTGCATTTCCTTTATATGTATTTCCTTTCAATTTTACTATGCTTTGTCAATTTAGTTCAATGTTTTGTTACAATACGCATGCTTACGCGCCAGAGCTGATTACTATTTATTGAATCCACGCAAAAAGAACCACACATCCTTTTAGTGTGGGGTGGAGTATATACAAGATAAATTGGTCAAGTATGAGCGTTCTCTGGAAGATGGGTCTGCGTAGAGAAATATTGTGCAGTGCTTGAAGTAAAGGTGCGGATAAAGAAAAATTTCTCACGAGATGAAGCCCACACAGAGATGAATGGATGCACAGTGTAACATGAGGTAGGCTATAACAGTGGAAACTACTTGGTTTGAGGCACATTAGATATATAATTTGGTGTATGAAAGTGCACGTAAGGTAATATGTGGTGAGAAGTAGTGGGCGCACCAAAAGGTTATGATTGGGGCACGGAAAAATCGGTGCAAAAAAAAAAGAAAGAAAGGCCATTTAATGTTTAGTACAATGGTAGGCGGAGAGAAATAAATGCGGAGGAATTTGTAAAATCTATAAAAGGTAGGCTTGCGTTATCATTTCACGCTTCATTGTGAAACATTCAAGTGAGTTAAAGAGTGCATTGAGAGCGAGCTAAGAGAGGGTTGCATGAGAAAGTATGAAAGAGATGTGATAAGAGACTGAACCAGATAGATTTATACATGGGATTGATTGGCGCTCCATTAGAGAGTGTTTTTGATTGAAGCAAAGGTATGTAAGGAAAGAAAATAAATGAGTTAGGGTTTAGAGAAGAGCTAGGACACATAGTTTTGAAGCTAGGGCATACAAGTTAGAGTCATAGAGCTCGAATTGACTATAAGAACACTCTTTTATCATCACTATGGCACCTAAGTGAGCACCTGGAGTGACTATAAGGGGAAGAAAGTAGAAGGAATTATAAACAAAGGTTGAAGACATCTCGAAAGTTGATTTTTAGAGATGCAGTATCCAGAAGGTGTGTTTATGGGCCGTGATTGGGAGTCTCACATCAGGAGGAGAAAAGTGAGTGACTAAAATCATAGGACTAAGGATAATAAGGATGAATTGGACAAGTTGTTGGTGGTGAAAAAATGTTACAAACAGAAAATGACATGGTCGTTTATGACGACACATGTGAGAAAATGTTGTCAAAAGTGGGAGTTTTACATCTCTATGAGCTCCCATACTTTGGAAATCCAGAAAAAAATTTACCAATGGCTAATGACCTGAGTCCATGAGGACATATTTTATTTTAGTGGGAGGAAAATGAGACTTAATGCACCCTAATTAGGAAATTGACAGGTTTGAGGAGCTCGGGCACAAAAATCAGTAGTGATCTTATTGATGATGAAGGGGTAGAGCAACCGGGAAAGTGCTATCTTATGTGAAGGAGGCCACAAAATGGATATCTCAGTAAGTTGGATAAATGCCCAGTCATTTAGGAATCATTACACCTCCTCACCAAGCTGAATAGTCAAGAGTGTTGGTCATAAGTGAACAAAATATGGTTGCACGTTCTTTGAAGATGACAACGAGAGTAATTTACAACTTCTCATACTTCATTGCTAATACCATCATCGCAGAGGCTATAGTCACAAAATCACACACTTACTATTACATTTATACTGTAGGGTATGTTATTTTATATATGGATCTTGCGTAATAAAAATAGTCACTAGTGACCCATCTCTTACTCTTGTTGTCAATTGGTCACTCATCATTGATATTTTTCTGGTTCAATCGTCACTTGTCTATATAGTTTTGGGCATCTTTTAGGGAGTCTTAGCTATCGTAATTTTCTCAGTTTTCATCTCTAGTCTTATACAAGGGTGCCTAGGGTTGAATTGGGCACCCCGGGTACCCCAGTCTGTGATTTTAGGTGCTCATGTTTTCATAATTTTTGGTCCTAATTTATTTGTTTGAGGTTGGTCTTTGTTACCCCATGCATTCCCCTAGGTTGTAGTCGGTAGTTTTGGGTCACTAGTGTTAAAATTTGAACAAGAGATCCCTATATAAACATAACATACTCACTACATTATGGGTAGACATCTTACTATCAAGGGAAACTATCTACTAAGGCCAGGGACTGAATTTTGGCACCTTATACATCTCGCATCATACACACATATGGGGAAAGGGTTGTATTCTTTCTATTCCATCCACCATTTTCAGTTTTACATTCTATGTCATTAGCGCTAGGGCATCCTAGGCACAAAATTACACACACACACATAGAACTACATAGGTTCTAGAATGTAGTGTAGCACTTAGTCGTAAGTCTGCCATTTTGGCGAAATAAGGTCAATCGACCTATTCATATGAATTTTTATTTCTTAGGAATTGATGCTTTGAATAGGGTTTTGTAGGTGGATCTTCACATTACATTTACAATGACACATGTGACAATATTGCGACACCTATGTGACAAAGACGAAGGTATTACAGAGACCACGCCACACTATCAAACCCAGTCCCGAGTTTTCTATATTCTACAATGCCCAAATCATAGACCAAGGTTCCATAGGGCACTTCAAGTATCCTTCCAGGCACCTCGGTCTAGTCGGATACCCATAATTTGCCCTTCTCGAGGCCACCCAGTCCCAACTTGCTAAATATGTATAGCAATATTCTTTAGTCCAACTTACAACGAGGTGAATCAAATTGAGGTTAGTACCATATCCCTCTTATTTCCATTATTTTAATACATCCAAATAATAAAATAAAATATTTAGATCCAACATTTTTAGTATAACATTCTGTTTCTATTTAGATTAACTCATAAAAATAAGAAAATCTATTTTTATCTATTTTTAGTTAATAATTTTGGTGAACCCTACTTTTCAAATAATTTTCCTTTGGATCCTTTTTAATACCTTAGTGGTTAAGCATAGTTATGTTTTTATCTCATCATGTCTTATTTTAATGTTAATCCTATCTATGATGAGGCTTCCATAGCTAAACTCAAGGATTTATATAGTACCCCCATGACTCTACCCGATGATACTCAACAAGCCCTCTTAGAAGGCCAACAACATGTGCCAACTAGTCTTTTCGATTCTCCTATAGGTATTTTCCTTGTTGATGACCCTATTACATTCACTCGTTGTACGGTGTGCAATCTGGTTGCATGTGGTCCTTCTTTTGATATGCCACCCAATGCTTTAGATGATTCTATCATTGATTACTTATTAGGAATTGATCCACCAAGTAGGTGTACCTCATACCTCCTCCCCCTCTACTCCACTTACTGCTAAAGCTACTCCTATGTCTTCTACTACTTCTAATAGTCCTCCTCCCACATCTCATTCTAGCTTGCATTCTCCTTTATATTACATTGATGATCCTATTGATCCTCTTGATGGAAACAACATTATTTTTGGGACCCCATCTTCTACTAATGATCATCATGGGTCTCCTTCTTTCTATATTGTTGAGTGTGACTCTCCTACTCCATTGTTGTCCTCTCATGAGGTTGCATCTACTATTGTGCATGAGTCACCACCAACTATTGCTTCTTCTCCTTCTATCCCCACATCCTCTACAACTCCTACTACATCTTTTCCTATAGAGGTTTCCTCCTTGATCACTTGCACCTACTAGGGATTATGTTGATACTAGTCATACTATAGCTCCTACATTAATATCTACCATAGCTCCTTTAGCATCGACTCCACCACAACGTCTCTTATTATCCCTATGATAACTCGTAATGGGAAACTTCAACCACTTAATACATTATTGCCATCTCCTACCATCCCCTCACAGGATATTCTATCTCTCATGCATGCTGTAGGACAACTCCAATCTCAAGTTCATACTCTTACTTTAGAAAGTAAAGCCTATTATGCCTCTATTGATAACAACTCTTTACATGGAAATCATGTTCCTAAAAATATTCATAATTATGCTTTCTGTAAAGACTTTCCCATACACATTTCTGCATGTTTTGATGGTACTAGCGATCCTCATGCTCATATCCTACACTACCACACGCTTATGACCGATTACTCTAATGATTACTTGTTGCTTAAGGCCTTTCACTATAGTCTTATGGATGAGGCACTATAGTGGTACACCCATTTACCTTTTGGGTCCATTAGTACTTTCTATGACATGGAGGATGCTTTCCTCCATCATTTCATTCTCAATAATGGCCCTAGAGTTACTTATGACCACATTCCTACTTTGCATCAAGGCTCCTCTAAACCTATCCAGGACTATATCTTATGGTTCAATGCCTATATACACCAACTCATTTTCCAACCCAGTGACTTAGAAAAGAAATTCATCTTTTTCATGGTCTCATTCCTCCACTTAAGCAAAGGTTACAATACGATACTTGTGAGTCATTCATTCTCTTGTGCTATAAGGTTATTGATCTAGAAAAAGATATTTTGTCCTCATCTATCTCTTGACCCACACATATTTCTCCAATAGTTCCATCCTCCAATCTTCCATTCCCACCTCCAGTTGAACATCCAAAGAAACATCCACCCTATCCTAAAGTACATTCCAAACAAGATCAACCCACTCCTTCACCACCAACTCGTCCTTCTCTGGTTCCACCACAAGTTAGTACTTCCACCAATCCACCTCCATCACGAGAGCCTTTGTATTTCTCCCCTCACACTCAACCACATGATGTGACTGTGCATATTACTCAATGAGAAATTAATTCGGTTACCCTCTAACCAACATCATCCCCCACACTGCTTGCACCATCACCATGACTACAACTATTGTAATTATCATCGCATCATTGACCATCGGGACAATGATTGCCTTACCCTACGTGAGAGGATACACTAACTAGTGGATTTTAATATCATCTCCTTTGCCTCTCGTGAGCGGTCATTTTCTCCTTCACCCTGTCAGTGTTGGCATACTCCACTTGAGTCTTCTCCATCAGGTGCTTAGTTCATTTTTCATGCTCCACTATCACATACTCGTTCTCCACTTCATTCATCATTCCCACCATCACATTCATTACATCTGCGCCACATTCACACTATCCACTACTTCATGCCGCCTGCACCCCACGCTTTTCTACTAGTCTCTGCATCTCCAGTGGTTGCTACACATGACATTCCATTTAGTTCATACACTCACACTGCGTCCATTCCACATATTCCCACTGCCACCCATCATCTTGGTATTTGGTAGGTGATTATTATCACCTTACCCCTCAATGATGCACTTTTTTTCTTACGGTTCTTACATGACTATTATAGAATTAGTTCTAATAACCTTTCATCACGTGCTTTTTCATTTCATCTAGCGCACTCAATCATTTCCAAATGACACACTCTTGATTACAATGCTCATACTTGACTGCCGAGGGGTCTTCATTACTTTAGCCTATTCATTCACACGTTGGGGGGCATTATTACTCTTACCCCCCCCAACTATTTTCATCACACTATCGTACTACAAATATATTTATTTCTCACACAATCATTACAATACATTCATTCCACTATCATACATTTTTTTTTATATTTTCACATCTACTCTACTATAATCATTACATTACCTACGCACTATGTATTTCATTCATTCAACATTTCATCAATCATATCATGTTATTCATATCATCATTATTCACCATACACATTTTTTCTACCACTACTAACATCATCATACGAAGTTATATTCATCACATACAAACAATACACATGCTAGGAAAATAACCATAGAATCATACAACATCCATTACATTGCAATGGCAAAACATTCCAACATAAATTTAACATATATCAAAAATAGGTGTCCATACATATATCACTAGTATAATCATCATCACAAAACATGTTTCATAACTGGGGATAAGCCCCCATATCATATACAATAATCACCATCAGACCTCATCATCGCTATCACTCTCGTGTACTATGAGAGCCCTAGAACTAGATGCCTCTCCACCAATGTGACACCGCATTTTGCAGCCCCAAAATTTCTCCACCTACCTTTGTAGCATAGTAATCTCTATACTCTACTCCAAAAATGACACTACAACTCTACATAATGCGTGAACATGTCCTAGGCCAGGGGACCACCACCTATTGCCTCTCGGGTGCATCAAGTATCCTCCCGTGCCTCGTCCCTCTTGCTTAGTAGCACTTTACATGTTGTCACTCCTATAGTCACTAGATCAAAAAGATGGGCATGCTCACCTGTAATGTTTTTAACATGCTCTACCATCCCTTCACCTAGCACATCATTTGGCACATTCCACGTCAATGTATGGATCAATGTGTCTACTATCAATGACCAATACGCATCCCCTGTAAACATAACATAAAAACCACACGTTAATTAAACACGTACACAATAACAATGTAGAAAATCCGTTGAACACTACATAAGCATACAAAAATACTTACGCTCTTCTAGAACGCCACTACAGGTTCGGGGACACCTTCCTCTTCTCCTCTAGGTGGAAAATCCATAACATCCACGAATATTGGGTATAGTAATACCCACCGATGTGCTTCCCACCAAGCTCGATGCTCTTTGGTGCACCCCGCATTATCTCCATCCACAATCACCATTGTTGGGTCTGCTCATCTAGCTCTCGGTGGTACCAACAACTTTACTCTAGGCCCTGGCCTAGAACCAACCTTCCTAGGTGCTCTGATAGCTCTCAACCATATATATGGCTCTGGGGCACATATTGAGCCATCCCAAACTATCGTGAAACCCTCTCAACCTGAAAGATCTCTACCACACCTAGAAAGTGGTCCTCTAGCCACATAGTCCTCCAAATACATCGTAACTCTGTAGCATCCTCGGGCCATCCCCCATAATCATCATATGGCCTCCATATAACCGACTCGGATCCATCCTATCTATAAGTGCCCTAAAGGTATCTGTATGCATATTCCTACTGTAAATATCCACCCAACGTCAAGAATATATCTCAGGTCAAGCCCACTCTCCTCGTGGACTGCTGCAATAGTCTCAACATAGCTATGTGCTTAGCGCCCCACACATGTAGTAGTGTGGTGGCTCCTATACCCCCACCATGCTCATCCTATATAAACCGATACAAGTCTCTATATAGATGGGCCAACACACACCATACCCACATGTATCTCATATTGTCCTCCTTTATCCACCGACGTATGTCATGCATCCTATATAAGATTTTGAAACCTCCTTCCTCCATAGCTATACATGAAGTAATCACCATTGCAATAAATTTCCATAAGCATGGAACCCTAGACTGTAATAATATAACATCCAAACTGATGTGGGCCTCGGTAGGTACTTGAGTCCCCATAAAATATCATCTTGCTGAGCACATCTATCGCTCCATATCCTACACTGCCATCACTTGTACCCTATCCGCAACAACCTTGAAATCGTAATATACAATATACATCCTCCATTGTCACCGTTATCTCTCCCATAGGAAACCAAAATGTGCATGTGTCTACACACCATCTCTCACACAATGCAATCAACATGGGCATATTATGGGGTGAATCCCACATTTGTGCTATATGCCGCAGGATGGCACAATCCATCACATCCCACTCATCATTCGATAACCCCAATCCAAGCAATGTGCTCAAGTGACGACCACCACGAAACTCCCTCGAGTGGATATCCCTCTACAAAAACACCAAACAACAACAAACATCACGTTAGAACACCTTACACAACCCAACATACTTATTCAACATAATTGAAACATGTTTTTCACCATTATCTATTAAAAGACCACATTATAGACCAGGGCTCCTAGATACAGGATGGGTGCATGTAAGTAGGACATTAGTGCCTGGTTACGGGTGCTCCATCTAGGGGTCACTAGCACCCTCACCGCTCTTGTCCAGTCCCAAACGCCGAGAAAATCAAAAACCTCAATTTTTCAAAAATTCAACTAAAATGCCTATTACACCCTAATTTTTTCCAAAATAATGCACTTATCAACTCCGCATTCATACATGACACTATAATGATCCCCACTCTCTCAAACCGACTAGGACATAATGGTCTCGCTTGAGGCATCTTCACTCACTCTGTACACACTCTCACACTCATGCAAAAGACAAATGAAGTGATAAAATAATTTTTCACTTTACTATTTATAGTTACTTTTCAACACTACCTTTATTATGGTCCCTATTTCGCGCTTATTACCGCCACTAATACACGCTTACACCGTTTCGCTCATATCTTGAGCGTTTTTACTCTAATTTACACCCTGTTTGTGGCATTATTTTTAGAATTCCACCTACCACCATATTGTACATGTTTCACACATATTATATCTCTTCACCATTTTCTTCCAATCAATACATACATGTTTTCACCTCTTGCCATTACTTTCGGCTTAGAGTCCATTCTTTTCATCACTCCCTCTTTCACTGAAAGGGGGAAAATTATCGGGGTCCCCTTATAACCCCCTCATGTCACCATGCATTCCAAAACTACAAATCGACACTTACCATTACAAAACATGATATTTCACCATTGATTCCCCTAATGACCTAATATGGGGAAACAAACGCTTAAAATTTCCTAAACATGACCACATAGTAATTTCTATCGATTCCCCTAATAATCTAACCTAGAGGCAACAAATGATTAAAAATATTCTTATCCAACATTTCATCAAATTTCCCCTAATGACCTAATCGTGGGGAAACTTGCGCAAAATCTCTATATGAGTAGCCAATTAAAACAATCAATCAACCAATAAAAATTAATGTGTTCAAATAAAAATCATATCATTCAAATCTACAAGCGGTCTCCCAGATGACCTAACTTGGGAGTTACATTCACCACTCTTTCCTAGATGACATAACTTGGGAATTTATTCTATATTACACACTTTCTTCCAGATGACCTAACTTAGAAGCCATCATATATATCCATGTTTCCTTCTAGATGACCTAACTTGGAAGGCACCTCATTCATTCTTCGTTTTCTTCCAGATGACCTAACTTGGAAGCCATCATATATATCTGTGTTTCCTTCCAGATGACCTAACTTGGAAGGCGTCACATTGCAGTGACACCCGTGAAGTGGGAGCAAGAGTGCCTTTCCTTATCACACATATATGGGTCAACTATTTAATCAAAATCGTTTGGATCCAAAAATCACAAAATTTGATCTGAGTCCATCTGCAACAGCTAGATCTTAAGGATGTAGTTAAAGATTAGAGAATAACACACTTTTATCCCTACACTTTTCCTTTGGTGGTAGGATGACCAAATCCTCTGATTATTCCATTCATAAACGAACGTTCGGGTTGGGAATTGATCACTCCCTAGCCACCTATTTCGTCATTAGACAACGTTCAAAATCATTATACATTCTGGTCATCACTTTCATTTGCCAAAATTCATCACAACATTTACACTTTTTTATTTCATTACTTGGATCAAATCGTTGATCCATGGTTTGACGCACTTTTATAGTTCTATCGGCACGCTTCTACTACACATATGCACATTCTTCTACAACATGGGCTTCTCTGACTCTTTCTTAGGTACATATCTTTATTTTACTTTATGTTATCGAGATTTTCGCTCACCAACATAAAGTGGGGAAAATTTAGTCACAAAATCACGCACTTACTATTACATTTATACCATCGGGTATGTTATTTTATATATGGATCTTGCATGATAAAAGTATTCACTAGTGACCCATCTCTTGGTCTTGTTGTTAGTTGGTCAATCATCATTGTTATTTATCTAGTTCAGTTGTCACTTGTCTATATAACTTTGGGCATCTTTTAGGGAGTATTAGGTGTCATAATTTACTCAGTTGTCATCTCCAATCCTATATTGGGGCACCTAGGGTTGCACTGGGGTGTCCCAGAGCATCCTAGTCTGTGAGTTTAGGTGCCCATGTTTTTGTAATTTGTGTTCTTAATTTATTTGTTTGAGGTCCATCTTTGTTGTTACCCCATGCATTCCCCTAGGTTGTAGTCGGCAATTTCAGGTCATTAGTGTCAAAATTTGAACAATAGATCCCTATATAAACATAACATACTCACTACATTATGGGTGGACATCTTACTATCATGGGAAATTATCTACTAAGGAAAGGCACTCGCATTTAGGCACCTTCTACATCTCGCATCACACAAGCATAGGGGAAAGGGTTGCATTATTTCTATCCCACCACCATTTGCATTTTTACATCAAGTTATTGTCCCCTACTTCCGTGTCATTGGTGTTAGGACATCCTAAGAAAAAAATTACACACACACACACACATACATATAAATACATGGGGTCTGAAATGTAGTGCAATGCTTAATCATAAGTCCACCATTATGATAGCTAAGGTTAGTTTGACCTATTCATATGCATTTTTATTTCTTAGGAATTGATGCTTTGAATAGGATTTTGTAGGTGGATCTTCACATTGCATATTTAGTGACACTTGAGACAGTATTGTGACACTTGTTTGACAAAGATGAAGGTATTACCGAGACCTGCGACACTACTGGACCTAGAGCCTAAGATTTTCTACAATCTACAATGCCCACATCACGACTAGGGTGCCCTAGTGCTCCAATATCCTTCTAGGTGTCTCGGTCTAGTCAGATACTTAGCTTTTGCCCTTCTTGAGGCCACCCACTCTTAGCTTTCCCAATCTGTAGAACAATCTGCTTCAATCCATCATACAACGAGGTAAGTCAAATTAAGATTAGTACTACATCCCTCTTATTTCCATTATTTTAATACATTCAAACACTAAAATAAAATGTTTATTTCCAGCATTGTTTAGTATAACATCATTCTGTTTCTAATTAGATTAACTTATACAAAATAAGGAAATCTATTTTTCCATATTTTTAGTTAATCAAAGGCACACAAAGGAGATAAGATAAGTTTTGGTGCTATCATTTTGTCAATTGTATTTGTAGAGATTGGAGTGCCCAACGAGCCAAAATACAATATTTGGCAATACTCCCGAATAAAGAAGTCCTTGCGATAGATTTTCCAAATATACATGTCATAGAACCATGAGTGGACCATACAAGTAGAGGATAAGACTCGGTATGAGTTCCCGCAAGTTACATTTGAATATGAGTAGAGGATACCCAAGGATCTTACTTCGCGTTATTAGCTAATTTTGATCGCATGAAATTAAGAAAATGGAAATTTTGAAATTTTTCAAAAGTGTTACTTTGCGTGATTTATCGCTCTCATTGCGATCATCTCATTTTTGTGATCGTTCTGGTCTTCGTTTCATCCATTTCGGGCAAGAACTCCTCTCGCCAGGTCTTAAACTATGTTAAACATTAATTAATTAATATTTAATTAATTAATTACTCTTTGTTTGATAAAATCAATTTTTAATAACTTTGGGGGTTTTAAATAAATAAATATTAATTAAAATTCATTTGAAAAATTTTATTTATTGCCATGGGAAAATAAGCTTCCGCTTCCCATCACTGGGATGCCAAACTATCTTCCCAGACCCATATCTCCCCTTTCTTGGAATTTTTTTTTTAATTCCCTGCTTGTGGGATTTCTTCCCCCGATTGTTAAATCTATGAATTGGCAAACGGGAAAAAAATCTCCCAATTTCCCACATGGGGAAATAAAATGGGGATTTCCATCCCACCTTGCCATTTCCACTAGAAAATGGTTCTTTATTTCCCCACTTCCCCATGGCAATTAATGCCATTACAGGAAAGAGGGAAGTTGTTTTAATGGGATGAATAAGAAACGGTTGTGAGGAAGCTTCCTAAATCCTCATAAAATCCTTTTGTCAAACTCGTTGGAAGAATTCATGCAAAGCTTTCCAATTTATTCTTATTTCTTCTGAAGGAACGTCTCAGAGTAATATTTTATCACATCCCTCAATAAATTTCCACATAGCCAAGATTGTAGAAAGCCACACATTTACTAGGAAATAGTTCCCGATTTTTTTTTCAAATAATATACATTCCAACAAAGAGAAGAGGTGAGACCAATGAAGATAATCACGCATTCATCAAGGAAGGAGGCCAAAGAACACTCCAAGGCAGTATTCAATGCAGGTTTTACCAAAAAAACTTCCCACGCATAGCCAAAGTAAAAGCCAATCCAAGGAAAAAATAAACAGATAAACAAAGCCACAACTGTAAGATCAGCACACATTAGTTAATACACTCGAGTTATGCATTTCAAAACTAGAATTTCCATGCATTTTTGAATAAAGATACAACCCACACCAAATAAATTGTCGTTTCTACGCAGTTTAAGAAAAGAAAATAAGCCAAAAGAGTAGTCCATTTTTTCAATGCAGCATGGAGAGGAAGTCCCAAGAAGAGTTTCTAGGAAGGCCACGTGGAAGGAGATGGAAATCAACATACATGTAGCAAGGTGAAAGCAAAAACAATTTCCACGCATTCATTAAAGGAAGGTAAATTTCCACAAAAATACCAAGCATTGTTTTATGACCGCAAAAAAGAAGAAGATAAGTTTCCACGCATTTTCCGAACAGTCCACGCAGCAAGGGGGAAAAGGAATTAGTTTTATAAGCCCACAAATTGAGAAGGGATCAAGAATAAAAAAATCCACACAAAAGTAATAAAACATTCTTCCACGCAGCCAAAAGAATAGTCCAGTTTCCACGTGGAAGGAAGGAAGGAGAACAGTCCAAAAAAGGGACATTTTGTTTTGTTTTGATGAGCATCTCCACACATCCTAAAGGAAAGAAATAAAGAAATGCTACACAAGAGGTAAAACACAGGCCAAAAGACCAAGTAGCCAGAGCAAACTAGGAAGTCCACGTAACAAGGGAAGGAAGAAGTCAGTTTTAACGCCCAAGGAGATAAAAATAGTATAATAGTCCAAACTTCATATCCACACACCTAGGAACAGCAAGCAAGGGCAATTAAAATAGTTTTCAGTCTCCCACACTGGGTAAAATAGCTAAAGTGAAATCAAGCTTCAGCACGCATTCCTCAACATCTCCAACAATAAACAAGAAACCACACATTCTCTAGGTGTATCAACGCATTTACAAGAAGATTCAACAAGTATAGTCATGCATCGATTAGAAGATCACAAGGAAGAAGTAAATCTCAAAGTACATGGTCATTAAAATCAGGTAATTTTCACGCATACCAAGGAGAATTTGCTCCAGAAATTAAATAAAAAATCGGGATATTAGAAATCGGGTGATTTTGTTTATTTTAAATAAAATAAATAAATAAATAAATTATTGTCACCAGAATCAAAAATTGTAACGGATTAGGTTATTATTATTATTTATAATAATAATAATAATATTAAAACAAGTCATATTATTCTTGCATTGACGGGGTTTCAGAGATGAAACCCAACCCTGCTTGCATTGTTTTGTGTGCCTAAGTCATTTTTCTGTAAAATTCATAATGGCCAAAAATATAATAAATCTACAGGAAGATCGAGGAAGCCAGTGGAGAAATTGAACAAATCCATGCTCAAGTATGAATTCCAAGGAATCATCCCTCCCAGTTCCATTAAGTCGGCATATGACAATATCACTGATACGAATCTGGGTCACATCAATGTGCAACAATTCTGCGATCGGGTGAAAAATGAAGGTAAAACCATATTCTCGGATAGGCTTTACCATAGTGGTTTACCCCAAGCAACAACATTTCCTATCTTGGTGTAGTGTTCGAGCTGGTTATCACTTGTGCGGAGCATTATGATCCCAAGAGATGAGGAATTTTTAAAGATAATCACGAGCCTTTCCTCCTAATCACACCAGAGCACATTGAGGAATTTCTCAACATACCTGACTTCCCCGAGAATGCGGATATCACTAGAAAGTCAACACAAGAATTTTGGGATGAAGAGCCTCTCAGGTGGAGAAAGATGGTAAATAACAACTGGTTAGTGACTAAGAGGCCTCGAATTGACCGACTTCCTAAATAATTATACTGCGTTGAGTTTGTAGAAGAAATCGGAGACATGATTACTCTCTTGAGTCAAGTCTTTGGTTTACCTTCTGCCAAGATTTTCCTCCAATTGATGTATCAGTTTATCTGTATCATCCTTGCCAAGAGAGAGTTTGTGGATTGGGTCACCATCATCAACGATACCCTTCACAAACAATTGATCAAAGTAAAGATGACTAGATGCTTCTACATGACATCGTATCTGACTTACGCAATGGCAAGAAGAAATTTGTTTTTAGGACTTGAAACAAGAGGAGTCATGGGTCCATCAAATAGTGTCTTCCATTACTATCCACAACTAAGTTTCAAAAATAGCTCTCACCATTTCAGAAGAGTCAATGATGCATTCACCTTCCGTGTGATTCAAAATTTGAATCGGAATACAGAGGAAATATTTTCTAAAGAAGCCATGAATGTCATTTCCCAATGGGGAACATGGTTTATTCAATTTTCATCTTTTCCTACATTCATGTAAGTGGATTTGTGGGTACTCCATGGAAACTTCCCAAGTATGTCAGTGAAAAATGGGCATTGATGGAGCTTGCATGATAACTATTCCAAGTTCATTGTCTTCTCAGTGACAAACATCACTCAGGAATTCATTTCCCAATCCAAATCGGGGAATACCAATGTCAAAATATATTCAATGCAAAACTCATGGAAAAAGAATTTTCCTTCATCACAATTCATCCATATGTGAAGACAACCCAGCTTTGATATCCATGGATATATGTATAAAATTCTTGGAGCAAAGTATCAAAATAATCCTACCATGGAAGATTTCTGGGCTGCCTATTCAGATGAGCATGAAGTAAGAAGATGAGAGTTTTCTCGCCTAACCCTTGCTTAGATCAAGGCCTTTCACATCAAGAGCCCTCCAGATTCATTCATAAATGATGATGAAGATGTTATTGATCCTTCATATGATGTAGTTGCTTTTACCCCATTACCCCAAATTGATTGGACCAAAAGAGATGAATTTTATCTTGATAGCAAGAATCAACCAATTCTTGAAAGAAGCATATCTTGGTACGAAAGAGAAATTTCCAAGTTACAATCAATTCAAGATCATACTTCAAGATCAAAAAAATTACCAACTCAAGGAGGTCTTCATTCAACCAAATCCCCTTCTCAATCAACCTTTGTGTCATCCAATCATATGCAACAAACAAGAAAGGAGTGGTTGCCAAAATCCACTTCACCAAAAATGTGTCATGAGGAGAAAAATCTAAGGGTCCTAGCCCCAGTGAAGGAAGAGAGCGTGTATCAAGATTTTCTACTTCAAGTAGAGATTCTTCTACTCACATTGTTAATAGTTCTCAGAAGCTAGTGACAAATGATCTTCAGCCATGCCTTGCACAAGCATCCACTCAAGCGTAGGTAGTCCAAATATCGAACACTTCGGAACCTACAATTCACAAAGAGATTTCCCAAAATATCCCAAATGAGTAGGAGGTGGATATCAAGGTTATTTCTCCTAAAATCGAGGTCATGGAAAGGATTCTTGTAGAATCTCATGATGTTGAGAACAATGAGAATGTTGCTTTGAGCTCTAGGATTTTGTATGCAGAAATAGTGAATGATACTCCTTCTGGGTTGATTGCGAGGTCAAGAAAAGGAAGAGGGTTGTCAAGGCAATAGACATTGATTTTGACACCCTTTTCAAACTTTCAAATGATGTCATTCCCAAGAAGCCTAAAGTTCTTTCTCGAATAATGGTGGATAGTGATGGAAATAGATTTACGGATCTTGCCATCCCACAAGTTGACAAGGAGTGTGATAACATGAAATTTGTTGATTATGAAGTTTCTATATTGGGAATTGGGAGGTCCACATTGGAAAGTGACATGGCGATGGCTCAAGATTCAATTGATATCATGCTTAAGAGACTTGAGAAATATAAGTCTCATAACTCTTAGCTCAAGGATGAAAAGAATCAATTGGTGGAATATGTTCAACATCTGATAAATCCCATATCATCCACTTTCCTAGTACCGATGCAGTGGCTGCCCCTGATGAAGAAAATATCAATTTATCAAAAGAAATAAACACATTGGGCCATGTCACTAAAACTTGGCTTTCAGAGATTCTCATTTTAGGCCAAGAGATGATCAAAACAATGGTTAAGCTCCATGAAGATGTCAGTGCGTATCTTGATCCAATTATTTCTTTCAAGGAAAATTTTGTTTCTAACATATCAAATTTGGATGAGATATTGCCCAGTTTACAGGAGATGACGAGTATGGAATTCTCAGTTTTGGCCATTGAAATAATTCTTGAATTTGAACATCGAGGACACATTTTCTTTCATGTCTTCATCTTAAATCAAGGAAGACACTTCTTAAGGATTATATGATCCATTATGAGAGCATATGCAATGAAGCCTTCACTTCACTCGCCTTGATTCAAGAATTCATAGCTGATATCCCTTGCAACCTCGTAAATGAGCATAATCAAAGGTGTTCATCAAAACATGTGGAAGAGAAATTTTCACAATTGTTTAAGGACATGTATACTCCTGCCAATAATTTCTCTTTAGCTTCAATGGAGCGTTGCATCAAATTAAAGAACTTGTTTGAGAACGCTCAATCAAAGATGGTTAATTTAAATGATATGCCAAGTAGGATTTTGGAATTATAGGTATTTTGTGAGGTTATTCTTCGACCAAATGAACCTCCAGAAGAAGAAAATATGTTCAAAACATTGGGAAGGTTCAGATCCTTTCAATTGGCAAAAGCAACAGATCCTAATTTCACCGATGGTTCAAGGAGATAGTTTTCTTGGTATCTAACAAAGTGGGAGAGTCCATTTCTCATATGTTTGAGATAGGAGGACCCAATTTCAATGGATTTATTATTGCATGTTTTAAAAATGGGATTTTAAGAAAAGGATGTTGTTATTTAGTTTGCTTTGAAAACTATGGATGACTTAAGTGATTTCTATTTTTAGTTGCTTTTAATAAAGTTGGTTGAAAAATTCAAAGGTCACTTAAGTGCCCTATTTAATGTTCATGTAAAACCCTAACTACTTTGTAACCAACTTTTGGGTTATAAAAGGAAGTGAGGGGCTCATTTGTAAAGGGTGACTTTGAGAGAGGAGAAGAAAATACTTTTGTGTGCAAGCTTTGTTTCAGGAGGAAAATTTGTGTTCTTTGTGAAGACATTTTGGAGTTAATGAAATATGAACTTTGTGTCTCATTCATTGTCTCTTGTAACATTTGATGTTCTTATGTTCATTAGATGTTAGATGTTTAAATCTTGCATGCAAATATTGTCTTTGATCTTACTATTAACATTATTAAGTTTTTTTCTTGTTCATATTGATTAAGCTTTACTATTTACTTTCTCATGTGTGTTCCCTTTACTCATTTTCATTTAACTGATGCAAACTCCATTTTATTTGTGTTAGTTATTTATTGTTCTTCTCCATGCAATATTAGGCTCTGATTTTACCTAACTCTTACATGTTCCTTCCATTTCATTCCTTTTCATTTCATTCCATCTCCGTCATTCACTTTTCTTTCCATTAATGTTCCAAAACACCCCCCACATACAATTTTGAATGTACAAGTGTAAATGCAATTTTGCTTTTTAATAAAGGAAGCCTCACCTTCATTGAGGAGGGACTTCATTCCCACATTATTGCATGTCATTTGAATGCGTGCAAATCCATATGCTAACACTTTGGTATTAGAGAAACAAGCTCAGATTGTTGTTTACCAACATTTTTGCATTGGGCATTTTGGAATGAAAGATGGGAAGTGAAGTCCATGGTGTAAAATTCCATATGCCTTCATGGCACACTACTTCTAGGCATCTATACATAAGTTTTCAAACATGTGTAGGTTGATTTTCAATGCAGAAAAAGTAGACTATGACTATCACACACTTCGGAAGACATATGTCTACCTAAGTAAGTTTGCTTATATTGAGAAGTTGATTTCAGATGATATTAATATCAATTTTATGAGCTTGGAAATTGGGAAGGATGGAATGACTAAGGCATACATCTACCTTAAGCCTAAGTTTGAGAATGGAAAATACGTTGAGAATGAATTCAAGCTCCCTGAGTTACCTAAGAGGAAACATGTTGTGAGCACATTGCAAGATGAGGAGTCTAATTTTCCCCTTGATGATGAAGGAGAAGGGGAGGAGGAATAACTAAGGGAAGATAGTGGAAGCCTAGAACATAATATAAGAAGGCAACCAATTGTGGGAGATAAGCGAGTGTGAGAGTTAACTCCTCCAGAGAAAGAATAATGGGAGGAAGGAGAAGGGGTGGAAACATGTCATGTAGGAGTAGGTTTAGAAGAGGGCGCTGAGGACCAAAAATATAGGAGAGTGTTGAGGAGAAAAAGGACTCAAGGCACGGGCACAAGGCCATCATAACCACCGGGAGGTCGCCAAGAAACTCTCATGTGAAGGTATATCTGGTAAAGAAAAGGTGCAAGTACATCCCCACTAAGGATAATGAGGGTGAGAAATTAGATGACGGGCGTAGAAGGCCCCTATTGATACTTCAGGATGTAGAGGAACCTCAAGATGAATAATTGAAACATGATGCAGGGAGGGTTACAAGAAAAATAAGTAGGTAATGACATTGTTGATTCAAAGAGGAGTGAAGATAAGGAGAACCATCCGGTGCACCTACTAATACACACACACCGGTGAGGGACCAGTGCTTGATGCAGGTGTGCACATTCCAAAAAGGTAATCCCTCTGGAAATGAGAAGGATGAAGGAATGTATGAAAATCCTAGAGTTGGGTATGTCAATGATCCACCAAGATCATTTGCATCGAGTTCCAAAGTACCTTGGAACCCAAGTATCTATATGGCTAGGAATTGATGGATTATGAGATGGCAACCACACACACCCGAAGCAACTATCATGGAATATGCGATTCACATGAATGAGATTGATTTTTATGTCTATGAAGAGTCTTGTTTCTCTAGGAGGATGAAGAAAGCACCACATTCCCACCATGTAATTAAGTGACTCAAATGTCGATGAGAAAGTAAGTAATGCATTGACAAAGGTATCTACGAGAGGTTGCATGTGACCGGAATATAGGTAAAGTGGAAACTATTTGAGATTTGTTATAAGATAGAAAGGATAAATAAGTAGAGTTCAAGTGCCTGACAGGAGGAAAAAGGGAAAGGCGAGGTGAAGGCGTGGATGATACTTATTATGGTAGAGTATATAGGTGATGAAATTTTGAAGGAAAGGCCACATTTGGAAGAGAAAGTGGAAGAGATGTTCCCATATGCCATGCATTATTTACAAAGAATGGTTCATATGGTGATGGATAAAGGAAAAATTAAGGTCCCGAAACCAAATGATGCTATAGGGACGGAAGAGAGGACTAAAGCTACAATAGCGCACCATATTACAAGTTATGAGTCTTTCTTTATAGACCTTGAAAGATGAAATGAAAAAGGTAGATTTGGCGCTGAATATGTGTGAAGATCATGAGGAAATAATCAAACCAAGAATTTGGTATAGGATAATGTAGTCCTATCGATAAAGAATAATGAAACACTTGGGTGTGAGGATATGTTGAAACTATTACCAAAAAAGTGTGATGCACTTGCAGCAGCTTGGGACCCTCATAAGGATAGAATAAAGGAGATTGGAAAGATTTTAGCGTGACACATGGATGTGATGGATGGGATGATCTCAAGTCTAGAAAATGTTCTTAGAGTGTTGCAGAATGAGGGAGAAACCATGACTATGGATGAAATGGAAGGAGTACTCACAGATATCCTAGAAAAAATAAATAAAGTGCTTGGTGATTGGAACAAGCTAGAGGAAGAAATTAAAAGTGAATATCCCAAGTTATTGCTGCCATCAGAGGAGTAGGGCACCCATATTCTTTGTGGTATTTATTCATTATTTATGTACAAGAACATTCTTTTATTCCTTAGTCTTATTTTTGGAGAAATAAGGCATGTTTACCCATTGTTGGGGCGGAAATGAAACAAGGGTGGGGCAATGTTGGGATGAAAACCTAAGCACTAAAGACACATAAGGTTAGGGCACATGGATATGGGGTGCATAGGTATGTGTGTGGATATGTAACAAAAAGGCGTGCCTTGGAAAGTATGACTTCGAGAATTAGCTATTTTAGTTACAATGGGCTAAATATAGACGTTAAGTGTGGGGCACACAAATGCATGAAGACTTAGAGACTAAGCAAATGATATTTTGGAAAAGTGGAAGATCAAGAAAAATGAATAGTTTTTGGCTAATAATAGGATTAGATCTATAGTTATTATTAGATAATCTATTATTAGAAAGCATGCATGCTTTTTTATCTTGTAGGGTACATGGCTATTCTTAGCATGCATCCTATTTTGAGGATGCATAGTAATGAAAGGAAAGTACCCACCCCTATATATATGTATTATCTGCATATTTTTATTAGTTCTAGGATTGTGAGGGAGTTATGCTACTAGTTTATATGTGTGCATGACCCATGGTGACATTATTTTGTATGTATTCAGACTTCTATGTGTTTTACAATAATTAATACAATGGATCTTTGTGGTTGGATATTGGTTATTGACATATTTGTTTCTAGATTTTGTATGGTGAATTTGATCTTAATTCTTATATAATTCTTCATGCACTATGGTTGTGGTCTAGATTTGTTCATGCTTTACTTTTGAATGATTATTATGGGTCTAGAATATATATTTGTTTATCATGCTAACTCCTTGAAAAAACTGCCATAAAAGAGGGACCTGGTACCCTTGCGCACTTCGGGTGAGCACTCAGATCTATTTGAGTGATGTACCAGAGTGCCTTGGGCTGCTTGGTAAAATAAAATACTACAACAGCCAGGGAAAAATTCTTGAGCTTTTCTTTGTTTTTGTTTAGAGACATAGAGCTGGATATGCATTTTTTTAGAGTGTGTGTGTGTGTGTGTGTGTGTGTGTGTATATAATGTTGGCCGCACATATGCAAAAGCCTCTGAGGGTGCTTTACAAGTTTAAACGGTTGTAAGGCCTATGTATAGAGAAAGTGTAGACACAAAATCATGCACTTGGGTACATTTCTAGGTCCAAAAGCATACTTGCATTCATATGATTCCTAAGCGAGAAAAATAGTAACGATAGTTATCTTTAGCCTCTTTACTTTGTTTCTAGTCTTCTTTATGGTATTACACACCCTATAGCCTAGTTGGTATTTAATTTTATTATATTTTATGACTCTTGACACCAATGCCCATATACTACACCACCACTTAGGTGCCCTCATCTTTTTGGGTGCCTGACCTTCTCTATCTTACTCGCTTCTTTTGGGTCTCTTTTATCTTTTAGGCATCTTGTTTTCTTATGAGTCACCTTCCAGGTTGTTAATTATGAAGTTCAACCGAGGGAATCATATAAATATAAAGCTATGTGACCAATATAAAGAACCAATATCTAAATATCTAGTATCATCACCTAAGGTTGCATCCAAAGACATTCTAAGAACATCAAATGCATCCATCTAGCACTCTCATATAAGGGACAAGGAATTACATTTTCTCATAGGAAGGGAAGTTAATTTTTCATCTAAACATCTATCTACATTGGTACTATAGTCACAAAATCACACACTTTAGACATTATTTAGTCTCGGTCTCATACTACTATTCATATGGTTTTTGAGTGAAGAAAGTACTAATTAACCCCCGTCTTTTGGCCATTTTACTTTACTTTTTGTTGTTATTTCGACCTCTCACACATGCATTCCTAGTCTATTTTTGTTGTTCCATGCTATTTTACATTTGATTGGGGCACTTGGGCTAGTACTAGGGCATCGATAGGCAACTTTGGTCCCAGGTTGGGGTGCCTTGATCCTCTTTCCACTTTCCCGCCACTTTTTGGGCACTTTCTAGCCATTTGAACATTTCATATTTCTTATGGTTGGCCTTTTCAGGGTTAATTACGAAATTAGAACAAGAGAACCATATAAATATAAAGTTATGAGACCATAATGAGGGACCAAACACTAGTCACTATTATCATCACCTAAGGTTGCATCCATCAAAGGCTCCATTTGCATCCATCTAGCTCCATCATAAGGCACAAGGTTGGTTCATCTGCATCACACAAGTATATGAGGGAAGTTTATTCTATTCCATCCACCATTATATTACATTTTCTACACATAGTTATTACTTTTTACACACACAAAGTTGGTGACACAAGAGCACATAGGGCATGATTACACACACTTTCACATAGAACTACATCGGGTCTAAGATGTAGTGAAATGCTTAGTTAGTAATTCCACCATTATGGTAGTTGAGGTCAGTACAACCCCTTCATATGCATCTTTATTTTTTAGGGTTTGATGTTTGTCTTAGGGTTTTGCAAGTCATTTGTTCATTACATGACTATCGGCGAAATCCAACGCATTTTAGATACATTAGTATGACAGAAAATGAAGGCTTTAGATCATATAATGACCCTATAAATCTGGTTTTTAGCCCTCTTACAGAGACCAGGGTGCCTAAAACGGTGACTAGGGTGCCCACAGGTGTCCTGATACTCTCCTAAGCACCCCAGTCCACTTAGATTTCCTAGATATGTAAGTTTCTAGACCTCGGCATAGTTGTTTTCTCCTCCTATTTCTCTAGTCATCTCTATAATATAGTTCCGTAAGTTCGATGAATTAGAGAAGCTCCTTCCAACCCTTATTTGCATATTAGGGTTTATATTTGTATTAACCTAGTTGCTTGGGTCACTTTCTATATTTATTTACTAATTTCATCTACCGTTATTCACTGTTGTTCCTAGTTAGATTAACTACCATTTTAGTGAATCATTTTGGTCAACCCAAATTCTTTCATGCTTAGGATCCTCATTTTTCATCTATCATAGCTCCTAAAATTCCTAAAATTTCTTTGTCTAATTTACTTAAGATACATCCCAATTTCCAAGCCGTTCTACAAAAATCCCTAGACACCATGTACATCCATAACAATACCCCGCCACACGAAATAAGTCCTATCTTTGATTATTTATCTGATGACCCTAGTCTTTGTGATCCTCCATCTAATCAACCCATGTTGGAATCAATTTAAGCTTTACATTCTTTATTTCAAGACAAATTTAAGGCCATAGAATCCATGATTACATCTCTCAAATATGAAATTCAACATCTTAAGGATGCTTCTCAAGCGCATGTTTGTTCTCCTTCTACATCTCATTCTCATTCTATGTCTGCTACATGTGCTCATATTAGTGAGCCTCAAGTCATACCATTACCAGAGCCTCTCATCCTTGATCACAATACTAAGCAACATGACATTCTCATTGAGCTCCTTAATCATCAATTGATCACTTTACCGCCTACTCATTGTTATCCTCCTTATCGACTAGCTAAGTATCAAGGTCATCCATATTATAATTATCATCGAATCAATGGACATAATGACATTAATCGCCATGTTTTGTAACGAATACTCGAACACCTTTAGCATCGGGCTTTATCTCATTCATTGCACAACATTCTATTGTGTGCCCATCTATAAATTCTACATCCACATGGGCTCCTAAATCTGCTCCTTCTTTGGTTAGTCACGAGCCACCTAAGCAACCACCTACGACATCACCAAGTCAACATAATCAACCACCTATCAAAATTAGTTCACAACCTCCTCCTACTAAGTCATCTATTGTATTACCAATTCAACCTAAGCAACCTCCTTTAAAACTCAGTGCAACTTGGCCTCCTCTCAAGTATAAGCTCCAACCAATTACTTTCGTCAAAGAAACTAATCCTCCTACTAGTGGTCATGACACATTGAAAATTCCACCACAATCACATGATCATACATTACTTTTTCCGACCACACTTCCATCGCTAAATGCAAACTTGGTCTTTGGTAGGTGAATCTTGTCACCCTACCCTCCTGATGACACACTCATATTCTTATGGTTCTTATATGAATGTTGAGGGGTATTTTACAATAAAGAACCTCATTTCACATTAGATTAACACGTTGATCCTATCTTGATTTGGGCCTAGAATATCGCCCTTCCTCATTTTTTTGGGGGTTTATGGAAAGCCAGGAATGATGGTATCTTCTGCGATCAGAAAGCTCTTCTCTTGAAATTTAGAAGAAAAATTTGAATGCCATAAAGGAAAACATTAAACTCTTTAAAGGTAAAGTCAAGAAACCCTACCTGAATAGTGAGCAGAAAGTTCTTGACAAGTTCACCCTTGGTCCGGTGGAATTTCACATTCCTAAAAAGAACTCCAGTTGGAATAGGCCTGGGGAAATGTTGTTAAGTTAAATTTTGATGGAGCCTCAAAAGGGAATCCGGGTCCTACTGGGGAGGGGGAATTCTAAGGAACAATGAAGGAGATTGGTTGTTTGCCTACGCGGGTCCTTTAGGTCGCCAAACCAACAACATGGCGGAAGCTAGAGCTCTTCTTTGGGGGTTTTGTTGGCTAAAGAAAAAGGTTTCAAGGACATCCAGTTGAAGGTGACTCTCTCCTCTTAATTAATGCCCTCAATAATCATGGTTCCATTAATTGGGCCATTAGTAATATCCTCAATGATGTGAAGGAAACTTCAAAAAAATTTTATAGCATTTCTTATAATCATACCTTACGTCAAGGGAACAAATGTGTGGATAAGATGGCCAATTATGGAATCAATTGTAATGATTATAAGATATGGTGTAAAGTTGATATATTACCCACAGACATTAATGAGATCATTAGTAGAGATAGAGGGCACTAAGTTTTATAATGTTGGCACGAGTGAGCCCTGTGGTGGTGACAACTTACTTAATATCTTGTTTTTCAAGATTTCTGCTAGTGTGAAAGAAGGTATTTTTTGAATTTTAGTAGCAATCAGAAGAATCTCAGTTTGGTGAAAATGGGGGTGATAGGATTAGAGTTGAACCTGCTAGCCAAAGCATTGAAGCTTTTAATCAGCCTCTATGGAACAAGCTTAGGATTGGGGTTTCAGTAATTTCATTGCCAAATTACATGGTCATGACCCCTCCTTGTCTAAGGATTTTGGAAAAGCTTGGAAAGAGGATAAGTTTGTTGTCAGAGGGATGGAAATTGAGGTGTTTGAGTCCACCATTGCCTGGCCATGAACATGAAAATGGATGGGCTTAAAATTTTTAAGGATAAAACCCACAGAGAACAGGAAATTGAGTTGTTCTTTGTTGGCAAGGAAATATGTTCTTTCTTTATAGATGGTATTTCCAGGTCATGCATTCTAGGTATATGGAGAGAGGTGTGCCTTCAAATCATGAAGTACATCACTCTAGAAGGAAAATACAGAAAAATATATACTCACCATTTGACCCTTCTGAACATGTTCCGCCATAAGGTCATGGTGAGCATCCCCTTCTTTCTGTTTATGTCTTTGACTAACTCTTTGATGGATTTCCAGCAAGAGAAAGTGGAGATGCCTCTGCATGAAGGGCTCATTCTTTTGATGTTTGAAAATGGGAAACCTACTTTGTCCTCTTCCCTGAAAGAGCATGCGGATGAGGATGACCTCACTCTCACAAATTGCCTTACTAAGATGAAGGCTGAAAAATGCAAAATTGTGGGGAGGATTATGGTAAATAAATGGGGAAGGATGGTCATGGGGAAGTGAGCATTTCAAGAAAAATAAATTGGGATGGTAATTTAAAGGGTTTCGAGGATTTGAGCAGAAAGGTCCAGTACTTAGAAGGGGTGCTTCAAGCGATGGAAGAAACCAATGCTGGTCAAAGGAAAAAATGATGGATGTCATCAATGCTTCCAAGAAAATTGTCACTGCTCAGGTGAAGTCCAAGCAAAAATTTCTGGAGCTAGAGGACCAGGTCAAAAAGCTAAGTGACAGGCTGGAAGGGATGGAGGAGGGCACTAAAAGAAGGAACTTTAACTTGCGCATCAGTAGCTCCGAGGATGAGCTAGAGGAAGATATTAATGAAAAAGGTGCTTGAGGGTGACGTGATCAAAGATAGCCATGATGGTAGTAGTGGGGGTTCCCAAAAATTAACTTATGGTTCGGACTATTGGTAGAATTTTGGTGAACTTCATTATTTTGATATTTTGGAGATTGTTTCTCCTTCTCTCTAGTTTTCCCACCTTATTACAAAGTCTAGTTCTTAATTGTAAGAGTTAAGCATGTTTAACTCCTTTCTTGGAATTTTACGTTTCCTTCTTGCTTGTTGTTTTCTGTTCCTCGTCTTGTAATGGCCCCTGGGAGCCGATCCTTATTTTTACCGTATCTAATAAAAACACATCAATCGATTACATAATCACTCATACATACATACATATACAATCATCTATCACTTATCATGCATATTATATGATCTTTCATTATTTATCCCATCATTGAATCAATCTTACAAAATCTATGATACTTCACCACCTTCATACATCACTTATCTAGTTCTTGACCAACAACATTTATCAAACAATACATACATTACCACACACTTAGGGGTCATAACGTCGACACATACCCCTAACATAGTAGCATCATACATCATAACATAGCATACTTCTAGCATACACGAGATCACATCTTCATTACACACTCATCACACTTATACCGTATCATCATTACCTCGATGATGCACTCTTGTGCTTCTATTCACACTTGACTATTAAGGGCTTACTACACATGAACCCCACATACTACACAATAAGTATTACACATTTCACATCATATGGCTTATCATACATTCTACATTTAGTCTACATCATTTTGACATTTGTACATCTACACATCATACATCGTACTAGTCTTCATCATACATGTGTCACACTACTATTGTCTTGACATTTAACATTACTCATTCTATATACTACATCGCCCACACCTCACATTACTAGTTTATCTACACATATTACCTAGCACACTATACATTGCATTTTACACATCTTACACACCATATGGCTGCCTATTATAACCACACATACTACAAAATATTCTATGTGCTGCACTCACTACCCTATGACGTACTCCACCCCCTCAATCCATACATGAATGCCGAGGGTTTACCAATCAAATGGACCTTCTCATTATTACATGTTTATCATTTAACCTTCTCTCATGCGACATTACTAGATTAGTGACATATGCTTTAGGCTAAATGGTCACCTACTCCTTCACCTTGTAGTGGTATGCACTTTAGGCTACATCACCACTCCCTCTATTAATCTAGAAGTGATATAAACTTTAGGCTACATCATCACTCTTTCGGTCATCTTGTCGTGATATACGCTTCATCTATAGGGTCATATATATACTTCATTTCTACATTTCATCAACACACAATACACATTCATCACAATGTGTTAGACACAACACACACACTTCGACCATTTCTCGATTGTGCACTCTTGTTTATGGTTCATTCTTGACTGCTTAAGGGGAAAACCAAATGAATATCACTTATATAACTCCATCCACTTGGGGGGCACGTGGTTCCTATCATCCATCTTACATTCCATTCCATCCATCCACATGATATTGCATATCTTGGTTAATTTTACTCTTGCTTACATTTGCTTGTATATGGTCACTTTATTACACATGCTAGTTAGATCTCTTATATGTCATTTATCTATACCATACACACATGCACATTCTTTCCTTTGTTTATTTATGATCGTAAATACAAGTCTTTTACACACATCACAGATGCTCACCTTCTACGAATCCTACATTGGTCGCTGGGGGCATTCACATTCATCCCTCATATGTGCTATTGTTTCATTTTGTACTTAGCACTTTGCATTACTTGCTTATAAATGATTTTGACATATGAGTTATTGTTTTAACATGCTAATGGGTGCTTCATGTGTAGCATTTTTTTTGAAAGATTACTTGCTCCTATGGTTATCTGATTGTTTGTACTTGTTTGTCTACCGATTATTATTATATGTAGGCCTTACCATTTGTTTGGAGTGAACACTTGGTTATTTTATGCAGCCATGATAGCCTTGTGTGCCTTGTGACATCGTGAGTGATGTCCCATGTTTGCAGCCCATTTTGTGTGGATTACTCCATTTTCTTGCGTGTTTACATTACTACATTCCTTAATAGCTTATATACTATTTGCGTAGCTTACACATGGTCTTATATATGCATGCTTGTTTGTCTTGACACTTGTTTTGGCTAGCCTTTTATTTGTGCATGCCTTGGTTAATACCAAGAACTTTCCTTTCCCCTTGCGGGGTAGAGTTACGAGTTCATGCGGTTAGTCCTCTTTTTGGGGCCACATTATCCTATCAACGATGTCGCATGATCCCCCAAAGAGGGGGAATCATTGTGGTTTACATATTGTGTAACACTTCTACACCGCTTCAATTCGGTTTAGTTTCCACCCTTGGCATTGTGGGTTATACAACAAGTGGGTTCAAACTAGTCTAAAAACCCTGTACATAATGACTTTTACAAGACAAGGTTGTCCTTAGAATTTTGGGGAGCAATTATAGGTTCGAGGATACAGCAGACTTCCTGTCTACACTACTTTAGCTTGATGGTGTCGATTGCCTAAAAAAATAGGCATTACAAATATATTTTCAAATATATTCAAGGAAACAATTACAGTTGAAGGATACAACAAATTTAATCCCTACACTTCTTCAAATTTATGATGTCGGATCACCCAAAAAGACCAGACAAGATATCCTCTTTCTACACCCTTTCTCTCATCACGGATCAGGTGCACATGTTCCTTTTACACTTTTCATACTTTCATTTTAGTCTTTTCATTACATATACATGTGTCTTTTACATGTATTTTTATATGTATACATTCATATTTAATTTCTTGATCGTCTTCTCCTTGTAGGTCCTGATTATGAGAAGTAAGTACTCAACAACAAAAGCTACAACAATAGGGGCAACAAAAACAACATTTTACGACAACATACACCATACTAACCATGCAGGTACATCACACACATCAGAAACTATACATGTGTTCCTGCCCTAGGTTCACTCTCATCACTATTTTACACTTTTGCATCTTTATTTTCCATGCTCTATCATCTTTTTATCATTCCATGCTTTATCTAGTCATTCAACGCACTTCTACATCACTCTACATGGACTATAAGGTACACATATCTATCTACTTTATGTTACTGAGATTTCTGCTCAACAACATAAAGTAGGGGAAAATGTAGTCACAAAATCATACACTTTAGATATTATTTAGTCCCGGTCTAATACTACTATTTATATAGTTTTTGAGTGAAAAAAATACTAATTAACCCTCGTCGTTTGGCCATTTTACTTTGTTTTCTATCATTATTGCCGACCTCTCACACATGCATGCCCAGTCTGTTTCTATCATTTTGTGTTGTTTTATTTGACTAGGGTGCCCAAGCTATTATCAGGGGCATCGACAGTGCCTTGGTCCCGATCGGGCACCATGATCCTCTTTCCACTCTCCCGCCAATTTTGGGCACTTTCTAGCCATTTGAACATTTCATATTTCTTGTGGTCAGCCTTTTCAAGGTTAATTACAAAATTAGAACAAGAGAACCATATAAATATAAAGTTATGAGACCATAATGAGGGACCAAGCACTAGTCACTACTATCATCACCTAAGGTTGCATCCATCAAAGGCTCCATTTGTATCCATGTAGCTCCATCACAAGGCACAAGGCTGGTTCATTTGCATCACACAAGCATAAGAGGGAAGTTTATTCTATTTCATCCACCATTCTATTACATTTTCTACACATAGTTATTACTCACTACTTTCATAAAGTGTGACTGACACAAGAGCACCTAGGGCATGATTGCACACACTTTCATATAGAACTACATCGGGCCCGAGATGTAGTAAAGTTCTCGCTTAGTAAGTCCACCATTGTTGTGGCAAATAGTCATCGACCTCTTCATATGCATCTTTATTTTTTTATGGTTTGATGCTTGTCTTATGGTTTTGTAGGTATTTTCTTCATGAATGATTAGTGGTGAAATCTAGTGCAGTTCGGATATATTAGTGTGACATGACAATGAAGGCTTTAGATCATATAACAACCTTGTAAATTTGGTTTTTAGACCTCCCGCATGCACCAAGGTGTCTAAAATGCGAGATAAGGGTGCCCACAGTGCCCGATACTCTCTTAGGTGCCTTAGTCCACTCATATTTCCTAGATCTACAAATTTTGGACCTTGGCATAGTCATTTCCTCCTCCCGCTTTCTCCAGTCACTCTCGTGATACAGTCCAACAAGTTTGTCAAATCTGATAAGCTCCTTCCAACCCTTCTTTACATATTAT
This sequence comes from Taxus wallichiana var. yunnanensis, assembly GCA_018340775.1. Lineage (NCBI taxonomy): Eukaryota > Viridiplantae > Streptophyta > Pinopsida > Cupressales > Taxaceae > Taxus > Taxus wallichiana. The sequence goes on along the minus strand of CM031242.1, from coordinate 975,725,419 downwards.
GGTTTCTATTTTCATTAGCCTAGTTAATTGCTTGGGTCATTTTCTATATTTATTTACTTGCTTTCATCTACTTTTATTTACTATTGTTCCTAGTTAATTAAATACCATTTATCTACCATTTCGCTTAATCAAGTACATCTAGTTATCACCATCTATCATGTGCACTTGACAAGGTCTTCCCAGTGGAATGATTCTTTCACACATGCACACAAGAACTACATGGAGTTTAATATGTAGTGCATCACTTGGTCATAAGTTCACTCGGTTAGGTGACCTTCAAGGTCGGGTCGACTCCCCATATTGCATCTTTTATTTTTGGGATTTGATGTAGTTTGAGGGTTTTATAGGTCAACATCTCTTGGCAGGTTATATGCACACTCAACGATCATATTATGACATACATGCAACTAATAGTGACTACTAACGACACCAAAAATTTTCCATTGCATTTTTCAATAATTCATTTTGTGCATGTTAACAATTATTGTTTTCGGTAAAGCACACCACTTTGGTGTATTCCTTTTGAGCCATTTAAAAAAAAATCTACATGTCTTGTGCATGGGCCAAGATAATCTCTTATGTGTCATCCTGATTTAATTAAATGCATCCACGTGAACTGCACATGCTTCCCCATTACAATAAAAATCAAATAATACCTTGATGCCATCCATTGCTAATCTCAATCTCATAGCATAAGATGAAAAAATCACTTCTTATTGCACTTGATGGGTGTCCAAAATCTATTTGAAAGCTCTAAATTAGGTAAAATATGGGAGGTTATTAGAAAAAGGTATAATAATTTGATTTAACACCTATCCAATGCATACATTGAACACATTTCCACAGGCACCCAAACACACAATCCACACACACAAGAAAAACTATTATACCCGAAGATTTAGATACAATCCTACTACTTGGAAGGCACAACATAACAACACAACTATTAAAAACAACCAAGTGTAACTTAGAATTCCCACCCTCCAATTTTGGCACGACAAAGCTTATGCAGAAAGTCTCCAAGATGTTTTCTACAAACCCATCCAAGTTATTTTTTCATGGACGCTTCAGCGAGATCATTTTGTGCAACACCCGCAATCAAACAACCTCACACCATGAAAGATTTCCTCAACAAGCCAAACACAATGTGATAACATCCTCTCGTAAATGAAAAATTCCCAAAAAAATTCCAAAATCATCTCACGCATGCCCAAAATTTTCATTAAATAAATCCTCATAAATACAAAAATTACATTATTTCATTTCTTGAAATGGGGTTGTACAGCCCCAAGTAGTTAGAAGAATCTAGAGATATTTTATGTTTTATTTAAATTTATTTGAACTCCCTTCTATTAAACTAATTTTATTATTTATTTTTTAATTTTAAATTTACTTAATCCATAACTACAATGGTTCCTATTAAGGCTCTTATTTTATCACTTAATTATCTTCATTTGAAAATTACGTAGATTAAATTTGTTGTTATCCATAATCCAATTTGGTTAGATCAACTTAACATTATAAAAAAATATATATATTTCAAACTCAAGATTCGAAAATGCTCTTGAGTTGAATGAATCACAAGAATAACAACATCACCACACAAATCAAAGACACAAAGACACACCATGGGTTCTAAAGGGTTATTCCGCAAAGGACAATTTCATTGTTACCCTCATTACTTTGTTATCTCAAAATTTTAAATTTATTTTATCACTATTTTAATTTTTACGATCACTTAGAGTGTGAGAAAACAACAATTTGACACGAGCATTTTCAAAAATATACACAAATCGTTAAGGCCGTAGAAACAATTTTTTTCTAGGAACTGAAAGGGGAACTACATACTCCCTCCTTCATAAAAGCATTGTCCATGATGAAAAACACACCAGGAACTAAGAGGGATGAGTAAGAATAGGAAGTTAACAATGATAAACTATGATTAATGGAAAGGGCTATGTTACTTAAAACACAACCACCAATAGGTTTTAGCTATTTTAAAAATTTCCTCAATTTCTTAATGTTCTATGAAGATTGACATTACTCCTTATTTTATTACTCAATTAATATTTTCCTTAATACCTTTTCTTAGTTTCAAAGCTCATAAGATTTCATTGTTCAACAGTTCAAATCCATAGTGGATTCAAATCCAAATTTTGATAGTCGTTTTGAAACACTCTTGCATGTGTTTTATCATAAGGGTATTCACCATTTATTAGTTGTATCAATTTCACAATTTACTTGTTACATGTTCATAATGTTATCTCTTGTTAAGGATTTCAAATTCAAAATTTCAGTAGGTTTCCGAAATAATTTAGATCACCATGTCACACAAATTCCAAAACGCAATACTAATCACCCACATAATACATGTTTAGCACATTTTCATTATTGTATCACATCACAAGACCTCCAACCCAACCATGGGAAGAAACATGTAGTCCACATAACATAGAACTCTCAACACATATGCCCCAGGCATAGATCCAACACACACACATTCCTAACATATAATAAGGCATCATGCTAATACATATGAAATAGGTATCACAAGACTCAAACCATGCTTCTACCCACACAATATCAAGATAAGATACAATAACACATACCAACAAAGAGGAGCATTAAACCTCAACATAACAATACATAACAAGACTCACAAGAGTAACTCATGAATCATACATACTAACTCCATATGTCTCACAAATCTCTGTAAGCCTCCCAAAGAACTCCATATGCCTCCTAGTAGAGAAAAGAATCATAGTACCAAAACCAAGATGGGTCACTCATCATAGAGCCCCTGTCACCATATTTTTCCATGTTGGGTCACTCACCAAGTTTTAGGTCACTCACCATAGAGCCATGTCACCTTATTTCTCCATGTTGGGTCACTCACCAAGAACCTTGTATCATTATCTCTCCATTCAATGAGGTTAGGTCACCATATGGACCTATGTATATAGAACCCTATCACCTCCACCCAAATGGCATCGTAATCTATAGCTCAATGCTACACAGCCCCATTACCCCCTTGGGGTGCACCCCATACAATAAAGTGGGTCTATAGGTCCAAACACTCAATGGTGAATCCCATGACCCTATATCATCACATCACAATGTTAGAACCAACATATCAATTAGATTCAAATGTGAATTGGGATTAAAACTCAAGCCTTGGGCTAGGCTAGAAAAATTTTAAACTCCAAAATAATTTATCAAACTAAGCAAAATAAATGGCTAAATAGCCACAGTAATGTAAAGGCCTCTTGTTAGCACAAAAACTAAAATTCCCAAATATTTAAAGATACATCAATCAAGAAAATTGTTGGTTCTTAACAAAAAGAGAAGAAGATCAATTTACGAATAAAATACAAACATAGAAAGATCACATTACGATCACTACATGGCCTTTCTGTGGCCACCAAAGGGGTACTCATCGAGTTGTTGACACTCGATATCGAGCCTTAGATCACAAAATGCAAATAACTAGAATAAGCATATATCCATATATCTTCAAATCACACATATGAGTATCCACATAGTTATTAACACATATAGTTGTTCTATGGAAAACCCAAATAAGAGGGACCACAGAGACTCTAGTTTGCATAAGATGAGACTAAGGTGGTGTACGTCCACAATATACTGAGAAAGCTCTAGGTATAACAAATGGATAGATGTGGGTTTTTAGTCTACATGAGACTTCACTTTCAAACTCATACTTAGCTCAAGGTTATGGTTACCTAGTTTACAAATTATCTCTCCACACATACAATTTTGGATGCTACCAATAGGGCTCAATAGTGTAGGGTACACAACATAATACATAACTACATTACTAATACAATTATGGTTTACGCAGAACCATAGCATATTACACATGAAAATATTAGGGGTAAAACATAACAATATTCCACGACTTACAACACGTAACATTTCCACATAATGCACCAAGAGTGTGAGTACAATACATTATGGGTCATAAAATCACCATATGCCCCTAATTCACGATATGAATTTATCAATAACGTATGAATACATATATACAACGAACATAGAGATTTAACATCATGACATACATTCCAATATAGCACAACATGGTGACATAACACCATAAAACAACACAACATGGTGGGAATTAACACGATATAACATATTTCACTATGAAACACTTTGTCATGCAACACATTGTTCCACATATATAATATCACTAGAGAATGAAACATCACAAACTCTTCATGGTTCACAAAAACATTCCCTTCACATAAAAATGTGGTAATACACATGAGTTTCACGTTGAATTCATGAGAGAGAGAGAGAGGTCAACATCATAACAAGTCTACACTAAGTGGTATGCACAATAGGTGCATTCATATAATCACAAGTACCACATTTTTCACATCACAACAAAATAACAAATTACTCTTCCAACTCCTCCACCATCATGCAAAATCCATCACCACACCCAACTGTCCCAAAGGTTTGAGAGTATGAACCTTCACTCTCATACCAATTGTAGTGCCCACCCAAACACAAGACTAAATATACTTGGATAAAAAATTGACTTTCATTACTTGTTACAAGACAACACATGGGTTTACTCACAAAAATCCACACCACATGTGACACCAACACAAACATGAACCCACTCATACAACATGAAGACCATGCAAATAACAAGATGACACAAGATATAGTTCAATGTCACATGTTTATAATGAATAGTTACAAAACCATGACCCAACCATAATTTGAACATCCTCAATGGGAACCTTTGACATTACCACATTTTGTAGGTTACAAATTTATTATATTCATATTTAGTTAATTTTAATGATTTTATGGAGTACTTAACATGAAAGCACACATTTTAATTTTTCTAGACCACATTCCTTTTGGTTCATTTATCACTTAATTGATATTGGTTCCGTAAAATTTAGTTTGTTTTTCTTATTTTGAATAAATTATATATCCTAATTGATTATTATAAGTATCTTAACATTTATACATCAAGTTTTGATTCCCAAAATTAGAAACTATGATTTCTCAAAAATTTGTTTTTGAGAGGGTCAAATCACATCTACCCTCACAACATAATAAGATTAATTAAGTTTAAGTAATTTATATGGTACTTAAAATTATTAGACTTACATCACAAGGGTACATTCTCAAAGCTAAGAGAAAGATATTTTGTCCCGAATGTCACAAAATTGGAATTATGCCTTGCACCTAAGAATCTCACACACTTTAATACCCATGAGAAGAATCTCTACTAGGATCCTAGGGATGGATACTAAAATCTTGCATTTCCCTAAGACTTTAGTACTGTGAAAGAAGATAAGAATTTATCCATTTCAATTCCCAAAGGTGGTTTTGTTTATTAAGATGTTAACCAAACATGTTCCTATGGTAACATGGGTTTGAGATCCTATCTCTTCTTGTGTAATTAAACCTATATAGGTCAAAAATTTTGGATGCGAATTGAAAAACACAAGGGTCAGTATGAATCCCATAATCGAGAAGAAGGTCACAATGTCAAAACATGTGTTCTCATAAGGAACAACTCATATCATCATTTAAAATATGGAAGGGATTACAAATGGGTTGGATGAGGTGGTTCCATGTTTTTCTTCACTCCTAAGCCCAATATTCTAGGGAACACCATTAGATAGGAAAAAAATCAACATGGGTTTCGTTTTCCAATTAAAATCTAAAAAGGGTACTATCTTCTTTCCCCTTAGAACTCTAGGGGTCTACAACTCGATAAAAGTTTACATTAGAGAAATTCAACCTCCCAAAGATCAACAAGACATGAGAGGGGGATTAATGGAGTCAAACATTAGGGTTTAAATCGTAGGTAAGGTGGTAAACAACTTCACTTATGTCTCTTAGATATCTAAATGTGATATTTCAAAGTGAAAGACAAGAACAACATGAGATAGGTTTGAGTCTTCTCTTAAAAGGGTTGGGTATTACAAAACTGAACAAGACTCAATTAAAAAATAGGAATACAATAATGGTTACTAACATGGTTTGCTTTGATAGTCAGAATAAAAACTACCATACAATACGAGTATTAAGATATAAAAATATAATAAGCATGGTGTATGACTAGGTCAAAACGTCTAAACCAAAAGAGAAACATATAATTGATATTAGAATCACTCCCAAAATAGATTTCTCATTTCCCAATATACCCATAATCTAACACTGTCATGCTCATTGCAAAATCAATAAATAACATGCACATTGATAAGAATAGTACTAATTTATTTATTTATAATTACATGAATTACAAAGATAACCCGTTATTAAAAAATCACATATAACACCATAATTTCTTTCATGTCTCACATACCTACAACCACCACATGGTCAACACATATGCTGAAATGACATCTACCTAAAATCTAGCACAATTTACGAGTTCATAGCTTTACAATAATAATGAAACAATATTTAATTCGCTTCAAGGAAGAGTAAGAATTACAATTCCATTTCATTTCATTTTCAAAGCCAAGGAGAGAGAAAGAGAGGAGAGAAAAACATCATTTTTCCACAATTAATTTATTTTCAAGCAAGTGTCAAAATAAGGTTCCCTATAATCATGTATTTGTGTTTACAAGGATTCCCGATCGTTAGTTACAAGTTTCCAAAAGTGTCAAATTTAGACAAGTAGCTCAACAATCAGTGTTCAAAATCCACCTTCGAGAATCAAACACACAAGGGAACAAAATCCTACCTACTCCCCTATATAAGGAAACACTCGAAGTTGACATAATTCCTAGCTAGCGAACTAGATTAAATTGGCACTCGCCTTTCTGGAACTACCAATCGTAAATGCACCCAAATGACCTTGTTGCCCAATGGTTGGAGGCTGAAAAAACCCACTTGGAAAAATAAATTACAAGGTGATGTTCTATAAACCGAGGGTTGGTAATGATTGACACAAAGAAATACTAGAGGTATGAGGAAGCCAAAACCATTTCTACACCCAAGGCCAAAACTGTGGGTCAAAACCAAACTATATTTTTAACTTTTAGCAATTGTTTAAAGTTGCAAACTAGCCCACTGGGATCCTAAATGCATGATGGAACAAATTCAAATTAACATCTGAGGAAAAACCCAGGGTTCAGTTGAACACTCCATGTGATAAGTTACATGAAAAAATGTTGATTTTCTCATTTTGGGGTTTATAGGCATGTTTTGCGCCTAAATGAAAAATATGTTTTATTAAGATCACACAAGGTCATCAAGAAGTAGTTTTTACTAAGTTTCACATTTAACCCACCAACCACATGGTTTATGCATCCAAAACTAGTATCGTGGTGTTTCCAACCATCTCAAAAGGTAATTAGGCGTAGTGTTTACATTCATTGTTATTAGTCTAGTTGCATACGAAGCGAGGTGTAATTTGTTATTGAATAACACGTTTCATTTTATTCACCTAAACAAATTAATATTCTTTATTTGATTAAAAACTACATTAATTTTTAGTAAAACCAACATTAATATCATGTAAGGATAGAGTAAGATGATCGTACACGATAATAAAATTGGTGAGGTACAAGGATCACTTAGAACTCGGTTCGTGGACATCTCAGTAACATAAAGATTTTATCAATATCTCTTGTGTCGTACTACAAGAAGCTCATAAAATTATCACCACTTGAGTTGAAAGGAAAAATTTTCAACATTAAACCTCACGACCGGTGTTACACATAAGTAGGCTACATGATTGGTTGAACAACTCATAATGGGGAATGCGTTAAACACCATAGGTGATGGGTTGTTCAAATCAAAACAAATCTGCTAGAACACAACTTCTAATGCTCAAAGCCAAGGTGGAGCATCCAAATCATGGCAAAATGAAATGACTAAGGGTGGTCTCAAAACCCACCTTTATACTAGGATTTTTTTCAAACAATTGTGTGTTAAGTTCACGCTATTACACTTTACAAAAAAATTTACCAATTAACTTTCGACTATAGGTTTCTATGGAATTTTCTGCCAATTCTTTTGGGCGCATCCAACAATTTTTGTTTTCCAAGTAACCACGTTCTTTCAGGCATTTGAAAAAAATGGTTTACATGCCATGTCAACTCACATTTGCAACATTGAACCTAAGTGTTCCACCTGCTCCATACAATGCATCCCATGCTTACTCATGCACACCACACTTCCAAACAAACATGCCTTTTAATAATTTTAACCACATCCATTTTGTACAGGTTTCCAACAATCATTGTTGTCCATGTGACCACAATTTTTCTTTTGTGAGGCATTTAACCAAACAACTGTTGTAGTCCTTGTGCAGGGATCCCAAAATCAATGTATGCTTCCATGTTTTTCTTACATAATTACAAGACCAAACAACTATAACTTCAAGAAAAAAATCCATAGTTATCGATGGCAAAATATTGTCCCTAGCCTGCTCCACGGTTCCCAAATGGCACAGTGTAGATGCTAAATCATGCACTTTAAGAATATTTCTAGGTCCTAATCACATACCACTATTCATATGATTCCTAAGCGAGAAAAGTACTAATTGACCACTATATTTGGCCTCTTTGATTTATTTCTGGTTTCCTTCTTAGTCTTACACACCTTCTTTCCTAGTTTGACCTTCAATACTTTAGTTTTTCTCGAGTCCGGACACTAACGCCTAGCCGGACGCTTTAGCACCTAGGCACCCCCATCCCCTCTGGGCGCCCCAACCTCTTTGTATCTTACTCACATCTTTTGGGTCCTTTCTAGTTGTTGGGCATCTTATTTTATTGGTATTTGGCCTTTTAGTGGTTAATTACAAAATTCAAGTAAGGGAATCATATAAATATAAAGCTATGTGACCATAATAAAGGACCAAGCACTAAGCATCTACTATCACCACCTAAGGTTACATCCAAAGGCATTACAAGAGCATCAAAGAATCCATCTAGCATCCATTTAAGGGACAAGGGAATGCATTCTTCTACATACACTTCATAGGGGGAAGTTCATTTTTCCATGCACACATATATCTATATTTTCTACATCTAGTTATTTACTCGCTATCAAGTGCAACTTGCACAAGAGCCATCTAGGGCATGATTCTACACACACATAGAACTATACGGAGTCTAAAATGTAGTGCAATGCATGGATCATAAGTTCACTCAGTTAGGTGACCTCTGGTGTTAGTCCGAATCCCCATTTGCATCTTTTTATTTTTAGAATTTGATGTGTTTTGGGGTTTTACAGGTTATCTTTCTCTTTGCAAGTTTTAGGTGAACTCGATGATTAAGAAACAAAGTAAAGGTGAATAAAGGTGACATATAACGAATATCTTGTGACCCTGTGAAATTGAATTTCATAGGTTTTGAGCATTCATAGGCTCCCAACGGAGGTCTCAGCAGCACCATAGGTGCCCTTGAACCGACATAGGCACCCTAGTTCTGGTGTTCTCGATAGTTCCACATTTTTCTCGGGCTTGGTTATGACACTCTTCTTTCCTATTTCATCATTCTTCCAGATCGACACATCTTTTGATTTATTACGAATCATCTAAGTATCTTACCCTCTCTCTTGCACTTAGGGTTTCAAATTTATTAGGTTGCTTGCTTGTGTCAAATATGTACTTTGTTTTATATCTATATATGCACTATTAATTAATTAAGATTTTAGCATTTATATTATCTATATTTTCTTAATCATTTTGGTGAACCCATTGCATGATTCCAACCTTCTTTTTAGGGTTTCCTTCTTATTCCCATCACTCGTAGTGGTAATTTTGGGTCTTTTTAGCATCTTGATCTTCCTCCATCTTTTTGTAGGGTTTCTAAATCAACTATTGAAATTGATAATCCATTCACTAAATCTCAACAAGTTCCTCTCAAAAACATTAAAGCATCTGATAGTGAGAACTCATATGATGAAGACACAAATGTTGATCAAGAATAATTAGAAAGCTCATAAATTTTCATCAAGATTTGCATGAAAATCTTTCTCATCTACCACATATTATTCATGTTTTTATTGCTCTTTGAAAGCTCTTGTAATGCTGCTTCGACACCTCTTGTCGGTTCTTCCTCATCTGCCATGGCCTCCACCAACCCCTTCATATTCCTGTTTCCATTCCCACTACTACTACTCTAATAATTTAACCCAATACTTCTAATGCACAACTTTGGCGCTTCTTCAAATACACCTGATTTAAATTCTTTTTATTAGGATTTATGAAATCAAATTCATCAAATTTAATTGGCCACTTCTCATGCATCCCCATCTTTAGATTCCACATTATTACTTCATACTCCTTTCACACCCGCCATTTCCACTTATGTGCTACCTTTTAATTTCTTCATTCCCATGATGCCCATTTTCAAAGGCCATGACAACCCTTAAGAGCATCTCTCGATAATTTCACACAGACTTGTCTCGATTATACGAGATCATCACACTTTACTAGAAAATATCTTTCCTCAAAGCCTTCAATATTATGCAATGCATTGGTTCTATGATCTACCTATCCACTTGGTAACATATTTTACGCATTTAGTTGATGTTTTCTTGCTCATTTCTCTATTAATATCGGCTCTAAGATATCCTATGCTCAACTTGTGTAACTTAAAAAGGATCTAATGAACATCTAGTGGATTATGTTTTGTAATATAAGAAAAACTTAGCTAAGATGTCTAATGTGCTTACTGGACTCTAAAATTCAAGATCTATTTTTCTAAATTCTATTACCGCCTCTCTAGGAGAGTGTTATCTTCAAGAAATCTCCATCATTCGATCATTTATGTCATACTCTTAAGCTACGTAAAACTAAACTCTTATTTATAGGCAAGCTTAAGTATCATGAGTAGGATTCATCTTCTACGTGTTTTCAAAATAAATCAGCTTTCACACCATCTATAATACCTATTGAAGCTAAAGCTACATCACAATCTTTGTCTCTACTACTCTTGAAAAGCTTCAATGACATCTGCCTAAGCGTACATTCACTAAACTTCCTATTATTCCACATCTCCTATTGCCACAATTCATTGAGAGCAACCTTATTATGCTTCCTCCTCCACTCCATCTGGACCCATCTCATCCTAAAGGGCATAATTACAATGAAAATTTTAGATATTATTATCATCAATGCATTGGGAATTCTACACATAGATGTTTCAAGCTTCATAACCCTATTCAAGATCTTATAGATAATAATGCAATTGAGCTTCCTGAGATAATGGCTTCTATGCCGGTCAATAAAAATCACAAGCTCAAGATCTTCAACAATCCTCTTCCAAAACATAACAATCATGTGGTGACTCTTTAGCCAATCATACATATCGTGTAATGCCTCCTCCTACATCGAGGGCTCTTGATTTTCTAGTTACTCGCACTTGACACATCACCACCAATCATTGCTTTCTCCAATTATGAATATCATGTCGTATTCTCTATTGATTGCTTGCACATTAGTGATTCTATTGGATCTATTTTATTAATAACACTATGGTTTATTCATCATTTCATGTAAGTTTATGTTCTATTGCAATTTTTATCACTATCGGTTATCCACTCTCAAAAATTTCATATCCAGTTCCTAAATCATATGGTTATGTCGAGATTTTACTTACAATCAATCCTATTACTAGGATTTTTACTTTTCTTGTGGCCCCTTCAGTCAAAGGGTGTGACATACTCTTAGGTATTCCTTGGCTCCATGCAACTCAAGCTATCATTTCCATGAATCACTTGTGTCTAAATTTCATTCACAACAGGAAAATTTTTACTCTCAATGGTGTTCTACCATCTACACTATGGTCGTAACCTCCTATTGAGGGTGCTATTGCACTCAATGTAGAATCTAGGTCCTCAAAACTCTCGAATCAAAATCACAATCTGATCCTAGCTCACATGTTCATCCATAACTTACTTAGTATCACAGTCTATTAGTCCATCTCATCAATCCAAGTCCACCACTCGAATGGCTCCTTTACATAGGTATACGACACCTCCTTGATTTCCTTTACATAAGTGTTCATCTACACCACATTTTACTTCACATAGGTGTCTATCACCTCCATTCTCTCCTTCTCATATGTGCACATCACCTTCATGGTCTCCCTCACATCGATGCTCATCAACTCCTAGGTCTCATTCATCGATACATCATCTACCTCATACCACGCCGATCTCATAGCATGATCACACACCTTTATCTCGACAAGAATCAGGTGGAGAAACCTTTTCTTTTAATTTTATCGATATCATACTCACCTCTACACACTTGGGAGCATTGTGCTTACTCATCCCCCCTTCTAGCAATATCAAGTGTCTCACAATTCTACTATTTATCCTCTTACTTCACATCTAGTATTTCACACACATCTTGATACATTTTTATCATCATTACCCTATTACGCACTCTTGTGCTAAGGTTCACACTTGAATGTTGAGGGCATACTACATCCATGAACCTCACACATGACATAATTCACAATCACCATATTCACGATGTTGGTCCTCATATTTGTATCCCTATTGGATTGACAACAACTCTCCTCTAGGGAAGGGGAGTTTTTGGAATAGTGGTAGATTGGGTCATTTTGTAACCATGGAGTGGTCTAGAAATTTCCTTGGGATCAATCCTCAGGATTTTTGAGGGGCACGTATAAAGGGGATGTCCTATTCCTGCTACTTTTGGTCTTTCCTTGAACCGGGGTGAGAGGACCCATCGTGTAACTCGGATGCGAGAGGGAGAGATGGGATATTTTTTCACTCGAGTTTTTAAATGATAGATCAATTTGGGATAAACTTGGCCATGGAAAAAATACTTCACTCTCATGAGTTGTCACCTAAAATGTTGCACGTGCTTACCTTACTAGACACAAGATACTATAAACAATAAAATTTTGTTGCTCTATATCTTGATAAAATGTAAAGGGATTTTAATGACAGTTAGAGACATGTAAACAAAAACAATGAATGGAAGTATGGGGTGGGATTAATTGTTTGGTTTTAATGGAAATTTGGAGGGGGAGGGCAACTACTTTTTATGACCTTGGTATCTTAGTGTTCCCATGGAATGAATCCATCCTTAATTGTGATGCTTGAAAAGAACAATCAATTTAACATGGTCTGTGAAATAACATTTGCATTCATTGATACTCAATGTGCACAAATGTCATCTACAGATCTTCACAATCATAACTACAAATCATGGAGTTAGAGATGAGATAAAGCACTTGCTATATTTTTCTTATACACCCAAAAGACCCTTAAGGGATTTTTAAAAAAATATTCAAAAGTGATGTTGCCTTTAGAATTTTACAACTGACTAAACTATTGCAAAGTATACATTACTCCATAATAGTATCACAGTTGACTTAGAAGAATACAATAACTAAGAAATACCCTTTCTTACTAAAAAAGTAAATCCAGTGCAAGATAGTAATAGAACCAATATTGCCTCTTTCATTCCTTTAAAATAAGAGAAACAAGAAAGTATAGCTTAATCAAAATAGAGATAATATATTCATGTAAGTTCTAGCAAGGGGACACAAACAAATGCCCTCAAAACTTGCTAATGGTTGTACAACGTAACCACCTTAGCTCTTCCTTACAAACTGGATACATACAAATGCTTTGCAAGAAACTATAAACTAGAACCTAAAAATTTAATTAAAAATCTACAACTACCCCAATCTACCTCCTCGCCAAAATGGTAGAGTGTTACAATATATAACAGATGAGAAAGAGAGAAAGAAGAAAAATATGATCTCCTTTTACAACCACTAACAAGGTGCATTAAAATACTGCTAAGGAGCATGAGCTTCCTACCAAATCTATTAATTCCTTCAGTATTACGCATTTAGAGAAGAAACAGATACCATACTTCATCAAGATGGGTGGTTGACCAACATTAGGACTACATCTTGAATGTAAAATATTTTTTCTACTTTTTCTCCCAATAACTGCCATCAAAATCTGATTTTTATGATGCAAAAATGAAGGTCTCAAATAGACCTTTCCAATGATATAAATTTTTCAAGATTTGGATCTAGGAATTGAAAGATATGGGCCTTTGAAGTTTTGCATGTCGGGATGAACATGAACTTGACATGTGATAACCTTTAATAAGTTTTGGGATTGCCTTTACCCATGTGTGCATTGATTTTACTTTTTCCATGTGTCGGTAATTCATTGGGTCACAAGGTTAGGATTTGCTTCTTTTATTTCCTTTCCTTCTTTCCTTTGTGGGCAGGTCTACTCCTTAATGCAATATGAGCCAATATGAAATTACCATGCTCCTTGCAAATGTCAGACTATCCTTTACTTTGAATGATAGCAAAAAAGAATTAACCAATGAGGAAACTCCATGCTTCTTCAAAATTCAATATTTTTATAGCCCTTGATAATGACAACCATGAAACATGAGCCAATAACAAAACTCCAAGTTCCTCTAGTTTTTAGTCTTTCTTGCATTCGTGCTTTCTTTTCATTGGTTCGGGATGCTCCTTCGCATCACAACTTTTAACTTGTTCACACTTAGAAACTTCTAGCTTCATAATTTTTTTCCATGTATCCCTACTTTAACTTCCCTTGACCTTCCGGACCCGAAGCCTTACTAAACTTGATTTATTCTACAAACTTGAGGTCCATGTAATGCATCTAGTGAGAATTTTTCCAGAATGTTGACATGAGTCCACATTTGGTTGTTGATCTTTTGTTATTTGTCATCTTCTAACTCCGCCACATTTTATTAACCATGCTGACTTTGCTTTCACTGTGGACCCAAAATTATTTGAAACATGGTTGATTCTGTGGACTTGAGGTTCATCGAATCCCATCTTTTTGAAGAGTGATAGAATACCAACACGTGTCTTGTCTTTGATAATTTACCCTTTGTTGCATGGCCTTACTGATTTTTGGCATTGAAATTGAAAACCAAATACATGTATGTCGACCTTTTAAAAATAACCCGCTAATGAATTTAAAATTAGTATCCTGCAGATTTCGGTGGATTTCTGAGTGTCCTACGACTTTTGGAATCCATGCAGAATGCTAACCCTTTTGACAAACCTACAAAACACTAAACTAGTGTGCCATAGTTTTTGTTCTTTGATCAACTAGTCCATTAAACCAGTTCCCAACATTTTTGTTGAATCCTTTCATTTATTTTTCTAAGGCACAAGATCTATTATAATTAACACTTCTACTTGACTCATACTAATCTTTAAAATGCAATGAACAATATGAAACACATAGAATTAGCTAAATTTACGGGGATTATATGAAAAAGACCAGTCAATCCAAAGAAATGGGTTGAGCTCTAATAGTGGCTCCTTCTCATGGATGGGTAACCCCTTTGGGTGCCATAAGAACAAAGAACAAATACCTAGTCCATTAGGCAAGGAGTTGGGTAAACAAAACACATAGAGCTTTCAAAATAGATGCATAACGAGTTGGGGAAAATAGATAACTACAAAAACTTGGTCACTATAGACCAGAGCACAAAAAGGGAAAAAACAACAAAAAACACAAACATGATGAAAAAAACAAAGCAACAATAATGTACAAAGGTCACACTTAATCATCTGGATAAGACAATGCCAAGCAATCCTAGTAATTCTTTAGTAATTGGGCATAAGCTGGTTTTTCCTTTTTTCTCATGCTACATCCCAGCCAGACCTTTCTAGGATTATGAGAAACATCCAAGTTGCATTCCTCAACATCCATGGGCACATAAATAGGTTTGCTCCCAACCCTAGTCATTATCATCAAAATTTGATTCGCAACTAACCAAAGATTTGAGGGATAACATCTATTCATAAGCTCATATTGCATCTTCCCCAAAGATGGTTTCTTTTTCATCACATAAGACAATCATAGGCTCAAGATCAATGAATTGATCTATGAATTCACCTTTACAATTTGAGAATCCTTGAACCTGAGCATCATCTTCAAAAACCTGACATGGAGAAGTTAGAACCACTCCAACTCCATTTTCAACTTTGTAACATGCTTCATCAAAACTCAAGGTCCAGGGGGAATTGATATCTTCAAGGTGTGCACTAGGAATTTAAACTGATTGAGCTACATCCATATCAACATTAGATACATGATGAAAAGGAAAACCCAATTAATGTAGGAAGTAGCTCCTTGTGGTGAATCATTTGGGCTCTCCATCACACATGCATCACTCAAATTAAGTTCCTCATTAATATCACTATCTTTAACAAGATTCTCACAAGGGGGTGTGGTAACAAACATTTATCACACCATTCAATGATCTATTCTTCATCTACTATTAACAATCTTGTTATCAATGGATCTGGAGGCTATCTTTTTACCATATTGTAAACTGAAAGCATTATTCATGTCCACCCAGGAGGCAATTGATTTTACAGAAAAAATTTATATCATTCCTGGCATTTCGTTCTAATGTATGTACGAATAACTTAATATGAACATCTTCATGCTCTATTTCATAGAAATACATATTATCATGAAAAAATCTAAGATGTTGATCTCCACTTATGGCATTATTCCCTTGAAATCTAGGCAACATCTCTTTAATGTCAAGTGGTATTTCATTAGGATAGCCCATCATTCCATGGAACCTTATTGGTCTATAAGTAGTACCTATAAAAGGAGCTCTTGGTGGAGACATGCCATATTATCTGATGGAGATGTTTCAAAAGAAGGATTGAAATGGTGGGGAACTAGGAAATTTAAAGGTAGAGGAGTATGATCTTCAAAAATGGAAATCCTTCAAGGACTCAGTTTCACAAAATACTTGATTCTCATGAGTCAAAAAGAAGGGAGATGAAGAATACCTTGATACTTGCAGATGTTGAACCTTCTTGAAATAATGAATGAAAATTAGCTTGATGACTTCCTAAATAATATCTATCAGGTGTACTAGAGTAGTCTTCCACCAAAGGTTGATCAATCTCAACAATTTGAACAATCTTTTCTTCTGACTTTTGACCATCCACTAGTTTCTAGATCTTCTTCTTTCTTGACTATTTATCTTCTAGTTCTAGAATTAATATTTTGATAGGACCAGACTTGAAAAAATGACCTTCTCCATCCATCTTTGCAAAGGAGAGAGTTAATCAGCAAGTTGTAAAAATTTTGCACTCCGTACATATAATATTTTATTTGAAAGACAAAGACACCACAAAGGTCTTACACCTTAGATATACAAATTAACTCAAAAAACTCTTGAAATGATAGCTCCCAGTTTGACTATCTTTGGGTCGTCTTCTGTTCCAATATTCACATCAATGGTTTCTTCCACTAGCATTTTTGACAAATCCTCCATACACGTAGGATCGGGAGGAAGGTTGAGATCTTCTTCCAAGGGTGTCTCTACGAGATTTTCACCCTTGGCGTGGTCACTTTTCTTGTCCATTGATTTTGTTACTTGTTTTTCAGCCAGTGCCTCAAAGAGGTTTTCACTGTGTGACTTGGAATTTTATTTTTCCGAGGCTTTTTGTTGGAACTTTTGCCCTCACTTTTTCTTAAGTTTTGTTGACCAAAAGCTCAACTTCCTCTCGAAGTATGTGCAAGTATCTAAGTCAATGTAGAAACCCTTCTTATGGTCTCCAATTAGAATTGTATCTCGAATGCCCATGAATTCCACAATGGCCTCATCATTTTCAAAGAGGTCCAGTGGTACATGACGTTGTTGGTCCCATTCGACAAGGCAAGGGTAAACAAGGTCAATTTTAGGTTCAGTGGGGGTTAAGGTAAGGACATCAATATCCATGAATAGGTTCGTGGAGGCAAGATCCTCGTATTGGCTATAGTGGGAATCATGTCACTTTGTCTAAATAATCGAGCTATCTTCACGCTCAAAATAGGTAGCGTCTTGATCATTAGGGTGTGATCCATAGGGTTGAATGCCGAAGTCTTGAAATGTGGGAGAGGAACTAGTTCTCTCGAGTCTTTGATAATCATTTTCACATCCTGACGCTTGTAGCCCATAGAATACATCATTCATCTAGACTTCTCATACTCAGGGATTTGGTAGCAAGTTGGTTGAGTATCTTCTCGGGACCCAAGTCGTAGGTGGGTCCAAAAATTCTCCTCAATGAGTAACTCCCGTAAGAATGTCCCAATAGTTCACTCATCTCTAGGCCGTCTAAAATGATAGTTGGGTCACCTCTAGTTTTAGGTGACAATGATAGGTCCGAAACTAGGAGAGCTTGTTGCACATTATATTCTCCACAACCATATTCTAGAACCTTCATCTCCCATGAATCAAAAGGATAATTCGATGTAGAAGCTTCACGGGTGCAAAATTAGGGATTCTGAATCTACCCGTGATTCCATAGCTTTTGATTGAAGAGGAACAACTATATCAAAGCAGAGGGACATGTATAGGCACCCTTACGCGTAAAACTATTGAGATCTCGCAGTGAGTGAAGGGCTTTGGATCTCCTTGTATTGTAAATGTGTCCTTCATGTTTCAATTTGATGCACTGATGGAATGTTGACGGTATGGCCTACATGGCATGAATCCATGGTTGGCCAAGAAGCATATTATATGGAAGTTCCAAGTCTAAGACATGAAACTTTGTATGATGACAAGTTGGTCCTACCTCCATTGGCAATGTGATTGTCCCATTTGATTCCCACTCCGCGTTTTTGTAAGCGGTTATGGTAATAATATGGGATTCTATATCTTCTTCTGTATGTCCCAGTTGTTTAATTAGTTTCAAAGTGCATATATTCAACCCTAATCCGTTGTCCACAAGCACCTATTTTATCTTCCGGCGGGTAACAAATACCTCAATATATAGGGGAGATTATGCACAAGATCCTCACTAGGGATCTCCCTATGATTAAAGGATATGTATTCAGTTGGTGCAATGTTTTCCACCGTGGCTTGAAGATGTGAAGGGTATACTTCCAATGGCACTTCGACCCTGGAGTTTTGTACAAGATGTCCTTATGTATGTTTGATATTTTAAGAAGATCCAAGATTGAAATCTTGGCAGATGTCTTCTCAAGTTGTTCTAAGAGATTATCTGACCATCTTGTGGGGTTGACAGAGAGGGTTTTGGGATTGTGAGATGGGCGCGCCTTGTTACTGCAACACAATCCTTTCCCTTGATTTGAATGGTATTCACATGGTCATTAGAAGAGTGAATACATCCAATGAGTGAATCATAGTGATTATTGTCACTCTTAGTATAGAGGTAGTTCGTAGCCTTGTAACTTTTGGATGACTCTCCTTGATCTAGCCTTTTCTCATCTAACCTACCATGTTTAGGGAACAATTCTTTGAATATCCCCATATTTTCATTTGGTGTTTGAGTTTTCTCTAGGGCGTCAACTTATATCTCTCCATTTTCAATGAGATCTTGGATGTAGTGACGGAGCCTTAGGCACTTGTTTGTCTTGTGTCCCTTGACATGATGCAAATCACAATAGTCATGCTCTTTATACCATGATGGTTTAGGAGCATTGTCATCAAAAGGTTGTGTCGTGGGATAAGTCACCATGTGAGCTGCATCCAATTGCTTCAATATTGTAGACAAAGGCTCATTGAGAGGAGTGAATGTTCTACGTTTAGGTGGTGGTTGAATAGGTCCTTTGGTCAGTTTAAAAGGTTGACCAACTTGAACCATTTGTACTTGTTTGGAATCTGTGATTCCGTCTCCCACCACATTTTTGTTTTTGTTAAATATTTTCAGATTCTCCGTGGGTTTGGCATTTTGATTATCCCTAGAAGGTGCTTTGATGGTTCCTTTGGCAATGAGGTATTTTTCTATTTGTATTCCCTTTTCAATGACCTCTTCAAAGGTACGAACACAATGCATTTGCAAATGGAAAGCAATGTCTGGGTTTATATTGGGCATGAAGATACTCACAAGTTATTTTTCAGAAACACACAAGGGAAGTGGCTGGCTATCCCTCTCCATATTTGCAAGAATCTAGTGAACATTTCATTGGGATGTTGTTTAGTACCACACAAGTCCGCCATGGTTATGTCACTTTCTATGTTATACGAGAAATGTCAAACAAACCTTTCTGCCAATTCAGGCCATGTGAAGATAGACCCACGAGGTAAGCGAGTGAACCATTCTAAGGCTTGTCCCCCTAGACTCTTAGGAAAGAGTCGTATGAGGTAATTATCACTATAGGCCACTTCTTGGCATGCCATGTAAAAATATTTTACATGATCTCACGGGTCACCTTTCCCTCTGTATTTTTCAAATTTTGGCATGTCAAACTTTTTAGGGAAGGGTTGAAGCATCATGGATTTATCAAATGGATGGGGACATAGCTCTTCATATTGGTATTTCTGTTATTCCCAACATTACCTTCTTGAAGGCTTGTAAGCGTCACTTTCATGGACTGCATTTCTTGTGCAATTAATTTCTCTTTAGTAGGAGAAGCAGGGATATATACACGACTATATTCCATATTGTCTCCTTCTTGATTTTCCATGTGAAGTTCACTAATTTTGACCTTAGGTTTAGTCTTATGCACATTTTTGTTTGTTTCTTTCTATACATGAGATGTGAGCAATGTTAATTGTCTACTAAGGTTTTGGATTTGCTTTGTTGAATAGTGACTTCTCCTTCAAGAGGTTCTTCTTCTTCGTGGTGTGGAGGTTGTTCTACATTCTCATGTTTTATTCTAACTTTACGTGGTATCTTGATGAAGGGAATTTTGTAACCCACCACATTATCGTTTCCTACATTTGACATAGAAGTGTGGCCATGTGTTAGGATATCATCCATGTTAATGAGAGGTCATTCCTCTTCATTAGCCTTGTTCGTGGGTGGTATTGTTTCCTACTCTATAGGCATTCTAGCCCCTAATTCCACCACTCATGCTAACACCTGATCTTTGTTTCTATAAAGGAATTCATCTAACAAGGCGGGTCAAAGTCAAATTCTACATGTGGTGACTCTAACTCATCACCACTATGATCGACCATCTCCTCTACTTCTTTTTCTGTGGAGAATAAAGGCCCAAGATCATGGCCAATAAAGGGATTTGACCCTTGTTTGTTTGAAGTTTCCCAAGTTTGTGTTTGTCTTGTTTCCAAAGCTTGCTTTTTGAGTCCTAATCTTGTTTTAGGGGCCATGATGTATGAGAGTTTCACTAAGGTGTTTTGAATGTGCTCAAAATATATTGATCAAGCCTAAGTGAAACACAAAAGAATGTCAAGAATTATAATGAATGTCAAAGTATCAATGTGACAAAGTGATTGCTCTAAATGAATAAGTCAATAGCGAGAAACAAGATACAATCACACAATGTTTAGTTCCAGACCAATCAATCAAATGATATACTTCCTAAGTCTATTTCCAAAAAGGTAGTTGATGTTTTAAGATGATTAACAAAATGTCACTACTTATGTTGAGTTCAAAGAAATGAACAAGGCTTAAGTAATAACAAGGAGTTAACACGATCTCCAAACAAAGTATACTAAAAGCATGCCCAAATCCAATCAAGACCTATATTCCAAAAAGATTCA
The DNA here is from genome assembly GCA_018340775.1 of Taxus wallichiana var. yunnanensis. Taxonomy (NCBI): domain Eukaryota; kingdom Viridiplantae; phylum Streptophyta; class Pinopsida; order Cupressales; family Taxaceae; genus Taxus; species Taxus wallichiana. Next base: position 975,703,935 of record CM031242.1, on the reverse strand, counting down.
GTTACAATTGTGAGTGACACAACAATGTCACCAAGATATGTTAACCAAAATTTACGAGAAATTAAGGTATTGATATCAAGATGATATTGATATAACACACACAAGTGGTAACACTAACACTTTTCAAAATTAAGGTAATAATTCAAATCAAACAAAAGCTAGAGTATACTTAGGAATTGTTAAAGTGTACATAACGTAACATCACAATATAGATATTTAGGTCAATTTTATAAGAAATAAGACGTAAATACCAAAAATTGTAGCGACATGATATAAACAAGATAACCATTCAAAGGAGAATCAAAGTGATGAACCAAGCCTAACTATGATGACGATCTTGATTTGGGTATCAAGATAAAAAAGGATACCAATGATATAATAATGTCTCCACACACTTTAGATGTTTAACAACTCAAATGCAAACATGGAGGAACATAAACAGATACAAAAGTGGTGAATATAATCAATTAGTAATAGTCACTCTTCTTCTAATCAACAAAGTGTCAAAAGAAAGTGAAGGAAGTAGATTAATTGGTGTTGAAAAATGTTGGCCTCACTTTGGTAGAGTTTCATCTTTCCTTGGGGCAAGTGAAAAACTAAACAAAAGTAACGCTTCATATGTCTCTAGATAAATAATGGTTCCCAACTCAAATTGGTTTTGATATAGTCCAAGTTGGCTCCTGGTCGAGATGGCTTCCTAGGTGGTTCACTCAACTAGGTGTCACAAGTTATCTAAGAGCGAGCTTGATTTTCCAAGAAAATTCACACTGACTAATTCTTGGAGTATCTTGGATTTACTTTACCCCCTTCAAGCACAATGGGAAATAAATGTGTCCATCATGTACTCTCACTGGGGTCGCGATACGGATAAATTTGATGCTAAATATCACAAATGGTAAAAACTAATCAAGTAGGTTGTGCAAACACTTCCCATTTCGTCCCACAAGGTTCCCTCTTGCATGGACTACTTTGGGGTTCCTAGGACCACCCCCATTGTTGTAGCTTAAGGCTTATGCAAAAGGGGTTATGTCCTAGTTTTAAGCAGATGAGGTGTACCCTTATCCGAACTTGCAAATCAAGTGTTTTGAATGTGATTTAGTCATTTGCTATTTGACAATCTGCAACACACATGTAGTTAGAAATTTTTGTTTCAAACTCCTTTCTTTGACAAGCATTTTTAGGTCATGCACTCAAGCGTTAGTAGTTCTCCAAGCAAATCACATTATTTAAAAGAGGATTAAGAGTTTCTTTTGATTCTCAAGATCATCCAAGGATGCAAGAGAAGAGCATACACAACAAATAATCCAACTAAAAAGTAAAGAAAAACTTTGCAATCAATGAACCATACAAAAATCTTGATAAATGTTCATTCCTTAAACCAAAAATGAAAGATGAAGTTTCCAGTTTACCAAATGTTATAAAATGAAGACTAAAGTTGATTTTGATTCTCAATATCACCCTAGGGTACAAGAGAAGATCATACATAAACTTTATCCCAACTATATAGAAATGAAAAACTTTAAATCAAAGGACCATAAAAATGCTTTGTACAAGGTTCATTCCCTTAAGAAAAATGAATAATCAAATTTCCAAGTTTAATCCAAATGTTAAAAAGATAGAGATAAAAGTTATTTATGATTCTCAATATCACCAAAAGGTGTAAGAGAAGAGCATACATACACTTTTTTTCTAAATAAAGTAAAACATGGAAATACAACCTTCATCAAAAATTAAACATGTTAGAAAATGACTAGTTTTTAAATAAAAGGAAAACTTGTAATTTGTGTAAATATAAATACTAAATTTATGTTTTCATTGCATATTTAACTTCAATACCTTTCCAACGTAAAAAACGGAGTCATTTCGAGCTTGGGAGAAAAAGTTATGGCCTTTGGAAGATGGGTTATGCATGTGCTCTTATGCTCACGGGTATGCACTTGACATGCACTCATAAAATGTCAAAAAAACATCTCCTAATATACAAACTAGTCAAATTTTTCCAACCAAGATTCAATTTTTACAACAACCCATCACATTAATATATGAATAGAAGACTCAACGCTATCAAATATTAACATTCATGATCAAAAACTTAACATTTTCAAGAAATTGACAAAACTAACATGTAGAATGTTGAAAAAGTAAGCTCTAAAAATGAAAACATGATGAAATATTGAAATTTTCTCACCAAGATTCAATTTTGACAGCAACCCACAACATTAATATGTAAATAGAAGACTCAACACTATCAAACACTAACCTACATGCTCAAGAATTTAAGATTTTCAAGAAATTGACAAAACTAACATGTAGAATGTTGAAAAAGTAAGCTCTAAAAATGAAAACATGGAGAAATCTTGAAATTTTCCCATTAATTCAAATTTTGACAGCAATTCACCTCCTTTATACCTACAAGGAAGACTCAACACATGAAAACTCAACAAAACAAGCTAAGAAAAACAAGTTATGTCAATATATGCAAAAAGAGGGTTAGTAACCAAAAATGAAACTTAACTACACAAACTTAACATTAAGTGAAAAGGACAATGGAGTAAGTCCCACCGAACGTGCCAAATGTATGCAATAATTTGTTAGTTATGCAAAAAGAATTATAACTAACACCTAGTAGTCCTAAAACAAAGATAAACCAAAATCTATGCATGATCATGCTTAGAGCTTAAACAAGACTAATCTACCAACATCATTGCATTAAAATTTGAAAAGAAATCAAACTAATATGCTAAGCATTATAATCTCTACTTTTTAGATCATAAAAACACTTAATGAACCTATATAGATCCATGGAAATAAAATTTGATGGTTTGATCTTCAAGGATTTGGGAATGGAAGCTCATCAAAGTATGGCTACAAGACCATTTTGATTATCTCCATATGACCCAAAATCTTGGATGGATGAAATGCAAAAATGAAGCTATTATCTCAAATGAAAGATGATCTAAGATGAAATGCCTATAGATTAGCTATAAAAATGTAAGGTTTAAAAAGAAAGGTAGGAGGAGGGCTCTTAATATAGACCAATGGATAAAAGAATCTCTACATCCCTTTACATGTGGGATAATAGAGAGGTTGGGTTAGTTGTGGATAAGGGAGGTTTACAAAGGGTTGAGTCAACCTTAGGAGAGTTTATTTTGTCCTTTAGTGACTCATGGGGTTTGAGGAGATTTATTAATTAACCAAAGTGATTAATTAATAGGCGTGCAAAGCTTATGGAAGCTTTTAGAGGAATAATTAGCATGATTTAGACTATGAGAGAGGGATTTAATCGAATAAATGACAATTTATTTATTTAATGAGAGAGAAATTTAATTAATTAATGATAATTAATTAGTCTAGATAGAAATGGGGATTAATTAATAGAAGGTCATTAATTGGTTTATTTGTTTAATAGAATGGTTAATTAACTAACATAATGAAGCTAATTAATGGTGATAGAAGAGAAAGTGTGCTATATTGATGATATGTCGTCAATTTGTGGGAAAGAGGATGATTAGAGAAATTTAAGTATTTAAATTTCTCGGGTTAAATTATAGGTGTCTACACCACTCTCGATCTTGTCCCTCAACACGTTCTCGTCATTAATCTACATGGTTGTCGATACACATATTTTATCTACTTTATGTTATCTAGATTTTTCTCAACAACATAAAGTGGGGGTAAATGTAGACACAAAATCATGCACTTTGGGTATCTATTTAGTCCTGATTACATATTATTATTTATATGATTCCTAAGTAAGAAAATTACTAATCAACCCATGTCTTTGGCCATCTTTTTTGCTTTCTGTTGCCACTTTTGGTCTTACTCCCTTACTTGCTCAGTCTGCATTTTTATACCTCAACATTTATCATCCTGGACACCAGCGCCTAGTCAAGATGCCAACGCTAGGGGCCCTTGTCCTCTCTAGGTACCCATGACCTCAGTATACTTTGTTCACACTTTTCTAGTCCTTTCTAGTAATTTAAGCATCTTATTTTTTGGTAGTCGACATTTTCGGGAAAAATTACGAAATTCAAACAAAGGAATCATATAAATATAAAATTATGTGATCATAATAAAGGACCAAACACTAAGCATTAACTATCACCACCTAAGGTTTCATCCATCAAGCATCTAAGAGCTCCATTGCATACATCTAACACCATCCAAGGGACATAAGGGCTAGTTATTCTGCATACACTTCATAGGAGGGAAGTTCATTCTATTCCATACACACATCTATTAGATTTATTGACATCTAACTACTTTCTTGCTATTAAGTGCGACACACAGAAGAGCCACCTAGGGAATGATTTCACGCACACACACATATAACTACATTAGTTCTGATATGTAGTGCAACACTCAGTCATAAGATCACCATTATGACAGCTGAGGACAATTTGACCCCTCATTATGTAACTTTCTTTTTAGGATTTGATGTCTCTTTGAGGGTTTTGCAGGTCATTATTTCATTACGCTTTCTAGCCACTTCGGCAATCATTGTGCAACCAAAGGAGAACAATAAAGTGAGTAACTCATGACCACTCGAGGATGTTTCTTAAGCATTTCCACGTGACCTAGCCACCCAAAAATAGGTTTAGGATTCCCGAAGGCGCCCGTATCCCTCTCTAGGTGCCCCAGTCTAGGAAGATCGTTAGCTCGCACACTTTTCTGAGGATTGTGTAATGCTTCTCCCTCTCTGTTCATTTGGATAACACTTTGACACAATCTAGAAATAATTTCAAAACAACTAAGTCATTTTACCTCTTCTTTGCACTTAGGGTTTCATATATTTTGGCTTAGTTTTCTTGGGTTAATTTATGTATTTAATTGATTATTCATTTATTGCTACAATAACAATCAAATTAGGCATATATTTGATAATGTAGGATATTTATTTATTTACTTAGAGCTTTCCTATCCTCATGGGATATGTTTGCTTAGTTTTCGTAGTCGTGTTGAGTTAGCTTACCTGTTATTTTTAGTTAGCATAACAATTTTATTGAGTTATCCTACTAGTTTTGTGGAGTCATCTCTACTTCTAGTATCGCTTAGTGTGAGTTATTCCCACTTTGATATATGCGGTTGCACATTCACCACCTATTTATACTTAAATTGCATTAGTCTATCTCATGGAATATGGATCATATGGAGCATTGTGTTGATTTGGAGTCATTCGTGTCTTGTGAGTTTTGATCATACTGCATTTTATTGTTATTTATTTCAATTTCTACAATTGCTCGTGCATTCAATTTTCAACAGAGATCCAATTTTTTTTTATGGTATCGAGTGATTCGTGATAGGTTTTCCATTACTAAGTTATTTGCAGTTTTTGCATACTTAGTTTGTGAAACTACAATTCATGTGCAAATAGTCTCGGTTCAGAATGGTTGTGAGCTTGAGTGTTTACAAATTAATAAGTTGAGGGTTTACAAATTCTGGGGTTTAAAACATCTTTTCTCAACATTTCTGTCTTGCTCCTACCTCCTTTCAACTCCTTCAGGTCTGCATTGGGCATTTTTTCTTATGTCTGAGGCATTTTTCACATGTCTGAGGTGTTTTTGTAGGGTTGGGGCATTTTTGGCTCGCTAAGGGAGTTTTCTACTGATTGAAGGGTGTTTTAGACCCGTGGCGTTGTCTTACATGAAGATACACGCTTATGAGAGGAGTTTTCACCGTGATGGGCATTTTCACCTCTTTGAGGGGTATTTTAGACCTTTAACATGGTTGGAAATGCATGTACATACCTGGGAAGGGCATTTTTACACCGTGGTGTGTTAAATTCATTTTTCCACCTCTGCGGTTTTTTTCTAACCCGGCCGCCCCATACATGATGGTGTATACCTTAAAACGACCCCACAACATTAAAAATCAAGTTTCCATGTCTTCTTGGCTTCTCCAAGCCCAAAAATTACCTCCTTGACATCATTTTACGTCATAAGGAGGCACCATATTAGTCCAACACAAGCAAAAATCAGAAATTTCTTCAAAACGCCCTACTTTACTTGTAGAATGGTTCATTACCACAAAGCAATTTCCTGTGCCCTAGATCACCTTCACACATGCCCGTGCCCTAGAATATTTCTTTTCCCTTTATTTGGTCAAATCCTAACTATCTGCCCTTGTTTTTAAAACTACGGTTTCTTTTAAAATTGCCTAGTTTTAATTATTATGGGTTAGTTGTTTTTCCTTCTAGAAGTCACTATCTTTTATTGTTTTTTTATAAAAAACAATTTCATTGCATCATAGAGGATTTATTATGATGTTTATCTACCTTCCCATTCTTTGCATGTCAAAGATGGAGGGCAAGGCCTGGTTTGGTAGGTGGCCAAACCTCCTTGTATAAACACTTTCTCCTTTATCTTGCATACAGACGCATTTTTGGTTGAGCCCAATGTCCCTTGATGTTTATTAGTTTGTAACGGCTCCAACGAGTATACGCATGACCCCCTTTTCCCTCATTTTTGGCATTTTTAATCAGTTTACAAAATTTTAATTAAATAAGCCATTATTTACGGGAAATTGAATTTGCTATAACTTTTGATCGAGTAGCTTGGATTTGAGCCTTCGTTTTGGTGAAAATTGTATTTTTCTCTTGATCAAAATCATGGTTTCACTTATTTTTGTAAACACACTACTTTATAAAGTGCCACATTTTAGGGGGGTTCTTGCAAAACTCACTAGGGACTTGTACTTTTTGCACTAAGTTATAAAGTGCCATCTGGGATAATTTTGGGGGTTTATATGCATTATGGAGTTTCACTTTCATCATTCTATTATTATGCTTGACTCTGAGAACTTTCTATCTTGGAAGGAAGACATTATCAATCATTGCACTATGCACAATTTGCTACCCTACCTCTATGGTCTTGTTCCTGAGCCTGATGAGCCTCTACAGAAGTATGAGTGGTTTAACCATAATGATGAGGTCTATGGACTTCTCGGTCTTACTATTTCTAGGGATACATTATGTTTGTTTGAGCACACTGAGTTCCCTTTCACTTCCTGGACCATTATCGACATCTGTGTATGGCAACCTTGTTTCACAATATGAGAGCAACGCTTCCCTAGACCACTCTAGTGCCTCCATAGTTTCTCCCCCTTCTCCCATCCCTTTCATTGTTGAGTTTTCCTCTGCACCTAGTTCTATTCATGAGTTCCATGTTGACCTTTCACCACAGGGTTTTACTATTGAGAACACTCTCCCTATTGTTGCCTCCATAGAGCTCATTGTCGTCCATGTTCATGCTTCCATTCACTCTCCACAACAGTGTTCTATTAGAGAACCTTCCTTTAAGACAGATGTGACCATTGCCTCTCGTGCTCCATTGCATCTTGATTGCTCAGTTGATGACACTCCACATACACAGGTTGCTACCTTTGAGTGCAGTGTTGCTTCATCTTGGACTTCCAGTAGTTCTTCGCAGCAATCTTCTCCTCCTACTTCATGTTGTGATGTTAATACATTCTTGTTAGACATTGCTCTCATTGAGCAACCCCATTGGGACAAGTATCTTCCTAACCTGAGTTGTCTATTTGCAGATTCCACTTGTGTTGCATTATAAGAATATGCTCCGATTGAGCCATCACACATTCTGGAGGACCCATTCATCTCTCTTGTTGGGAGTGCCTACCTTGGGACATTTGTCACTTCCACTATTTCAGATATGTTTCATGATCCACCTCTTCTTGTGGATCCCTTTTTGAGGGTTATTGGGCCCCCACCATCTTCTCTCTTAGACACGTATACTGTAGTGAAATTACCATTGTCTTTTATGCACACATTTACCAGACCTATGCCACCTTTTAGTTGCAGAATAAATGTAGAGATTAGAGTATTGCAGGCTTTTTCTTCCTGTGGGCCGAATTTCAGTGCTCCCTTTCTATCTTTCCCAAGGGAAGGAAAGTTATTTGGTATAGGTAGATTATGTTCGGTCTTTACGTAAAATACCACATCATCGACACTCTTCTTAGGGGACCTTCTTGTCCTCAATTATTTCTCTCTCTACTCTAGGGGATGATCATTGTACATGGGTACCTCATCAGGTCAAATTACTGAAACCCGCTTCTTCTTCTCTAGTTTTCTTGAGTGATTTATTTGTCTCTATTTTGGAGGGGATTTTTTTCCCAATGGATTTTATCCTTTTCTCCACTTTATGAGATATTTTTATTATATGTGGGTACCTTATCAAGCCTTATTGTCGGGACTCACTTTCCTTTTCACTACTCACCTAATTTGTTCTTATGGGTGGTGTTATTGTAGGATATTTATTTTCCTTGAATTTATTTATTTACTTGAAGATTTCCTACACTCATGGGATATGCTTGCTTAGTTGTAGTAGTTGTGTTGAGTTAGCTTACCAGTTACTGTTGAGTTAGTGTAACAATTATGTTGAGTTAGCCTACTAATTGTGTGGATTCAACTCTACTTCTAGTATCAATTAGTGAGAGTTATTCCCCACTGATCTAGGAGGAGGTTGCACATTCACCACCTATATGTACTTGACTTGCATTAGTCTATCTCATGGAATATGGAGCATATGGAGCATTGTGTTGATTTGGATCCATTTGTGCCTTGTGATTTTTTATCATATTAAATTTTTATTATTAGTTATTTTGATTTCTATAATTTCTCGTGCATTCTTTTTCATCATAGATCCAAAAAATCTTTTAATATTTCCATATTTCACGTAATCGATGCCTATGACCACGGGGAAGATACATACTTTTTTTTCATATTGGCATAGTTTACACAACGACTTTTACAGGATAAGAATAGTCCTCAACATGCTTGTTTTCATCTCTTTTCCATTTCACGTTGGATCGAACTAGATTGGATTTGAACACACCATTTGCATTGGAGAATAACACTAAACCTTTCTCCCTACACTTCTTCTACCATGGCGTGAGATCAAAAATTGCACTTGGCGCAACCGGCATGAGATCGCCCAAAAAAATCATTCTTCTACAACATTTCCGTGGTTCTTTATTCTCATTTCACTCATCATGGATTAGGTTCACATGTTCCTTTTCACATTTTTACATACTTTCTACATGCTTTTTACACATTTGGATTGATTTTTCCATTTACACATATTTGACTACTCATTCTCTCCTCTCTTTTGTAGGTCCATTCTTATGGGAAGCAACAATCACATCATTAAGCATAAATTGAAATTGACAACATGTACAATGTGATAAAAAACATATGCTTTCACCCCTAGGTTCACTTCCTCTTCTCTAGCTTCCACGCTTCATATTTTTATCACTCCACATTTTTTCTTGTATTCTCGTAATGATTTTTTCATTGATGTACATGGTTATCAGGTACACATCTCTTATCCTCTTTATGTTATCGAGCATTCACTCAACAAAATAAAGTGGGGGTAAATGTAGACATTAAATCACACTTTTTGGGTATATTTCTAGGTCCTGATCACATACCATTATTCATATGATTCCTAAGAGAGAAAAGTACTAATTGACCACTATCTTTGGCCTCTTTTCTTTCTTTCTAGTTTTCTTCTTGGTCTTACACACCTTCTTGCCCATTCTAACCTTTGACACTTTGTTTTTCTAAGTCTGGACACCAACGCCACTATCCCCTCCTCGGGTGCCCCAACCTCTTTGTATCTTACTCAAATATTTTGAGTCCTTTCTAGCTTTGTCAGGCATCTTATTTTCTTGGTGGTTGGCATTTTAGTGGTTAATTATGAAATTCAAGCAAGGGAATCATATAAATATAAAGCTATGTGACCATAATAAAGGACCAAGCACTAAGCATCTACTATCATCACCTAAGGTTGCATCCAAAGGCATTACAAGAGCATCAAAACATCCATCTAGCATCCATTCAAGGGACAAGGGACTACATTCTTCTGCATACACTTCATAGGAGGGGAAGTTCATTTTTCCATGCACACATCTATCTACATTTTCTACATCTAGTTATTTCTCGTTATCAAGTGCAACTTGCACAAGAGCCACCTAGGGCATGATTCTAAACACAGAGAGAGAGAGAGAGAGAGAGAGAGAACTACATGGAGTCTGAAATGTAGTACAACACCCAAATCGTAAGTTCACTCAGTCGGGTGATCATCGGGGTCAATCTGACTCCCCATTTGTATATTTTTCTTTTAGGATTTGATGTGTTTTTGGGTTTTGTAGGTGCTCTTTCTCTTTGCAAGTTTTAGGTTAACTTGGAGATCAAGCAACAAATTACAAGTGACTAAAGGTGACATCTAGTGAATATCTCGTGACCCTATGAAATTGAGTTTCTAAGGTTTTGAGCAGTCACACGACACCCAACGAAGGTCTCAGAGTGCCCTAGAACCCCTAAACTTGTATAGGAGCCCTAGTCCCAACATTCTCAATAGTTCCACATTTTTCTAGGCTCATTTTGACACTCTACTTTCATTTTCATTAGTCTTCCAGATTCAACACAACTTTGAATTTATTATAAATCAGCTAAGTATCTTACCCTCTCTCTTGCACTTAGGGTTTAAAATTTATTAGCTTACTTTCTTGTGTTAAATGTGTACTTTGTTGTATATCTATATTTGTGATGTTACTTAATTAAGATTTTAGAAATTATATTTTCTATATTTTTTCAATCAACAAGAAGGGTTACTGCTGACAAGGTTATGGTGTTTGGCTTTACACCTATCAATTTACATTTATTGAAAGTTTCTAAGGAGTTTTCAACAATTAATTTTGTGGAGGTCAACAATTATTGTTGTCCATAAAATCACATCACTATGGTGCATTCCCTTTGAGATATTTCATCAAAGAATCTACATGCCTTGTGTTTCACCTAATTCTAGATCATTTCTTTGAAGTATTGATGAAACAAATAGGGTAACAGGCGTAGGAGGATTAGTGCCCACATTTTTATAGCTCGAGTTACTTGGTGTCCCTCTTACTTTTAAACATGTTTTGACAGAGATTTGATATATTTTGGACTTTATATTAGGAGATTTGATCTTATTAGACATATATGGAGATATAGGCGTATAGCGCCAATTTATCTTGATTATTATGTTGTCGCATTATCTTATGATGTCATGGATACTAATTGATGTGATGTTGTTTTGAAATGTAACTATATTGATGGATACTCAGTTTGTTACATGTTGGGATTCTATGGATACATGTCACTTTATTATTATGTCTAACCTATGGTGAATTGTGTATAATTGTACACGTTTTCACATTTCTGATTCCGTAAAGATGATATGTTATCTTAGAGTTCATTGATATCTTATTTAGTAGTTGATTCACATTTTATCGGATAGGTGCATTTAATGTGTGCAATGAGTGTGCAGGTGACAGGTCACAGGAGAACGTGGGATTCAGGCCAGCTACGCAACTTTGCACAAGCAGCCCACGGGGCTAAGTCCTAGCCATGTTTATTGCTTGAGGCCTTAGCATTAGAATTATTGTTTTGGGCACCATGGGTGACCCTCATTTGTAATGTAATATGTCTTGTATTATTAATCTTGCTTAGGGTAATTAGTTTGTGTGGTAAACTTGTTTTGGGAATTAATGACCCCACTTTCATTAAGTTTTGAATTTGTTTCATGATTTACTTAATCAAGAGGGTTTCGGTCACATGTGAACCCTTGGTGGGCCCCACACCCTCTACCCTTGTGCCAAATTTGCCAAACCCGAAATTGGGTTATTTTAGGCATTTTTAGGGACCCCTTTTTAGATTGGGAGTTCCCTTAACATGAAAATGGGCCCTTGGACCCTACCTAATAGGTAAGGGGGCTTATTTCCAAGGCTAGAGGGAGTTTTCCTCCCATTTTTCTCCCCTTTGGTCACATCGATGTAAGAGAAATGGATAAGTGTGCTTTGTTAAAAGTTACACAAGATTGTTTTGTTATGATTTTGGGTATTTTGGGAGAAGAGGGCTAAAAGTCATTTGATCCTTTCTCTCTTTTATTTTTGACATCTTTGACCTTGATAAAAGAGGGGTGAAACATGTCACCCCTTATTTGTGAGGATTTTTGCTTACTCCTCTTTAAATTCCCCTCATGGGAAAAGAAGAGAACTTGTTTTTGGGAGCCTTTGCTTGAGTCTTGTGGATTTGGAGCTAGAGTTTGCTTGGGTCAAGAAGTGGAAGAGATTGAATTTAGAGAGCTTTTCTTTGAGGTAGGATTCTTGAGCTTCATTGTATTTGTTATAACATGCTAGATATTAGTTGTTTACTTGGAAATGTTTGTTGTTGTATGAAGATTTTGTTTATTGTTTATTTGAGTTTACTCCCTCCATCATATGGCATGATGGAGTTTTGGATTTTGTGGGGAAGAGAGGGGAATTTTTCCTCTCAATCCTTATAGGCTTGATGGGCAAGCCTTGTAGGATTTAGTTACTCCCTCAAATGGTTTGAGGTGGGGAAGGTTGGTCATTTAGCTTGAACCTCCTTCCTCATTCATGGTGAGGAAACCCCTTTGGGGTTTGGAAATCCTTCCAAGAAGGATTGGTGAAAGGGTGGAGAAATAAGGAGGGCTTGAATGAAATTGGAGAAATAAGGAGGGTATGAAGATATTGTTACTAATGTTGGTTATAACTTTTGGAGAACTTCTCTTTTCTCTTCCCCATTTTAGAGGTAGAACTTGGTTTCTCCTCCTTTTCACTTTTACAAATTTGGAGTCTTGTTTTAATCCTTGCCTTGTTTTTGTGTGGATGTAATGATGTTTGTTCACCCTCACTCTTGTGCATAGTTGTGGATAGTTGTCCTCTTTCCCATGGGCTTGGGGAGGCTAGCATGCATCCCAACCTTGGGAAAGGCATGTAATGATGCCTATGGTTGGGTGGTAAAACAAGCTTCTTCTCCTTGGTTGGATTCCTTAAAGGAATTTGAAGTTGGATCTCATGATGGAGTTGGTGGTAGTTGGAGTTATTTTGGCATCTTCTCTCTCTTTGTGGACATTACCTCTTTGTATCTCTTTTGGATATGGCTTGGTGGAAGCTTCATTGTTGTAAAACCTCATTTTTGTATTTGAAAATTACTTTTAAACTAGAGTAGGTTTACTTGAGCAATCTCTCTCTTCAAGCTTGCAAGGAATCTTGTAATAAACCTTCTTGAGTAGTTATGTATTTGGATATATTTGTATATGTGAGCTTCAATCCTTGAAAAGAAAAGAAATATTGTAATAGTGGTTTTCTTTAATATGAAAATTTGATTGTAATATCCTTTTTGAAAGAGAAAATGTATAGATTGGGAATATGTCTTCCTTTTGAACATATATATACACTCCATGTTGAGTATCCCTCATGTTAAAAATCTGAAATAATATTTTATTGCATTTAAAAAGAAAGTATCCCCTCTTTTATTGTTTGTAATATTAATGATTGGAATAAGAATAGCTTTGATTTTCTTTCTATGTGAAGTTTTAATGTTTTGTGGTTGATTAAGCGATCATAGTGAATAAGTAATCTTCTGAAAATATTCTTTTAGAAATAAGTCTCTTGTTTCATTTGAATCTACTTGGTTACATTCTTTTTAATATAAAATAGGTAAAATATTTAACCCAAATAGTTATTGAAAACATTTAAGACCCTTACTTCACTAAGTTGACAAATTTAAATCATTATTTTATAAGCTGAAATATTCTTTTTTTTACGATTATCATGTGTACAATGATAATCATATTCAATTCATTTAATTTAGTGCTATTTTCAAATGTAACTATGAATATCTAAGGTTAGTTATAGTTAAATTGTGGTATCAAAATGGGTTCTTTTTTTTTTATTGCAGGTTTATAAATATGTGTGTGTGTGTGTGTGTGTGTGTGTGTGTGTGTGTGTGTGTGTGTGTGTGTGTGTGTGTGTGTGTGTGTGTGTGTACACACACACACATGTTGAAATACATATTATGGAATATTATTTTTTTGATATTTATCTGATATAATATATATAGGAGTATATACATAAGAAGGTTATACATACATACATACATACATACATACATACATACATACATACATATATATATATACACGTATAACCTTCTTATATTTTTTTTATATATAAAAAAGAGAAAGGAAAAACGTTTTAAATAAAATAACAAATTATAAACAAAAAAAAAGAGCAGATTTGGGGAGGGCCGAACCCCTCTCTCCCCCTCCATTCTCCATGGCCACCTCAGCCGCGCTTTGTCCCATGTACTCCCCCATTCGCCCCTGCCATTGTTTCCCCCTAAATTTCCCGCCCTCGCCGCCCCCACGCCAACACCACTCTACGCCACCTGTTCCCTATGCCAACACCCTCCCCATGCGCCAACCCCGTCCTCCATCCCCACACAGCCTCCTCCTCCTTTACACTCAAACCCTCACCTTCTTCTCTCACCGTGGCATTTCAAAACCAAATATATATATATGTATTCTATCCAATACGGTTGGGATGCAAGGGTTCCAAAACCAAAACACTTAAGGATCAAACAAACTCTCTATGCTCCTCCACCTACAAATGGCACAACACAAGCAAATGAGAGAAGAAAAGAAAAGAAAAGGAAAGGAAAGGAGAAACATAGAAAAAGTTAGGGTAACATTAGGGTAAATTTGAAATCAAGGGCCAAGATGTGTTTAGATCCAAGGGCCCATGTTAAATCCTACACATGGTATGTCATGAGAATTGTTTTATGGGAATGAAAATAATTTTTAAAAGGGGGTGTGTGGGAAAATAATTTAAAAGGGGAAATTAAATTAATTAAAAAGGTTGTGTAGACTTAATAAAAATTGTGATTTTAGTAAATAAGGAAAATCCTATTGTAATTTGAAATGATTTAGGAAATTAATATTTAATATGAAATTAGTATTAATGGAAGGGGTTAAGTAGAGCATATCTCAATTAAAACACAATAAGAAAGATATAATCTAACAAGCTAGGTTAGAGTAGGATCCAAAGGTCAAGTAACTCACCAAAAAAAGTTATGGGTCTTTGTAGTGTGATACTTCTGATGAGGTCTCAAGTAGATCACAAGTGAATGCGGGTGAGATGGAATTAGGTGGGTCCAGGTCACTATTATGGGTTGTATGGGAAAATACAGAATGCAGTGAGATGGATGTGGGTAGGTTAAGGCCGACCAGACATGCGGTTAGGTGTAACAATGTTAGGTGTAGCCGGTTCTTTGGCGTGGAGTTCAGGAATGCCACGAGAATGAGATTTAAGTCTCCTTTGTGATTACACAAAGGACTTTGGTTGGTCGGGATGAGGTATTGGGTGATTTAGGTAGGATTTGACAAGGTTTTAATGGGTATATGGAGGGGGAATATTGAAGGAGGTCAATGGATGGCTAGGTAAACAATAGATGATAATATAATGATGAAATGGAAAAAACTAGAGAAGTATAACATTTAATTACTTGGATTCTAGTCCTAGATGCTTGTCGAGTGAGGGATGGAGGTGCTGATGAGAGGTTTGAAGGCTGCAGTGGTCACCAACTGAAGGAAAGCTTTTGCATGGGCTACATGTACATTCCTCTTTGTTTGGTTAGATCAGATCATTGTTGGGATGGCTATGTAGGAAAAGATGCTTGATCTCCTTCCTTGTATGTGTGTTTTCGCTGGAATTCACTCTCAGAAGATGCAATATCTCTCTAGAATATGCTAATGTTCACCAAATTTTCCAATCTTTTTTTCAACCTTCTACCAACCTTGAGAATAAGGTTTTTTTGGGGTTAAAAGGGTGACTAACAGTGGTTCTGGCTTAACCAGCGACGGTTAGGGGTAACCGGCGTCGGTCAAGGCAGGATTTCCTAGGTTTACTAAACTAGGGAGATCCTCTTGATTTTCTCAGATCTCATGTTGTTAACCCATGGATTAGACTAGGAGCTTCTTGTAAGCATGTGGGAATGTGGTTAGAGAGAATGTAGGCATTGATTTTTAGGGTTTAGGTAAGTCTTAGTTAGTTATGGCAACTTACTAAGAATAGGTCTTAGGGTGAGTTGGCTTGGTGAGGTGTCTAGGTGAAGTGTATGTGTGGTTATTATTTAAATTAAAATATTTAAATACTAAAAATATTGAGGATAATGAATTAATTTAATTAAATTAATATTAGTGAGGTGAAAGGGGTCATGGCTAGGTGAATGTGATGAAAGGTGCTTATTTATCGAGGGACCAAAGGGGAGTGTGGCCTAATTTTAGTGTCTACATTTTGCTCCTTTTTGTTACGTAGCTTGTATTGGTAAGCGATGCTAACAAAAATAAGATGTGGTTACCCCATGTGTGGGTGAAGATGATCCCCCTCAAACCAAGAACTAACAAGGCCGGCGGCGAGATCGGTGAGTGGTTTGATAGAAGGTAAATGTGGTGAAAAGAAAGGTGGGTAATAGGGGAAAAAGGGAGAAAAGTCTACCCGAGTAAGCTAGGTAATGGGTCTGGGTCAAAGTTAGCAACAATCAAATGCACGCACATGTATAAACTGCAGCACGCTACCAGGTTGAAGAGCAGGAGAACTCTACATCGTCTAAGGTTGAGAGGTTTATCCAAATAAGGTTGAAGTGATTCCAGTATCCAAGGTATAGGATATGGTTAGGAAACACAATGTAGGTTAGGTGCAAGAATGTTTAGGTATGTTCCGATACATCAAAGGTAAGGTCGGGATAAATGGTCACAAAAATAGGCTAGGTAAGGTCATTAGGCCAACAACACAAGTAACATTGCCACAAGGTATAGCAAACATGAGGTCAAAGGTCACTAGTAATGGTCCAGTTCAAATATCTAGGTCACAAGATGGGTAAGGCCAAGGTAGGGGTAAAATAACAAGTCCCTAAAGGGAGACAAAGGGAGGGAGTAAATGATGAGGTCGGAAAGGTGAGGAAAATGGGTAGGGTAAAGGTGGGTTGGGGAAATGATCGGGGTGAAGGTTGGGTAAGGTAAAAACTAGGTAGGGTAGGGTAAGAAATAGGATAGGGGCATTTTGGGAAATCACAAGTTTTTCCGTGATAGTGACCGGCGTCGGTCACGTTTGGTTAGCGTCGGTTAGGTGGAATTGGTATCACCACCAAACAGTGACTGATCTTTGGTTAAGGGGTGACTAGGGTTGGTAAGGGGAACTAGTATCGGTCACCAAATAGGTGACCGATGCCAGTTAAAGGGTGACCGGGGATTAGGATGAACCGGTGCCGGTCGGATTAGTGGGCACAAAGGTCCAAAAGTGGTGTGGGCTAGGTATTTGAGATGGGTAGGGTGAAAATAAGGTATAGGGAAATGATAATGGTTGAATATGGATTGATATATGTAAATTAATGTCGTGTTAGTATTGGTTGTAGGGGAGAGCGCAGCTACATATGTGGATAGGGCTCTCGCCACTACTTGATGGTGACAGTGTGCGGCGTAAAACCCCGTGAGGAGCTGCAACATGTGGAGGCAGTGGGCTTGAGTGGGGTTCATTGCTATAGACATGTAGTCCGGCAGCCCAATTTGATGGTTGCACTCATCGATAGATAGGACTTCGCGACCAACACATTCCACCTACCGATGGGTGAGATGACTATCACCTTGGAGGACATGTTCTGGATTCTTTGGTTACCCATATTGGGTTCCTAGGTTTATTCTATCTCCTCCGAGGCCTCACAATAGCTGATTGTGTCTATTTTTGGAGAGGGGATGGCTAATCTAAGATTCCATAGCACCAGCTTGAGCTATGGAGAGATGTACCTAGCCCGTCTGGAGGAGATGAGGCTAGTGGTTCTATTGATGGAGGCAATGTGCTGCTATGAACTTCTAGATGCGAGAGGGTGTACGGTTTCCCGATCACCGATGGGGTACTCCACGACATGATGGTGTATGAGACCCGCTTTCCCGGGCACCGGCATTCTTAGTGATGTTGTGCGAGGAGTTGTGGGCATATGGGCTTGTGCGAGTTCAGCTTGTGTTGTGCGTTTTTTCTGCACTCTCAAGGGCGTATGAGCACATAGTTTTTGTGCATCCTATAGGGATGCCCTGAGAAGATGCATTCCCAGTGTGATTTTTACGGTTGGGGTATAGGAGATGGGTGCCGGTGATAGGAGAGCAAATATCGAGAGGCCCACACATGATGTGGCCCGTTCCATAGTTACTAGAGGGGTTATCTGGAGTGAACATTATATGGAGGCCATATGTGGGATTCCCCTCATATAGGAATATGCATGAGGAGCTAGCTGAGCTCTAGCTAGAGAGATGGATACAGGGTCGTTGTGTCGAGGAGGATGAGATGATTCCGATAGACAGAGTCCAACGACAGTTTGGGCTAGTACAGGACATACCTCCGCCCTTCCCATAGTACTAGAGAGATGTTGTGGAGGGACCTTACCTCTACCACGGCCTATAGTGCCCACGCAGGCGGAGGAGCAGCTAGTGGACCGGTGGATAGATGACGCGGATGCAAGGCAGTGCAGTGCAGTAGTGGTGTGTGCACACGCTTATGAGCCATACCACCCAAATAGGGCATTGGATCTAGCTACCATTACAATGCAAAGAGATTCCCTATAGGGGCATGTAGCTATGTTCATTTCCTATTGGGTATACTACAAACATAGCTAGAGGGCTTGGAGGTGGAGGTAGTAGAGCTGCGTGTACAAGTGGCCAGTCTACAGACCCAGATGGCTGGTGGAGGAGATAGAGATGGAGAGGAGGGGGATGGTCATGTGGTAGCCTTACGTAGCTCGGGTGGCGGTTTACGGGGTCGGGTTGGCATTAGCCCATGCACATGTTGGGGTCTTACAGGCCCAGATACAGGCACAGGGGCTAGGGCACCACCACAGGCACCGGGAGCGGGTCCTAGTTCACAAGCAGGTGCGAGGCAGGGTCTCGTAGGGTAGGTTCAGGGGCCGAGACCTATGGGACCACCACAAACCATGCATGTGTCCAGGTTATGGGATGCCCTAGGTGAGGCTAGATATTACCAGGACCAGTTGATGGAGACCGAGATAGACTTCATATCTTATGCCGAGTACAGGACATAACAGGCATCTAGTGAGAGGAAGAGATCCCACACTAATAGTGTGGAGAGCACAGAGGTCAAGAAGCTCACGAGGCCTCGATCGGGCAGAGGTTACTAGCACATAGAGACCAACTCTAGTGGAAGCACTAGTAGGGACCCCGAAGGCCAAGGGTACAAGTGATACAGAGATGGAGGAAATCCGCCGAGATACCTGATTTACGATCCCTGATTTTTGATGTATGATAGTTATTTTGTGATTATATACCGCCTACGCACCTAGAGATAGTGAGGATATATGAGTGATTTGTATATTTTGAGCATATACCTTTGTGTTTCGAAGACATTTTGTATTGGTTCATTATTTTATTGTATATATGAGACTGGCCTGCATGTCGATGACATTTTGTATTGTGTATCGACATGCGTGCCGACTATCTTGAGATGATGGACACATGACGATATAGCCATGTATATTATATGGAGATACCCATTTATTTATATGATGAGATACATGAAATTTTTTGATTTATTATTTTAAGATGGAGGGAAATTAGGTGAGTTAGGAATGATGGAGTTAGGTTGGTATAGGCATGAATCGAGTCAGGTTGGTTTAGGCATGGATCAAGTCAGGTCGATTTAGGCATGGATTGAGTCAGGTTATAGGCATGGATCGAGTCAGGTTGGTTTAAGCATGGATTGAGTTAGGTTATAGGCATGGATTGAGTCGGGTTAGTTTAGGCATGGATCGATTCGAAAGTAGGTGAAGTGGTGATTCATTATTTTATGCAATGAATGATAATATGGGTCATATGTGAGATGTGGTATAATCTATGCATAGTGATGATAGAGAAATGGTAGGCGTAATAAATATATGTTGCGATAAGGATTAAAATATGAAGTAGTTTGTTATGTATGTGGTTGAATTTCCAATTTTGGGTATAAAAGGGAAACTAAGTGAGGTGTGATGTAATATGAGGCACAAGGAAGATGAATTTTTTAGGGTAGAGGATTGGTTGGGCTAACCTCCAAGGGCCTCATGCCCTCAGAGTGCTACCTACATAGTCCCGGCGAAAAGGGACCTCAAATTGATGTAGTTCTCCCATAAGCTAGGGAAGAATATGAGGAGGTATGAAAATGAGTTGGTAGGTTTTTTGGCATGTTGTGGGTTTAGGTTTGTTAGGTGTGGGTATATTATAGGTAAAATTATGTAGGTGAGGACGATTGTGGCGAAAAAAGGAGATTACCCCAAAAGTAAGCGTCAAGGACCATGTCCTATATAAGGTAATCCAAAATGTAAACAAAGAAGGTTAAAAGATAAGAGGGGGAAATAAAGCCACCTGATTGGGTAGGATCATACCGAGTAAATCATACCTTGGTGGAGGTGATAAACATAAGACCCTAAAGACATTATATGATGGACTGTTTACAGGTGAAAAAGTAGTCACATGATCACCAAATGTCTAAGTTCCAAGAAGACCCTTGAGATAGTTGGAAATTGGAGTGGGCATGGTTTGAAGGGTGAAAAGTGGGTAATTTGCATATGGTATAGGTAGCATGCGTTTTGAGCAAGAGAACCTAGATCGCAATGGGCAAGTCCATGACAAAAAGGTTGAGTGTTTTGACTTATAGTTGAGATAGACTGATCAATACGGGAAGTCTATATGGGAAAAATTGAACTCCTTGAGGTCTTCGTGAAGCTGATCGATGCGGGAAGCTTCGGTTGCTCTCATTTTTTAGAGCTTTACATAGCTATCCTTCTAGGGAGCAGTCTATTTATAGCAGTAATTTGTCGAGAGGAAGATGTCCTTTTGAGGGAGTCATCATCTTTTTAGTAGAAGTTTGACTCAAGGAGTTTGGTCCCATGTGAGGTCTTGAAGTCATGGACAAGACCAAGGTGGAGAATAAGACTCTTGTTCAAAAGGCAAGGTGAAACGACCATGGGATCTCATCTAAATGTAAACGGAAAGTATCCATGAGAATCATGCTATGTGCAGTGCCTTGGTACACATATTCAAGATAAGATAACAAGTGATGGGTACTCACATGATTCTTGTTTAATCATTGGTGCGGTATATGGAGTGAATAGCACTCAAGGGACGAGCATGGAAAGAGACAAAAAGTGAGGTAGGGCTACAAATCAACAATAAAATGGTTGAATATGCAAGGTGCTAAGGGGCTCAGGTTCGGGTTTACCATCGAGTGAAGATAAATGATAAGCACCTGATCTATAGGTATGAGTCACGATGTATGGTCCAAGCTAATTAGGAGAAAATTTGCCCCGTTCACTTTTTTTTGCTTTGGTTACGTGTTGATTTTCTTTCAGGACAAGGTCATCGACTTGGAAGGTTTGTTCATGAACACGTTTGTTGTAGGCACATTGGATACGTTTTTGGTAAACTTGAAGGTGATCTAGAGCGTTAAGACGATGTTCATCTAATAACTCTAGCTATGCTAAACAGTCCTGACAAACGTCATCATCATTGAGCATTTCATAAAGAGAAATGTGGAGTGAGGGAATATGGACTTCGAGAGGCAAGACTACCTCTGTACCATAGACCAGAGAAAATGGTGTGGCCATAGTGGAAGTGTGAATACTAGTACAGTATGCCCACAGGGAAAAAGGAATGTGTGTATGCCAATCCTTCCCAGTATCATCAACCACTTTCATAAGAATTTTTTTGATGGTTTTGTTAGTGGACTCATCTTAGCCATTAGTTTGTGGGTAGTAAGGTGATGAGAAACTAAGCTGAATGCCGAAGGTGTCACAAAGTTTTTGCAATGTTTTATTTTTGAATTGTTTTCCATTTTTAGTGATGAGGCGATCTGGAACACCAAAGTGAAAAATGATGTGGTGGTTAATGAACTCACATATTTTCTCAGCTTTTGTGGAGATGAGTGGGATGGCTTCCACCCATTTTGTATAGTATTTGGTAGCAGTGATGATCCATTGATGGCGCTGGGAAGAATGAGGATTGATTTCTCTGACAAGATTCAAACCCCATTGAGAGAAGGGACAAAGGTCGCGAGTGACCTATAAGGCATGACTGGGTGTATGATGAAGATTGGAATGTTGTTGGAATTTTACACAATGTTTGACGTAGTCGCAACAATCATGGTTAAGGGTCAGCCAGTAATAGCCCAGAAAAGAATATGCTTAGCAACAACAATGCCACTGAAGTGACCTCCACATATGCCATCATGAACTTCCTTAATGGTATAAGGAATTTCAGAAATTGTGAGGCATCAGTAAGAGAATACCATCAAATCCATGCTTATAGAGGAGGCCCCCTAGAATGACGTAACGAGAGACCTTTTTAAGGAAGGCACATTGTCCGTTATGGGTGAGATCAGGAGGTAAGATGGAGAGAGAAAGGTAGTCGAGTATTGTTTATACCAAAGGTCACTCAGGTCAGGGGTAGTGGTTCCAATAGAGTAAACATTGTGAGGTAGATAAGAAGGTGATTCGAGGAATTGTATGGTGACAAAGATTTTAGAATCGGTCGGTGAAGCGGGTATTTGCGAAGTTAAGTAGGCCATGGTATCTACAAATTTATTGGTTGAACATGGGATGGTTTGAAGGGTGTAATGGTCAAAGGTGGTCAAAAGTATGTCTAAATGATGTTTATACTTTTGAATTATCTCGTTCGACATTAGTACATATCATTGACTTGGTTTACGACCAATTGAGAATCACCAAAGATGTTGATTGATTTGACAACTAGGGCATATGCGGCTTAGAGACCTAAATACGAGCACTTCGTTTTCAACAATATTGTTGGTACATTCAAAATCTAATTTGAATGACAAAGACATGAATTCACCATCAAGAGGAATGAGGATAATACCAGCCCCACCCCCATGCTGACACTTGGAACCATCAAAGAAGAGTGTCATTTGGTAAGGAGGTTCATCCAAGGAGAGGGTAGCAATTGACTCATCTGGAAAGTCAAAATTAGAGGGTTGATCCAGGAAATAGGTGCGTCAACCAATTGGTCAGTGATAGCTTGGCCCTTGATGGACTTTTGATGAATGAATTCAAGGTCAAGATCAGCTAAAATCATAATCCATCATGCGGCACGCTGATTTTGATAAGGTTTGGCATACATGAAGTATAATGGGTTGGTGTTGGTCACAACATAGGTTTTATGGTTGAGTAGGTAATGACGAAGTTTGGTGGTAATGAAAAATAAGGCTAAGCAAAGTTTTTCAAGATGGTTGTATCAAGTTTTGTATTCCAAAAGAGTACGACTTATGTAATAAACCACCTACTCCCTGTGTTATTCATCACGATGAGCGAGCATGGCTCATAAGGAATGATCGATAGTGGATATGTATAGGTAGAAATGTTGATCATCTTTAGGTGGGATGAGTACGGGTGGTTGGAGAAGGTATTGTTTTAGGGCATTAAAATCCTTGTGGCGATCATTATCCCATTTAAAGGAGACATCCTTCTTGAGCAGATGATGAAATGGTTGGCACCGATCCAATAATTGTGAAATGAAATAAAAATAGACGTAAATTACCTTGCAGGCTATGAAATTTTCAAAGGTTAGTAGGCGGAGGCATTTTGAGAATGGTCTCGACTTTAGTAGGGTCAACTTCTATACCATGTAGGGAAATGATAAATCCTAGGAGCTTTCCTGAGAGAACCACGAAGACACTTCTTAGGCTGAAGTCGATGCAATATTTAATGAGACGACAAAAGATGGTTTTGAGGACGGTTAGCTACTTAGAGCGGCATTTAGATTTGGCCAGGAGATCATCCATGTAATCTTCCAATATATGATGCATGATGTCATGGAAGATGTAATTCATAGCTCGCGATGTGTGTGCACCAACGTTTTAAGGCCAAAATGCATGACTCAATAGTAGAAGGTCCCCAAGGGGTGATGAACGAGGTGTTGTGTTGATCTTCTCGGGGAAAGAAAAATTTAGTTATAACCCGAGAAGCCATCCATGAGTGAAAACATCTCATGACCAGCGATAGGTCAACCACCGTGGTCAATACCGGGTAATGGAAAGTTGTCTTTTGGGCATGTTAGGTTGAGGTCATGAAAGTTCGTGCAAATGTGGAGTCCCCTATCATTTTAGTGACAGGGACAATGTTATAAACCCAATGAGGATAATCAATGGGTAAGATAAAAGAAATGAAAAGAAGGTGCTGAAGTTCTTCTTTGATGAGAAGAGCAATGCGAGGGTGCATTTTCCTCAGCTTTTGTTTGATGGGTTTGGCATCGGGACGGTTACAATATTATGGACCACTATGGTGGGGTCAAAACTAGGCATGTCTATGTAAGACCAAGCGAAAGCATGGTTATGATCTCGAGAAAAAGAAGTGATGGCTCCTGTTTAGCAACATCTAAATATTGTCCGATCTTTAGGATATGCGGCTCATCCTAAGTATGAATGTTGATCTTGATAGTCGATTCATTCAACATGGTTTGCGTCTCGAAAGGTAACAAATGATGAACATATGAGTCTTCTACACCAACATAGGTGAGCATAGATTCATCATCCCGACATTGAACGATGTTAATTGAAGGTGTATCGTCATTGATCATTTCGAGATACAGAAGGGAAGAGTGGAAGGGGCCTCGCCCTTGCGTTGATAAATCGAGAGGCCCTAAGGAAATGGTGTTTATGACAAAAAATTTAGGAGGGGATAGATTCAAGATCCATCAACTTTGTCGGTTAGGATGGTGATGAAGGTGGAGCGCGGTGAAGAAGGTGGAGAAGAGATAGTGTCCTTAATGAGTTCAATGCGGGCTGTTTGGTAGGTAGTTCGGAAAACCGATACCACTACGATCGTTATGTTTACAAGTGGTACATGGAATAATGGTATGGTGGCCTTGCTCATAAAATCCAAAACCCAAACCCTTCCACGAACATCGATGCAGGAAGGTGTGGGCGAAACGGTGATTGTAAGTGATTGGAAGTCAGTGGAAAAGGGACGAGTTTGTGGTGGTGGTTCGGGTGTGTAAGTGGTAGTATCAAGTCCCCCATAAGTGAGACTAGTACAAAGGTGAGGAGGACCATAGAGGAGGCATTCTCCAATGCAGGTGATCATAAGTGAGGTGTTGGTGAAGATTTCCATACTCTTGTAGAGTAAGGAACATGTGTGACACTATATAGGCGGTATTCCCCGCAGTGTGAGGCATTGAAAAACACCTTCCAAGGATCATTGGTTGGTATGTAGGTAGCTAGAATGGATAATGTGTTGGAGGTCGATGCGGAGGTGGGGTTAACGGCTTGGGAGGCCAATGGGTCAGCCGTGGAGGTTGTGGTAGTGCTAGCAATGGAGGAGGTATGTGTGGTGGAGGTAGCGACTGTACTCGTAAGTGGAGGTCTAGGTGAAGCGGTGGTGGTCACGGAGGTAGACACTTTAATGGGTATGTGTACATCATTGGGTCGGTAAAGCATGTTACATGTTTTGAAAGGTGATGGATCAGCTGGAATGGTATAGGTGTTTCATTCATGTTCAAACTTTACATAATGATGCAAAGTGGAAGGAACGTAACCCATGACATAAATCCAGGGTCTGCCAAGCAATAGGTTATATTGGAATTCCCCTTCCAAAACATAAAACAATTCTGGAATAGTGCGGGGGCCCACATGAATGTGGAGGATGACGGTGCCTAGTGTAGAGGTGATAGCATCATTGAATGAATGCAACATGACCGAATGTTTATGCATGTAATTGTTAGGTATGCGCATTTGAGCGAATGCATGGGATGAAATGATGTTAATGCTAGCACCCCCATCAATCATCACACGGCATACCCGTATGTCATTGATGTGGATAGAGATAAAGTGGGTGGTCAGGTCATCATTCGGTGTGGTGCGATCTCTTCCTCCGAGAAGCTAAGGGAGGCCACTTGGTGAATAGGGTGGGTTGAAGATGAATGAAGGTGGTAATTTTTGTGAGAGAGGCTACATGATGGGGTGTGATAATGAAGGCCGAGGTGTAGGGTCATTGGGTAAAACCTCAATATATTGAAGAACCTCCATGAGAGCTTGACAATGGGATTTTGAGGTTTAGATGAGGTCATATAAGGAAATTTTGAGGGGAGACTAGTGTAATTGTTTGAGCATGGTGTGATGTGTGACACCATTAGAAATGGGGTATGTGGGGCCACGGATAGTGATTTTAGGTATGGGTGCAGATGGTATGTTGGGTATAGGATTGGTTGGTGGGTCAATTGCCTTTTCTTTACCCTTATCCTTTTGAGCACATGTAGTGACGTGTATCATGTTGATCTAAGGGGAGTTGGAAAATGGAGAAGGTGTAGGGTGAGTGGTATAACGACACATAGAGGAGAAAACCCTATGAGGTGAGTTGGGCGCAACGACATTTGGGTGGTGGCGTGGCAAGTTCTCTGATGTGAACCATGTTAATTTCAAATCTTGGGGGTGGCTCTAGGAGCTGTGAGGGTGGAGGTTGTGGTTGTTGAGTGGGAAGTGTGGGAAAGGGTGTCGGTGAAGCAAGATCCTTGTCGAGAAGATCATCATCGTCAAAGTTGGCTTATGGGGGACACAACTAGATAAGGATAGTTTTCAAGGCCTTGCAGTTCTCCACATCGTGCCCTGACACACGATGGTATGCGCAAATTTTAGTATCATCAAACCCTTTTGGCTTGGGTTTAAGGGGTTGTAGGGTTTGAGTGGTGGTAATGTGATGACAGAAGTCTCAAGGAGGTTGGTTAAAATTTTGGCACAAGACCCTACTAGTGGATCGCAATGGGAAGTGAATGTGGGTTTGGGTGTAGGTATGGTTGATTGTTGAGGAACGACCTTTGGAAGAGGAGAAGTGGATTGAGCTATAATTTTAGGTGTTGGTGTGGTTTTGGGTTTCGATCGCGTTGGCTTAGGTAGGGGTATAGTACGTGAACGGTAGGAGGGTGTGTGGTTATTTTGACTTCCTTATCGTGGGGTAGTGGAATTTTATTTTTGGATTGCATCTTCTTGGGTAAAGGCGATATGGGTGTCCGAGGTCTAGAAAGAAAAGCAATGGGGAAGAGGGCGAGCTACCCATGGGGATAATGGGGGTCTTTGTGAAGGTAGATGACGCGGTCATGCTTGGGGTGTGAGAGATAGTTGGGGTGTGAGAGACAAATAATGAAGTGTAGTGGGTAGTAAAGCAATAATAGTTTGAGGGTATTGGAGGTATGGGTGGTAAAGATGTTACATGTGTGGGTGTAAGTCATGTTGGGCATTTGGGTAGGTTAGAGGTTTGTGAGGAAGGAATGGGTTATTGTGTTTTTGGTTTATTGATGGGTGGATGTTTCTTGACCATGTTGGGAAGCTAAGATCCTAAGATGGATAGGACAGTGTAGGTAGTGTGTTAGCGCAGCCAGGTATAAGTTCTATGGGTTTGGTGCTTCTTTTTGGGTGTCGGAGTAAGTGTGGTGTTGTCTTTAGAGGATGTAGCTAAATCCAGTTTGATAGGTGGATGAGTAAGGCTAGTATTCGGGGTGACCCCTAAAGTGGTAATAGGTTTAGTCAAGGATGATGTCATAGGTGTGGGTTTGGGTTTAGATATAGATTGGGCTATGGGTAAGGGTGTGGTTTGAGCTATGATAGGTATCGTGGAAGGAGTTGTGATAGAGGTAGTTGTGTTTGGTTCAATTGGTCAAAATATTTTTGGGTCGATAGTGAAGGTATCAAAGAAATCACCTCTGCATCTCGTGTTGAGACCGAGAAGCGTAAAACGTCCCCATAGTAGGGCTTTATCCACATAATCTAAGTGATCGGCCAAACACAAGAACTGACATGTCTGTAGGTGGAGTTGATGAGGACCTAATGGAAATTCCCATAAAATATGTCTTAGAGATGGGAAATTGGCTAGCTTCAGCTTCCGTGGGTAAGAGAGCCGAAAGTAGGTCTGCAGGATTTGGGTAGTGGATGGAGAATGCTCACCAAGAGGTAAAGGTATCTTAACTGGTCTATGGTAGGTGTAGAAGGTGATGGAAGCTCCTCTGCAAGTGGAGGAATGGATAGGTGCTCCTCTTGTGGGTGGTGGAGGTAATGGGTGCTCCTCTATGGGTGGAGGAGGTATTATGGGTAAAGGTTCTCTAAGTGGAGAAGCCAGGGGTGAGATGGTCTCAATGTTAACGGAGACTCCTCCATAGGTGATGAAGGAGATGAAAGATGTTTATCTATGGGTGAATGAACATGGGAGGTTGGTTCTGATGCCGAAGGAGGATTTTGGGCTAGGATTTCCTCTATGGAAGGGATGTGAGGTAATTGGGAGGTGACAAGTACGTCATTAAAGATAGCGTGAACCTCACGGGTATGGGTATCATGAGTTGAGGTCTCACCGGTTTGATCAAACAAAGGGATATGGTTGGGAAATGGTTTCTTGAAGATGTGTAGGTTTTGGTTGGTATGTGCATTAGGATTATCCATGGTTAACTCGCCTTTCTCGAGAATTTCTTGGACAATATTTTTGAAAGTGATGCAATTGTCGTCACTATGACCCTTTACTCGATGATAGTTATAGAAGTCATGTTATTTATACCATGCGGGCATGGGGTGAGTAGGGTCAAAACTAGTGTGTGGTTTTATGGGTGGAAGAGTGATGGCTCGCTTTGATAAGCTTTTCTAAGACAAAAGAGTAAGGTTCCCCAATTGGGTTGTATTTCCACTGCTCTTGTCAAATTGAAAAGTCTAGATGGGTGAGAGATTAGATGAGGGGTAGCCTGATTTGATGGATGAGTTGGGCCAACCTTGAGTACCACTGCGTTAGCGGTGCCCTTAGCTTTTGAATAATTGGTTTGTGGTTTGGAAGAAGAAGAGGTATCATTCAACTTGAATGTCAAATTTTTATTGTGTAATTGGATTTTCTTCTCTTCGATGGCCCGAATCTCTAACTTTCGTGCCATAGTGAATGCTTCATCAAATGTTTGGA
Organism: Taxus wallichiana var. yunnanensis; assembly: GCA_018340775.1. Taxonomy (NCBI): domain Eukaryota; kingdom Viridiplantae; phylum Streptophyta; class Pinopsida; order Cupressales; family Taxaceae; genus Taxus; species Taxus wallichiana. Next base: position 975,675,101 of record CM031242.1, on the reverse strand, counting down.
AGGTTTGGACCTACAAGGTCGGTGAGATATGTCTAGCACAAGCCCATGTGTGAAGAGCTTGATGATTTCTATTTGTGGCAGTTGGAAGGTGAGTTGGTTGATCAAGCTACGCCAGCGAGTGACAAAATCTGCGATAGATTCATCCTCATACTGACGCGTGGAGTATAGGTCATTCATGGTAACCTTCTTGATGATATTGATAGAGAAATGATCCAAGAAGGCTTGGGCTACCTGATTGAATGAGAATATGGAGTGTCTAGGTAACCCACTATACCAATCTAATGTAGGTCCAGTTAGAGACATGGGAAAGGTTCTCAAGAGCAAGGCATCATCGTGAGTGATCAGATAACACCCATGTTTGAACGACCGCAAATGCTGCTATGGGTCTTCTTTTCTATTGAAATAATTGAATTTAGGCATTTCCCAATGCACGGGGTATGGGTGGATAGGAATGGATGGGTGGATGGGCTCGTTGCAAATATCATCATAGGTGAGAGTGTTGTGGGAGCTAGAAACCGATGCCTCTAATGTCTGCATCTTGTCCAACATCAATTTTATTAGGTCGTTGGTAGGTTGCGATGATTGGGTGCCTCCTGTAGCATGAGAGGGTTGGTTTTGGGCATATAATGGGGTGGCACTCCAGTGTATGGTGCTACCATGTAGGTTGATTGGGAAGAAGGTAGTGAAATAGGGTACGTACCCTAAGTGAATAATGGAGGAAACAAGAGGTTGCTTAATAGTATGTATATGGAGGTGGAAGGGTCATGGTGACCCTAGTGGCAATGGGGGCTAACGATTGTGGAATGGAAAGGACCACATTCTAAAAAGGGGTAGGGGTCACCAAAACTGGAGGTGGTAATGTAGCTATGGGTATGTGTGAGACATTAGGGGTGGATGAGGTTGTGTTTTGGGTAGTTATCGAGGGTATGGTGGATGTGGCGGGTGCTGGAGGTGGCAGAATGCGGTAGTCATAGTAGGGTATAGAACCTAGCTACGAAGCAACCGGGGGTAAGTTAGATGCGGGAAGCACAGAGCTAGATGGAGCTGATGCGAGAGTGGGAGCAGTCGAGGGGATAGATACATGCATTCCATATAACAACTAACCCGAGGCATCTTGAGTGGACGAGTGAGAAAGGTAAAACTGCAAGGCGGCAGGGTTTTGGTCAAGGAGTCGTGTGAACTCCTCATCTCCTGTAGCGATAGTGATAGGTTAGATGGGATCGATGGCTGGTGATAAAATGGAAGGTGGTGAGGGACTAGGTGGGAGTGGTTGACAATTGGCGTGAAACACAAGTGTGCTTGCTTGTCTTCGGGTTAGCACCATGTGAACTAGTATTGATCAGGTAGGGCTACTTCTCTGTAAATGACATAGAAAACAACAGGAATAGGTGAATTTGGTGGTAAAAAGTGGATTAGGTACCAAATGGTGGTTGGAAAGTGAAATAGGATAACCGATGCCAATTAACAAAACCGATGCAGTCGGGATAACCGCTTCTTTAGTCACTATAGAAAATGGTTAGTGAGTGAAAAACTAGGTAGATGGTCAAATCTGACATGTATGCCAAATCTGATGGTGTTTTACAATGTCAATGGGAATGATGGTAGTGACAGGGAATGTGAAAAGTGGAAGAAAATGAATAAAATGTCCTTTTGGGTAGGTTAACAAAAGGACCTGGAACCGATATCGGTTGGGTATAACCGACGATGGTTAGAGGTAACTGATGACGGTTAATGTGAAATTGAAATAGTGATGAAAGAAAATTGGTTGTGAATTAAAATCTAATGTAGAATCAGACCCAGAATTCTGAGAATGATGATGATATGGCCCAAGAACACTCAGGTGAAGCCGGAATACACCAGCTGTGATGAGGAGCGTGCAAGGATGAACAAGAAAAATGAAGAACGTGATCTCTCACCTCAAAATGCAAGCCAAGCAGAAACACTAAGAAAAATGTGATCCTAGGAGTGCCTTTTCTATTATGTTTGTTTAGCTTATGCTATTTAAGGACTGATACATGAATTGTGAAATAGATTTTTGGTGAGGATGGCTTCCTACGAAGAAGGAGATCTAAAAGGTGAGGTTTCAGGTATGTTATGGTGGGGGTGGATTTTCTCTGAAGTATGACTCGACAGAGAAATGAGTTGGGAGTACCTGCCAATCCTCATATCAATGTGATCGTTGACAGGCATTCCCAGGAAAGATGTTGTTTAAGAATATGTGTTTGTTTTGAATTTGTGCAATTTGGCAAGACTCGAGAGAGAGAGATGTGCTTTCTATGATTCATTTGTCAACCATCAATTGGTCATGACTTCCAGCGTATAGGTTGCCCTCAATTAATGTGAGCTAATGTGATAAATTAGAATGTAATGCACTTATTTTTAAGCCCAAATCGAAGTGTGAAGTTAGATGACACAATAAGATGAAGAGGAAGAGGGATGCTCTTTCACTACAATGTAGAAAACATGAAGAAATGGTTCTTTTTAATTACACCAAAAGAAAAGTTTCCTTTAGAGCAAATAGAAAGAAAAGGTGGGTTACCAAGGAAGAAAATTAATGTGTATGCTTTTCAGAAGGGAAACAAACACACAATTTTTCCTAGGAATGAATGAAATGCAAGGAACCCCGGATGGGTCCCACTGGGCATGCCAAAATGTTTCACTGATTCTAGATTGTTTCTTTGAAGTATTGACGAAACAAATAGGGTAACAGGCGTAGGAGGAATACATGTTCAAATGTTGGTTAATGGGTTGTTGTGTGCGTATGACTTCTGAATCCACAGCTGATTATGAGAGCTTCCTTTTGGCTAGGAGGAACTACCTATAATGGAAAGCAAGACCACCAAGAAAAAGTTAAACAATATGTGCAGTGAACTACCTAGCGTATGCTAGATCCGAGAAGTGTGATACTTCCTAGATGGCTGTCATTCCACTGTTTTTAAAACAATTTAATGTGGTAAATAAGGAAAATCCTATTGTAATTTGAAATGATTTAGGTATCTCACTTAAAAAACAATAAGAAAGATCTAATCTAACAAGCTAGGTTAGAATAGGATCCAAAGGTCAAGTAACTGGTTTTGGGTCTCTGCAAGTCTGACAGAGGTCTCAGGAAGATCATAGGTGAATGAGGGTGAGATGGAATTAGGTGGGTAGGTCACTGTTTTGGGTTGTATGGGAAAATACAGAGACCGATGTCGGTTAAGGATGACCAACGACAGTTAGGTGTAACCGTGCCGATTCTTATGGAGTTCTGGGAATGCCACAAAATGAGATTTAAGTCTCCTTTGTGATTGCACAAAGGAATTTGGTTGGTCGAGATGAGGTATTGGGTGATTTAGGTAGGATTTGGTGAGGTTTTAATGGGTATATGGAGGGGGAATGTTGAAGGAGGTCAATGGATGGCTAGGTAAACAATAGATGATAATATAATGATGAAATGGAATAAACCAGAGAAGTATAATGTTTACTTACTTGGATTCTAGTCCTGGATGCCTATGAGTGAGGGATGGAGGTGCTGATGAGAGGTTTGAAGGCTGCAGGTGGTCACCAACTGAAGGAAAGCTTCTGCATGGGCTGCATGTACATTCCTCTTTGCTTGGTTAGATCAAATCATTGCTGGGATGGCTATGCAGGAAAAGATGCTTGATCTCCTTCCTTGCATGTGTGTTCTCACTGGAATTCACTCTTAGAAGATGTGATATCTCTCTGGAATGTGTTAATGTTTGCCAAATTTTTCAATATTTTTTCAACCTTCTGCTAACCTTGAGAATAAGGTTGTTTTGGGGTTAAAAGGGTGACCGATGGTGGTTCCGCTTAACTTAGCGACGGTTAGGGGTAATCGGCGTCAATAAAGGAAGAATTTCCTAGGTTTACTAAACAAGGGAGATCCTCTTGATTTTCTTGATCTCGTGCCATTAACCCACGGATTAGACTCGAGAGTTTCTTATAAGCACGCGGGGAATGTGGTTAGAGAGAATGTAGGCATTGATTTTCGGGTTTAGGTAAGTCTTAGTTAGTTATGGTAACTTACTAAGAATAAGTCTTAGCGTGAGTTGGCTTGGTGAGGTGTCTAGGTGAAGTGTATGTGTGGATATTATTTAAATTAAGATATTTAAATAATAAATATATTGAGGATAATGAATTAAATTAATTAAATTAATATTAGTGAGGTGAAAGGGGCCATGGTTAGGTGAATGTGATGAAAGGTGCTTATTTGTCAAGGGACCAAAGGGGAGTGTGACCTGATTTTAGTGTCTACACCTTGAACAGGGGCCAAGCTAATTTCCTTTGTGGCATCCAATTTAATAAAATAGTCCATATGAGTTGTGCATGCTTCCCCAACTACAATTAAAAACTCAAACAATACTAATGCCATCCACCGCCAATCTCAATCTTATGGCATAAGAAAAAAAAATCACTTCCTATTGTGCTTTATGGATGTCCAAAATCTATTTCAAAGCTCCAAATTAGGCACAAGTTGGGAGGCTAGAGGGAAAATGGTGTGACATTTTGATTTAACATCTTTCTAATGCACATGGTTAAACACATTTTTGTGGGTGCCCAAACACACATTCCACGCACACAATACAACAACTATAATGTCTCGAAGATTTATATACACTCCAACTACTTTAAATACACAATAGAACAACACAAATATTCACAAAAAAACAACTACAACTCAGAATCTCCACCCTCCAATTTTGGCATGGTAGGGAATATGAAGGAAGGTCTCCAAGATATTTTCTATAAACCCATCTAAGTTGGTTTTCATGGCCTCTTTAGTAGACCATTTTGTGCAACACCTGCAAGCAAACAATCCTCACAATATGAAATATTTCCTCACTAATCCAAACACAATGCGAAAAACATCCTTTGGAAAATGAAAAATTCTCAAAAACCAAAATTTCCAAAATCCTCTCATGCATGCCCAAAAATTTCATTAAAAACATTCTCACAAAAACCAAAAATTCCGTTATTTCATTTCTTGGAATGGGGTTGGCACAAGCCCTGAGCGCTTATAATAATTTAGGGATATTTTATGTTTTATTTAAATTTATTTGAACTCCCTTCTATTACATTAGCTTTATTATTTATTTTACTATTTTATTTTTTCTTATTTCGAACCACAACAACTCCCATTAAGGAACTTACTTTATCCCTTAAATTGTCTTCGTTTGAAAATTACGCGGATTATATTTATTGTTATACGTAATCCAATTTGGTTAGATCAATTTAACGTTATGTATATGTATATATATATATATGTATATGTATATGTAGATATATGTAGATATATATATATATATATATATATATATATATATATATATATATGTATATACATATATCTATATATATATATATATATATATATATACATATATATATATATATATATATATGTATATGTATATGTATATGTATATATATATATATATGTATATGTATATGTATATATATATATATATATATATATGTATGTATATGTATATATGTATATGTATATGTATATATATATATATGTACACACATACACACATATATATACATATATACATGTGTATGTGTATATATATATATATATATATATATATATATATACATACACATGTATATATGTATATATATGTGTGTGTGTGTGTGTGTGTGTGTGTGTGTGTGTGTGTATACATATGTATATATATTCCAAGCCTTGATATTAGAAATTGCTCTCGAGTTGAATGAATCGCAAGAATAACAACATCACCACACAATTCGAAGATATGTCATGGGTTCTAAAGGGTTAGTCCACGAAAGTACAACTTCAACGTTACCCTCATTACTTTATCATCTCAAATGTTTAATTTATTTTATTGCTATTTTTAATTTATGATCACTTAGAGCATAGCCAAAATGACAACTTGACATGAGCATTTTCAAATATCCACGCAAACCGTTAAGGCCGAAGCAATGAAAGTTTTCTAGGAAATCGGAGGGGCACTACCTTAAGCTTTCTTGACATGGTCAATGATGTCAAAAGGTGAAGAAGTTGTAAGCACATCAGAACTATGGCATCCTTTAGATCAGTAGGATTTGCATTCTTAGGGTTAACATAAACAGAAACTAATTTGACAAGGGGAGGTGAAAGAGACTTTTTCAAAGAGGAAGATGGAGTACTGAGGTAGTCTCAGGATTCTTCTTGGTTAACCTCATGGAAGTGGGTAACAATGATCCTCCTTTTTTATTTTTCGCATAATCATTTTTTTAGGATTCAAATAATTTTCTTGGGAAGTAGAAGAAGAGGATATTTTCTCTATTTATTAGAAGGTGAATAGTAAACATGGGTAACTATTTATATCATCCATGGATTCTTTAGAATCTTCATCTGGTGAGTATTCAAAATACCGAATCCTGGCACATTCATCATCATCTTCTTCTTCTTCTTCATTAATTTATGATTCAAAAATTTCTTCTCCTTCATTTTCACATGTTCCACCAAAGGATCTTCTAAGGAAACCCTTCGGGTGCTCAAAAAATTTCATTCTTGTTTTAATTTTTATATGAGGAATTTTGATAAATTTGCTTCTTCAATGTAGTTAGGTCATTGACCAATTTTTGAAGCAACGGATCAATAGTGTCATCTATAGAAATCTTGACCTTATTCTTCATTAAATATTTATTGACCTTCCCTGACAAGATAAGGTCATCTTCCACTTCAATGAAAATTTCTTAAGCATTATACAAAGTGTTTTGTTGAGCTCTACCTAGTATGAACCCAACTTTAGGATGCTTTGAGCATTTATAAATATCTTCATTTAATTATCTGCAGAGGGATGAGCACTAGTAGGAATTTTTTTGACCAACTTGTTGAATTTTGCTACAAATTATCTCATGGGCTCTTGTGATTCTTTCTTCATCTGAAATAATTGAGCAAGGAAGGCATGGACATCTTCCAAAGTATTGAATCTTTCCTCAAACATGGTTTTCATGTCATGCTAGTTAGTACTCGAATGTGGTGGAAAGTAGTAAAACCATTATGTAATGACATCTTGCAATGAATCCATGAATATTTGAATGGAAACATCTTCATGTACCACCCCAAGAATTTTATAGACTTTGATAAAAGGTGTAATATGATCATCTAGATGTTTCTTTCCATCTCCATAGAATTTGGGAAAGTTATTTCTTGATCCTTTTGGTAATTCATGAATTGAAGGATCCAAAGCTAGTGGACCAAAGATTTCAACCCCAAAGTACAGGTGAAACCATTTCTTCTTCTTCTTCTTCTTTAGGAATGATCTCTAATGGTTGCACAATTGGTTCTTCAATAATATATTCACAAGGAAAATTAGGGTCAAATTAAGTGGAGGAATTTTGTCTAACTTGCCTTACTACCTAGACAATAGGAAGTCTAAAATAAACTTGTTGCTCTTTAAATGTGGGATCTGTAATCACTAAATCACACAATTTGAGTCAATATTTGTCACGGTCTCATAATACTATTCATATGGTTCTTGAGTGAAAAGAGTAATGATTAACCCGTGTCTTTGGCTATTTTTATATTGTTTTCTCGTCATTTTTACTATCTTACACCTACACTCGCCTTGATCGGTTTTTTCATTTTGTGTGTTTACTTACTGATCGGGGCGCCCATCCTAGGATCGGGGCACCTTGGGTGCCCTAGTCCCATTCTGGGGTGCCTTGATCCATATTACACTTTGCTTACATCTTTTGGGCACTTTCTATCCGTTTGAGATTTCTATATTTTTATTGTTTGGCCTTTTCGAGGTTAATTACGAAATTAGAACAAGAGAACCATATAAATATTAAGTTATGAGACCGTAATGAGGGACCAAGCACTAATCACTTACTATCACACATCTAGGTTTCATCCATCAAAGGCATTTAAAGCTACATTTACATCCATCTAGCTCCATCACAAGGCACACACAAGGCTAGTTCATATGCATCACAATTCATAGGGGGGTATATTGTTTCCATGCACACATTTACTACATTCGACATCTAGTTATTTGCTCACTACTTCACAAAGTGTGACTGGCATAAGAGAAACCAAGATCACGATTTACACACACACACCTAGAACTACATTTGTTCTAAGATGTAGCGCATCACTCAATTAGAAAGTCCACCATTGTGGCAGCTGAGGACAGTTTGACCCCTTCATATGCATCTTTACTTTTTAGGGGTTCGATTCTTGTCTTGGGGTTTTACAGTCTCTCTTTCATCACCGATTTCCGGTGACATAATGTATAGTCCAGCGAAGCTAGTGTGATAAGAAGCGAACACGAGACAATCACTTAGTGACACCCCAGAGGAAGGTTTTAGGTCATTTCCGCATGAGACCAAGGTACCCAATTCTTAGACCAGGGGTGCCCACGGATGCTCTTTTCCCTTTCCAAGAGCCCCGATCAAGTCGAGAGAGCTTAGATCTATTCTTTCTTAGGCATCTGTGTGGTCGCTTTCCCTCCTCCTATTCACCTGATTGTACCGTGAAACAGTCATACACCTTCATCAAATCAAGTAAGGATTTCAAACCCTCTTACACATTAGGGTTTTGTATTTCTATTTAATTAGTTGTTTGGGTCATTTCCTTCATTTATTTAGTTATTATTTACGGATTTGCATAACATCAGATTACACTAGAATAGAAGCATAATTTCATATTTTAGTTAATCATTTTAGTGAACACGAATGATCCAACACTCTCTTATGATTATGTCTTCCCCTATCAAGTTATGGATCAATCACCTTTTCCTACTTTTACACCCACTAATATTTCTTGTATACTCACTCTGCTACTTGATTTATGTAAGTGAGTACTCAACATCCCCCTCACTTTGTTACGCCTAAGGTTGATCCTTCTATTAATGTAGTAACTACTCATTGTACTCATCCTCCTCCTGCAGATTCACCTACCTCTATCCCTCCACCCATCACTTCGGCAGCTCCTCCTATTGCTTCTAAGGGTTATGACATCATTGAACAACTTAAGAACACACCCACTAAGATTTCTCTTTATGACTTATTATGTAATGCACCTGAATGTCAAAAAACACTAGAAGCAGAGCTTCTTGTCATTCATATAGAAAGTGATAACTTTGTGGTAGCCTTTACACACCTCATACGATCTCTTTAGAATCTACCACATGATATATCCTTCACCGACGAGGACCTGTCACCTTTTTTCAAAAGCAATCCATGCACACCCTTACTCATCACCATCGTCATTGGCGCCACTTACACAAAACGATTTCTTATCGATAATGGATCAACCGTCAACCTATGTGCTCATTTTCTTCTAAAATAACTAGGTATTAACGATAATCTCATTTCTAAGAATTCTACTCTTATATGGGGATACGATTCTACTACTCGCACATGTCTAGGGAATATCTCATTACACATTAATTTTGGACCTAATACTATCCTCACTAAATTCTATGTTATTGATGCCTCATCCCACTTAAATTTATTTCTAGGCAGGCCTTGGATCCATGTAATGCAAGCGGTTCCATCTACTATTCACCAATGCATCAATTTTTACATGATGGACATGAACACAATATTTCGGTAGATCTTGAACCTTTCAAATTTTGTTGCATATATCCCATCATGGATATGCCCATCCCTCCTACACAACATATCCCATATATTAGTATCGATACATATGACGTTAGTTAGTCTATCACTTCCCACTTATCTACCGCTCAAACTACTCTAGTCATTTCTTCTCATACTACTGCCATCATTTTTCCTACAACACCCACCTTCGTCCCTGCTACTAATCAACCTCTTGAGATGTCATCTCTTATTCCTTTTCTTAGTACAACCCCTAGATATATACTTGAAAAAGCTATACAACATGATAATGCTACCACAGATGATTCTAAGATCTTTGAAGATGAAGTAGATGTTATCAAACTTACTGATGAAGCATTAGGACAATTGAATTTTACCCATCTTGGTGTAGATGACTCCTACTTTGAATACACCTTCGTAGCCAATGGTCTGGGTGAATATAGATTCAAAAATTTCCTTTACACTAATTTTATGGTACTTTATCAAGTATCTTTTAACGCATTTGTAGACATTGTTTCATCTTCTACGCACCATAAACATTTCCACCTCCTTATTTCACGTGTACCTTATTCATCAACAATTCATTTTGGCATAACATCCCGCTCGAATGTGGTTGTTCAGATATTGTTTGTACACTTGAGGGCTTAACATGACTTGGTTTGACACTTAATGACATCTTACCACCCATTCACTCATCCCATATATATCATGGCTATTGTCACATTACGGTCACCTATGGCCTTCGTGTGTTTCACTTAATAATCTTCATTTCCCATAACCCTCGAAATTCCCCATTGACATTGGGGAAATCTTGGATTAACTATATTGGAGGTACTTTAGATATAGACCATGCTTATCTCACATTTCCTATGTCATTTGGAAACATTTCCATTGGTAATGACTCATCTCCTACTTATTCCTAGAATCTCTCTCACTGGTATGCACATGATTGTCCACTAGTACCCTTCACTAATGAAGAATACACAATGAATGTTTACACACTACGTCACAATGGCTCTTTAAATGATCCTCCTCATTTTATTGCATATGATGTCTCTAATGCTACACCGATAAGCTTAAATCTCGACAACAATGATCTATTAAACATTGTCACATGATTATACTCACTAACGCACTTGGGGGAAAAACATCCACACATCCACCCCCCGCCATCTTAGAATTTCCACATGTTTGACACTCGCATTTATCAACCTCCTAGCATAGGCATTGTCACCTACACTCTACCCATCATCACTACCCTATGACACACTCTTGTGCTTTGGTTCACACTTGACTTGAGGGCATACTACACATGAACCTGATGTTGGGGTTAGTACACCAACCGTATGAGATAATATATCAGATCTAAACATACATGCAAATAAAAATAGATATTCTACCGGAAGAAATATACAAAACGAGAGATATAAATCAACACCGTATTTAACGTGGTTCACCCAAAGTGTGGGTTATGTCCACCAAGAAACAAGCCAATCTATTATCCAAAGCTTTGAAAAGATATACAATTGAATATTTACAATCTTCCACACCTCTTAGATGTACAATACTTTCTTTCACTCAAGATTTTGCTTCTTCTCCAAGAATTCTGTCACTCACAATAATCATCAACTTTTGCAAGTTCTTTTTAATTCTTACTTCTAAACCCTAGATTTCATGCTTATATAGGCGTATATAAACTTAGGGCACTTAGCCATGCAATTACAATTAATAGATATGATTTAATGCTAAAAAAGATCTAATTCCTAAGAGTTAATTAAAATACGCCTGCATAGGTAACCGATGTCGGTTAGCCCTAACCGATGACGGTTCCTCCTTACTCGACCAATGAAAGTAATCTGTGCTTTCCAAAGCAAGTTTCTCATTACATGCTAATACTGAAGTAATTGAGCTCCAAAATTCAAAAATATCCCACTTGGAGATTAATTATTATACCATACATGTACAACATCATTCTTGGATCCTTCCTTAGCTTTGTTTCTTCCTCTTCAAGTCTCAAACTTGAAGACCAATAGAAGTGGAGTGTAGCTCCAACTTCTCCTTTGCTAATGGCTTCGTTAGCATATCTGCAGGGTTCTTTCTCATATGAATCTTTTCTAGATTCAACTTCCCATCCTCCAATACCTGCCGTATGAAGTGATACCTTAACTGAATGTGTTTCATTCTTAAATGAAATGCTGAGTTATTTTCCAAATGAATTACACTCTGATTGTCACTAAACAATTTATAATAATCTTTCTCCTTTCCCAAATCTTCCATGAACCTACTCATCCATATCATCTCCTTGCTAGCCTCTGTAGCTGCAACATACTCTACCTCTGTAGTAGAAAAATCCACAACCTTCTGCAATCTTGAAATCCAACTAATTGTTGTCCCACCTACTGTGAAAATATATCCAATAGTGCTCCTCCTACCATCCAAATCTCTAGCCATATTTGAATCAACATAGCCACATAATGAAATATCTCGAACCTCCATAGCATAACTACATGCTAGATGTCCCTTTCAAATACCTAAGTATCCATTGACTTGCTTTCCAATGCTCTTTACCTGGATTGGCCATATATCTACTCACAACTCCCACTGCCTATGTAATGTATGGTCTGGTACAAACCATAGCATACATGATACTCCCAACTTTGAAGCATATGGTACTTGTGTCATGTATTTGACCTCCTCATGTGATGAAGGACATTGATCTTTGTTCAATTTAAAGTTTCCAACCATAGGTGTACTAACAAGTTTTGTATTTTGCATCTTGAACCTTTCTAACACCTTGTAGATATAATCCTCTTGAGATAAATACAATTTCTTGTTTTTCCTGTCTCTATGTATTTGCATGCCAAGGATTCTTTTTGTAGCTCCTAAATCCTTCATAGAAAATGTGTGAGCTAACTTTCCCTTAAGCTCACCAATGTCATGCATACTAGATCCTGCAATAAGCATATCATCTACATATAGTAACAAAATAATATAGCTCCCATTTTCAAGATTTTTGAAATAAACACAATGGTCAGATTCACATCTCAAGTAATCATGCTCATGCATAAAAATATCAAATCTCATGTACCATTTCCTTGGAGCTTTCTTGAGTCCATATAGACTCTTTCTCAGCATGAACACTAATTTATTCTTACCCTTGACTTCATACCCAAGCAACTTGCATATAAAATCTCTTCACCCAAATCACCATGAAAGAAATCCATCTTCACATCTAGTTGCTCTAAATTCAAATCCTCTACTGCAACTAAACTCAATACGATACGATGAATAGAAGTCATCTTAACAAAAGAAGAAAATATTTCACCAAAGTCAATACTTGCTTTTGTGTAAATCTCTTTACTACAATTCTTGCCTTGTACCTTTTCTGTCCACCCTCTTCTTCCTTGATCTTGTAAACCCACTTGTTCTATAATTTCCTCTTACGTGCTGGCAACTTAACCAAATCCCAAGTCTATTTCTATTCCAAGGAGTCGATCTCCTCATCCATGCCATGCTCCCACTGGACGTGGGTCTTATCCTGCATTGATTCTTCAAAAATTTCTGGTTCACCATTATTAGTCAATAATAAATAAAATAGAGAAGATGTAAATATTTCTGGAGGTTTACTTACCCTTTGTGACCTTCTCACATGAGTTTGGGGTATCGAGGCTCATTCTAGACCTCTTGGACATTTGTATCCAAATCACATGTGTGATCGACGCCGACACCAGTGAATCGACATCGGTTCTACTAACCGATGCTGGTTTGGATCTTCTGTAAACGATATCGGTTCTGCTGACCAATGTCGGTCAAGGGTCAACCGACACTGGTTACTGTGTAACCATGTCGGTATTACTTTTAAATCTGAGAGTTCATTTTCATTCACAAACTTCTCAACTGGTTCGTCCTTGGGTACCAAAATTTGATCCCTATACATTCTCTTTTCATTCCATTTAACATCACGACTCCTAATAATTTTAGAATTCTATAAATCCCAAAAATAGAATCCAAAATCACCAAATCCATAACCAATGAAAGTGCATCTCTTAGATTTTGCATCCAACTTTTTCCTATTTTCCTTATCAACATGCACAAAAGATTCTGAACCAAAAACTTTAAGAAAATAAATATCTACCTCTTTTCCGGTCCAAGCTTCCTCTGGTATTCCTCCATCTAGTGAACTTGAAGGCCCACGATTAATCAAATAAACCATTGTATCAACTGCTTCTACCCAAAACTACAAGGGAAATCCAAAATGTATCCTCATACTTCTAGCATGTTCCATGATTGTCTTGTTCATTCTTTCTGCAAAACCATTCTCCTATGGTGTTCTTGGAACCATTCTTTCTCTACATATCTCATTCAATGAACAATAATCATTGAAATTCTTACTACGTATTCATAGCCATTATCACGATCTAAGGCACTTTAACTTAGAATTTGATTCATTCTCAAAAAGGGCTTTCCATCTTTTAAAAGTCTCAAAATATCATATTTACGTTTAATACAATAAACCCATACCTTTTTTATAGCATCACAAATGAAAGTAACATAATACTGAGATCCTCCATGAGAAGCTACTTGAGCTGGTCCCCACACATTTGAGTGTACAAGCTCCAATTTCTGCTTCTTCTTAGTTGCCCTAACTTTGATAAATCTCACTCTCTTTTTCTTTCCAAAGACACAATGCTCACAGAAATCAAGATCTAAATCTTTCAAATATGATAACTTACCCTTAGCCTTTAAGATTTGCATTCCTTTTTGACTCATATGGCCCAACTGATTATGCCACATGCATGCATATGAATATGAAGTAGATAATGCAAAAAATGAATCAATAACACAGGTAGATAAATATAACGTTCCTACCTTCTTACCTCTTGCCACATTAAAAGCACCCTTGGTGACTTTCCAAGAGTCTCCTGTAAAGTAACCATGCAACCAAATTCACCTAGTTGCCCCGAAAATATGATTCCTCCTAAGGCTTTGGACACATGCCTCACATCTTTCGATACCCATGTATTTACATTCTACAATTTTAGATGAACTTCTCCTTTACCAATAATAATGCAAGGCTCATCATCACCCAAATAAACATGCCCAAAATGGCCCTAGACATAATTTTTGAAATAACCCTTATTAGAGGTTGCATGGAAAGAAGCTCTTGAATCTAAAACCCATGATTCAATTCTATTATCTAAAGAAATAATAAGATCATCTTGCATTACCTCTGTTGAACAAGATTTACTTCTTTACCTTTGTCTAGTTATTAGTTCTCTTTATCCTTTGACCAACAATCTTTCTTTGCATTTTCTTTCTTTCCACATTTCCAACAAGTAATTCCCTTGCCTATGGATTCGATCTGATATCCCTTGACTTTGATTTCCCATTACTCTTACTCTTGGATCTCTCCTTCTGCTTGCCCCTGCTTTCTACATTCAAAGCATTCCCAGATGATGATTCCTTTGTACTCTTCCTGTGAATTTCTTCATTCAAGATTATACTAACCACATCATCAAACTTAAAAATATTATTAGTAGATGTTGTATTACTAACAACCATTACCAAGTTATCCCAACTATCAAGAAAAGAACATAAGAATAAAAGTGCTTTCACTTCATCATCAAACGGTATATCAACCGATTTTAACTGATTTACAATAGATCTAAATCATTCAAATGACTAGATGCAGATCCACCTTCATGCATCTTAGAACTAAATAGTTTCTTCATCAAATAAAATTTATTTGAAGCACTAGGTTTTTCATATAAATTAGCAAGAGATTTCATTAACCCTGTCGTAGAAGTCGTTTCTCGTAATATTGATGCCACGAGATACTTGCCAAGCTCAATCTTATAGATCCCAAAGCCTTTTTGTCAAGAATCTTCCATTCTTCATCATTCATCTTCATAGGTCTAGACTTCTCATCCAATGGTAAATACAAATCTCTTTGATACAAATAATCCTCAATTCACATCTTCCATAATTGATAATTTTGGTAATCAATCTTCTCTACCTTGTATTTGTTTTCTTCTGTCATTGTTGTAGCTCCCACTCAATCAAAAACCCTATGTGATTAAATATGTCAACACACAAAACCCTCAAAAAAATCTCTGATCCCAGTTGTTGGGGTTAGCACACTGGTTGTAGAAATAATATATCAGATCTAAACATACATGTAAATAAAAGTGGATATTCTACTAGAAGAAATATACAAAACAAGAGATATAAATAAACACCAGATTTAATGTGGTTCACCTAGTGTGGGTTACATCCACCAAGAAACAAGCCAATCTATTATCTAAATCTTTGACAAGATATACAATTGAAGATTTACAATCTTCCACACCTCTTAGATGTACAATACTTTCTTTCACTCAAGCTTTTGCTTCTTCTCTAAGAATTCTCTCTCACACAATAATCATAAACCTTTGCAAGTTCTTCTTAATTCTTGCTTTTAAACCCTAGCTTTCATGCTTATATAGGTGTATATAAACTTAGGGCACTTAGCCATGCAATTACAATCAATAAATTTGCTTTAATGCTTAAAATAGATCTAATTCATAAGAGTTAATTAAAACACTCCCGCATTGGTAACCAATGTCGGTTAGCCCTAACCGATGTCGGTTCCTCCTTGCTTTTGACCAATGCCGATCTCTCCTAACCAATGATGGTTACTGTGTTTTCCAAAGAAGTTTCTCATTGCATGCTAATCCAAAGTAATTGATCTCCACAACTCAACACCTCACACATTGTACCATAGGTACTACACATAGTTTCTCTTCACACATATTATAAGTACATCTCGCATCTTGCATACTAAATTTTCAAGTCTATCTACATCATTTGCATTCTGACATTCGTACATTTACACATCATACTAGTGTTCATCACACATGTGTCGCTCTCCTGTTGTCTACAAGTCTAGAATTACATCCTATTCATCATACATATTACATAGCGTGCATTTCACACTATTAGGTTATCTACACTTCTTGCATTGCATCCTATACATCACATGTTTTACTCATCACATGGTCATCTCTTCTCATCGCACATACTATATCTTCTTCTACACGTTACACTCACTAATAGATGATGCACTCTAGTCTCACGGTCCATACTGGACTGTTGAGGGTATACTAAAAAAATGGACCACATCACGCTCACATGTTCATCATTCAATATTTTTCTTATACGAAATTCCTAGGTTTAGTGATATATGCCTTAGGCTATAGGGTCACTTCTCCTTGCATCATTTCGTGATAGGATACATCATCACTTTCACTTACATTGGTTAGTGGTATACGCTTTACGCTAAATCACCACCTCCTTTCTATTCATCTAATCATGATATATGCTTATGCTATAGGGTCACACACAATTCATCACTATGTCACATCTCATCACCACACACTCATCACAACACGTTACACACCACACATAGTTTGACCATTTCCCAATAATGCAAGCTTGTTTTTGGTTCATTCTTTACTTTACCGCTGAGGGGGCATACTAAATGAAAGTCACTACATATAACTCCATTCACTCAGGGGGCACGTGCCTCATATCATCCATTTTCATTCCATTTCATCCATCCACAACATACTACATTTTATGGTTGTATTTACTCTTGTTTGCACTTGTCTTTACATGTTCATCTTACTACACACGTTTATATATATATATATATATATATATATATATATATATATATATATATATATATATATAATATGTCATTATCTTTACCATACATACATGCATGTTCATGTCCTCCTCTAATTGTGATTGCAGAGGCTATACAAGGCTTATACAAGCAACAACGATGCTTGACACACTACCTACTAGGGACATCTACACTCATACATTACATGTGCTATTATTTCATTTTGTACTTAACACTTACTATTATCAAAGTTATACATGCTTTGACATAATGGCTATTTTTCTAACATGCTAATGAGGGCTTTATGTGTAGCATTTTTATACAGGATATTTACTTCCATACTTGTTTGTTTGTTTGATATTGTATGCTATCGTTTGTCTTTTTTTATGGGTCTTTCCATTTGTTATGCACACACACTTGTTTATTTTTGCCCATGATGGCCTTGAGTGTCTTGCGAGATCGTGAGTGGTGTCCTATGTTTGCAACCCACTTTATGCGGTCTATGATTGTCTCTTTGAGTGTTTACATTATTTTCTTATGTTCTAGCTTACACATTGGTTGTTTCTACTTGCATGTTTGATCGTACTAACACTTATTTTCTTACCACTTGTTTGTGTGTGCCTTGGTCTTTACCAAGCACTTTCCTTTCCCCTGCAGGAACGATTTCACTATCCATGGTCAGTCCTCTTTTAGGGTTGTATTATCCTATTTTTGATGTCGCATGCACCCCTAAAGAGGGAGGCATCATTTGAGGTTTACACACAATACCAAAGACAATATAGTATAGTCTACGATCTATGGTTCAATCTTTACTGGGTCAGTAAATGATACACGCTTTAGTTTACAGCGAGTGGGTTCAGACTAGTCTACGAACCCCATACACATCATATTTTACAGGGAAGATTGTCCTTAGCATTCTGGGAACAATTACATGTTTGAGGATACAACGACCTTTCCTCCCTACACTATTTCATCCGCTTACATTGGATCACCCAAAAACCAGATAAATCTGATATATCTCTTCACCAATCTCAGGGAAGCAGTTACATGTTGGAGAATAACACAACTTTCTCCCTACACTTCTTCAGCCACAATGGCGTGAGATCACCCAAAAAACTCACACTTCACCAAAAGTTACAAGATATCCTTTCTACACCTTTTTGTCTCATCACGGATCAGGTGCACATGTTCCTTTTTCATTGTCATTTTCGTACTATTTCTACATGTTTCTTTACATAGCATTTTTACACATATACATGTGTATTTGACTACTTGATTGTCTTCTCTTTTGTAGGTCCATCCATATGGGAAGCAAGTAGTCAAAAACAACAACACACACATGGAAAGTAAATCAAACACATGATACTAACCATGCAGTACACTATACACCTTGAAATCTACACACATGCATCTTCCCTAAGTTCACTCTCATCACTTTTTACACTTTTTACATATTTAGTCTCCACGCTCCATATTTTTGTCACTCCATGATTTGTCTAGTCCTTCGGAAAAATTTTCTACATCACTCTACATGGATTATTAGGTACGCATCTCTATCTACTTTATGTTATCGAGATTTCCACTCACCAGCATAAAGTGGGGGTAAATGTAGTCACTAAATCACACACTTTGAGTCAATATTTAGTCTCGGTCTCATACTACTATTCATATGGTTCTTGAGTGAAAATAGTACTAATTAACCCATGTCTTTGGCCATTTTTCTATTACTTACCGTCATATTTTCTATCCTACACCTACACTCACCCAAATGGGTTTTGTCATTCTCGTGTGTTTTTACTTTTGATCGGGCACCTGATAATATTTACACTTTGTTTGCATATTTTAGGCACTTTCTAGTTGTTTGAGCTTTCTATATATTTAGTGGTTGGCCTTTTCGGGGTTAGTTACAAAATTAGAGCAAGATAACCATATAAATATAAAGTTATGATACCATAATGAGGGACCAAGCACTAAGCACTTACTATTACACATTTAGGTTACATCCATCAAAGGCATCTAAAGCTACATTTGCTTCCATATAACTCCATCACAAATAACACAAGGTTGGTTCATCTACATCACAATTCATAGGAGGGGAGTGTCTTGTTTCCATGTACACATTTACTACATTCTACATCTAGTTATATTCTCACTACTTCACAAAGTGCGACTAACAAAAGAGCAACCTAGGGCACAATTTGCACACACACACATAAAACTACATTGGATCTAAGATTTAATGTAGTGCTCGGATTAGTAAGTCCACCACTTTGGCCGAGGATAGTCCGACCCCTTCATATGCATCTTTATTTTTTAAGGGTTTGATGCTTGTCTTGGGGTTTTGTAGGTCTCTCCTTCATCACTGATTTTCAACGACATACCGTGTAGTCCAAATAAACTAGTGCAACAAGAAGAGAACATAGGTAGTCACTTAGTGACACACTATAGGAGGGTTTCAATTCATTTGTACAAACCAGGGCACCCAAATCTCATATCAGGGTGCCCATAGGCACCCCTATCCCTTTCCAAGTATCCCATTCCACTCAAAGATCTCGGATCTGTTCTTTCTCAGTTTATATGTGTGGTCATTTCCTCCTCCTATTCACTGGTTGTACGCGACACACGATCCCGCACCTTCATCGAATTAGCTAAGGATTTCCTAACCCCTCTTACACATTAGGGTTTTACATTTCTATTTACTTAGTTGCTTGAGTCATTTCCTTCATTTATTTATTTATTTATTATTTACTGCTTTGCATAGCATCATATTACACTAGAATAGAAGCATAATTTCATATTTTAGTTAATCAAGATCAACAATGACACTTGCATGATCATCTCAAGTATACCTTCTTTCGCCGCTTTCTTAGAGTGTTATATAATAATGCAACCATAAAAATGTAGATTTTTCAATGGAATTCAACAGGGCTTAAACACCTTCGGATAGTATATTTGGTATTTTCAATTTTCCCATTTTTATGGATTTTAGGATAATTGTTTTGGGACTTCTTGATATCCTTTAAAGGTGTACGAGGATAGATATTCTCCAACACAATTCCCAAAAATTGTTGGTGAAATAATTTATTGCAATGCAAATTATTGGTTTTCACCAATGGTCACGGGCTAAGCCCCTCCTTCTTAGGTATGGGGAGGATCCCATTATTGAATGTAAACTAACTAAAACTATGGGGTGGTCATTAGGCCGGGGATCACATAAGAATACTCCACTAAACCTATATTAAAGTTCTTATACAATGTATAAGGGATGAATTAGTTTGAAGAGATACGAAGGGGGTATGAGAAATAGTGAGAGAGGGTTAATGTCGTGAGTAAGCACTAGAATATTATCACCAAAAGTAACCATAGTAGGTACACATTCAATAGAATAAATCAACCATGTAAGTAGTGGTAAGACTAATGAATCAGAGACACAAAGTTCTGTGAATTCATCAATCAAAAACACAAATTTCCTTCTTGGTTGTACAAGATTACAATGCTTTCAAATTTGGAGAGTAAAGAGAGAGTAGAAGAACATAGGAAAAAGATAGAATAAATGTAGCTTTATTGCTTGCAATAGTAGTGATACAAATCCCAAAAACTAACAACAATCAACAATTGCCAACCCCCTTTCGGACCGGAAAATCCATTCCAATTTATAGCTTACAAAATGTCCTTTCATCTCCCCCACATGACTTTTCACCTATCCCATCACTTGTGACCTTTCATATTCCTAGGGAATAAAAGTGAGAATTTTTCTTATTAATGAAAAATAACTCTTACAATGTCAAATTAAAGGTCACTTAAGTGAATAAGAAAAATAGTGAAAAATAATTTATTAATGAAGAATTATAATGTTAGAGAGAGATGGAGGGGGAATAGAAGAAGAAAGAGAGAAGTGTAAATTCGGAGATGGGAAAGATCCTAATAATAAAGAATCTACTTCTAATGAATCATGAATGAAGTTCCTCACAATTGACCCCTGTTGAATTGGAATACTGAGATTGCAACTAGTTCCTCCTATGAGATGAGGACACCTTCCAAGACATTGAATGAGTGTTCAAAAACACTACCAAGTGAATTACACCATGTGCACTTGAGATGGTTTCCTGATCGTGGAAACATGATCATCCTTTTAAACTCAAGGTTAAATTCAAAACATCCCTTGGATTCAAAATTTACCTTTGTGATAAATATGTCTCCTCTTTTGAATGGAATAAACTTCAGGATGCCCAAACACATTCTTTCTCATTTGTTAATCATTGAAAAAGGTCTTCTCATCTAGATAGAAGGAATTATCCCTAATGAAATTATTTTCTTCTGACCTCTTGTGGGACCAAAATAGTGAGATGCAGGAACACTCCAAAGAATTGAATAAGTGTTCAAAAACATTGTTGTGAGACTTACACATGAGTGGACCGCTGATGACTTCAGGATCCTACAAACATGATAGTCTTGGGTACCTTCGTAGCTTGTGGTTCAAGTGACAATATTTTACACACACTAGTTCATCCTGAATTGTTCCTTGTTATGATGTGATTCACATAATTTCCTCCTCTTGGAAAGAGAATTGAACACAAGGTCGGAGTTGCAATGTGGAGATCATTTCCTTTCTCCTCGTGAATCTCTTGAACTTCACAATTTACCTCCATGACAACTTCCCAAGTGATTCAACCATGAAGACCCCTTTTAATGACTACAAGAATGAATTGAATCCTTCGAGTTTCTTGCATAAATGTTCCATACATAATTCACCTTGAGACTAATGTTTTGGGATCATGTGAGGGATTTTTTCGTATTTGAACCTGAAATAATTTATCATCCTTACAATTGTGGAAAAAAGTAATGATATAGGTGAATATGAGTCAATAAAAGTGTTTTGAGCCTCTTTGCAAGACTTTTTATTTTCATCAAGTCTTGGCTAGTATCACTATTTTTAGTAATTTTTCATAGTTTTCACATTTTAATGAGTTTTTCTTGTTTGGAATACTTACATGCTAAGATTTTCACTATTTTGGAAACTTATTATATTTAGACATATGAGACCTTGCAAAACTTACTATTTTTAGACAGAGGTCTTCTAGGTGTCGGATTGGGAAAAACTAGTCTCAAAATGTTTGGATTTGTCTCAGACCTTCCGCTCTAGTTTTCAAATATTTTTATTTGCCAAAACTCTATAGAATTGAAAAGGAAAATTTCAAGAGGATGTAAATTTCAAATGCTTGTTGTAAATTATATAGATCATCAATGAAAGTGCTCTTATAGTCAACTTGAAGGTGTTTTTGGAAGGAGTGCATTGGAAAATTTTGGTAGAAATTAGGTGCACCGTTTTGGAGATATGAGAAAAATTCCTTTTTCGAGCTTGATGGTTCTAAAGAATTCCAGTAGCATCACTATGCAACAATGGAGTTTTGGAGGAAAAAAACACCTTGAAGTTCAAAAAATGATTAAGTGTTCATGAGGAGGGAGTTAGTCACATTCACTTGCAATTTTTAACTCAACACTTAACCCGGTAGTTAAATCATGGTTAGAGGATGGGTTTGAGTGTGGTTTCACCTTAAATAATAGGGTGTAAATGTGCAATGGGACAATAGGGGAAGATAATTGTGCTTTGCACCAAATGGTGACAAGTGGCATCTTTTGGTGTAATGTGAATGAGATGCAGGGAGATGAAAATGGCTTCCAGGGCTAAAAATAGTTTTCACATGACCGAGGGCTGAATGGAAGGATGGGAAGTGTACTTTCATGTCCCCTATCCCTTTTTCTACTAGTGAAATCTAATGGGACACCATCAGCTCGAAAAGCGTCATGGGGGTCTAGTCATGAGATGGGGGCATGGAGATAAGTTGTTTGCAAGTTTAGGTTGTTCCTAGGTGCAAAAGAGGTGATGTGCAAGTTATAAGAAGAAGTGCTTCATGGGGGAGTGCAATTTTATATCCTCCATGTCCATTTTCACCTTGGGGACAATGTGAGGGGACATCATGGGTGAGAAAATGTGCCATGGGTCTCAGCTCATGAGAAGGGGACAAGTTAGATGCAAGTTGTGAAGTGTATAGGTGCAAAAGTTGTGAGTTGCAAGTTACAGGGAGTTAGCTAACATGGGGGAGCACACTTTGGTGTCCCCCTTGCACCTTGGGGATAATATAACGGGATATCATATGCTAGTAAATGTGCCAAGGGGTTTGTTTATCATGGGAAGGGGACCTAGGTAACTGAACTCTTCACGTGCTAGGTTATGTTTTAAGTGACGAAACCTTATAAAAAGATGGCCAAGTGAACTTTTGTGTTTTCTTTTTCCCCATTGCACCTTAGGGACAATCCAAGGGTGAGAACGTGGGCTTAGCCCTTTTTGAAATGTTGATGTCACCCACCAAGTGAATTTTAGGACATGTCGAGTGCTTTTTCTACCCAAATCACTTGTTGAGATAATCCCAACCATTATCAAGAGCCAATTCTTCTTGAAATTTGAATTTTTGCACCATTCATCCTTTCAGCATGAAGGAGAAATAACAATGACTTGAGATATCACAAAAATATTGAAGACTTAGGAAACAATATATGTTTCCATCATATAGATAATTCCAATACCTTTCCATTTAGTATTTGATGAGCTTCCAAATCCTCCCAAAACTCCCAGAATCATTCGGACAAGTTAGCTTTCACCATTGGAGCCTTCATTCCCTGTGTCCAAAATGACCCGATCTTGCTTGCTTGATTCCCGACATCAATTTTAAACTACCTTGAATAAATTAATTTCTCTCCCATAAAAATCCCACATGTCTTGAATCTTCACAATCAACTTCTAGAGGGTATTCACCAATTACAAAATGGTTAAAAATGGCCCTTTCTAGGCCTCTAAGGATAGTTGTTCTTCCTTAAATCTCAGTGAATTTTTCAATCACCTTAGGCATACATCCTTGCACATGAAACAAACTTGAAAACTATGTTATCATTTTCCTCTTAGCTTGAATAAGGGTGGCACGGACCCGAAGGGAATGCATGAGCTATTAGGTTGGTCGAAGAAAGGGTTCACAGTGACCGGGAAAATGTTTTCAAAGGGCAAGCTTAGTTGTCATGGCCAAAATTTGAATTTTACATGCTAGACATTTTTCATGACAACAATACTTGTTGTATTAATAGTTTATCCCTTTACATTGACACACCAAACATTCTTCCATGAATTTTGGGGCATCCCTTTTCAACCCTACCTAGAAGAAATCTTGCTTAATTATATGATAATTTTTCAAGAACCCAAAGTGGCCGCCTACTAGAGAAGTATTGATCTCTGAAAGAACCTAAATTTTAAGGGTAGTATTATTACACAAGTACAATCAATCCTTGTACCATAGTGCATCCCCCTTCCATACATTTTTTTCTAAAATGCTCATATCTAGTTGGATATTTTGAATGAGAGTGTGGGCCTGTGTGTCATTATGTCATTCTTATCTTTCTGATTGAACCAATCTATATGTAATGTGGATATGACATATAAAAAGGATTTTGAGGACTCATCCCTCCCAAATAATGTCTTAGTTATTGCATTTTCCTTCCTTTATTGTAAATGATCTCAAATTCATAACTCAACATCTTTGTGACCCATTTATGTTGTTCTTTAGATGATAGTCATTTCTCCAATAAGTATTTCAAATTTCATGATCTAACTTCACCTTGAAGTGATGACCCATGAGATATGGTCTCCATTGTTTAACAAAATGAAGAATAACCATTATTTCCTTCTCATTAGTTGGTTTTAATAGGTTTTTACCTTTGAGTTGATGAATCTCAAATGCAAGTGGGGCGATCCTCTTACATGAGATTTGCACCTATCCTACACCATCAAGCATCACATTTGATAATTTGAAGGTTTTGGAGAAATATAGGTTATCATGACTGGAGTGGTACACATGGCTTTCTTCAGTGTTGAAAGGTGTGGGTTGTTTCCTTGTTCAAATGAAAGGATTCTTTCTTCAATAAAGTTGTGAGTGATGTTGTCATTTTACCATAATTCTTCACAAATATGTGATAGTAACATGTAAACCCTAGGAAGCCCCTATTTTTTTGAGGTTTTTAAGAATATTCCAGTCCACCATGGCCTGGATCTTATGAGGACCCACTTTTATACCTTCACGATAAATGATATTATCCAAGGATTATAACTCCATGAATCCAAAAGCGCACTTGGAGGGATTGGAATAAAGGTGTTGTTGTTCAAGAAAATCCAAAATTGTATTGCCATGATGTAAGTGTTCCTCCCATGTCTTGTTGTAGATTAAGATATCATCAAAGAATACAAGGAAAAAATTACATAGAAGATTGAATTTATCAAATTTGCCAAAAGACATTACTAGAAACTCATAGTGGCCCTCATGTGTCCTAAATGTTGTTTTATGAATATATTCATCACAAATTTTGATTTGATGATATCCCCATCGAAGATCTTATTTTGTTTATAAACAACACCATGTAACTCATCCAACAAATATTCAATGATGGGAATAAGAAACTTATCTTTTACTATGTATTTGTTGAGCTCACTATAGTTTGGACACATGTGTTGATCTTCATCCTTTTTTTTTAACATCACCACTGGAGAAGAGTAAGCACTCGACTAATGTAAATAATACCTACTTTTAGCATCTCTTGTACCATCTTTTCAATCTCACTCTTATATAGATAAGGGTACTGATAAGGTCAAATATTTGGTGGTTAGCTTCCTAGTAATAGTTGAATAACATGATCATGATCTATTTTGGGAGGTAACCCTTTCAGCATATCCCAAAAATAATTAAGTGCTCATTAATAATTGCTTGTAGATATGATGGTATAAAACCTTTTATGGTTGAACTACTAGTCAAAATAGGTGTGCCACAAATCCATCTGAACCCTTTGTAAGAATCCTTTGCACGTGATGAGAACTTACCAACTACAAAAATTTTGCATTCATCCTATGAAACTCAAAAGTCCCCTCATCCGAATATAACCACATGAACAAATCCTCGAAATTCATCTCAACAATTGCCAAGGTAATAAGCCATTTGACCCTTAACACAATGTATTTTCCCGTATTGAAATGATATACACGGGGGTCCTCTCGACATGTAATCTCCATGGATAACTTAATATTATGGAACTTTCACTTTGCCTCCATCTGCAACCATGACATGGAGTTTTGGGTTGGGTAAACAAAGCGATTTATGCACAATAAACTTCGGATTTATGAAATTATGAGTACTACCAAAGTAAATTAATATTATCACCCTTTATATCTTCACAAAATAGACAACCTTAAGGGTTTATGGGATTTTAATGCCTAAAATTACATGGCAAAAGAGAGATAGTTGAGATTCTTTAACCTTTATATCCGACATCTCTTCCTCTTCATCAACTACTTCATTTTCACCTTCCTCAATGAGCCCTTAAATGTAGAACAATTTCTTCTTAGTACATTTATGTCCCTTCCTCCATTTTCTATCACAATTGTAACATATATGCTTTGCCCACTTCAATTCAATTTCTTGAGGAGTCAATCGCGTAGGTTGGGGAAATGATTGTGTCATAATCATTCGCTCCTTATGAGTAGTGAAAGCCCTTCATCTGACTATATCTCTTTCCTCCAATTAATGTGAAAATATCATGGATTTTGATAGCGAACTTGGATCAAACATGCAAACATCAAGTTGGATGTTATCCTTGAGGCCACCCAAGAAAAAATCATTTAGATGGTCCTCTGAGATGTCATCCACACGTAAAGATAGATTTTGGAACTACTAAATATAATCCATGATTGTCCTTGTTTTTCACAACTTTCCTATATGGCTAAGATAGTTTTCTATAACATTGTTATTGTAGTGTGGTTGGAGCTCATATGTGAACATTGGTCGTAACAAGAAGAAGACGCTTCTTATTCTTCTCTCACACATCCATCTATATTGAATGAACTACTTTAGTTTTATATATAAGGATGCCAATACCACCGTGTCCACCAGAACTTGATGCTCCTCAAAACAATCTCCATTTGGTTGATCCATGTGACAGGGTCCTTACCATCAATTTTTCTCATCTCCACCTTTGGTATCATGTTTCTACCCACTAAATTAGAGCTAGATGAGTGATGTGCCTGTGTTGAGCTGAAAAATTGGTTAATGGGAGTCTTTGGTGACTTGGTTGGGAGTTGGTAGGTTGTGGTTATGGTTTTAAACTAGAAATGGCTAGCATGAGTTCTAATTTCATTTTTTCAAGTTGTTATCTAGGGCTTCTTTTGTCACCATATTTGATTGTACATTGCGCACATCATACTTAAGTTGACTTATTCTATGATCCATTGTGGAAAACCCTAGGTTTGACAATTCAAAGTCCTTTTGAATCCATTTAACTTAACAAGTATTCTTCTCTAGAGTGGTGTTACCCTTTGCCTTTTCCTCTTGTTTGGGGTCATGTCATGTTTTTATTTTATTTAGGGTTTTGGCTTAGGGTAGGGAGTTGGGGTTTGTTTCTTCATAAGGATGTTAGTAGAGTAGAAAAAAATGCAAGGAACAAACCCTAGTTTTTTTTGGTAAGATTTTTGAATATGTAAGAAACAGAAAAATTCTAAAAATTGCAGCCTACGAAGTGAATTTATGAAAAATCATAAAATGGATATAAATTATGCAAAACAAGTCAAAAATTTAAATTTGTAGAGAACCTTACTTGACTGATTTCACCACTTCATATTTAAATTACATAATATTTTGCCACCGTTTGGGAGATATATCGGATTCTTCAAAATTAGGGATTTTACATAATTTTGACCCAAGTCGTAGCTTTGATACCTCTTGTAATGAAACTACTTAGATAGATTTGAATATTAGCAAGAGTAAACACCAAAATATAGAGAAATTATCACAATATGCATGTAGAATGACTTAGACACTTTGAGGGGGCGATCTCCAAACTATAAATAAGAGACAAGTGCTCTACTAGTTACTAACTCCTATATATACTCTAGTATGCTATGTAAAGCTCCAAGAACGATATATTAAGCATATGAAAGCATAAATAAATGGGATATGACATCATAAGAGATTATGTTAGCCACAAATTAGCCATACATATCCCAATATATGACCTAAGTTTAAGGGCATAACAATTCAAGTCAATTGAGGAGATCATGACATCATCTAACAACTCTATACTAGACATCATTGATATTGTTTTGTCTATTACTTCAACCTCCACCATAAAAAAAAAAAAAAAAAACCTTGATGGAAGTTACAACCAAAGAAGAACACTCATCCTAAATGATAGCTCAAGATATTGCATTGATACAACCTTTTGGGGCATTTTCTATGATGAGGAAAGCAATGTTTTGGTTGATCCGTGTGTCCAAGACATCATCAAAACCAATTCTTGCAATCAAAGAAGGCAAGATAACAACATACAAAGGAAAAATCATAAAGAATGGTTCAAACATACAATACTTCATCAACCCAGATTTGGTGGAAGCACATTCATTGAGAATTTGGTACAATTTCAAATTAGCATCTTCATTGTTAATCATGAGATATTATTGAAGCAAAGGACATCACATGTATCAAAGGTTAACGCATTGTAGGAAAAACAAATACATTTGTAAATAAAATCGTAAATTTTTAGTACCCTTCTTGCATTTCTTTGATAGAGGATAAACAATGTAAGAAAAAAATTGTTCAAGATACAAACAATTCATGACATTGTTAGAAATGCAAAAAGATGTGGACAAATATAGATATAAATATGCACCAAATTTCATAATAGAGGACACCACAAGTACAACATGGGTCAGTGCTTTTGAATCGTCGGCATCACCGCACAAAATCTACAAATGGTTGATATGACACCTTAAAATGTATGGAATGTTGTTAAGCCAATGCTCTTCTACAAGTACCACTTCACAATTGCAAAAAAATGGAGTTGTATAATGAGAAAGAACAAGTTCCATGTTCCGCGAAAAATATGAATCTTAAACCAATAATGCATTTATCAGACCACTCACTAGATAAACATTGCAAATTGTAGTTTTTTTAATATTACATATTTTTTTCTTGCACGCAATGGAGAACCTCCCTTTTCCACTCGATGTACTAAATAAACATATGCTACTTTCATTCCCTTCATCATAGTCTTCTCCATGGGTTTTAAATGGTTATTTTGGAGAATCATATGTGGTCGTACTCATATATATGCAAAAGTAATTGCATTTGAAAAGTAAAGTAACCCTACATTAAAAACCTATAAAATTTTCCAACATCTTCTTTCTACATTTCTCTTTCGCTTGTATATGGTTATATTTATATGCATAGATGTTTTTCACTCCTTTCTTTCTGCACACATCAAATACAACAAAAATGAAAGGGCTCGCTTGTATTACAATGC
The DNA here is from genome assembly GCA_018340775.1 of Taxus wallichiana var. yunnanensis. Taxonomy (NCBI): domain Eukaryota; kingdom Viridiplantae; phylum Streptophyta; class Pinopsida; order Cupressales; family Taxaceae; genus Taxus; species Taxus wallichiana. The sequence goes on along the minus strand of CM031242.1, from coordinate 975,645,463 downwards.
AAACAAAAATAAATAAATGAATGTCATCGACACAATGCTAAGCGCGAAGAGAATATTTCACGAGAGGCATCATTGGCATCTCACCATGTACCACACACCCAACCACAAGCACTTTGTTGTAGTACTTTTGAGGCTGCACAAAAAAGGTTACACGAAAGAATTGATCTATTTTCATCCACATACACGCGTGCTTCATATGTAAGGAATTATATCCATGCATTCAAACAAAGACTTTCCAAGGTGATTATGCTTGTTGTAGGTGCATTTCAAAAAAGGTAGACATCAATATTCAACCTATAATAACAAGAGTGAATCCAATATTGCAAATAGCACATGCACGTGGTGGGTAATACAAATACAATGAACAAACCATTGTTTTTCCACATGTTTATAACTTCCATTGTTAGCCACCTGCAACATTGTGTTGAAGACTTGGACATTTTTTTCGTTCTCAAAAGAGTTGGCTAAAAAATAAAGTGTATGAATGTTTTGCAAGTAGATCTTACGTTTTGTAAGCTTTGCAATTCAAACTAGCACATGACCCAACAACAAATATGTTCAACTTAACTCGAGTGCAATTCCAACATTGCCCTATGAACTAGCAATTATTTGTTCTGGTCTCCACCATATCACTTCCAACATTACATTTGTAGAAGTTACCCAACTAGAATTGGATATAGACATTGAACAGTCAATAGATCCTCACGATCCACAACCATTGTCTTTCGTTTCACCCCTTCTAGTTGAGGGAATAGAAGTAGAGTACATTATGAGTTACTTGGAAAGCATAGTTCATAATCCCCACAACCTATCAGTTGGCCAAGTATAAGCACTTCGCCCATCAACAAATACAACACAAACAACTTGTTTTCTATGGCATTTCTATGTCTTTTTCCAACAAGGGTTTATATGTGACAACGACCGCATGCTTAATTTTTTCGAAGCATGAATATGTTTTACATTTGTTGCACTACCATGATAATATATTTGGCTTGAACTCCGTGTTCCAAAACTTCATGCTAAGACTCAAGATGAACCACCGAAGCCGAGCAACATTTTTAGTATTCTCAAGAAGAAAACATTGAAGACAATTTTCCTATAACAATCTTAGACTTGTGCCAACAACTTAAAAACATACCTAATGCACATATTGCAAAGCAATTAATGTAAATCGGGTCTTACCTACAAGAAAAGAGGTCATTTTGGTAAAAGCATAAGAATTAACTCATAGATTTGATAAGACAACTCATTTGCAAAACATCATTTTTTACACTTGAGTATTAGAAACACTAAATGCAAATTTGCACCGAGTCATGCCAAACACCCCTCAAACAAACTCATATATCGGATATCGATGGAGAAATCAGAACTTTAGTTGAGAATCCCTATCTAACGTGGAAAAAACATTCACAATATCTCATGAAACAATACTAGAAAAACACCTCTAAAGCAAATACTACCGGTATAGGTTAAGAGTACACAATGCATCTTGGATTGATCTCAATAAACCATAATTTCATGTCTACTAAATCCTCACATAGTTATTGAACATGTATGAGTGGAAACACAAAGGGGTCTACCCATATCTATGGTTTTCTATAGCTAGAAAGTGCACCAAACATGGACTTGCTAGATTGGGACACCCTCTTCAATTGAATACAACCAAGACTTTCTTCAATTGTCTCGTAACAACCTAGAATCCAAGAGGGCCAAAAATTATAGTTGTGTTCTCCAACACTCTAGTTTTGACGATCCTTTCTTGCTTGCCACGATGTGATACTAGCATCAAATGGTCTTAAAGAATATGAAAAGCTTATCAACTATATACAACATCACACCAAATGCAGCTAGGTAGTGTGATTACGAAAGAAAGGTGCATTGTTGCAATGCATATGTAAAGCCCCATGGCCATTACAACACAAATCGACTATCTACAATAACGACAAAAGGTGCAAAACATACACACCAAGGAATGATGCAAGAATAAACATTCACAACTCTCAAATACTTTCAATATGGTGTCAATGTTGACTATCAATCTGTTATCTCACTTCATGTTATGCTAAATTATATAGTGAATTATGCATGAAAGGCATAACAAATGAAAGAGCTATCACCATATGCTTACAAGAACATATAATATTGTTGAAATTGAAAGCCTAGTAAAAGTTGCATATTGTAAATTTTGTACGAAACTATTGTTGATTGTGACAATGGAGCACATAAGACATGCCACATGCCGGGAAAACTCCATTTGTTAGTATGTAGTTGCGCATTTGTTACCATTTTTATTGGTAAAAAAGTATTTAAGTGCGTGATTTGCAAACACAATGAAAGGAACTCATATACATCCCTTCATAGATGTTTATCTAAAGTGCCCATCTCTTTTGGAAATGTTGTCCGTCATTGAAGCCGCATGATCTTGTTGTTTCATTAGCTAACAAGGAGATAAATGGAGAGAAAAAAAAAGTTGTTGCAATCATTCATATCTTCCCCCAATACTCTACCATACCTATTGTTGAATCCCCATCCTACAAAGACTTTTGTTGGTTAGAACTACTTTACTAATCATTCCACCACATACAAAAGGAAATGGGTGTAAGTAGAGAACACATTATAGCACACTGCGAACAAATTAAAAAATACTAATTGCATGGTATATAGAAATAACTACAAAAATTGGATGCATTTCTAAAATATAGGCTAGCAACAACGATATAGAAATAGAATGCCAAATGGAAATACAATTACAAGAATGGGAACTATTGTCTCGCATGGACTCAACAGGGATTGCAACACCGAATGACCTTAACATGCCGGCCCTCCTCCAAGACTTCAACAACAACAATTGGACACAACATGGGCTATCAAGCAACTTGCACAATATGGGCCCACAATTTATGGAATTGGCTCGCACCAACAAACAACTTCAACATGTTGGTGACTCGAACCAAACACAACCAATGCTTCTTTTTGTTGAACAAGAAGCCTACAGAATAGTTACCACTTGCGAGTCAACCAAAGACACCACCCACCACTAAAGATGATTGTTCAAGGCACAACTAGTGCAAGAAAGTCATACTTTATTGGTTGTATTAAACAAACATTATAAGAAATCTTGGGTAGAAGCAAGTCTCCCTTCGCATTCCAACAAAAATCACCACATTCAACATAAATGTGACAAGTGAATGTGTTCATAGACGAGATGAGCTTCATAGGCCCAAAATGCTTGGCAATATAAATAGCAGGTTATGTCGTATTCCCTCAACATAACAACAAAGATTTTGGGTGTTGCTCTATAAAAATAGTGGGAGACTTGGGGCAGCTTCCTCCCATTAAGGGCATATCGATGTACATGGGAAAGTCAATTGGGGAATGTTGTTGTGAACATTTGACACAATTATGACGTTAGACATCAATTTCCATTAATAAGGATTCAATGCGAGTAATTGCAACTCAAAGATGTATTGGCCAACATTAGACCCAAAAATAGAGGACTAGAATCTTCTCACGTCAATATCGGACTCAAACGTGTCACCAAAAGAGCAAACATGTCACCAAAGGCTTCAAACATCTATATGCAACAAAAAATTCACCAACATTACATAATAAACAAATGCTAAAGTCGTTAAATGTTCCTATTGCAATAAGTAAAGCGGAACAAACATGTCACCAAAAGAGCAAACATGTCACCAAAGGCTTCAAACATCTATATGCAACAAACAATTTAGCAACATTACATAATAAGCAGATGCTAAAGTCGTCACATGTTCCTATTGCAATAAGTAAAGCGGAACAAAGCTCAAATCGAGTCTCACCAAATCCCAACAACATTTAACTAGAGACATCCATGCTTTTTTGCCAAGGACAATAAATTATGTTGGCATCCAATCTATGGGTGCAAAAAGGGTTAGTTAATGGCATCCTCAGCCAGGTTGTTCACATTGTCAACCCTCCAAAATCAAAACCCCCAACTTACCACTTTTTGTAGTTGTTGATTTCAAAAAATAACTTGGCATGAGATGAGACCTCATCAAACCACACATCTGCCAATAGCCTTGTTACACGCACGACTCATCGAAAATGCCACTCAAAATGGCATAGGCAATTTTAATACACAAATCATATAGTATGACACTAGATAAGGCAACAATGAGCAACAAAGGTTAACATTCACTGCAGTCTCACAAGTGCGCTCATCGGCAGACTTGCATATCTCTCACACATTTATATTTGAACGGCAGGTACACACGATTTTTGAATGTTGAACATGTATCTACAAGAAAGAACAAAGAGATGAGACTATGGTCAAGATCTTCCTCCACATTTCCAAAACATATAAACTCTATACATAATCCAAGCTATCTTTACTTACGCTTTTTACATCCTTTGCATTCTGCCCTATTGATTTGTCTTCAACTGAGCCCATTGCAAGAACAACAAACTAATGCTATTAAATGCATTGCATAACTACTACCACATGCAATTTCACTTTTAAAGCAACATTGCATTTGCATTCCATCCGGTATACCATGCAACTCATGCAATTGCTAGTAGAAATCTTGTGGCATTTTGTGTGGAATGTGACACGTGACATGTAAAATCATTTCATTCTAGTACGTATATATATCACCATTGTGCCTAGTTGAGTGAATCCTAGATTGAATAGCTTACAAACTCTAACCTACAAGCTTTGTAATAGTACGAGTCTTTTACATCAGAATGTTTCTTTGGTGAGTTGTTTTAACTTGGAGCTCAAAATGCCAAGAAACTCACTGTACCAGGTAAAAAAATGGAAACAAAACGGTAGTTTCAAAGTGGGATCATTGGAAAAGTAAACTAGTATCTATATAACACACAAATGCTAAATGGCCACGGCCTCATAAATGAACACCCTTTATTAAGATTATTAAAAAGAAGAAATAATGTTCATCCAATATGGATCCCACAGTCCTTTGTACACGACAAAAGTAATAAATGTTCATATAATAATTCTTGATGCACCTTATTGTAAGCTTGCTTAATACAAATCGCCAAGTCCAATTGTTGGCTAGCTATACTGGGCTTTGTTGTAGCACAGCAGCAGCATTTATGTCAAGCTTTAACTTTACACATCTTCTCTTCCCGAGAATCCATCGTGTTACACTGGTTGGGTCTTCCAAGACAGATTTTGATGGAATGATGGTTCCAAGATCGCGGCCAATTTCATAGTACTCGTTAAGAGCAGCTTCCATCTCTGACACTACAGATGTATCGTCTACTCCTTTAATCACCTGATGTAGCGCCTCTGAATAATATAGCTCTTTTTCAGCATCATGCCCAAATGGATCCAGTGCTGGGCCCTGATTTAAAACAAACAAATCAAGACAAATTCACAGGAGTTCACCGGAGACAATACCCTCAATAATCTTTAACTGTAACGAACAAAACAAAATAAACCTGACAACACTCAGCGTAGTGTCTGTAAGCTTCACTATCTTCAACTGTATCAAATAGAAGTCCTCTGCCATACCAACTGTCAACCTCAGTTGTTGAGGCAATGGTAAGGTATCTTTCCAGAAAAGAAAAGGTCAGTCAGTTCTGAGGTAAATGAGAAGCCTTATAAAAGCATCGTCCATACATTTAACATGTTACAAGAAAGAGAAATAATGGGAGATATCAGCCAAGATGTCTTGGATAAGACACAGAATTATTCCTTCTTAATTACCTTTCAAAGATCTCTTCCTCACATGAGTCTCCAGAAGAAGATAACCATTTGAACTTGTGGGAATCAGCAACTGCCTCCTCTTCTCTTGTCTTGTCATGTAGCCAATTTTGTGCAATGTTTCTTCGCATTTGCCCAGTTCCTTCCACTTTTCTTTGACCAAAAGCCAGTTCGGACTTCTCAACTGTATTTCACTGCATAAAGAACAATAATTAATCTAAATTGCCGGCTCTGGTACCGGGATTAGGTACAGGTGTTTGCTGATTTCTTTTACCCTGAGTACAGTACAACCATACAAAAATATATAAATTCTAGCCAAATAAACAAAACCAACCATATTATGCATAAAATAAACAATTAACCAAGAAACACTACTGATAATTGTTAATTGATCATTCAATCCCTCTGTCAAATGATAAATCAAAATGGTTACTATATTTGTTTGAAACAATCTTGCTTGGTTCAAATTCAAGTTCGAATTCACCCATTGTAAAATTAAAAATATTGATTACAAACTTCAAATAAAAATTCGGTAAAGTTTGGGAAATTATGTATTCATAATATATAAACTAATAATTTAAAAAAACATTATTCTAAAAATATAACTATAAATTTTAAAATATTAAGTATTTATATAATATAAAACAAATTATGAATTAAAAACCAGATGTCAAAATAGTAATTATTTCTATTTTTTAATTTAATTTAAATAAATTTTATTTTCAAGTTTTATGAACATTTACTATTTAATAATTATCAAATATATATTATAATATAAACTCAGACTTAAAATGTGTCAAGCTAAATTAGATTACATAAAAAAATAGAAAAAATTACATTATTAACCATTGTGTCACTCTTAGGCACTTGATAGAAAAAGGAATAGCCAAAGGTGAACAAACTTTTTGTTGCTTTGTTAAGTTCAAAAAAGTGTTTGACACAGTTCCAAGGAGCAAAGTCTGGAGCAGGATGGAGGAGCTTAGAGTCCAAGATGAGTATAGTGTCACAGTTCATAGGCTCTATGACCAAGTCGAGGCCAATATTAGAACAAGTGAAGGAATATCAAGAAGTTTTGGGAGCGACATTGACATCAAACAGGGATGTCCACTTTCACCCACCTTGATTGGGCTATACATTGATAGGTTAGAGGATTGGATAAACAAAATTGGTGGAAGGGGCATCCAACTAGCCAGCTATGTTGTAAAGCTGCTCTTTTATGCAGATGATCTCATCTTCATTGCAAAAACAACGCACAGCTTGAGAGAGCACTTGAGCGCCCTTGAGCTCTTTTGTCAAGAGGTCAGAATGCAAGTGAATACCAGTAAAAGCAAAGTCATGATCTTTTCATCACATACTAAAAAAAACTTCTTTCCCGAAGGAAACCCACTGGAAATGGTAGAAGAATATTTATATTCTTGGGGTGGACTTTTATAAGCAGCTTAGTTAGGAAACTTGCAGGGCAAAAAAAAATACAATGGTGGTGGAAGCGTTATACTCGTTACAAAATAGATGTAGAAATGCAGACCTATGGGATTGGAAAACTAAAAGAACCTTGTCTGGTTTGCTTGTCTCATGGGTGGCTCTTTATGGTGTGAGGTTTGGGGAAGCAATGTGTTAGATATCAAATGGAGACAAATAGAGGGAATCCAAAAGCACCTAATCACAAGCAGCCTCAAAATTAAAACATCAGTTCCATATGAGATTATGTTATAGCTGAAACAGGGACTTTTCTTTTAGAGACTTCACCTATGACTCGACTATTACATTATTTAAAGAAGACACAAAATATGAAATCTCACCAGTGGCCTTGAATGGTGGTAGAGGAAGATCTAGGAAGCAGAAAGAACACATGGATGAGTAATTGGGGAAATTAATATGCAAGAGTGCTCAAACACTCGTGAGGAAATAAAAACTTATGTGAGAGAAATTCAGGATAGTCATGTGGACAAAGCAACTTGTGCAGAAGAAACAATATCATATTTAAGGAATTCCAACATTGTACCATGGAAAAATGCTTACTCAGGGCAGAAATCAAATGGTAGGCAAAAATGTTGATGGCTCAGCTATGGACTAGTTCACATCATCCTAGATGTGAAACTGGCAAGTGGACACCGCCTAAAAAGAGTGGTAAAAGAGAAAATGCTTTTTTGTAACACGGGGCAGTGGAGACAGGATGGCATTACTTCATGGAGTGCACGTCTTATAATAACATTCGAATCAAGTATAAGGACAACATGAAAGTATATAGCCTAATGGCCTTGTTTGAGGAAGAGAGACTTGAGAAAACAACGAATTCCTGATCAAGATTCATTGTAGAAGAACCAACATCAAAAAGGAAATGGACTAATCACAAGACTATTAGGGTAACCCGGAGCAAATTGGTCAAGAAAATTTTGTTGACTTGGAACATTCTTGTTGCAACTCTTGGTCCCAAAGACTACTTGGTCTCATGGATGATATCAAAATCATTCACCAGTCAACCATAAAAGATCAAGTCACACACAATTTAGCTAATTTCATCACTACCATATTAACTTCATGGGATGCCAGAGGAGCACACATTAATAGGAATGCAAAGGCAATAGAATAAGACCGCCATCCACATGTAATTCTAGGAGGCAGCTGGGTAAAGTCAGTGAAACTTAAATGCTTCAATTTTAACACAAATTCTGTACAATCTTTCAACCAATTCATCTCTGCCTGTTTCAGAACAGTTTTGGGCTACAGAATAAATTTTGACTTTTTGTAATAGTATAGAAAAATCATTTCTATCTGGATCATGTGCCCTTCATGAATGATTGCTAACAAATAAACACTAGCCTGAATTTCATGTTCACCATACACAATTTATGGGTTCAGAAACACCCTTTTGAAGCATATTAAATCAATTTTGAACTGGACCCAATTGTTAATAGAGTAGTTTTTATATTTCCAAATTACAAACTCGTGGCTTTAGTATGGTTAACTAATTGGCTTTAATAAAATGGAATAGTGGAAAATCTTTGGGATATTCCAGTCCAATGAAGGTAACATTTGTGTAGAGGAAGAAATGGCTCTTGCGGATATCAAGTTAAAAAACCCTGAAAGTGCAAACTAAGCTTCATTATCGCTAATTGATTGTGATGGAAGTTAAGACAGGATTGTGCAGGAAGCCTTTGGGATATACCTTGCAGTCCCAATAAGAAGTTTTCAAGCGGACGGGATAGAGATGTCACTTTCTGATCTAGAGGCCAGGAGATTAAAAAAACTATTAACTTCATCATGCGTAATTGATTCTAACAAAATAGGAATCTGTGGGATGCCTTATATGAACCGATAAGTCTCTATTCATGAGTGAATATTTTACATAGGAAGAGCCTCTATATATAGGCTAAAAATCATACGATTGCATTTCATGTTTATACCCACCAAACCTTTCCAGCTCTTCTCGCTGTCTACCTACCCTTTTGAGCTGTTCCAACTGTTGACCTACTTCTAATTCACTTCTGTATGTCCTTTATACCTAATCAAGTTGTCAACTATCTTTTTGATTTATTTCTTAGCCACTCGTACAGGTAATATGATATATAACAATAGTTAGTAACAATGATGGATGCTTCATCATTTCCTCCCTGCTTATTAGAGGAAATTGTCTCCAACTTCATTGGAAAAATCAAAACATCCTTGCAAATGTCAAGATGATCCAAGAGAAAATGGAATATGATAAGAGTATAAAGGGCATGCAGACCACAAACTATGACAATGGAGTCCCCAAATGGTTATAATCCAAATGTTGAATAGAAGAGTTGGAACCCATATGATTGAAATATCCTGGAGACTGAAATGCTTTGTTGATGTGAAAAACATCCTCATGAAGATCCAAGCTCAAAAAATTGATTATCTGCAAGGAATATCTTCGTATTGAGGAGATATTCTTGTAGAGGGGATAGGGTTGGATGTCGATTGTAAGAGTTTCCGAAAGCGGAGTTAGTAGGTGACCTCCCTACTTAAGAGCAATACATATGGGAGGCAATAAACCACGAGGAGAAGATGCCAACACAGAAGTTGTGGAGAGTCCATCTTGAAGCTGTGAGGAACTTGCTCAGGATTGAGACCTGATGTCCACTGAGGAATGAGAAGAGCAAGACAGAGGTCATCATTGTTTTGTTGAATTGCAAACTGGCCCCAAAGAAGAAGTTTGGGCTGTAGTTGGAGTTATAGGAAAATGCTCGATGGCATGCAGATGGCCATCCTATGGATGCAAACCACTAGAGGAGATAGCAGGGTGGCGAGATGGTGGTCAAAAGACTTGCTCACAAATGGAACAAACCGTAGAAGAGTTATAGTCTTCAACACAATATTTTCACCTTGGATCGTGCAGCTGACCATCCGAGGAGCCCTTGTGGATAGGATGGCAAACATCTTGTAGAGATGGCAACAAAAGAGATTAATATATTTCCTTGACGACTATGAGAAGTGAAGGCGACAAGCTTGTTTGTGTAGATGAATCCAAGGTGCTAGGAAAAATCATTATTGAGATGTATGGTTTTATGGGAGGTTTGATCAATGATTGGAGCATGCTCATCATCTGCTTCACAAGTTGGGTTGAAATGATTCATGTTGTTTCCGCCGGTTTTAGAGGTCTTGGGCATAGTTTAAAAATCATTATCGGCATTTACTCAACAGGCCAAAATTTGACTCGGAATTGGGAATTGGCTATTTATAGGCAATTTTATCACTACTTCAAAAACATTTAAATTCGTTAAATAAACTTAAATTAAATGTAAAGCATAACCATATGTCATTTGCAAGAGGCGTTGTTGGATAATTTTTCAAACAGATTTGCTTCACTTTCATTTCAAAGAATCTGTGGAAGGCCATTTGTAGAATGAATATAAAGTATGCAGAGAAATTCAATTTTCTAGAGCCTAGGATTCATTTTGTCTTTCATTCTTTCTCCATTCAGCAACTAAACAGAGACTATTTTAGACACACTCAGTCTTACTGTTCTCTGTTCAGCATTTCTTCCTCAAATGCACTGCTCGGTTGTGGTTTGCAATATAATTTGGAGACTCATTACTGCAAGGTCTTAGTTGTGGTTTGTGCCTTTGGTGCTGGTGGAGACCTACTGGGTAATGACTAATATTCCTGTTACTATGACTAATATTTACCAGAAATGATTATGATGCGGCACTAAAACACGAACTCAGACACTATCATAGAACACTATAATAAAGCATGGATTTATGTATTATAATCTGCAAATACACGAACTCAGACACTATGCTTCTGTATTATAATCTGCAAATAATACAAATTCGAATGAGAATCATGAGCAATGAAAATAAATAAAAATGAATGCAGAAATTAAACCTACTCCTGGTCGAAACTCGAAACCCTAGCAAAATGCGGCAGCTAAATTCGCAGAGAATATTGCTAAAAAAGACTTCGAAATGACCACATTTTTTCGGTTTTGACATTTTATACACTGAACAGCGATTTTCAACGATTTTTCAACCGCTTTTCCAGGAGTTTTATCACTGGGAATCGCTTTATTGCCACAGCAAAAATCACAATTTTCCAGGCAATTAAACGTTTTCATGCTTGCAAACGATTTATTGCCAATAAATTGCGATTCCTGGAACAGAGGTCCTGGTTGCGCAACTGTACCAAGTCGGGGTTTTGAGCTGAGCTTGTTGGACTTTTTAAACCATCTGTATAAAACAAGGGACCAAATCTATAACAATTGAAGCTTGACACTAAAGATGTGGGAACTAACAAGCATGGAGCTTATTTCAGGATGACGTTGTGAAAACAGGAGCAACAAATCAAATCTAACACAATTAGATCATAATGAGGAAAGAGAATAAGAAACTCAATGTGCAGGTGATGAATTTTGATCTGAAGATTTGAAATTTGCAATCAGGAAGGCCTCTATCAGTAATCTGAAATCTTATAAAAGGCCACGATGTCCATTTTGGTTCCAATGAGAGGACACATAATGTTGAAAATCAGAAATCTGACATCAAAAAGTAAATTTCAGAAGAGGAATCAACATTAGGTAACATAAAATTGACTGCAGAAATAGACAACAGAATTTTGCAGAAATTTGGCAAAAGAGATTGTTTCAGCAAGTTGACAACAAAAATTGAATCAGGGATCTGGACAGTAAGATGCCTGAGTGCCAAATATACAATGTGTAATGAAGACTGAAAGTCAGGGCCACTAGCCAGAATGAGAGAACACTTTTAAAAAAAACCAATGTGAGGCTGAATAAATATTGAATTACAAACAGAAACTTGAAAATAGAAATCTGACGGCATAGATTTAAAATCAGGGATGTGTATCAAAGGATGGATAATATAACATTTCAGACATAGGGAGACCTGATCATTAGGTTGCGTACCAGACATACACAAAGAGTATGTCAAAAGACGGGTAACCTGAAATTTGAAAACATGCAGTAAATTTCAGATATGAGAAGGCCTGATCATTAAGCTTTGAAATCAATTGATACGGATTGCAATTTATTTCTAGCCAACAAGGTATGTTGTCATTTTCTCATTGCAATCGGTGTGGGTATGAACATCAAGAAAATCGTCTTTCTCCAGTGTTTGTTTGAAATCAGGAATGGTAGCCTTAGGAGTAATAGAGACCTCCAAGTGGGATGGCTCATACAACTTGAGCTTCTCACATTGACAACATCATTGATGCCAAGCCGAATCAGAAGATCAAGTAGAAAGGGGTTAGGTCCGATTGCTTGGAAAAACGTGTAAGGTCTGTATCTGATGGCCTTTAACTTGTGATGTTTGTTGCGAAACTTTTGTTTATCCAAGAGAAGCCAAACACGATCACTCACATGAAAAGAATGAGCAACTCAATGTCGGTCATGAAATGCCTTGAATTTGACTTGATTTTGTTAAAGAATGTTCTGAAATTTTGTCTTGCTTGGCCAAATTTTGCACAAAAGCAGAAACTTTGTCTTGCTCCTTTTGATGTTGGGATGCATCCAGAGCTCTAAAAGCAATCGGAATCTCACAAGGCACCAGACATTGGAAGCCATAACAGCCTTCAAAAAGGTAATGCCCTATAGAAACAAGAGTAGCTCAGCTTTAGCTATGTTAAATGACATGCAAATGGGTATCGCATAGCCTATTCTTCCGATGAGAAATGCAGACAGCAAGGGCTAAAGTGTGATTCAAGAAGAAAGGTGACTCAATGTGAGTGGCAGCCCAAAAAGTTCGAACACTCTTGAAGAACAAGTTTGCAGCTTGTGGAGCATAAATGGGCTTGGGGCATGGCATAAAGATTGTTGTTTTGGAATATAGATGGATAGCCACAAATGTACAATCATGTTGTTGCTAGTGGTGGGAAGACCAATAATGAAGTCCAGGGAAATAGATTCACGTGGTTGAGAAGGTACTCTAAATGGTTGATATAATCCAAGTTTTTGATTGGAAGGCTTAGACAAACTGCAAAGAGAGCACTGACAGATGTAATCCTCAACTTGAGTCTGCAAGGAAGGCCAAATAAAAGTACCGTTGAAGGTGCCACAAGGTTTTGTGATTGTTAAAATGTCTACCACTGGAGGATGAGTGAGCTTGGTCTAGAAAAATTTGGCGAGAAGGGCAAGTGAGAACAAAAAGTTGAACAAATTTATACACCAACTTCTCCCGAAAATTGTAGTCAAGGGAAGGTGCTTGGTTCACCACTATTGGATGTTGTAAATCCTGAACAATTGGTTCAAACTGAGTATCAATGTAGTAGAGAGTCCACTCATCATATGCTGCACATCGAGTATCCAAAATGCCAAGTACCAAGAATGTGGAAAACTAAGTTTTTTCACTTTGATGGCGACGTCCCTCATAGTTTATCACCAACTGAAACTGTTGAATGGAAGAACCCTCTCTAAATTGCAATTTTCTTGAATCTTAGACTCGGGTTTCAAGAACTTAAGTGGTTAGTGATTAGTGTACACAATTACCTACTTACCCAAAAGATAATGTTGCCATTGCTTGAGCACTTGGACCGAGGCATAGAATTCCTTTTCATAGGTGCTACAAGTGGGATTGGCTTGTGATAAAGCATCTTAATGATATGCTAATGGATGTCCACTTGCCTAAGTACAACACCTATGGCATATTGGAAAGCATCAGTCTCAAGCTCAAACGGTTGTTGCAATTCAGGAGAGTAAAGCAAAGAGGATTATTTATAATGGAAAAATGTTTGAGAAACATGTGGGCTCCAAATAAGATCCTTTCGACTAGTTAGCTGTTGAAGAGGATGGGCAACGTGTAAGTAGCTATGAATCAACTTTCTATAGAAGTTCATTCCCCTTAGACAACTCTTCAAATCTAAAATTCTGGCTGGAAAGGGCCATCCCAAAGGAGATTTACTTTATCTGGATCCACATGTACTCCATGGTAATTAACGAGGAACCCTCAGTACTTGAACAAGTCTTGAATAAAGGACTTCATCTTTTTGCTTGCAGATAATGTCAACAAAGAAGATCCAAAACTGTTTAAATACTGGAGGAGGACTAAGAAGATAGCCATTGTTGATGATTCCCCTCTTATATTTTATCACTAGGTGAAATTGTCACAAGCTCAAATATGGAATGCATTGGTCACAAGCTCAAATGGTTTTTCCAAGCTGGGGAGAGCAAGCACTGAAGCAAAGGAAAGCGCCTCTTTCAAGTAGAAAAATGCTTGAGCAACCTGTGGGTTCTGATTATGATCCTTTTGACTAGTGAGTGATGAAGAGGATGGGAAAACTTTCTATACTCTTTAGATCTAAAATGTTGGCTAGAGAGGGTCACTCATGAAGGACCTTTACTTTATTTGAATCCACATGTACTTTGTGCTCAATGAGGAACCCTAAGAAGTTAAGGCTTGAATAAGGAACTTTTTCATCTTTTCTTGGAGATGATGCCAGCGAAAAAGACTCAAAATTGTTTACACATTAACCAAGCAATTGTCCCAACACTTGTAGACCAAGATGCCATCAAGATATATGACAATGATTTTTCCAAGATGAAGGCAGAAAACATCATCAATGATGCACATAAATGTGGAAGGTGCTTGATAAGATCTTCACGTATGACAAATGAATAATCTTAATAATATATTAATATGTTGAATATAATGACAAATACAACACGAGATATTTGTGGGCCAAGATGCCCTAATATTCAATATATCCAGAAATAGAAGAATACCCTTAAGGTAGGGCAACACCATACAATACTCCTCAAGAAAGGAATAACTCCATGATCTCCCAATATGGGAATTCCACTTTGAGAGGAACAGCTCCAATATCCTTCTACCACGTAGAAAACTCATACATGACATACTCCATAACAAACCATTACACCAAAACCTCGAGGCATTAATGGAATTTGCACACCAAGATCATAGCAAATCGTGAGGTCAAAAGGCATAACCAACCTCTCTTACATTCAAATTTGGTCTGGAAATTTATCTTTCAAACATCGTAGGTATCCATGTGGACTTGATGATATCCATAAGTCAAATCAAACTTAGTGAAGTATTTGGCACCTTGAAGCCAATCAAAAGATAATCAATCTTGGGAAGTGGGTGGCGGTGCTTCATAAATATTTTGTTGAGAGCATGATAATATGTGACTAATTGCCACTCATTATGTTCCTTCTTCAACATGCCAAGCATGAGATATGCATGGAAAAGTGTTGGGTTGGATTTATCCTTCTTTAAGCACCTACATGATTTGTTACTCTATCTTAGCATTTTCAATGGTTGTTAGTGTGGTAAAGTGGTCGATTGGGCAATAGAAGGCTTGGCACAAGTTCAATGGAATATCGAATCAATTTAACGGAGGAAGTCCTTTAGGCTCATAAAAAAACATCAAAATATGCATCAACAAGAGATTTGATTGCTTTAACTTTTAGGAGGAAGCTCGTCAGCTTTATTTGTCTTGGCTTCCAAAATGATATACAAAGTAAGAAATCTATGCATATTGACATGTTTAATTACGGGATCAAAGAGAAAAGGAATGACAGAATAGGTAATCTTATACATCTTACCATTCTTGTGTAGTTGGTAGGTATTGTGGAAGCAATCAAACATGAACTAGCGATCATACTATAAGGTGCTCCAAAAATTAGACTGCAACAATCAAGGGAGTGACATCACAATCAACTATATCCTAAAAGGGCTCAATGGAAAATGTGACATTTTCTAGATACATCACAATTGGTATGGGTGTGGGTGGGTTGTTGTTGGAAACTGCAGATCATCTACCAACTTTTGTGAAATTAAGTTTTTTGGCTGCCATTGTCAACAAGGATAAGCTCTTCCAATCTATTCTTGAATCGACAATTATGAGTGAGAAAAGCTTCTCTATTGTTGATAGAACACTCATTGAACATGAGAATGGGATGAGGATTAGAAGTGTTGGAATGAACTACATGAATCTCTAAATCCTCATATTTTGGAGTCTGCTCAGTCATATGGGTGTTTGCAGTCTTTAGTTTGAGGACATGATGTCTCCTATGCTTGTGGTAGGCACAATACTTCTTTCCATTGCCAAATAAAAGAATTGAACCCTTAATGGATCAATTTGGGGAAAAATACTCGTTACTGGATGATGACCATGCACCTCGAAGGGGCAGAAATGTAGAGTAACTCTTTATCTAAAAGGAAAAAGATTGCCTTGTCTTCAATAGCACATTTTGTTGCTTAGCTTCCACTTTTGAAGTAAGCTGGAAAGCATACCCTAAGGAAGTCACGGTGTAAATTTCTAAGTCCTTCCAAACATGAGAAAATAGTATAGAGACGAATTTGATACTAACAACATCATCAATGTCTTGTAATTCTTAACTTGACAGAGAGGCGATTGAGCTGCTGTATTTTTGTTGGACTATTTAGCCAAATGCCCGTCAAATATGGAGAAGGCGTCGTGCCACAGATTTCCAACTGGGGCTAAATTCATGCCCGAATAGTTGCCTTGAAATCTATCTTACCAGTTTCTTGTTGCTTTGATGCCTTCAAAAGTTGGATGTGAGACTACTACTAGGTGAGGGTTCGATTGTTCATATGAACCTCCACTATCATGATTTGTTGTGGTTCTGTGAGATGTGACTGCGTTTGAAATATGCCTCCAGAATGTGAATCCAAGCATTGAGTTTCTCCTCATCAAGTGTGCCAACAAAATGAGGAACGGACATCTTGATGTCTAAACCAAAATCAGCTAGGTTGGTTGAAGGAATGAAGTTCGCAATCCATTGTCATCCCATGAGTTGCCGAAATCACTGCAAGAGAGTTTGGAAAATGGGAATGGTTTTAGCCAAAAATATATTACAGTGAGTCCTTTGGCTTTGTTGTTTAACACAATGTTTTTTTATTTTTCTTATACTTCATTTCAAACTAAATGCATAATTTGATAATCATGTCTTTTAAAGAGGAGATTGGTTTCCCAATACGTCATTCTGATCTCTCATAATAAATTTTTCTGGAGGACCAAATACTAGTCATCTCTCACTCGGATGAAACACAAAAAAAACATTAGTATACCCATTGGCTAAGTCACCAGGTTCGTGTTCGGCGAGGATTAAATTCTGATTAAGTTCGGCAATGATAAAATTCGGAAAAAAATTCGTGATTAAATTCGGCTGTTATAATTTTCATATTTTTAAAAATAAGATATAAATGCACAAAATTTTCAAAATAGCTAAAACATTACTATACAATTTGAATTACCAATTCTATGCTTAATTATTTTATTAAAATTAAAACATTAATAAACTAAAAACAATTGTAAATTTATAATTATAAAATATAAAATATGAATAACATTATAAATTATAAATTATAAATTATAAGTTTTAAAACTTACTCTAACCTAATCGACCAAAATTATAAATTATAAATTATAAAATATAAATCAGTTATAAATTATAAGCTTTAAAACTTACTCTAACCTAATTGACCCAATGAAAAATATATTTCACGAGCAAGGATTTTTAACATTCTTCTCGTGGTTGTTGGCGGCGCTAGGGATGGCTCCAACTCGCAGGTGTATCAACTCTCCAAAGCGGACGCAGGTTGCTTCAACTCTCAACTCAAAGCTCAGGTTGCAGGTTGTGTTCAAAGCTCAGGTCACAAGTCAATGGCCGCAGGTTCTTTTTCTTCTGCAGGTCGTAGCTCCACTTGCTCTCACTAACTCTCCACTCAAAGCACTCTTAAACCTTAGGGTTTTTAAAAGTGTTTGATAAGTTTTTTTAATGCCGAATATATACGAATATTCGCGATTTTTATTTGGGTGAATAAGGTTCGGCGATTTTCGAACTTTCTGTTTGAAAATCGCCGAACCCTGTGACTTAGCCCATTGGACTAAAGGAACAAAAGTACAATGCAATGCTTGTGAGTCCCATCCAAGCATCCACCATCATGATGTACTTTAGGAATCCTCAGGTCACTATGACAATACAGCCTATACGTGAACCCAGCAAGAAGCAGCTTGGAATGCATATGCCAAATCATGCTAGAATGTTAACAAATGAATGATTCTATATCTTGAATGATCAGTCTCATCAAACTCAAAATGAACCTACAAGAAAAGAGACCAGTGGATGATGGTGGATACTATTGTAAGAAATTCTAAATTCAACAACATGATGGATTCAGATTATTACGCTGCATCTGGTGCTGTTCCAGAGTTTCCGGCAGGAAGGCCAATCTTGAGTCAGGCTCGCTACAAATGCGAACGTTCTTTATTGAACTGCAAGTAGCTTGCATTAGCTTATCAAATGAAGTCAATTTTATCCGTGGGTAATCTTCTCTGCATGCCAGAACAGTGGCAGGAATATTTGATCGCTGCAAGTTTTCTGAATTGATGCTCTGTAACCTGCATAAAAAGGATGGTATACTTCAAACTTTGAAGTTTGCTCCAGACAAAATTTGGTACATAAAATTGTCAAGATCTGAAACTTGGTGAAGTGTCAGCTTTCAACAGCATGCAAATATATTTCTTATACTGCTAGTGTGAATATAATATTTAAAATGCCATGACACTCGTCTTCACGGAAAGAACAGGGGCCTGAATACATAACATAAACACTTACAATTGATTATCAGTGAATGCCTCATCTCCATTTCCTCCAACATGAAGATAATAATCCGAATCTAGTTCCCACAATGCTGGCTTCCTTCTTGTGGCTGAAAGTAACCAAGGAATCTATTTTTAACACAACAGCATAAAATGTGGTTTAGAATGTTAGTTATGCCTAGAGAGTAACACCATGCTCACATCATTTTACATGAATAAACAATAGTGAAAATTTCAAATGTGTATATCGATGAGATACCAGTGATACATTAATGTTACAGTTCCATAGTTAAGGAAGAAATACAATGTGTGCTAGTGCAAAAAGCGGTACATATAGGAAACCTACAAATGAAAATATCATAGGCAGAAAATGTCTCTTCATTTTGCCTAGTGAGTAAAACCATGCACACATCATTTTACATGAATACAGAATAAACAATAGTGAAAATTGCAAATGTGTATATTGATGAGATACCAATGATATAATAATGTTCCCGTTCCATAGTTAAGGAAGAAACCCAATCTGTGCTAGTGCCAAAAGCAGTACATATAGGAAACCTACAATGAAAATATCATAGGAAGAAAATGTCTCTTCCCAAATCTAGTAACAAAATTGGAACCATTTGCTTTCAGATGGCGGAACTTATAATGACAAATCTTACAAATTTATGGCATCCTGCTTTTCACCATCAGTGTAAGCATTGCTGTAATAGCGTTTGATCGATTTCAAAACTCACGAGATTGTGTAGTAGCTTTCCACCTTCCTTGCCTCTCTGTGAAAACCTGAAAAGTAAGTAGATGAAACTAGTAAACCCCAAATGTTTATTTCTGATCATAAACTCAGTTACAGTCAATTAAGCCAGTTGATGAATTCCGTAACTTTTTCAAGATTGAAAGATGCAAGTAGCCATGCAAAATATGTCTAGAACATCAGCTTGAAGCATACTCAGTCTTATATATTAATTGCTAAGTTACATTTCATGCAATCAAACATACAGTATTATGGGCTGCAGAACCACCGTACTGAATTGCAAGAGCATCGCCCATACTCTGGTACATATCCAGAGAGCAGCAGCAGTGCTGCTATCTGTATCCACTTTGGGTACATTTGACAAACCCATAGCATGCAACTGACGGCCTAATGCTGCTAGACCATATGCAAATTGTGCAACATTTGTTCGATCCAAACAATCGATGCAGTTTGTACAAAGTACACCACTCTGTAAACTGGATTCTCTTGCATTTTCTTCATCCTTTTTGAGGTATTGTTTAATCTCATGTTCTCCACCTCGGGTAGCTGAAGAGTTCCTAGAATCATTTCTATTTCCCGTCTTCCCAGGATCCATCATTTTGGGATTGCTTCTGAAATCACCTACAGAAGTATCTCTGCAATTTACAAATTAGGCTTAGAATTCTGTGGGAACTGCATCTGCATTTGTGATGTGCCTGAATAAAAGTGCTTATATTCTCTCACAAAAGACTATAATTTTACAAGAGCTGGTCATGACTAAATAAAGTTATTAAGAAAGAAGCTTCATAAAACAAACTACACCAAAAACTGGATAATACATTAGTTTTTGCACATGATGCACTGCTTTACATAAAGTATTTGGAAATATTTTATAAGTGCGAGTGCTAGTAAAGGCACGATGGAAAATAATTTTGAGCTTTTGAACAGAAAGTATTCACAAATATTTTGTGGGTACAAGTGCTCGTAAAGGCATGCTTGAAAATGGTATTGAACTTTTGAAGGTGTTAACAAATACTTAAGAGGGCAGAACTGCAATGTCGGACACACATGTGAAAAAGGCTTTATCAGTTCAACTTCTAGAGTTGCTAAAATCAAAACTTGGGATGCTTGATTTTTTAAGGGATACATAGGATTTTCACTAATAATTGCATTTTGGAAACAACTACTTATCTCTGTTGTGTTGGAACATGCAAAGAGAAGAAAGAACTCAGAGAAGGAGAGAGAGCAAACTGCACTGTTCAAATGACACAGGCAGAGATTTATTTATTGTAGGAAGAGGTGGTTGAACAGTTAACAACCGAACAACTACATAACTGTTTTTACATGCTATATAAAGTGTTATATTTTAACACCCCCTCTTAATGACTAAACCGGAAACAAGACAAAAATTGTCCTGAAATTTTACAAATTTCCTAAAGCCCATATGTTTAGTCATTACATCTACAGACTATGCCATAAGTTGTACTTTAAAATCAGCAGTCCATGACTGTGTTGCAGTTGTTGAATGAAGAAGAACCGCAAAACAAAAATCTGGTCCCATGAACAAAAGATATGGCAAGTGGTCCACTGGTTCTCTGTTACGTGATTCATTGACCAGTGATGAATCACCAATGGCTGAGAGTGTCAGCCCCATCTCCAGAGTGCTGAAATCAGAACCTCGAAGATGTGGATTGAAAAATCTATTCCAGGCTTGTGTAGCCTGCTGGAGTTTGTACAAAGACTCAATTATCTTGCAATCAAAGTCACCTCGATCACATCCTTGCACCACCATGTAGTGCTCATCCAACTTTTCAATAAGAGAAATGTGCCCATCTGTGCAGTAGGAGTTAGAACCAACTCCGCAATAGTAGGAGAAATAACCATCTCCGTCTCAGCAATGGTCTTCGTCTCAACAGGAGAAATAACCATCTCCATCACAGCAGTGGTAGGAGTGAGAACCAACTCCTCTGTCTTATCTATTTGCTCATCTATCCCCCTCTGTTGGGAAAGATCCTTCACAACATAATGAGCAAATTGTTCATGCTCTATTGTCCTTCGAGCAAGGACCTCTGAGTGAGTGGCTGGGCATGTCATCTCACCATGCATCGTTAGTGCATTTGGAATAGTGGAGTCTCCATCCACAACAAACTGTTCTTCGAATGAGGAAATCCATCCTCCCAAGGCATGTCTGCCTCCCGTACACCTAGTATAGTGGATATTCCCTCCACAATAGGTGCATGTAGGTTGATTGTATCCAAGTCAACAGATTTGTGAGGAATGACTTCCTCCCAAGGCATTGCAACCTCTTGCACTTCCTGAATGGTGGAATTGTCCTCCACTCGTGCATTCATGTTGATTGCGAAGGATCAACAAGCGATACTGACCACCTTGCCCAATACCAAGAGCAATTATCCGTCTCTATTTCACATCAGAGACAACACACTTCTTTCCACAGAAATCCACAAAAATATTGGGATTTTCAGTCAATTGACGAATAGATAGAAGATTCTTTTGTAAAGAAGGTACATATCTAACATTCCGTACCAACAATTTATGAGCATTATTCAATACAATACATATATCTCCTATCCCTTCTACTGCAAGTGATTCTCCATCAGCTAGTACTACTGATTCAAAACATACCAGTCCCTATGACATGAAAAGTGTGTAGACACACCAGATTCAATGATCCAGCAACTAGTACCACTGTCATTCGAGCATGATGTCGTAAGACAATAAAGAGCATGCCCGTCATCCGAATCTCATTCTTCTGCAACTGCTGCCACATGTTCCTCATTACATGGCTTTTTGTTCTGCTTCGAAAGATCATACATCCACTTCCGGCAATCCTTCTTGAGGTGCCCAACCTTGTGACAGTAATAGCATGTGACCTGATACCGAGTGGAAGACTCACCAGATTGACGTTTCCACTTTCCCTTTGACTGAGTGACAAGAGCACTCTCTGAATGGTCACAATTAGATTCTGCCTGAAGTTGTCTCCACTCCTTTTGCAACAGGTAAGAACTCACCTTGTCAAACGTGAGTGTTTGACTTTCAGCCATTAAATGGAGTGCCTCCACAAATGACTCATACAAAGAAGTTAAGTTGTTCAAAACCAGAGCTACCATATCATCGTCGTCCACCTTTTTGTTGATGGAAGATAACTAGTCTCGGAGATCTTTCATCCGAAATAGGTGCTTAGACAACGATCCACCTTGTAATTTTAAAGAAAAGAGCATATTTTTCAGGTATAAAACCCGACTCTTTTCTGACGTCTGATATTTATCCCTCAGACTGGCCCACAACGTGCTTGCCACAGTGGCATTCCGCACTTCCGGTATCATATCATCCGATACCAACAACTTGAGAAGCAATAATGCTTCCTTATGACGTTTGTCATAATCCTCGAAGTTCGTCGTTGGTCGATTTTCATCACCCTTGATTATTTTATCACAATCACGAAATTCCGCAACCGTTAAAATCTTATGACTCCAAACATTGAAATTAGTGCCCGTTAATTTTTGTGTCTTCGGCAAAGTCAAGTGTGATATATTTGCCATTTTATTATTCCAAAAGAATGAAAATAATAAAATAATAGTTTTGCCCACACTCAATAAAATAATACTTATTCCACCAAGTATTACTTATTCCAATAAGTAATATTAAAAATATTAAAATTAATTATGCAAAGGTGAATAGCTTTGTTGAAAAAATAATATTATTTCACCGACCTTCTTTCAAACGACTTTGCCTTAAAGTTTTTCTACCACAATTTTGCCTACAACTACGATGATTTTCAAGGTACACGACTTCATGGTTTTCTCTCGTTTGCACACACCTCAAATACAGGATTTGCGACTGCCCTCCAGGCTCACGAACTGGCCACGATTTTCTTCTTATTCGACTGTTCACACGACTTTATGCCCTTGGGGTTTCATCCACGATTTTGCAGGTGCCCACGATTTTTCTGGTGTTGGCCACGACTTCAGCAAACTTCAACGTAGTATTTCGTGTTTCTCTCTCCCCACGCAGGCTCAGAAACACTTCACGTTTGTTCACCTTTTTGTTCCTTTCTGCGACTCACGTTTTCCTCTTTCGTTCTGAACAGAGGCCACGATTTCTCCTAGCGACTGGTGAACAAAGGCCACGATTTCGTTGTGCAAAATGACTGTGTTTTTGCTTCACGTTTTTCCATCCAATGGACGTCGTGTGCCCTCATTTTTCTCCCTCGTTATGCAGGAATGGCGTCGACCTTACCGTCGACCTCACACACACTTCACTGCAACTCGTCTTCCTCCAATGGCGTCGATCGTACGAACCTTCAAACGCTCGATACCAATGTTGGAACATGCAAAGAGAAGAAAAAAACTCGAGAGAAGGAGAGAGAAAACTTTGCACTTCAAATGACACAGTAGAGGTTTATTTATTGTAGGAAGAGGTGGTTGAGCAGATTAACAACCGAATAACTACATAACTGTTTTTACATGCTATATAATGTGTTATATTTTAACATGTTGATATTGCGTGTAAATCACTTCTCTTGGGAATCACATCACTTTGGGAACCACATTAGATATAATAAAACAAGCACCACTTAGAAAGATCGGGAAGTTCCGGTCAATATACATATTCATCAAGAATATTAAAGGGAACTCTTCTTGTGCTAGTAAACTTTCTGGGTACATTTTATGCAGCATAACCACTTTATTAGCACTATACTCCGGGATAAGAAGGCCATCTAGATAAATTAATGTGCACTCAAAATAATGACGAGCAATAAATACAACATTTTCATCACAAGTGGAACAGAAATCTTAATTTGTAATGAAAAAAAGCAAGAAATTTTGAGCACCCCAAGACATTAAGATATCTTTAGATAAAAGACACGTCTACAACCTATGGAAATCCAAAATGAATCAACTAGGTTGAGGATTAACACGGAATTCCTTGACCATAAAGTGATGTACAAGCAATTCATGAGCTAGGAGAACTCCCTAAGCATTGCCCGTGTCTCAAAAAAACTTGTGTTATTTCGAATGGATTCATAGTAGGTGAGAAGGATTGAACCTTGTAAATCTCTTACTATTCTCCTAGTGCCGGACTTCCCTAGGGTTGTCTAGGCTTGCTCCATCAAAGTTTAGTTTTGGGAAATGGGATAGTGGGGTATGGTAGCAAGCGGAGAGAAGACGGTTAAAAGAATGACCTAGTTGAAAATAATAGCCGTGTCACACATATTTGAAATCAAAGGGGATAGTGGTTGGAAGGAACTAAGGACATCATTTTGATGCAAGCAAAGATTTTTTGAACCATTGGAGGGAGGGGATGGACAAGGGCCACAAATAGTCAATTGTTTCTTTCTAGCCACAAAGCCCAAAAAATAAATCCAGGGACTAGGGAATAAAGATGTTAGACATAATTTGACTCAGGTGTAAGCGAAGCCATTTAAATAGTTTTCCACCTCTGAAAAGGTAGGGGCCATGTGATGTTGAATGAGAGAGCTAGATGCAACCAAACCTCTTGTGTTGGTGAGCGGTGTAGGAATAGACTATCTATTGTTTCTTTAGATCTCTCTAGCAATTGTGACACCATGTGAGCCATGCCATTCCTTGGTACATCATTGGTAAGAATGTTTTGGTGCTTGATAGACCACAAAAATCTTTTTGAGTTTAGGCCATGACTTTAGTACCAAAGCTTGGCCTAATGAGGGCCTATAGTCCCAAACCATAGTATCCATGCTTGTAAAAACAAATACTAGGTGTCTAAAAATGTGAGATATGCTCGGGAAAACACATCAAGGAAATAATTGAGCAATAAATGGCATCGATTTTTCAAAGCAAATATCTCAATGCGTGTATAGTCTATAAATAACTTCCATCACAAAGAAAATATGACTTAAAATAAAAGTAGAAAACATAAGTTGAATAAGGTTAGAGAGTGCATGGGTTAATGTTAGAGATAGCAAATATGATTTAGGAAAATATAAGTAGAAAATATATGTTGAACAAGGTTAGAGATAGAGTGATTTACAAATGAGGCTTAAATACACAATTGAAAAAATGAGAAAACGTGGGTTTCCTATCAATTTGTAGGTTTTCTGCTTATTGTCCTAAAGTATGGAAGTAATGATTGATATGATGGGTGGGGATTACAATGTCAGATAGGAACCCCTACCCAGTGTATAGAATCATGATGGCCAATTAAATAAATTCTCACATTTAAGTTCTCTTGTAATTGGAACAAGGACCTCGAGTTTTCTCAATTGGAAGGTAGATATTACATCCCAATTTAACCCAACATGCGAATGGAGAGTCTTCAAAATTTATGTAGATGAGTCCTGAACCCTCTTGAGTGGTGGGATAGCATGTCAATCATCAATGCCTAAATTTATACTATGTTGCTCAATCTCTAAAAATTGTTGCCATTATCTTCCCAAGATCTAGACAACCATCTATTTAATTGCAATGTATGTGATCCTAGACAAGAACAAGGCCTTGGCGAATGTACCTCTAGATGATGAATTTACGTTCTCATCCAATAATGCAACATAAATTATGTCTTTCAGTATTTTTCCCGCAGATGAGAAGTTGCTTAGATGCGGACACCAAGCAAGCTTGATGCCCAAGACTTGGTTGTTTAATAATTACTTTGATCTCGATCCCATCAATATTTATGCTTTGCAATTTTAGTCCAAGAGAGGAGGAAAATCTCATTAGAAATAGAATTGTTCCTCCACTTTCTTGATTATAGGAAACATATGCCTAGGTAGATTGGCAGCTTGAATAAGTCGAATCTTTTTGGCGACCGCGAACCATTTGTTAGTCCAAATTGGAGCTTTGTTTTGATAAGGTACGCTAGTGCTCCCCACCATGAGCTTGAACAAGGTCGGAGTTGCAAAGAAAACCTAATATATTGTTCAAAGGAATGAATTTGTTAAGAATATTTGTACTTCATAGGTACATTATTATATTAGAATATATTGTATGCATGTGAGTTGTTCTAATAAGTCACATGAATAGGTTTTGTGGAGAAATTGTAGGGATTGAATGTTTGTTAGTGATCGACTCCTCGTTAATAGGATATCACCTATCTATGTATATGCAAGCAATGTGTTATTGAATAAGATGAAACAATTATTTTGTGTTATAATTTGCATTTCCTATATATCACATTTTTAAACTCTTACCAAATTACTTCATTTGGTATCAAAGTGTGTTGGTCAGCTTGTGAGAGACCAATGGATGGAGGTTTGTTGCTTTAGTTTATCAAGGGGCAACAATATTGTTTCTTGATTGCCCTGAATCGGTAACAATCACTTGTGAAATTGAATTTGTAGTAGAAGTCTTTTAGAATTGTTTTTGTACTTCAGAGTTTTGTCTTCTTTGGGAAGCAAGCAGCTGCGAACAATAAGACATCAACACAAAGTGCAACCTAGAATTTGCAGCACCATACTCAGAAAGGCAGAATTCTGAAGAAAATGAGCTGAGATAAGGGCGTTTGATTTACATTGTAAGGAGTTAGGAGGTTCAAAGCATTGGTGCCATCAACGTTGATCATATAAGTCAACCTTTACCCAAGCGGGCAAGTTTCTGCGTGTAATCAAAGCATCTACAACTGGTGTAGTGGATGTATATCTACAGTTACCTCCACGATTGCCTCGAGTCATCACCCATTTCCGTGCGCAATCGAGATGTATCTTCCAGTCATCTGCTCACCATCTATGTGCAGATGTATTTGGCCTGGTCTCATGCTTCATCACCTTTCTACATTGACTGCATTCTGCATGCGCTCACGCTGATTGTTTCTTTGTGAAGACAGTGAGAAGTCACTCGCCCCGTGGTTATTGCCAACCACCACGTTTTACTTTTCCAAGACAAACCAATTTAAGTATGGGAAGCTATGTCACAAGGTTCGGTGAATTTTATCGAAAAAGTTCGAATTTCACCGAACTTTATTCTCGTCAAGCATGAACTCGAACTTTATCCATTACTTTTACATAGGAAGTCTTTGTGCGCGAGTTATCATTATTTTAAAAAATGTTTATGTATCTATTTACCGACTGAAAGTAGTGGATATAAAGCTCTCTCCACTCTGTCCTAACATATTTATGCATTTTTTTCAAAAATTAAAAATGATAGGAAAAAATTGTTCGAACTTATAGTCGTTTTTTTCCTCGAACTTCATCTCTTGGCGAACTTGAACCGAACTTTATCCTCGTCGAACATGAACGCGAACTTGAACCTTGTGACTTGGATGGGAAGTACAAGGTGTTATTTGTTTTCAATTCAATTGAGTGTCGAGTCGCTAGGTCATCTTTATTTTATTTTTTGACATTTGTAAACAGTCCAAAAGTCATTAGGCGTCTGCATCGATCAAGTTTTGTTTAATTTAGTTGTTTTAGATTTATTATTAGTATTTAGTCGAAGTTTAATAAGGTTGTTTTTTGTTTAGTCTATTTTAAAATAAAACTTGAGTCAAATGTCATGTTATTATAGTTTTGTGTTTTTAGTTTACAAACAATAGTTTGTTTATTTGTGGTAAAGTTATTAGGTCCATTATAGCTAAATCATAGCCCATGTTTCATTTTATTATAAGGTGATAGATGTTTTTTAGTCTTTAATGTCATTGTGTCTATAGTCAAAGCTTTTTTATCATTCATTTTCATATAAAGAGGTATTCCTAGTCATGTCGGTCTGAATGAAGTGTGTTTTGTATGTCGAAAGATCAAACCAAGAAATCCATCTTTGTAATAGATGCAATATTGGGCGAACTTGACATCCTGGATTGTGGGAGGAATATAAAAATAAACACAATTTTGAAATTGTCGCGCTTCAGATCCATCTTGTTGAGTGAGCAACATTTTGCTAGAGGCTAAAGGCAATGGAGGTAGGAGGCTCATTGACAACCTCAAGTTTGCTGCTAATAAAGGTGTTGCACATTGCATTAGTTGCAATTCAACTACGCCAAATAGACTAAAGCTGAAATCAGTCTCCAAGTGGCAGTGGTGACAGTCTTATACTGTTCCTGATGAAGTGGTAGTGATCAAAAATAGGGCTACAAACGTGATAGTGAGGACCCAGTCCTCAATCTTCATTTTCCTATTTTTTGTGGTGTGAATAAGTGTAAACCAATGTACGTATATGATTGTGAACCAATGGATGCATAAAATAGTTAGTATGGAAGGTTGGAAGTTCCATGCAAGAATAGTTTATCCATAAAAAGTTGATATGTTCCATGTTCATACTTGGATGGTGAAAGGTTGATGTGTTCCACGTTCATCAACATTGATGGTTGATGAAAGGTTGATGGTTTCCTGACCATCGAAAAGTCCGTGTAGCATCATGTGTTCCAAGTCATGTATATTGGTTCATTACCCTATGTCTCACTAAGGAGGGGGAGGAGAATGTAAGGAATAATAGTACTTCATAGGTACATTATCATATTAAATATATTATTTGTATGTGACTTGCTTTAACAACTCATGTGAATAGGTTTTCTTGAGAGCTTATAGGGATTGAGTGTGTGTTAGTGATACGCTTGAATCCTCGTTAATAGGAGATCACTTATCTATGTATGTGAGCAATGTGTCATTGAATAAGAAGAACCGAGTATTTTGTGTTATGATTTGTATTTCTGTATATATCGCATTTTTAAACTCTTACTAAATTATTTCAGATTCCTCATATCCCCCACACAAAACGTCCATTACACCAAAATTTTCTAGTACCAACCTCTTGCCTTGATGCTTGTTGGCTTAAACTGATAAAGTCTTCATTTTCTTTTACTTCTCTTATGATTGGTAAACAAAACATAAGCATGTCAATGAGTCTCAATTTTTATTACTAAGAGTCTCAGTAACTTTGATTGCGCATTTTGGCATCCACCAACATCCAATCCAAGCCTTCACACATGATGATCAATAGGTATGAGGACAAAGGGTATGCAGTTCCTTGTAGGAAGAGAAAATGCTAATTGTTGCACCATTGATGTTCACTGAGAAAGAACAAGTCATGATACAAATTTTCATTTGATGAACAAAATTTAATCCAAAACCAAAGGCCTTGAGTGTAATCAACAAGAAGCTCCAATCCTAGCAGTTGAATGCCTTAGACACATGTCAAGAATGAATGATTACTTGTACCACAATGATGTTATCTATGATTTTTCAACCGAGAAGATGATCTTGATAATAAGTGGTTATATGATATCTATTGTGCAATGATATTATCATGTCATACTCTAAAAGGAAATAAGCTTGAACACTTCGGGTGTGTCTCGCACTTAGTTTTTTAGGGATGGGGACAAGATTGGTCATGTTTAGCAATTTGAATAGTAAACTATTTTCATGGGATTCTAAACTACCTTTAGAAGATTCTTATGGATGTCTTCTACAAAACCACTGTAAGAAGTAAGCGGTAAAACTAGTGTGTTGGAACTCGGTGATTCCAAGCAAGGAATCACAAATCCAACTTAGGCAAGCTTGGTGAGGTTGTAATCTCAACTTGCTGACTTAACAAGTCTAGGCTTGGGACTTGCGAGTTTGAGGTTGGCTACGCTTTTAAAATATTTTCAAGCATCCAGAAGAGGTAAACAGATCAATCATCAAACCCTAGAGACTTACACAAAAAGGAGCGAAGGGTCAAACAAAACCACTAGATAGCTGCCTCTTCCATTCCTTCTCTAGTCTCGAGATTGAGTTCTAGTAACATCAGGCTTAGTGCTCATAATTCAGGGAGAGAGTCCATGCCATGCATTGCTCCTAGTTCTCAACCATTGTTGGAAAGCGTGGGATGAAAAATAAAGAAAAACACATGGTGGTGTGGAGTGCGGTGGGTTGACTTTTCGTACTTCCATGACATTCCTTTTCATGCCAGATAACCTTCTTCTTTTTTTAGTTTGATTTTTGTTCTAAATTATGAGAGTTTATGAAATAATGATTTTAGATTTTGGTGCTTCACTATATGTTTGTATGGGTTATTATATGTTTAGGTCAGTATAAAATAATATTATCAGTAATGTAAGTGAATTGTTAGAACAAATCATGTAGAGATTCTTGGTGAGAAATTAGTATGTGAGTTATTTGGTCATTGAATCAACTCACATTATTAGGCTTGTTGAGATATTTGTGGGATTGGCTAAACTCCTTATCCTTACTAAGGAGGTCTAAAGCCTATAAATGTGTAAAATTATTGAATGAATAACAATTAAGAGTTTTATTGTATGATAAATATTTTTGTCAAACTCTGATCAAATTTACATCTGGTCTTAGAGCAGTGTTAAGTCTTGAGAGCCAAAACATGGAAAAATAGTTGGTTATGGGGCACCTCATATATGTTATTGCCCCCATTGAAGCAATTCTTTCGTATTACATTTGCTTGTCGTTAGGAGTAGTGTAAATTTGCACTTTTAGAGATTTTGTACAATAATTTGACTCGAAGATCTATTTGTTTACATTCATCAATGGCAATGATAGCAGTCTCCACCACCATCATCGTACATCTCTGATTTACTGCATTTTCTATCACACATTAGTGGATTCCCAGGAGTTTTGTGCAGAGATCTGTCAGCCTTACGTACCTTCCCTCACGACAGCATATCTTTATTTGTGAAATGCACATCATGTATATGTGCATAGAAGCTTGTTTTCTACAGATCAGGACTTTCATCCACGAGTAGAATTCGTGCATAAAGTGTGATCCCCAAATCTAAGGCCTTCCAAAGTAATAGTGCAAATCTGAGATAAAGACGTTGAAGCCATTTTGGAGTACATGGCAGGTTGTAGAGCATATATTGTATTGATTCTAAAATTCAAGTCCTGGCTTTGGCTATTTTTAAATTCTACATAAATCAGGAGATGTAAATGTTATTTCAACCGTCATTGGATTTTCTTCGTTTGGCTGTTCAAAACTTCCATTGGCCGCAATATTCAATTTAATTGCTGGACTTCACTCCTCAAAGGTTCTATGAATCTATACTGAGTCTAGCATTTGGTGTTCCTGCTGTGAGCATGTGCCTTCAGATGTCTTCTTAAACCAACAGTGTGGAAAGAGTCTAGCACATCGGTTTGGCATCTTCCATTTAGTCTTTAATATTATATAAGTGGTCTAAAAGTTTTTTAAGTTTTGTTTTTAAATATCCAACGCTACCTATCACATAGAATCTTTAGTTAAGTAGTGTCTTTGTGCCTCAAATCATACAAGAGAAAAGCTAAAATATGATTCCCTCATGTCTTATTCAAACAAGTTACTTTAAGTCATTTAACTTATGAGTCGAGTCAATTTAGTTTAGTGCCTAAGATTTATAAAAGCTTAATTGAGTTTCTTACTATTATATATCATCAAGTTCAAATTATATAGTGGTTTTATGAGTTTTAGTTTGGTCAAATGATTTTATAAATAAGGTTTTATCAAGTTTAGAAGGGCATAGTCTTGTGTTATTAGAAATTAATCATCTTGTCAAGTTCTTAATCGCATTAAGTGTCTTGTCAAAAGTGCATCAATATTGTCTTGTAAGTGTCAAAAATGAAAAATATAAATAAAAAATGCCTCACGGATGCATTTTCGGGAGAACCCAACATTCAATGAGTATGTCAAGCTTGAGGGGGATTATTCTCTCCAGAAACGACTTGTTGATGAGCCTCAAGATCACATTCAACCGAGTAAGCAGCAAACCTACTAGAGGATGGAGGATGAAGGAAGGAGATTGATCAACAACCTCTCGTCAGCCACTAATGATAGTGCCACAATGTGATATAGTAGCATAATTTTCTATTTTTTGTTTTGTGTGGTGTGTGTTGAGAATAAGAACAAAAGAACATCTCTATTCACGTGTGTTTTCGCCTGCCATGATGACATCATTAAAAGACTCATATTTTAACAAGCCCACTCTTTGAGGGCAGGGAAAGAATTCAAGGTAAACTCAATATGGATTGCTGCCCAAATAGTTAGGAAGTTGTAAAAGAGTTTGGGGAGGTGAAATCTAGGATCTTGGTAATTCAGCTTGGGAGCTACACCTTTACGAGGGTTATGAGACAACGTGATGGAGTTGTACCTGGTCCAAGAGTTGTTTTCGAGGAGAAGCTTACGAAGAGTGTGATTCTATTCTCCCATGTTTGCACTTTGTGGGGGGTGTGGGGGAAGTGGGGAATGTTAGATATTAGTGCCTCAATATATGTTTGTATGGGATATTACATGTTTAGGTGAGTATAAAATATTGTTATTATTAATTTAAGTGATTTGTTCAAACAAATCACGTAGAGGTTGTTCGTGAGAAATTAGTGAGTTATTTGGTTGTTGGACCTCACATTATTAGGCTCGTTGACATATTTGTGGGATTGTCTTAACTCCTTAATAAGGTCTACACCTATAAATGTGTAAAACTTTAAAATGAATAACAATTAAGAGTTTCTTGTGTGATTATTATTATTCATTTTATAACTAGGAGAGTTTTTTCAAATATGGTAAGGTCAATTATTAAAATGATAAATTAAAATGGATTAAAACCATAAAATGAATAACAATTAAGGGTTTTATTGTGTGAAATCATTAACCAATTTTTGTAGCGAGGGAATCGGTGGTTCCCGAGCTAGTGTTAAAATATGCGGAGAGAGAAAGAATAAAGAGAAGGCAGATTGCACACTATGGAGATAGTGTGTCCGTCATTATATTATGAATGAAGTAGTTACAAAACGGTTGATATAGTTACAACCGGTTACAACCATCTTGTAGTTAAATAACTAATGACATCCTTATAAATAAGCCTTACATTCTAATAGCTAGAGCTTTAAGATTTATCTTTGCTTGATCCTCTCCTAATTTTCCCGAGACATGACCAAATCATCTTGACTTCTCTGCAAGATCTTGAGCCTCTTCCAAAGTATTTGGTTGAGCTCTTCTCAAGATGAGCCCAACCTCAGTAATTGAGCATTTGTGAAGAATCTTAAGCGATTGTCTTGACAGATCACACACGGGGGCGCGTCCGGGCATCATCGGCCGTCCGAGGGCGTCAGGGGCGTCTCGGGGACTTGGGGACGGGGACGGGACGTTTCCTTGCCGTCCCCATTTCCAAAAAAAAAAAAGGGGGACGTCTCGAGGGCGTCCCTAAAAAAAGAAACGCACGGGGCGTCCCGGGTGCAAATTGGATATGGGTGCGCCGTTGGGGACGCCGTGACGTCCCCGGGACGTCGAGGGACGTCACGGCGTCCCCAACGGCTTTCACGCGGCGGCTAAGGCGAATGTGCCTTTTTAATCATTTTTATGTTTTTTAAATATTTTCTTAAACTTTTAATGCTTTCTAACTAAAACTAACATGACCTAACCCTAAAAGCAACAAAAAAACTTATAAAAAGAGCATTTCATACTCATTCTAATCACACCAAGCAAGAGCAAAAAAAAGAGAAGGAGCAAGAGTAAAAAAAGAGAAGGCAAGAGCAAAGAGCAAGGAGCAAGAGCAAGAGCAAGAGGTATGTACATACATTACTAATTTACCACCATTCTTTGTTTTGTTTTCTTAATTTCCAAATGCAAAGTTGAAAGTGAAGGCATTGCATTTGCTTGTATTTTTTTTCCTATTTGGATTAGCAAGTGATGGAATGAGATAAAGCATAAAGGGAGGGTTTTTTTATTGTTTGTTTTTTTTAATTTTTAGATGTATTCATCGCTGTTTTTTTTTTTTAAAATGTATTCATCGCTGTTTTTTTATTTTTAAATGTATTCAAAAATTGCATTCATTGTTTTATTGTATTGTATAGTTATATTGTTTTGTATTTTAATTATTGCAGCTTCAAAATGAGTTTCGATAGTGATTATCAAGCTGAATATGAGGTTGAAATGGGTGTGCAAGGAGAAGGAACACAATCAGAAACACCTAATACTGCTACTAGTTCACAGGGGAGTGTGGACAAGTTTAGTTGCCCCTCCGAAATGTTGAAAAAGTATGCTAGGGGGCCTTTTGATAAGAAAAAACCTTTGAAACAATTTGGTCAAATTATGCAGGGTCCTAGATCAAACATTTCAGGGGGCACTAAAACATGGAAATGCAACATTTGCTCATTATCTTGGTCAGGCAGCATTACTAGGTTGAATGCACATTTATTGCACATTGCGGGGAAAGGTGTAGGCATGTGTGGACAGCTATCACTTGAAGAGAGGGCAGAAATGGTGAGGTTGTATAATGGAGATATGGTGGAAAAGGTTCCAGAAGTTCGTGGCCGTCATGTTAGTGGCACTGGCACCCCTTCTAGTCTTTGTGAGAATTAATACCGGTAGTGTTACAGGTGCATCTTATGAGGTGTTTGAATTGGATGCTTTTGGTAGTAGTAGGGGGAAGAGGAAGGTTGTGGCCTCCAATCCACTTGTTGATATGTATGAAGGCTAGAGAGGAGGCCGATGATGCCATTGGAAAATTCTTTTTTGCTACTGGCATTCCATTTCATGCTTTGCTCGCTCTCCTTATTTCAAGGAGGTTGTGGCTAAGATAGCCAAAGCAGGTGTGAGTTATGTGCCCCCAGGAGACACGAAGTTGAGAACCACAATCTTGGATAAGAACTATTCCAAGGTTAATTTACTGATGGAGGAAATGAGGTGCACATGGGTCTCTCACGGTTGCAGCATCATCATGGATGGGTGGACAGATATCAGACACCACCCACTCATAAATATCATTGTTTCATGCAGAGAGGGTCCTTACTTTTTGAGGGCAGTTGATTGTTCAGGGAAGAAGAAGGATGCAGAGTTCCAATTCACCATTTTGCGAGATGTTATTGAGGAGGTTGGCCCTGCCAACGTTGTGCAGGTTATTACAGATGCAGCATATGTGTGCAGGGCAGTAGGTAAGCTTGTCGAGGCTCATTACCGACATATATATTGGACCCCATGTTGTGTGCATGCCATGAACAATGCACTAAAAGATATTGGAAAAATTGATTGGGTCAAAAATGTAGTGGTTGATGCTAGAGATGTGCAGATGTTCATCTACAACCACCATACGTCATTGGCACTCTTCCGTAGCTTTTCGAGGAAGGAATTCCTCAAGCCAGTGGACACACGTTTTGCATCATATTTTATTTTCTTGGATAGGATGGTTGAGTTGCAAGAATCATTACAGTGTATGGTCATGACATCAGAGTGGTCTAGGTGGGATGGGTCGAAGACAGAGCAGGGGAAGAAGGTGAAAGCAATTGTGGTGAATGAAACATTTTGGATAGATGTGAGATATATCACATCCATAATATCTCCAATTTTCAGTGTGATAAAATATGGGGATTAAGAGCCCTAGCCTTGGTGAGATATACGAATGTATTGATAGTATGCTTGGCCAGATGAAGGCATTGTTCGAGCAAGGGACCCCACCTTGGAGTTCTACCATCAGCATATTCAGCCTATCATTGAGCGGAGATGGGAGAAGTTGAACACTCCTTTACACATGGCTGCATATGCACTAAATCCGAAGTGGTATGTTGAGAGGCTGACAGAGTTCTCCCAGTAGATGATGAGGAGGTGAGGAAGGGTTTCTTGAAAGCCCTAAAAAAATGTATAATGCAGAGGATGCTTCACGAGTTAGAACTGATTGGCTCAAGTTCGCTTATCTGGATGGCTACAAAAAATCATCAAAGATAAACAGGACCACATTGGCACATGAGAGTCCAGTTAGTTGGTGGCGATTGTATAGACATGCAGGATTGCTACGTACACTTGTTATTCGTCTTCTTTCTCAGGTTTCTAGTTCCTCTTTTTAGAGGAATTGGTCAACATATGGGTGGATCCACTCTCTTAAGAGGAACAGACTTACCTCTAAGAGAGCAAAGAAACTTGTTGTTGTACATAGTGCCTTGCATCTCATGGATCGCAAGACACCTACGTACAAGGAGAGCCCAGCATTGCGGTGGGATGTGGATCCTGAGGATGCAAGGCAGGTTGATGAAGATCAGGAGCAGCGAGGACTGGTTGATATCTCCTTTGCAGATGCAGATGACATTGATACAGATACTCCTAGTGAGGAGGAGCGGTTTGCAACAGTTCCTTCGGAGGGCTCTGATAGTGATTTTTGAGTTGTACTTGTCACTTGTCATTTTGGTTATGTAATGTCATTTTGGTTATGAGACATGACATAATATTTCAGTAGCATATGTAATGTGGGTGTAGTTGTACTCTTCTCATGTTGATTATTGAAGAGTAAGACTAAGACTTGTTTTAAATTTTCAGCTTTACTATTTACTATTTAGTCTTTCATTGTCATGTTGAAGTTTTGAACATTGAATATAATATATATAGCTGTAGCATTTTGGGCCTTGGCTTATGTGATGAATAATTGGATTAATCATTAGTGGTTACAATCTTCAAACTTTCTTGTATTAATCATTAGGTTATTGAATTATTCTTTATTCATGTTATATTTGTAAAATAAATAATATATATATATATATATATATATATATATATATATATTTTATTAGCCGTCCCCCGCCGTCCCGAAATTTTCAAAAAAATTTGCCGTCCCGAAAACCCCATCCCGCCGTCCCGGAGTCTTAGGTAACTATGGTCTTCAGTAGGTCTGGCAGCATCGAGAATCTTGTTGATCAATCTATTGAACTTAGCTACGGAAACTCTCATAGCCTCTTGGGGTTCCTTCTTCAATTGTGACCACTTGAGCAAGCAAGGCATGAACATCCTTGACAGGTTTAAATTTGGCTTCAAATTTTGGTTATATCTGAGCCTGATTAGTGATTGATTTTCTAGGTAGGTGATAAAACCAATCAACAGCAGTATCTTGTAATGATTCAATGAACAATCGAACAAACACGTCTTCATGCTCATCTCCCAACACACTGCAGGTTGTAATGAAGGCAGCAATGTGCTCATTTGGATGTTGTTTTCCATCTCCTCTGAACTTGGAAAAGTTCTTCCTTGACCCTCTAGGTAATTCATGAAGCGGAGGAGTCAAAGCCAACGGCCTAGTGTTATGTCCCCAAGGCACTGGTGCAACCATCTCTGGAGGAAGAGTGTTCAGTGGTGGTGGAGAGATGGGAGATTCAACAAGGCTAGCAGTAGTATTTTCAAGTGGATTTTCTAGAGGAATTTCAGTAGTTTGTCTTGGAATCCATACGGAAGCAAGTCTGAAATCAGTTGGTCGTTGCAGCTCAAATGTAGGATGTACAACACCACTTGCTCTGTCACTTCTACTGTACCTTATATCCGCTAGTTTGCAGAATTTAGTTAAAAACAGGAAAGCAGATTTTCGGATTGCACATAGATGAATTTCAGCTTCTGTATTTTAATTTTTGAATATATTTTTTAGGATTTTTTTGGAACTTTACGGTGCAGGACAGCAAAATATGCCCCATGGTGGGCGCCAAAAACTGTAGGCGAAATATTTTGTTAGGGGAAAAATATGGGCTTCGTCAATGCTCTTGGGACTAGGTCCCTTCGCTTCAAAATGGGGCGGCTCCCATTTATTGAAAACTGGAAATTATGTACACTATTTCTAACATCAGGGGTGGTTGAAGACTCGAGAATGTGCAAAAACACCCTTGTTGTAACTGCAGCAGCAGATTATAAAGGGCAGAATTTGCAAGTTTGGTTAGGAGAAAAGTGTAGGGAAAGATGGGGAAACTGAGAAGAGAGTTATGCTAATGGGAGTAACACAAAATCCATTAACCAATAACTCAGAAAAATATTTCAGCTCAATGAGAAGAAACAGGCAAACACATGTAATCATATAAGGATCATGAAACAATGACACAGATTAACACAAAGTTCAATCAGCAATTCTCATTCCATTTCAGTAGGGAAATCTCATGAGAAGTTTTGTGTTGTCCCTCATATCTGGGGATGATAGGGTATGTCCTTGAAATGTTCCCCGTATTCTAGGGATGCAGGGGCATGTCCCTGGATAAAATTTCCTAAGACAAGCCTTAAATCTGCTCACTACAAGCTTT
The DNA here is from genome assembly GCA_018340775.1 of Taxus wallichiana var. yunnanensis. Lineage (NCBI taxonomy): Eukaryota > Viridiplantae > Streptophyta > Pinopsida > Cupressales > Taxaceae > Taxus > Taxus wallichiana. The sequence goes on along the minus strand of CM031242.1, from coordinate 975,607,036 downwards.
CATGGCAGCGGCAATTTGTTTACGTAATAGGGAAAAATTAATGATTCATCTATTTCAACTTTTGTAATCAGAACATTTAATTTAATGCAGAATGTACCAACTTGTGAGTAATTGGATTCATTGGGTAAAATATTCTGTGGTATTTTTATGATTCTTTATTTTAAGTGGGTACCATATGTCCTGGCACCTTTATCCCTTAACATTTGAAGGATCTCTGAAGTTGCTGCCAAACTCAGGACACTCTTCCCGGTCATCCATGTCCTTGTCCTCAAACCTTGAGTCTCCATCACTTGCCAACCCCATGCCTATCGGTATGGGGAGGCCTATAACTCTATGGGGTCACCCTATCAGCGACCCTACCCTGGCCCCCATCTTTCTAGATATGGTCCCCATCCATGAAACTTAGTAGAACATAGTGAAACCCGAAACACCCTTCCCTAGTCATCCATGTTTGTGTGCTCAAACCTGGAGTCCCCATCACATGCCAACCCCATCCACGATACTTGGTAGAACAAAGTGCAATGCAAAAACATGGCTGAAGTATGAATTCTGGCTATGCCATTTACCTCTTCTTGGCTATATAAGAATTTTCAAATTGCATCCCTGGCCCTAGTATGTCATTTAAAAGTAGGACCTCCATAATTGCAAACGTAGTCAATTGAAATCAAAGCAATATTAATATAGTGTTCAAGTTGTAGCGACCTGCACTAGTGCATCGATAAATATTTTCTTTACACTATTTTTCCACATCTCTAACAAGTTACCAAAATCATTGGCAAAGATGTGTCTTACTTTACCATCCCTTTTTGAAATTTCTCAGAAATTTATAATCTCCCCGTGTATGATTGGTCCAAGAGGATCTAGGTCTTTGATCATCTTGCAATATCATGGCGGTACTCCAACTCAAATGTTGTCTTCACCAATAGACTCAACATCAGCTCAAGCACACGTGGTCAAACCATGGAGTCCAGATTCATCGTATCCAATACTGCACAGCTTTGACAGTGTTAGCCTTGCTCAGCATACTTGTTCTCTAGCACTTCCAGAAATGACATTTAGACGAATATGAAGCCTTGCTCAGAACACCTGTTCTGTGGTGCTTCCAAAACACAAAAAGAAAGGAGAATATGAACTGGTAGAAAGCATGTGGGCACTTTTCTTGTAATTGCCAAGCCTTCTCTTTGTATTATTGACCTGTATATTATGTAGTATATGATATATCTATTCAACAAATAGTTGGTTAAACAGTTCAATTTTGATCATTACATCAAAATCTCTTGGATCATTGTACAGAACTTGCAGATCCTTAGGCAGTATAATCCCACATTACAGTTTGAGCATGGTGTGATATTGTTCTCTCAATCTCTTTGTCATACACTTTGCATGTATTCGGAATCTTCTCATAAACCGTTTTCTGTCATAATACATTAGAATCTGTTTTAGTGTGTTGGCCCCCACCACCCCTAGGTTCCAGATCAATGATACTAGGCTAATGTGCATGCCCAAAGGTATACATACAAGCTCTTTCACACAAAAGATGCTGCACTCACAAGTCAAAACCACAATAAGATGAAAACTTCACTTGAGCACGAACCTCACGGCAACTTACTGCATCACAAAAATGTGTGCAGATTTCAAAAGCAAAAAGGACCTGATATGGGGAAAATTAGATGGTTAACAATATTTTCGAACAATGAATATTATTATGCTCATAAATTCACAATTAATAAGGTCAAATATATCACTTTTACTATTCCAAACAGAAACAATTTATCATGATTGCTTGACAACTTATTTCCATCCATACACCTAACATATGAATCCAAAGAAGTAGATGAATGAAATTAAAAAAGAAAACAAAGAAACAGTAGGAGCTAAAATCAACTGGATTTAACTGAGTGACATCCAGATATATATTTTGAAAATAAACAGCTGTGAAATAAACTCCAAAAATCTAATAGAAGGTAACCAGCTTTTTTGCAGAAATAGTGTACAATACACAAAAGCACACTCACACTAAAATAGTTTAAAGATTTATAATAAAAATGTTGTTCTACTAAATGAAGAATCATTCGCATGAAATGTGAACATACTTTAACATATGTCAACTACAGTTTCTTCTGTAGAACAAAGCGAAAGTGTGAGCTGAAAACCTTGTAGTATTAGCTCGATTCAGCTCATTTGCTCGCTGCTTGATACAAGAAGGCTTTCCATTCACTCTCCTCTTGGTAGCAGAGGGCTTTCCACTGTAATAGAATCCTGTCAACTCAAGTGCTTCACTGGCCACACCAGCCAAAACTGCAAGGACATTTGCAGATTTACTGTAGCAGAAAATGATTAGTAACAGGCTAATTAGATGTGCAACTCAGGTCATCATTGATATAACGACTAGTTCAACTAGAGACCTTTTGGCAAACTTATGAAAGTCCCAGTGGATAAACTTGAGACGACTTTCTTCCAAAAGAATTTGGTTCAGATATCCAACAGCATTGGCAAATTCCCTGCGTAGCATCATTTCCCGAGGCCTCTTCTCAACTGTCTGCCAATACAGTATAAAGTCTATGAAAATTGCAAATAAAAGAAAGGCATGGACGTCACACCTCAGTGATCAAGATATCTACTTTTAAAGTTTTCTATCATTTTACATAACATGCTACTCGAACCACGTCATGCAATTTATGCTTCGTGAAAATATGACCTATAAAAACGTTCATAGAGCTCCACATACCATCAGCTACAGCATACAAGTTAAAAACCCAAGAACAGATCATTCAAACAAGCTAAAATAATATTTTTCTTCAAATCCATGCGGGAATCTTACCATGCATAGTTATGAGTACGACATGAACCCAGGTCCCAGACCCTTCGTTATGTCAATTTGGAAACATTTAGTCAAGTTCAATACACTTCAAACCTTAACTTCTTACATCCAACAAGCGTAAATACAGAGGTCACTAAAGATCTTCTATTTTAATTTTGAAGCATTAAAATTCATTAGAACACTTGTATGATGCCTAATCCAATTCCTAAGCTCTGAAAAATAATCACATTTTTTTATGAGGTTCCTTCGCACAACCACCTTTGAACTGTGGCACTGAACAGCACAAATACAGACTGTGTGGGCTTTCCCTCTACTTTGGGTTTTCTCTGGCTTTGGCATCAATTACCAACTTTGGAATCAATGGGGAGGGCGAGAGGATAGTGTAGCTTGTTAAATCATGGGCCTTGCTATGAGAAGGCAAACTGGTATCTCCGTTTTTGGAGCTGTAGAGCTCAATCCATGAGAATTCATGTCTATATTCCTGCAATACTTAGGGTGCAAATTAATACAGGTACTTCAAATAAACCAATGCCTAATTATTGCATATATATTTGAAGGGGGATGCACATTAAGATCTGATAATCAGCTGTAGTTGTTGGGTATGGTTTTCACCTACATTTCACTTATATGTTATGTTTTGGCATTATGCATGTACTTTATGATGACTTAAGTGAAAAAGGTGGGGTAATGTTCTATTTCTTCGTTGGGGTCACTTAAGTGGACTTTTTGGCCTAGGAGAAATAAAGTCACTTTAAGTGACGATTAAAATATGACATATCTCCAAGGGGGGTCGAATTAGGGTTTTATGGCCACTTTTATGATGGAAAAAGTTATAAAAGGTGGTGTTTGGGGAGGAAAAAGGATCGAGGTTCATTTTGCCATCTTATGTTGGAGCTTTCAGCTTGCTTTCCTTGCTTGTGGAGGTGAAATTCCGCAGGAACCCTAGCTTCGGTAGTGAAAGATCTATCCCTAGCTAGTAGAGCACTCTTCGGTGGTGAGAGATCCAGCCCTAGTTTGCTATTGTGGAGTTTATTCAGATCGGGTTGTCAGATTCAGAGTTTTAGAGGCTTGTTGATCCAGTTTCAAGTCCAGAAAGAGAAGACAACCATATTCAGTAAGAGAGATCATTTATTTTATCAGTGGAACTTCTTGTCATTGCATGTTGATGCATGTTACATGCATGTCATTGCATGTTGATGCATGTTACTTGCATGTTGCTGCATGTTAGTTTAATTGCAATAAAAGTGAAGATATTGGTTATTTTCTGATTTTATACCTTGCTGCCTTAACTGTACTTTGCTGTCATATTTTTCTATATACTGCTGTCATAAAATCAGATTTTTATTTGTGAAAAATTTGGTTGGAAATCTTGAATATAAAATAAATCCGGAAAGGGGATATTTCAGTGGTATCAGAGCGGTCTTTTCTACAGCCTGTTGGGTAGTGTATGAAGGTTTATTCCAGGAAGAATACACCCAAGAAAGAAGGTCCAGACATGGCGGATAAAGATGGAAAATCAGAGGAACAGCTGAATGAAGAGTTTATGAAGAAAATGTTTATAAATATGGTAAAACAACAAGAGACTACAAACCTCTACTTGAGCCAACTCACAGAGAGATTATCACAGGGTGGCCTTGGGAACCATATGGAAAGAGGTGAAAACAGTAATTCCGGGCTGCGGACTCACAAAGATGAAAACGGCAGATCAGGGCAGCACACTCCTTCATCCCAAAACACACGGTTGAGCATGCATGAACCAGTTTTCCTGAAAGATCCAGAAGTGACACTGGTTGGGCAACAAGGGGATATTATTGATGAGGAGACTTGTTGGGCAAAAGTATGAATCCTTGAGTGAAGGGTTCAAAGCTAATATGCCTTTCCCGGAGTATTGCAGGATGAAGATCGGTAGCCGGCCCAAGCGGGATCACTATCCTCATGTTCCCGAGCTACAGAGGCGATTGGGGCAGATTTCAGTTCCACACTTCGACGGATCCAAGAAGTGTACCGCGACATCATGGATTCAGAAGTTAAAAACTTACTTTGACTTGAATCCCATGCGCGAAGAGGATGCAATAAAATTTGCAATCCTACATCTTGAGGGAGATGCACATGATTGGTGGCATCATGGCCTTGTCACACAGGGACACACGCATATTACCACTTATGCGGATTTTGCAGAGAGACTGGTGGGTAGGTTTGACAGGCGGGATCCCGACAGATTCTTCAGAGAGTTGACTCATTTGAGACAGACAGGATCCTTGGATGGGTACATTGCAGATTTTCAGCGGTTGTCAGTGATGGTTACTGATGTTTCTGAGGTGAGGTTGACTTCACTTTTTATAGCAGGGCTGACAGATTCACTAGCAGGGTTTGTGAAGGCATTCGAGCCTTCTTCACTACATGATGCCATCAGGAGAGCCCGAGATTTGGAGTTAGCCACTCCGAAGCCAAGGTTTCCACCTCGAGTTCAACAGAGAGGACCCCCATCTAGAACAGATGGGTTCCAGCCGAAGGGGCCACCACAAAGACAGGAGATGGCTAGAAAGCCGTTTATTTCACGAGAGCTTAGGGATGAGCTGAGGCGAAAGAAACTTTGTTTCGATTGCCGTTCACCGTGGGCCCCGGGACATGATTGCACAGGAAAGGGCAAGGCCCAATTCATTGAGGTCTTTGAGGAGGAGAGAGAGAGAGAGAGATGGAGATGAGCAGCTAGAGACCCAGGAAATGGATGACGGAGATGAAGATGCTTTGGATGGTACTGATGAGCAAGAGGAGGTTTTCCCTCAGGAGACTATAGCCACTTTGTCTAGTACCCCGAGGTACAAGGCATTCAGAGTTAGGGGAGTTATGCAGGGGCAGCGTGTTGTTGTACTTATTGATAGTGGGGCTACCCACAACTTTATTGATGCATCCTTGGTTGAGAGACGCGGCCTACAGACAGAGGACTTTGAGGGCTTCAACGTTGTTGTAGCCAATGGTGAGTCTATGAGATGCACCCGTAAAGTTCCACAGTTGAGCATCACCATGGGGAACTACACCTGCTACTGATGACTTCTATATTGTCGGCATTGGAGAGACCAACGTAGTATTGGGAGTTCAGTGGCTTCACTCCCTTGGTGAATTTCGTACTAACTTTCAGACGATGGAGCTGAAATTCAAGTCCGAGGGCAGGAATGTAACCTTGAGGGGTCTATCTACAGGAGCACCCAGGGTAGTCACAGCTAAGAGGATGGAGAGGATCTTTCGGCACGATGAGGTGGATTGGGCCATTCATTGCTTGGTTTCGACCAAGAATACGGGTGACCATCCAGAGTATCATGTGGATGTCCAAGGCCTATTGGACAAGCACAGTGCAGTTTTTTTTTCAGGACATACCTCCAGGTGTACCACCAGACAGGGGGTTTGAACACGTGATTGAGCTTGGGGACAACAAGCCAGTGGTTACTACTCCTTACCGTCACCCCAAACGGTTTAAGGATGAGATTGAGAGGACTATACACGAGCTTCTGGACATGGGGCATATTAGACCTAGTTCTAGTCCTTTTGCTTCTTCAGTGGTGTTGGTGAAGAAGAAAGATGGAACCATGCGAATGTGCATAGATTACCGTGCACTAAATAAGAAGACAATAAAAAATAAGTATCCTGTGCCACGCATTGATGAACTACTAGATGAGCTACATGGAGCAGTCTATTTTTCCAAAATAGACTTGCGATCTGGATATCACCAGATCAAGGTCAGAGAGGAGGATGTGCATAAGACAACTTTCAGGTGCCACTATGGCCACTTCGAGTTTTTGGTGATGCCATTCGGTTTGTCTAATGCACCGGCCACATTTCAGTCCTGCATGAACCATGTGTTCAACCGCCATTTGCGGAAGTTTGTATTGGTCTTCTTTGATGACATTTTGGTCTACAGTAGGACGTGGGAGGATCACATTCAACATCTTGATGAGGTGTTGGGAATTTTGGAAGCTAATTCGCTTTATGCGAAAGCTTCTAAGTGCGAGTTTGGTATGACAGAGCTGCTATATTTGGGCTATGTGATCGGAGGAGGTGGAGTCAAGGTGGATAGGGAGAAGATTCAGGCGATTTTGGATTGGCCACCACCTAGGACTTTGACACACTTAAGAGGATTCTTGGGACTATGCACATATTATAGGAGGTTTGTGAAGAACTTCTCTCGCTTGACTGCACCCTTGACAGACTTGACCAAGAAGGGGGCTTTTGCTTGGTCAAATTCAGCACAGACAGGTTTTTGATCACCTTAAGGGGGTGATGAGTTCTTGTCCAGTTCTTACATTGCCAGATTTCACTCGGCCATTTGTACTCGAATGCGATGCATCAGGAGTGGGTGTTGGAGCAGTGCTCATGCAGGATAGGCATCCCATTGCCTATGAGAGTCGGAAATTGAGTCCAGTAGAGAGAGGATTCTCAATTTACGACAAGGAGATGTTGGCCATTATGCATGCATTGGTCAAATTCAGACAATATTTAGTGGGCAGCAAATTTGTGGTTCATACGGATCACAATAGCTTGAGGTTCTTTTTGGAGCAAAAGGATCTCAATGACCGCCAACAGAGATGGGTAAATAAGATTCAGGCTTTTGATTTCGACATAGAATACAAGAAAGGTAAGAATAATGTGGTGGTGATGCACTGTCTAGGAGGCCTTGCTTTGATTCTATGATTTTCTTTATGTCAGAGATTTCAGCTGATTGGAAGGCTCATATACTTGTTGAGTACTCCAAAAATCAGTTTGCATGTGAGATTATGGATGGCATTATTCAGGATGATCGATACAGAGTGGTGGACGACCTCATCTACTACAAGGATAGAATTTTCCTTGTACCAGAGTCCAAAATGAAGGAGAAGATCCTTCGAGCAGTGCATGATACACCCTTGGCTGGACATCCAGGATATTTTAAGACATACAGGTACATCAGAGAGAGATTCACATGGAAGGGGTTAAAGGACGATGTCCTTAACCATGTCAGGGAGTGTTTGGTTTGTCAGCAAACCAAGGCAGAGCACTCTTTCCCAGCAGGACTTCTACAACCTCTGCCTATTCCAGAACAGAAGTGGGAGAGTATATCCATGGATTTTATCACAGGTCTTCCCTCAGTGTATGGGCACGATTGCATATATGTGGTGGTTGATCGGTTGACTAAATATGCCCATTTCCTTTCTATGCCTTCAGGGCACAAGGCACCGCAGGTGGCTCAGACTTTCTTCACAGGTATTTTTAGGCATCATGGGTTGCCTAAGAGTATTGTCAGCGATAGGGATAAGATTTTCATGAGTACATTCTGGCAGGAGATCTTCAGGCTTGCAGGTACGGAGCTGACACCTAGTACCAGCTATCATCCACAGACTGATGGGCAAACTGAGATAGTGAACAAGTGGATAGAGGGCTACTTGCGTAGCTATGTTGCAGGACATCAGCGTGCATGGGTCAAATGGCTACATATGGGTGAATATTGTTACAATACCACCTACCAGATGAGTATTGGTATGACTCCTTTTCGAGCATTATATGGTTATGAGGCATCCTCATTTGTAGACCTAGTATTATCAGATAGCCGAGCTCCCAAAGCTCGTGATTGGGTACAGGAGAACCAGGACATTCTAAAGGCTCTCAAGGAGAACATACAGAAGGCGCAAAATCAACAAAAGGTATATGCAGACAGGCACAAAATTGAGAGATCATTCGAGGTTGGAGATTTGGTCTTCTTACGGTTGCAGCCATACAGACAATCCTCACTCAAGAAGAGCGGTGCAGAGAAGCTAAAACCGCGATTCTATGGGCCATACAGGATAGTGCGCAGAGTTGGGGCAGTAGCATATGAGTTGGAGCTTCCAGAGCATAGTAAGATTCATAATGTCTTCCATGTTTCATGTGCCTCAAAAAGGCACTTGGACAACATATTGCGCCTTCCACAGATTTACCACCATTGGATGACGAGGGGAAGTTGGTCTTAGAACCAGAATCTATTATTGAGGTAAGACAAAGGAAGCTTCGGAACAGGGTAATCACAGAATATCTAGTGCGGTGGAAAGACTTACCACTAGAGGATGCCACTTGGGAGGGAGAGCAGATTTTACAACACCCTAGTTTACGTTCGCTTGAGGACAAGCAAATTTCGGGAAGGGCGGACTGTAATGTCCCCATTCCTACCTCCACGGTCTAGCGACTGGTTTTCCGTCTTAGCCTTGGTCATACCCAAGGGGCTAGCGGCGTAGAGAGTTGTTGGGTATGGTTTTCACCTACATTTCACTTATATGTTATGTTTTGGCGTTATGCATGTACTTTATGATGACTTAAGTGAAAAAGGTGGGGTAATGTTCTATTTCTTCGTTGGGGTCACTTAAGTGGACTTTTTGGCCTAGGAGAAATAAAGTCACTTTAAGTGACGATTAAAATATGACATATCTCCAAGGGGGGTCGAATTAGGGTTTTATGGCCACTTTTATGATGGAAAAAGTTATAAAAGGTGGTGTTTGGGGAGGAAAAAGGATAGAGGTTCATTTTGCCATCTTATGTTGGAGCTTTCAGCTTGCTTTCCTTGCTTGTGGAGGTGAAATTCCATAGGAACCCTAGCTTCGGTAGTGAAAGATCTATCCCTAGCTAGTAGAGCACTCTTCGGTGGTGAGAGATCCAGCCCTAGTTTGCTATTGTGGAGTTTATTCAGATCGGGTTGTCAGATTCAGAGTTTCAGAGGCTTGTTGATCCAGTTTCAAGTCCAGAAAGAGAAGACAACCATATTCAATAAGAGAGATCATTTATTTTATCAGTGGAACTTCTTGTCATTGCATGTTGATGCATGTTACATGCATGTCATTGCATGTTGATGCATGTTACTTGCATGTTGTTGCATGTTAGTTTAATTGCAATAAAAGTGAAGATATTGGTTATTTTCTGATTTTATACCTTGCTGCCTTAACTGTACTTTGCTGTCATATTTTTCTATATACTGCTGTCATAAAATCAGATTTTTATTTGTGAAAAATTTGGTTGGAAATCTTGAATATAACATCAAGGGATATATAGAACAATCTGAATAAAAATACAAAAGCCAGACTAGAGAATATACCTTGATCAAATTCAGAATAATTATAGGATTTCCATATCGCATAGCAAGATCCTCAAAGTGCAGTTTTGTTGCCTGATAAGTTGGATCATATCTCTGTACTGTAGCATTAAAGAGCATTTAACATTCTACCAGATACAAGAACGTGAATTTAATGCTTCTAATATTCCCTAATGAAGACTGAAAAGTCATGAACAATGCTTCTTTAAGGACAAACCTCAATATATTCACTTACATATAATGTCAGGTTTTGGACTTAGACGTGAAGCTTCTTGGGACCAGAAAAGTGGTATTGATCCCCTCATCTGGACGACAGAACTCATTTTCCCTTTACCTGTCCCTGCATCCTCATCAAGAACAATTTGCTCCGTTTCCACATCATTTGCTACCCTTCCAAGATCATTAACTCCCCTTTTCAGATATCTGCATCATGAATGTGTAACTAACAATGGGGACACGGTATTAAGAATGAAAGGCAACATCCTCCTAACAACAGATGTAGAGCCAAGTTTTTCCATACCATAATTAGACAAGTGCATTAATAAAGGAATGATTAATTTCATATATTATTATGTACCAAGCATAAGTTAATTAAATTTGAGCTACGGGAAAGTCGACACCTTGAACATTGCGGCCAGCCATTAGACCTACCTCTTCTATTTTCTATACATGTGTTGTATCAAGTTGATCCAATTTCACCACGAAATGTCATATCTAATGAGTGTATTGGAACTAATACAAGTCTCCTACTATAAAGACAAGCCTCTAAATAGGTAAAGGGTAGTGGACCATTCTAAATCAACACATAAAAATGTTGGTCCACGAAGCATTCTAGAAATGTAGGCATGTGTCATTTGTAATGGGTCTATAAGGGGAAACCACACATACAATCTCTATAGAGAGAGGGTCGAGGACCTTACTAGATCCAAGGTGTCATTAGACGGTAAAGCAAGAGCTATAGCCATAATGCCACTAGGTGGTAAAGCAAGAGCTATGGGCGTCAGTCAACTAAAACACAAAAGAAAGAGATTAGGGTTAGGGATACTTACCTCAAGTTGGCTTGCACAAAGACATTAATCCCCCTAGCTTTCAGCACTTTGAGATAGATGGTTAATTGAAAATAAGAACCCAATTTTTTTATTCATTTCTTGAAGGGTTGTTTATACAAATGCTTGCCCTCACATCATTAGAGATTGTAGTGATTCCTCCAACTCACATCCTAACCTCTCTCGCCTCTGAATACTCAATCATTTTACTCTCTACTTGAGTTTTTACAACCATAGTTCGCATACTCGTACTTGGTAAATACTCGCAGACCCAAATAAAATTGACTCGTGAATACTCGACAAGTTTTAAAAATACCTAAAATTCTTTTAAAAACATAAATTTTATGCAAAATATAGTTATAAAATGTATCAAATGAGTCTGTAAAATGTCGGGAGTGTTTTCTATTAGATTTGAATACAAATAGAGTACCAAATTGCATCATCATGTGAATAAAACCAATCATGCTAAATTGTCATTGAAAATTATCATCATGAATTGCATATGTATGCAAGTTATAAATTACAATAATTTACTTTTTCCTTTTTCCCGCTCTAGAGAAATATTAGGGAGAGGGTATAGCGCTTTTGCTAGTCCTTACACCTTTGGCAACTACTCGCTCCTCTTAGAAGCACATGACTACAACTCCGCCCTAATAGTAGATGGCGGTGGCGCCTTTCTTTGCATGTTCGACATCATCTCCAAAGATGTCATCCAATTCAATATCTCTTGTTTGTGCTTCTCCCTCCATAGCTTCCCTCTCAAAAGTAGCAATCTCATCCTTCGTAAACGTGGGGAATTCCTCTTCTTGCACAATCTAGTCATATGAATCAATCTCATCCAAATCAACCTTCACCTTCCTTGTGCGAAGTTGAATATTGTACTACACAAAAATTAGGTCATTGAGTAGTTGTTGAGTCAATTGTTATGCTTTTTCGTGTGAATAGTCTCAAACAAACTCTAGTTGCGCTCACATCCAGAAGCGCTACAAGGTTGAGATAAAATTCGGAGGGTTAGCTTTGGAAGACGTGGGGTATTTTCCCCCAATATTCCCACCAGAACCTACGAACATGATAAACAAGATAATCCAAAGTTTGTAACTTATAGCATATAAATAAATACTCTAATTTTCCACTTTTCTCCCACCATGGAAGAAGCTCTTGGTTCATGAGTGTACTTGTAGATGCCCATCAATGTGCATAATACGACTGCTGCAAGCAAGGCTCATGTGCATACCATAGCTTAATGTGTTTGCTACAATCTTGCCACATGATCTACAATTTCTTATGTGCATACCACAATCAACAATTCATATAGGCATGCTTCATGCATACTGAAAACAATCTCCTACATCTAATGATCTATGTGATGCCAAAAGCAGATCCAACATATTGTGATGCCCATGTGCATGCTACAACAATGACTTCATTTCAAATCTTCTTGGTTTTGCATGGATAACTATAAAAACAGAATATTACCACCTTTGGGATACTGAAATAGGCTCTTATGGTGTTGCACTTCAATGTCTGTATACTGCTGTTCTTGTAGAGCAGTTTTGGCCACAGCTGAATCTGTTGTGCAAGTTCATCTGTGGTCAACCCCATCATGCATGACTGATGTTTTTCGTTCTGGGGATTTACGTGGTCTCATTCAACCTTTTTCTGATTGCACCCTGCTTCTGCATGGATTCTTATCTTTCAATGTGCTTTCTCAACTTAGAGTGTCTCTCTTCTACCTTTCTTGTCATGTGCAACGAGTGACGAGAATAATCATGCAATTCCTTATCAACGTGAGGATATGAATGACTGGAAATAATATACCATTCTGATGTCATAAGCTGCTCCTACTTGTTCTTCTCAAGTGGACTCGATGTCTTGCCCATAGTTACCATTGGTGAGTGAGATGTCTCTGGACTTTCTCCAACAAGTAGATTTAGTTCTCTACATGCTTTACATCAAACGGAAGTATATAGGGATATTTTGGAGGTGCTTCTTGAATACCAATCAACGTGACTGCCTCATACATATGAATGCAAATCAACTTTTTGCAAATATTCTATCCATGAATCTAAAAATGACTTCTTACCATTATCCACTTACAATGGTGATGAGGACTGCACTTGATAAAATCTTCCTTGGATAGTTCTTCTTTGCTTATTACCTCTTGGCATGTACATGCATGACCAACTCTTCCGTCCTTGATTTGAGATGTTTTTTCCTTCTTGGACTGTCCCTTATTATTCTTAAGGTGGAGTCTCATGCCGATGCCCACTGACAATGCAATGAGCTCAATATTTCTTGCACACGCCTTTGGACAACATCTTCTTCTTTCTTTTCTCTTCATGCTGATTTGAAGGGTGATCTTCACAAATTGCATTTTCTTTTCAACTTACACCTTGCTCTTTTCCTTGGCTTGAGAGTCATGTGAGGAACTTGCCTTCTTCACGAAGTTATTCGGATTCTTAGTGATGGATTGTTTTTCCAACACATGGCCACCAACTGTTATCCATTCCAGAAAATGTATCAACATTCATGCACTACACATGGCCCCTGTTTATACAATTGAAGCGAACAATGAAATGCTTGTTCTTTGCATACCTTCACGGGCTGCCATTATCCTTGCTTGCACAATTTTGATGGAGTGGTCATGCTCCACCTTCTCTCTTTGGCTGTTTTCCCTTCTTTGAAGACCCTTTCAACTCTTTCTCGATGGTTTTTCCCTCATTGAAAGACTGTCCTCTCTTTGCACTTACCTTGAATCCATTCTTGTAGTCATGGAGGGTGATGTGCTGCCTCTTCCTTCATGGAGATACTGCCTTATCTTCAGAGACTCCTTTTTGGCCCTTTGATGGTGCAGTGCTGCCTTCCTCTTCATTAGAAAATTTTCCAATCATTGACGACTTCAATTTTGCTTCAGCTGTTTTGGAGCATTCTCCAACTTGCTTACAACCAAATTACCTCAAACCTGCATATTGAGGACTTTCCTCAACCTTGAGAAACTTTTCCAATCATTGATGACTTCAATTTCGCTTCAGCTGTTTTGGAGCATTCTCCAACTTGCTTACAACCAAATTACCTCAAACCTGCATATTGAGGACTTTCCTCAACCTTGATGGACACATTGTGTCTAGTCGCCTTGGGTCAGCTGGGGGGGTGGATGGAGAATAGGAGCCCCAAAGATAAGATATAATAGGGGCCCCTCTCTCCATATAGCCGCCCCAGCAAAGGCCATTTGTGGTTCCTTGGCTGGCCTTACCAAGGCCCTCTTTAGCATAACCTATCATGAACTAAAACTTATAGCTAATTCACTTTGTGTGGTAAGTACTTACTGTGCACACTTCAGTCATGGTTTGAGCATCTGTGATAGAGGTTTATCTCCTTTGCATGCTAGACTCCTCTCTTCTCTTCAGTCCTCCACCATCTTCTTGTAACATTGCCAACATCTCTTTCTTTCCATGCAACTCTTGTTGTAACGCCTCCGTGATACCTACGTGGAAATCACCATTGCTTATCAATCTAACATGTAAGACATTATTTTCCTTCTCCAAGTCTTGCACCGTCTTTCTCAACTCTTTGTTCTCTTCAATTTGCTAATTTCTCTCTTTGAGCTCTTGAAGCCTATTTCTTCAAATCCTTTCCAATGTTTGGACAATATAAGCAAAAGCCTATGATTCCCTGTCAACTATCAAATACAGAATAAAATACACATAAAGCTGAAATGAATTAGCTAACTTTTTCAAGGCACAAGGGAAACCTATTTTGATACCATCTAATCCAAAATCGGACTAGATATTCCAATGCATGATTCGCCAACATGGATATTTTTTCTTTTCTTCAAACAACAATCTAATGCTGCAAATTGTGGTTAGTAAAACTCTATGGCAGCCATCTACATTGTATATCCATTATGCAATTATATACATGCTCACATACATGCCTTTATTGTTTGTCGTATTTCATACCGTATATCAGCATAGCATTCTCCATTATTCCACAAGACCAATAGCGCAATAAAGAGTACTATGCTTGTGATCAACAAAATATATCCATTAGATATTTTCTTATGTGCTTGAGTTGACATAGTATTTGCATGGAATGAAAGTAAAAAAGCAAATGAGTAAAACATGTGCAAAGAGAAATAATAGAAAGAATTACCTAGTGAAAACCAATGTGAGAAATAACCATAGGAATAAAGTTATGCTTCCTCATCACCACTATCATCTTGCAAGTTCTTACAAGCTAGTTGGTCAATTTGAGTTTTCAAATGCATTGTAGCTTTTGCCAGCACCCCTACAATGCTCTCCTAGCTTTCCTTGTTGTGGATGGCTTGTTTATATAAATTATACAACATACCTGTCTAATGCTCTGAGCCATTCTGAATTGTTCAGTCATCTTCTACAAAACTCTTGGCTATGCATCCAATTGCGTTTGAATTCCTTTACTTGACACCTAGAGAATATATTTATGCTAAGGGATGACGAAATGAGTCCTAAAGAGCGTTTGAAATGTCTCCCATTCAAAGAGATAGAAGAACCGATTCAACTTGTTTTAAAACAATTTTGTCTGATAAGGAACGTTTTCAACCCTGGTCTAACTCTTTCAGGTGTCCCTATTCTAAGTTGATGTTTTTTTACTATTGACGTGTTCATTTATAGCTGAATTGTCACTTAAATCCTTTTCTTCAAATGGTGTCGCCTGGGATGTATAAATCATCTCAAAGCCCCACTCTATATGTTTCACTTCTTCAAAATATGACTGCATATTTGCCTTGCATAATTTTGTCTTAATGAGGTTAAAAGCATGTCTGAAACCCTTCTTCAGTCTCATGAACTAATAAGTACAACTATTCATCTCAATCCACTGAATTAAAATGATTTTCGTGATCCAATCCAATCAATTTTTTACGTTGCTCTTTCTACAATTCATTCTACATTTGTAAGAATTGCAATGATTTGTGATCCATATGAATGATGCTCTCCTTTCCCAATATGTAGTGCTTGCAATGCTTTCATTCCTAGACAATTGCATAATCTCTTGATCATAAGTGGAATATTTTCTTACCACAACAATTAATATCCCATTGTGGTAAGCAACTGGGTGATCAAAGTGAGTGAGAGCTGCTCCAAGTGCATATTCAAATACGTCAATCTCTATCTCAAGTGGTTGTTGAAGAGAAGGTAGAAAAAGTGATGGTGCAAAAGAGAGTCTGCATTTCAATTCCTCAAATGCTGTTGCGCCACCTTGGTGACTTGATACAAGGGTCATTTGATGTGTGAGAAACCGAGTATAAACTTCCTATAGAAATTTTCCAACCCTCAATAAACTATGATGTTCTATGAGTGTCTTTGGTGTAGGCCATTCTTGAATGGTGCAGATCTTGGTCAGACCCACATATACTCAATGGGCATCAACAATATATACTAGGTATTGTATTTCCTTCATGGCCAATAAGCATTTCTATTGATTTGCATACAACTTATGTTGCCATAGAGTGTTGTGAAGTTGTTGAATGTGATCCATGTGTTCTTTGCATGTTCAATTGAAGATGAGAATGTCATCTTGATAGACAACAACAAATGAAGCTACAAATGGCCTTGAATTGTCATTCATCATCTACACGATGACGCTAGAGTGTTTGATCCAACCGAAGGGCATAATCAACCCTTCAAACGAACCTTCCTTTCTTTTGAAGGTTGACACATGAAAATCTAAGGGTTTAGCAAGAATCTAACACTAGTCCAATTCAAGATTTATCTTTGTAAAGAACTTTTCTGCTCCAGATAGTCTTCTATCTTTGGAAGGAGGTAACAGTTCTCCATGGTGGTCTTGCTCAAGGATTTGTAGTCAATACACAACCTCCATGTGCCATCCTTCTTTCGTGCAAACACAGTTAGGATTTTGCGAGGCAAAGAGTTGGGATTGATCTGTCCTTTATCCACAAGTTCATAAATCTACCATTTTATTTCTTCAGTGGTATAATGATGCATTAGGAAGAGTTGGTCCTTGAATCTGATCAATTGTATGTCATACAGTGCAATGATTATATTCCAATTGGGGACTAGAAAGTATCTTTATATTCCTCCAATAATTGGTTCAACTTCTGCTTTTCGAATGAAGGAGGTGCATCATTAGCTTGTATCGCAAGGAAGCCTTTCTTACGTTCAAGCCTCACCATGATGAGCACAAATTTCATGTTAGAACTCGCCAACTTCTTGCATTGTTTTGCATTGATAAGAGAAATCCTCAAGACTACGTTCGGTATGCAATAACTCTTCTCATCGAATCTATGACAATATTCTTTGGTATTTCTTCATAAATTGCATGGTGTTAGTAAGGATACGGTTTCTCATGTAAAACATCATATGCCTCTAATGGCGCTACATCACAAAAGAAATTCATCTTGGAAAGGTTTTATTTTGCACACCAAGTGTCATTGATAAGAGGTGTGCTTCTCTAAACTTGAGCTAAACCATCCATTGATGTGCAGTCGTGGCCAAGGTGTCAATGGAAAGTTCAATATTCGAACTTGTTCATGTGAAATCGTGTTCCTATAACTTGCATAGTCAAAAATGAAATTTATCTCAGTTGTCCATTGCCCGGACATTTGAAAATGGAATAATCTTGTAGCTACTTTCGGATCTGAATTGGAAGATGATGTTATGTTTGCAATTGCTACCATAGTGATAGGATCAGATTCCATATTTTGTTTTACTTTATCCAATATCTTTTTGGTAAAACTTGACTCTTGTAACAGTGTAAACAAGACTTTCCAAGTGTTGCATTCCTCGTCAAAGGGATCACTGGAATTGTGTACACTACAACTCTTATTAGCCTTAGATTACTCCTTTTACTCTGTGGGAGGTGTGTTCTAGGAATGAAACAAAGGTCCTTTTCCTTGTTGCTTGACATTTAAATTTGTTGTAGAGTTGGCATTCTTATTTTGTTGCTTATCTTGAGATATAGAATCATCATTCTTAGACTTCAAATTTGCATGCATACCTATAGGCTTCTCCTAAAAAGAGATATGGAGGAAATCCATGTCGATTTGGATGTATGGTCTAAAGCCTAACCTATACTTCAACATTAGATTTTCATTGGTTTCGTGGACATTCAAATTGGAAGTCCATGTATGGAAAATATTGATATAATCTTGAATAGACTATCAAGCCTTAAAAAGCACCATTCTAGGTACCTACATGGGCAAGACCATCCTCAAGGGAAGTGCAACAATTATTGCATCATTTTTCCATAAACAAGGAAACTCTTAGAAGAGCAAAGGTAACTACTAACACTGAATTAAAAATTAATTTATGGCATATTAGGACCATACTGGATTAAGCCAATTATTTAAAGCATCAATGTTTGTATTTCCTTCAAATATTGGTATATCGAGATTTACTTGTATCTTATACGGTGTTTGGCCTCCAAAGGGCTTCTAGGTAAATAAAGACAACGATTTGAAGAGGTTTGAACATGCTATCGGATGTGAGCAAAGTGATCAGTCATCTCAGTTTTTTTCATTCATGGTCTTGCACTAAGTCATTTGTTTGTCATGACAAAGATTCCTCTTCCATCTTTTGAAGTTGTTTTGGGTTCAGCATCCCTAACGTCAATTTGTTTGAGATGAAGGGTCACAAGTTTCGAGACCAAGCTTCCTCTAGTCAAACTTTTGTTGAGTGGGGTACAAAATATGGATAAGGAATCAAATGAGAAACTTGCTTTGATATCATTGATCTGGGGTCTAGAGGTCACAAGGAAACAATGCACTACTAAATGGAATTGACATATGATTTGCGAAAACAATTTTTGAATGATAGAGAGCAATAAGAACAATACTAAGTGTGTTGAACCAAAGAGAAAACAAGAATTAGAGAACATCATGTTAAAATTATAATGCAAGGTTTTATCATGCAAGTTGTATACAATGATCTCAAAGGTTGGATGTGTGAATCAAATGACATCTATCGTGTCTCCTCAAAGTATAGCTAGTATACATTAATATGTAAGTGAAGAAGACCGAGAGACGACCTAGCAATTATGAAACAAAGTCACTCCCCTTCTGCCAGTTCATATCCTTTATGTTATTGGTTTCTGCAAATAACATTGTACAAGTGTGTTAAACAATGATAACATTGTCCGATTTGTGTGGCATCAAATAAACCAAGTTAGAGCTTCATAGTTTGACGTGTGCTTGGTGTGGCATGTGTTTTAGCATGGGCATGTTAATCTACTTGACTATGGGTTGCCAAAACACAAATTGAAATCTCAAAAATATGTTAAACACCAAAAACAATTAACAATTAAATTAATGTTGGATATTTTAGTATTGCATAGCATAGTTCGGATACTCATATTCGACAAATTTTCGCAAACCCAAAAAAATTGACTCGGGAATATTCGGGAATATTCGGCAACTTAAAAATACACTATTTTCTTTAAAAAACACAAATTTTGTGCAAAACATAGCTACAAAATATATCAAATGAGTCTCTAAAATGTTACTTAAAGTGTTTTCTAGTAGATTTGAATACAAATACAACACAAAATCGCATCATCATGCGAATATAATAGGCAACTGATAAGTGTTATAAATTTATGATGATTGCCATTAAAAATTATCATCATAAATTGCATATCTATGCAAGTTACAATTTACAATAATTTACATTTTCCTCTTTCCCGTTTTAGAGAAATATCAGCTTGATGCCTTTACAAGACAACATTTTTTCAATGTTAAACCTAAGTTTTTCCCGTTTTCCGTGTTAGATCTGTGTATGGATGAATTTTAGGGTCAAACTCGCCGAATATTGGCGAATCTTCGCCGAATATTCTCAGAAAATACACATGAATATTTTCCTGTGACGAATGGCAAGTTTTATCGGCGAATATTCGCCCAAGCAAAATTTTGGCGAGTACTTGCCGAATAGGCAAACTATGCTTCATAGTATCATTTGAAATATTGTTTGTGAGTGAATTGAATGGGTTATTTAAACAACTCACATAGATGGGCATTAGGTGAGATATTGTAGTGATTGTGTGGTCATTGCTGATAAGGCTTGATGCCTCGTAACTAGATCATTTGCCTATATTATGTAAAGCTCTTAACTATTGAATTAATTAATTACGTTTTATTGTGTAATTTTTTACTAAACATTTCATTTTGTATCAAAGCAAGCATGCATTTGTAAGTGTTAGTAAGCAGCAAAGCCACAACATTTATTTATCGCCCCTTTGATGAAGAGATTATTCTATGTGAAGACTTTGTTTGGATGGTATATATTCTTTATGAGCTTCTTTGCACAGTCTAATAGTTTTGTGGATACTGAGGTAAATAGAATTGCTTCCAAGCATACATCTGGCAGAACAGCAAAACTGATTTCTTGTGCGGATCTTTCATTAAGTTTTTTCCCATATGCATGAGCTGCCATATTAAATAGGTTGTTCCAATAATCAAATCTCATGATTATAAAGTAGGAGTGCTCCAATTAACACACCATTCTTTCGATAAGACTCATGAGCAGACACCTATGCCCAGTTTTGTGCTATCTTTGACAGATTTTATTTAAACATATCTTGAACAGATCCTATGAATAGTGATAATGAATGTCCTTTCTTTATAGAGTTCAAGTTTTAATATGAAGTGCAACTTCAACACACAACCAGCTGGAAATCAGCAAACAAGAGACAAGGAGACAAGGAATTATCTTGGAGAAACCCAATTGGGAAAAAAATCCAATGGGTGAGCAATTGCTCCCCTTCCACTATGCAATTCTCTCAAAAATACAAGCTTACTACCACTATGTGGCCTTCATGAAAGATTTAGACCTCTCTAACTTGTATTTACTTGTTTACAACACTCGGCAAGGAAGAACTCAACTACTAGAGAACAAAAGAGACCCAACTCAAACTTTGATCACCGCTCAGACTGCAACAATGGCATTTAAACAACCATACTATGTATTCCTCTTCACACTCAGACTTGGATTCACCCAAAAACACCCCCTCGACATGTTCTTCCACTTGTCTTTATAGCTTCTCTTCTCAAGAAGGAACGAGGAAGTGAAACAACCCGACAGGAGGAGATAAAATGTTTGCAACCGTTCATCTCCAAACTTTCCATAGCATCAAAACAAAACCGCCACACAACCGCCGCAAAACTTCCTTCTCAAGAAACAAAACTTTCTAACCTTGTCATTAGAAGTTGTCCAGATCACCTTCAAACTGACTCAACCATTTTTACATTACAATTTACATGATGAGAGAGTATATTACAAGTTAAGATAGAGAATTACATAAATTGGGCACTTCCAAATCCATTTTTGAATCATGCCTCCCCAATTTGAGAATTTTAAGTCCCTAAAAGCTTTAGGAACTGATGAGGTGAAGAAATTTCTTCCCGCATCTTCTCTAGAATACCACTTGGCTTTATTGGGCAATTGACCTTTTAACACAATCAACCACCGGTCCTGCACTCCTCGTTGTGTTTTCCTCTATTTTCACTGCAATACCACATCTTCCTTGAATTCCAGCTGACTTTCCGGAGCAAGATCCTCAATGGATGGCAACAACAACCCTTCTTCATGAACTAGCATAGAGGGCTCAAAGAGATGTAAGTTTTCAACATCAACAACTAAATATATTCTAATATAAGGAGGAAAACCCAGCCTAAATGCATTATTGCCCACTTGTTCTAGAATTTCAAATGGGCCATATCTAAGAGGTTTGAGTTTCTTAGCTTTACGTTGAAGTCTCTCTTTACTCAAGTACAGTCATACCTTGTCGCCAACGAGGAAAGAATGCTCAGTTCTATGCTGGTCATGTATTGCTTTGTACTTGGCATGCGACTCCTTCAACCTCTCTTGTCCATAGAGGTGTATTTGTTTAATCTTCTCAATGAACCTCTCAACTTTATGGACTTCCTGGATCCACTCTCCCATTGTCTATGCTTGGTAGTCTCAAAACAACACCAAATGTATTGTTAGGGAAATAACCAAAAACAAGTCTCAAAAGGAGGCTCACTAGTAGAAGCATGAATTGCCCTATGATAAGAATGTTGAATATACACCAAATTCTCAACCCAAGTCTTAGGATGTTTCTTGTTATACGCCCTCAAGATTTGAACCAATGTTTGGTTTACTACTACTTGATCTGCCCATCAATTTGTAGGTGAGCAAAGGCGGTAGACCTCTTTAGCTTGGTATCCATCTTTTCCCACTAAGTAGGCCAAAACTTCCCAATGAACCGTGAGTCCCTATCTAAAACATTAGAGTCACGCAAACCAAAATGAACCCACACATTAGCAAAAATAACTCAACCATATCATTGGCTTTGAGAGTTTTCTTGCAAAGAATAAGAATACACATTTTACTAAACCGGTCCACAACCACAAAAATATAATCATATCCTCTTTTGGAAACAGGCAAACCGCCCACAAAATCCATGGAGATGCTTTTCCACGGCTGGATGGAACCGGTAAGGCATATATAAACCCAAATTTCTATTACTAGGCTTGCTTGTACTACATAAAACACATCCTCTAATAAATTTAGCAACTTTTGCTTGCATATTTGGCCAATTAACGCACCTTTGTAATTGTGCAACAATTTTTGTAACAATCAAGTGACCAAAGCACCTTATAAGTGTGTGCTTCTCTCATCAACTATACTCTTTCCCCCTTAGGCACACAAAGTTTCTCATTCTTGTAGAGCAGCCCATCCCGAAGTACTATTCTCTTTTAAGCTCAAAGCCCTCACTTGGATGCTTCTGCTCAAATATCTCTCCAAAATCTAGATCCTGCTCATAACCTTCCTTATATGCTTCACATACAAAAAGGTTCAAGAAAAGTTAATGTGCCTATAACTGAAAGCAAAGGAGGTCTAGACAACATATCAGCTAATTTGTTAGTCACACCTTTCTTATATTTTATAATCAAATGAAACTGCTGCAAGAAACCCATCCATTTATAGTGTCTAGCTTGTTGAAGTTTATTTTGAACTTGCAAATATTGAAGAGGTTGATGATCTATGTATATGATAGTTTCCTTACCCATCAGATAGTGTTTCCATTTCTTGACCACTTGAACAAGAGCATACAGTTCCTTATCGTATGTACAATAATTCAAAATTGCACCATGAAACAATTCAAAATGGTAACATACGGGCCTACCTCCTTGAAGTAGGACAACCCCCATAGCATAATCACTAGCATCTGTTTCTACTTCAAAAGGAAGCTATAAGTTAGGCGAGCTAAAACTGGAGCATGACTAATCTTGTATTTAAATGTCTCAAATGCATCTTGTTGCTTCTTACCCCAAACAAAAACCTTACCACCTGCTATCACAAAATGTAGAGGCATTGTTATGGAAGATAAGTTCTTGATGAACTTCCTCAAATACTAAACTGCACCAATAAAACTCCTTGTCTCAGTCAAACTAGAAGGTATAGGCCAATTCAAAATGGCTTCTATCTTAGCCGGATCAATTCTCAATTCTCCATCTCCAACCACATGCCCCAAAAAGACAAGTGATTATTGAGAAAACTCACGCTTCTTCTCATTCAACACTAACCGTTTCTCCTTCAAAACTTGCAAAACTTAATGCAAATGGTTAATATGCTCATCAAAAGTTTTCCTAGAAACAAGAATGTTATCCAAATACACAATGATAAAGGATTAAAAAAATGGCCTCATTACCTCACTCATCAACCTCATGAAGGTAGCTAGCGCATTGCATAGCCTAAACGGTAAGACAAAATCCGCACTTGGTGATACCCGGATTTCAAATCAAGCTTAGTAAAATGTTTAACATGTTGTAACTTGTAATTGATCCAACAAATCATCTATCCGAGAAAGAGGGTAATTCTTGATGGTTATTTTGTTTAATGCTCTATAATCTCTGGACATCCTCCATGAACCATCTTTTTAGGCACTAAAACAATTGGAGCACCACACGGAGAAGTGCTAGGACAGATTATACCTTGCTTAATCAAAGACTATAACTATTGTTTTACCTCATTGGCATCCTTCAAGGACTGCCTGTACAAACCAAGGTTTAGAAGCAAACTATCGGGTAGCAAATGTATCTCATGCTCAATAGGCCTAATCGGGGGCAGCCCTAAGGCTCTTGGAAGGCATCCTTGAACTGCTCTACCAACTCTCTCATCTCGCTTCTACTCTTTGTTAGTAAACATGTTACAAGTGGTTTTAGATGCAACAATTTTCTCTTCCTAAATATCTTTCAAAAGGAGCAACGTAAATTTTCCACTAGCATTAATAAGTTTCTTAGCTTCGAGGCACCTTACCAAAGAGATCTTTCAATCTCTCTTGTAGGTTAAAATGATGTAGCTCTTACCATCCTTCACCGATCATTACTAGTTAGCTCTCCTTGTGAAGATAGCATCCCTGATATACAAGTATGAGTTGGCAAACACTACACCACACACATCAAAAGGAACAACATCCGCTACAACTTCATCAATGAAATATTTATTAATACCAAACGTGATTTTGTATTGCTCGGTAACCTTGATGTCTACACCCTTCTTTACCCAACCCAAGGAATAAGGGCTTGGATGATTGTAAGTCTCTATTTTCAGCTTATCAACTAACTCTTTACTTATCAAATTAGCTTGAGAACAAGTATCAAAAAGTGCATCCACTTTGGTTTTCTTCAACTAGATTTTAACATGAAAGAGCTTAGCAAATTCATTTTCTTAAACCATTACTACAACCCGAGACATACCTCTCTATTGACGGAGGTACAACACATTGTTTCATCCACCTCATCGTTGCAATCTACTTTCTACCCTTGGAGGGCAGCCATGGCCTTCGAGTGGAGCTTCCAACATTTATCCTCGGAATGAGTGTCGATATCACAATGATCACAATTAACTTTATTATCTTTTTTGAAATGGAAGTAGCATTCTTTTTACCTTTGCCTTTTTCTTTTTGCTTGGTGTCACTTTGTTTGAAGCACTTTGAGAGGCGGGCGAACTCTTGTTGTCCATCTCTAGATAGTGGGCTTGAGAACAAGCCTCGTCTACGTTCACTGGCTTGGCCAAGAGTACAGGTCTTCTCAAGTGGCTATGGAGTCCACCAATGTATTTCATCAAGATATCTCGGTTTGCTACATCTTTTCCCATTTGGAAAACCTTCTTCCGGAACTCACTGGTGTACTCTTGCATGTTTTAGCCTTGCTTTTGCCTAAGATACTTCCAATACATGGACCTCTCTTCCTCATAGAAAATAAGATAGAATTGCTTCTTGATTAGCATCTTAAATTCATCCCACTTAGAAATAGGAGGACGCTTCTTAGCAACCAAAGTGTGAAAATAACTTTCAAACCATGTTAGTGCATGATTGGTTAATTTTAACCTTGCAAAAGAAATATCTTGACTCTCATTAATCTAATGCAAATTGAGATATACCTCTATTTGGGTTAGTCAATGGTCTAGCTTATCGGCATTTACGTCTCTCCGTCATATGGTTGAATCTCTATCTTCACCTTAACTTTGAATGGAGACGGGCAAGCTTGCACGAGGTTAATCTTCTTTATATTCAGAAGCGTCCTCCCTATGATTTCCTAGTGCCTCCTTCAGCAATCCCATGATAGACTCCAACTTTCCCATAGACTAGGAAATGTTGCCCATATACTTTGACAAACTTGCCACAACCGCATCCATCTTGTAGAAACATTCCTCTTCAGTTCCACATGTATCTTCATCACCACTACAAGCCATGCTTCAGATTCCTTTGTTCCATTTTCTTGTGGAAATCTTTGCTTCAAAAGGTATAAGAATACCTTCACCGCTTTCAATACCTCTCCGAATGAGGGGCATATAACTGCAATGTCAACACAAGTTAGCCACATAAAGACAATTTGATTATAATTGCTCTAATACCAATTTGATCCATAAACTGATTACTAACAGCTATAATAGATCCTATGAATAGTGATAATGAATGTTCTTTATAGAGTTCAAGTTTTAATATGAAAGTGTAACTTCAACACACAACTAGCTGGAAATCAGCAAACAAGAGACAAGGAGACAAGGAATTATCCTAGAGAAACCCAATTGGGAAAAAACTCCAGTGTGTGAGTGATTTCTCCCCTTACACCATGCAATTCCCTCAAAAATATATGCTTACTGCCACTTTGTGGCCTTCATGAAAGATTCATACCTCTCTAGCTTGTATTTACTAGTTTAAACTTTACAACACTCAACAAGGAAGAACTCAACTGCTAGAGATCAAAATTGACCCAACTCAGACTCTAATCACTGCTCAGACTGCAACAACAGCATTCAAACAACCATACTTTGTTTTCCTCTTCACACTCAAACTTGGATTGACCCAAAACCACCCCTTGGACATGTTCTTCCACTTGTGTTTATAGCTTCTCTTCTAAGGAAGCGGGAAGTGAAACATGACAGAAGGAGAGAGAACATTTACAACCGTTTGTCTCCATACTTATTGTAGCATCGGGAGGAGGAGAGAACATTTGCAACCACCTCAAAACTTCCTTCTCAAGAAACATAACTTTTTGGCCTTGTCATTAGAAGTTGTCTGGGTCACCTTCAAACTGACTCAACCATTTTTCCATTACAATTTACATGATGAGAGAGTATATCACAAGTAAAGATAGAGAATTACATAAATTGGGCACTTCCAAATCCATTTTTGGATGAACATTCCTGCAGATCTTGATGTCTAAACATACTTTGGGCTCCCATGCATTAACAGATCTTCTTTCAGATTGCAATAATTAGCTCCATGTTGAGTTGATCTATATACCTATCACGTCTTGCGTCTTGCCTACGTTTTGACAGATACACGCACCTACACCTGATTTTTCATGCTTATAATAATGAATCATGAAGTCTTGGTTTGATTTATGTACTCTTTTATCTCATGCATGTGTGAATTATTCTTTGTACACATGAAGATCTACTCTTCTATTTTAGAATGTCCCCTTTCCTTCGCTAAGGGCCTAAGGGTCAATTCGAGTCCTAGGCTTGGTCATACCCAAGGGGCTAAGGACATTAGAGGCTATTGGGTATGAATATCTATTACCACCTAGTTCATTTGTTTTAATTTTTTGTTGACATGAGCATAAAGTGGCTTGGTGGGACTAGATGTTATATTTTGTCGTTAAGGGGGACCTCATAACACTTTAATGTTATAATATTACATTGGGGGTCATTTATGTCCTATGGCGACTTGAAGGGGATAAAGTAACTTAAGTTACTTTATTATTCTAAAGTTATTTTTAGAGGGGGTCGATTTGGGCCTCTTGTTGCCTTGGAGAAATTATAAAAGGAGTTGGGGAGGAAAAGGGAGATCATTCTTGCATACACTCATATTTTCTCTTTGTGCAACTGTTGTTTGCAAAATTCCAGCTTGTGGAGTAAGATCCCACAGGGACCCTAGCTTCGGTGGTGAGAGATCCATCCCAAGCTAGCAGGGCATTCTTTGGTGGTGTGAGATCCACCCTAGCTTGTCAATTTGGAGCTGATTCAGGGTTGTTTTCCAGAGATATTTTTCAAAGCTTCCAAATGAGGGTTTCATAGACTTTTTGTGGAGAAGATTCAAGGGTTTATAGTTCAAATTTCTGGCAACGACTTGAGCAAGGTTTGGTGCCATTATTAGAGACATTTTTGAAGGGTTTCAGGCTATTTCCAAGGAGGCGACTTACTTTGGAAGATTGCAGCAAATTTTGGAGGGTTTCGGGTTGATATTTTCAGATCCGGAGGCTCGGTATTTATCATATTAGCAAGCTCTCTATAAATTTTTAAGCGATTTGAATAAGTATTTTGTGAGTTATTGATTTAAATCAGTTTGCTGCCCTAGCTGTTAATTTCTGCAAAAATCAGTATTTTATTTGGCTGCAAATTTTCTATATTTTGTGCATTTTTGAGTGGTATCCCACAAGGGATATTTCAGTGGTATCAGAGCAATTGTTTCTCCAGCCTGTTGGGTTGAAAGATGGGAGACAGAGACAGTGAGGACATGGGTGTGGATCTGATGAAACAATTGTTCACCAACATGGTAAAGCAACAGGAAACTACTAATCTCTATTTGAGCCAGCTCACTGAGAGATTAGCACAGGGCAGAATTGAGACTCATACAGATAGAGGGGAAAATAGCAATATGGGACAACAAGGTCAAAGAGGTGAGAGTGGACATTCAAGGCAGTAGTCTCCCCATTCTTCTACCAGGCCTTTGGGGCTTCACGAACCCTCTTTCTTGAAGGATCTAGAAGTTTCACAAGTACAACAACCAATAGATATTTTGGATGAGGAGTCTTGTTGGGAGAGGTACCAGACTTTGAGTGAGGGCTTTCGTGATAACATGTCATTCTAGGAGTATTGCAAAATGAAGATTGGTAGCAGGCCCAAGAGAGATCATCAGATACAAGTACCTGAGTTACAGAGGAGATTGGGACAAATCTCCATTCCACACTTCGATGGTTCTAAGAAGTGTACCATACAGTCTTGGATTCAGAAGTTGAAGACTTACTTCGACTTGAATCCCATGCGTGAAGAGGATGCAATTAAGTTTGCAATCCTACATCTCGGGAGACGCTCATGGTGGCATCATGGATTGATTACACAGGGGCACATACATATTACTACTTATGCAGAGTTCACACAGAGGTTGATGAGCAGATTTGACAGGAGGGACCCCGATAGGCATTTTAGAGAGTTGACTCACTTGAGGCAGACAAGTTCTCTAGATCAGTACATTGCAGATTTTCAAAGATTATCAGTTATGGTACTGATGTTTCAGAGATGAGGTTGACCTCACTTTTCACGGCAGGTTTGACGGATGCTCTAGCTTTGGATTTGTGAAGGCATTTGAGCCTTCTTCTTTGCATGAGGCTATTAGGAGAGCACGTGATTTGGATTTATCCACTCCAAAGTCGAGTCTCCACCTCAAGTATTCTGACTAAGACACCTCCATCTAGACCCGATGGTTCACAGCCGAAGGTGCCCCTACCTAGGAAAGATGCAACAAAGAAACCATTCATATCTAGAGAGGACAGAGATGAGTTGAGGCGAAAGAAACTATGTTTCGATTGCCGCACACCTTGGGTTCCAGGACATGATTGCAGAGGTAGAGGGAAGGCCCAATTCATAGAGGTCTTTGAGGAGAGTGATGGTGATGAGGAGTTGGATACTCAAGGATTGGAGGATGGAGATGGAGAGACATTGGATAGTACGGGGTTGAGTAGGAGGATGAGACCTTTCCCCATGAGACTATTGCCACTTTGTCTAGTACCCCGAGGTACAAGGCATTCAGGGTTAGGGGAGTTTTACGGGGGTCGTGGTGGTGGTACTCATTGACGGTCGGCACCCACAACTTTATAGATGCATCATTGGTTAGAAGTGGGGATTACGGAAGAAGATTTTGAGGGCTTCAACGTAGTTGTAGCCAATGGAGAGTCTATGAGATGCACACAGCGAGTTCCACAATTGAGCATCATGATGGGTAACTATACAGTTACCGATGATTTCTATATGATTGGTATTAGAGAGACAACCCTTGTGCTTGGAGTACATGTGTATCCATTCCTTTGGTGAGTTTCGGACTAATTTCGACGATGGAGCTGAAATTTAAGTCCGAGGGGGAATGTGACTTTGAGAGGTTTATCTTCGATGCACCCGAGGATTGTTATTTAAGAGGATTGAGAGTATTCATAGGCACAATGAGGTTGATTGGGCGATCTGATGCTTGGTTTCTACCAAGAAATAAGAGGATGGGAAACCAGAGTATCATGTGGATATCCAAGAACTATTGGATAGGCATAGTGCAATTTTTGGCGACATACCTCCAGGTGTACCTCTGGATAGGGGATTTGAGCATGTGATTGAGCTTGAGGACACTAGACCTGTGTTTACTACTCCTTACCGTCAACCCAAAAAGTTTAAGGATGAGATTCGGGGGACTATCCATGAGCTCATTGATATGGAGCATATTAGACCTAGTTCCAGTCCTTTTGCTTCTTCAGTAGTATTGGTGAAGAAGGATGGGACCATGCGGATGTGCATAGATTACCGTGCCTTGAACAAAAAGACAATAAAAAACAAGTATCCAGTGCCATGTATTGATGAGTTGTTAGATGAGCTACGAGAGGGCAATCAAGGTTAGAGAGCAAGATGTGCATAAGACAACTTTGGATGCCATTATGGTCACTTTGAGTTCTAGTGATGCCATTAAGATTGTCTAATGCATCGGCTACGTTCAATCTGGCATGAACCATGTGTTCAACCGCCACTTGCGAAAGTTCGTATTGGTTTTCTTTGATGATATATTGGTCTATAGCAGGACTTGGGAGGATCACATTGGGCACCTTGATGAGATGCGAAAGCTTCTAAGTGTGAGTTTGGCATGTGAGCTAGAGCTATTATATTTGGGATACGTGAATGGAGGGGTAGTGAAGGTTGATAGGGAGAAGATACATGCAATTTTGGATTGGCCACCACCCACAACATTGACACAATTGAGAGGATTCTTGGGACTATGCACATACTACAGGAGATTTGTGAAGAACTTCTCTCGATTGATTTGCTCCATTGACAAATTTGACCAAGAAGGGGGCTTTTGCTTGGTCGAAAGCGGTATGACAAGTTTTTGATCACCTCGAGGGGGTGATGAGCTCATGTCTCGTTTTTACATTACCATATTTCTCTCAACCATTTGTACTTGAGTGTGATGCATCAAGAGAGGGTGTTGGAGCAGTTCTTATGAGAGTCGAAATTGAGCCCATGGAGAAAGGGTATTCAATTTACGACAAGGAGATGTTGGCAATTATGCATGCTTTGGCCAAATTCACACAGTACCTTGTGGGCAGCAAATTCGTGGTTCATATGGATCACAACAGCTTGAGGTTCTTCCTGGGGCAGAAGGATCTCGACGATCGCCAGGAGAGATGGGTGAACAAGGTACAAACCTACGACTTCGACATAGAGTACACTAAAGGTAAGAATAATGTTGTTGTTGATGCTTTATCTAGGAGACCTTACCTTACCTCTATCCTTAGTTCTATGTCTAAGATTTTACAAGATTGGAAGGCTAACATACTTGTTGATTTTTCCAAAAATCAGTTTGCATGTGAGATCATGGATGGCATTATACAGGATGATAGGTACAAAGTTTTGGATGATCTAATATACTACAAAGATAGGATTTTGTTGTACCATGGTCTAAGATGAAGGAGAAGATCCTTCGGGCAGTGCATGATACACCATTAGCTGGGCATCCTGGATATTTCAAGACATACAGGTTTATCGAGAGAGATTGGCATGGAAGGGAATGAAGGATGATGTCCTCAATCATATCGAGAGAGTGTATGGTTTGCCAACAAACCAAATCTAAGCATTCTTTTCGGGATTACTTCACCTCTTCCCATTCCCAAACGAAGTGGGAAAGTATATCTATGGATTTTATCACGGGACTCCCCTTAGTGCATGGGCATAAGCGTATCTATGTTGTATCGGATCGGTTAACCAAGTATGCTCACTTCTTTTCCCCCCAAGGGGCATGAGGCAGCAGATGTGGCTCAAGTTTTCTATATAGGTGTTTTTAGGCTTCATGGTTTGCCTAAAAATATTGTCAATGATAGGGATAAAATCTTCATGAGAGCATTTTGGCATGAGATCTTCAAGCTTGCAGGTACTAAGTGGACCCCTAGCATGGGATATCACCCACGATATAAAGATAGTTAATAAGTGGATAGAGGGCTACTTGCGGAGTTATGTGACAGGTCATCAACGTGCATGGATTAGATGGTTACACATGGGTGAGTATTGTTACAATACCACCTATCAGATGAGCATCGACATGACTCCTTTCCGAGCTTTGTATGGGTATGATGTTATGTCATTTGCAGATTTGGTATTATCAGATAGCCGAGCTCCCAAAGCTCGTGATTGGTTACAGGAGAACCAAGATATTTTGAAAGCTCTCAAGGAGAACTTTCAGAAGGCACAAAATCAACAGAAGATATATGCAGATAGGCACAGGATAGAGAGGTCTTTTGAGGTAGGGGATTTAGTATTCCTACGCTTGCTGACCATACAGTAATCCAAAGAAGTTAAAACCACGGTTTTATGGTCCATACGAGGGTAGCACAACGAGTTGGGCCAAATGCATATGAATTGGATCTTCCAGAACACAGTAAGATACACAATGTCTTTCATGTTTCTTGCCTTAAGAGGGCACTTGGGCAACATATTGTACCTTCTAGATAGTTGTTAACATTGGATGAGAGGAAGTTGGTTTTGGAGCCAGAATCCATTATTGAGGTGAGATAGATGAGACTTAGGAGCAAAGTGATCACAAAGTATTTGGTGCGGTGGAAAGGATTGCCACTTGAGGATGCTACTTGGGAGGGACAACAAATCTTGCACCATCCTAGTTTGCATTTGCTTGGGGACAAGCAAATTTTGGGAAGGGAGGACTGTAATGTCCCCTTTCCTTTGCTAAGGGCCTAAGGGCCAATTCGAGTCCTAGCCTTGGTCATACCCAAGGGCTAAGGACATTGGAGGCTATTGGGTATGAATATCTATTACCACCTAGTTCATTTGTTTTAATTTTTCGTTGACATGAGCATAAAGTAGCTTGGTGGGACTAGATGTTATATTTTGTCGTTAAGGGGGACCTCATAACACTTTAATGTTATAATATTACATTGGGCGTCATTCATGTCCGATGGCGACTTGAAGGGGGTAAAGTAACTTAAGTTACTTTATTATTTAGTGGTTATTTTTAGAGGGAGTCAATTTGGGCCATTTGGGCCTCTTATTGCCTTGGAGAAATTATAAAAGGGAGTTGGGTAGGAAAAGGGAGATCATTCTTGCATACACTCATATTTTCTCTTTGTGCAACTGTTGTTTGTTGTTTGCAAAATTCTAGCTTGTGGAGTAAGATCCCATAGGGACCCTAGCTTCGGTGGTGAGAGATCCATCCCTAGCTAGCAGGGCATTCTTCGGTGGTGTGAGATCCACCCTAGCTTGTCAATTTGGAGTTGATTCAGGGTTGTTTTACAAGAGATATTTTTCAGAGCTTCCAGAGGAGGGTTTTAGAGGGTTTCAGAGACTTTTTGTGGAGAAGATTCAAGGGTTTACAGTTCAGATTTGTGGCAGCGACTTGAGCAGGGTTTGGCACCATTATTAGAGGCATTTTTGAAGGGTTTCAGCCTATTTCCAAGGGGGGTGACTTACTTTGGAAGTTGCAGCAATTTTTTGGAGGGTTTCCGGGTTGATATTTTCAGATCTGGAGGTTGGGTTTTCATTCTCACTATTAATAGATGTTATTTCCAAAATTTCATAATTTTATCATGCTTACTTGAGAAGATATGAATTTTTGAAGTTTCCTAGTTGCCTAGGGCATTCTGTAATTTTCTGGCAGCAATATATTATTCCAAAAATTCCAAAAATAATTTTCTTGTGTTAGTTATCATATTAGCAAGCTCTCCATAAATTTTCAAGTGATTTGAACAAGTATTTTGTGAGTTATTGATTTAAATCAGTTCGCTGCCCTAGCTGTTAATTTCTGCAAAAATCAGTATTTTATTTGGCTGCAAATTTTCTATATTTTGTGCATTTTTGAGTGGTATCCCACAAGGGATATTTGGGCTCCCATGCATTGACAGAGATCTTCTTTCGACTGCAATAATTAGTTCCATGTTGAGTTGATCATGTATAACTATCACACCTTGCGTCTTGCCTATGTTTTGGCAGACCCACACACCTACACCTGATTTTTCATGCTTATAATCTAAGTTGCCGCATTCAAATTCGTGTTCGAATTCGCCAATGATTAAATTCGTGAAAAATTTGCTGGTAAAAAAATCAGCGATTAAATTCGACTATGAGAAATATACATTTTTATTAAATATATAAAAACAAAAGATAAATTCACATTTCAAAAGAGAGATAATATCACATTTCATTGATTTCATAAGTAGCTATTACAATAATGTGATTGAAAGCAAAAACTTCAAAAAACATGTGCTCGCAGGTTGCGACCAAGCTGGCAGGTGGGACAATTAGTCCGAGCACGGGAGAATACTCGGCGAGTTTTGGAAAGCTATCCAGTATTTTTAATTACTAATGCTTTTGAGTGCGATCAAAGCTCATGATTCTTTCAGAAGATTGCAAGAAGTTGCTTGGTCCAAAAAGGTGCAAAAATGGATTTTATGAAAATAAGAAAAATATTGCCATCAATGCATAGAGCTCGAGAAAATATGCACTTTTAGAAAAATTGCGACACACAAACGCGAGCCACGAGAATGAAAGTTATGGCACATGCAAGTTTTCTTTGCTACATCTTTACTGGACCCTTTCCAAAAATGGCAATTTTTTTCTCCTTTCACCAAAAATCCAAAAAGGAAAAAAAAACACGAATTAAATCGCGATTTAAAATGCAATGTTAAAATTCGCGCGAATTTCAATTTTTTTCTTGACGGTGCGAATGCGGCAACACAACTTATAATTATGAATCTGTGAAGTCTTGGTTTGATCTATGTACACTCTTTTATCTCATCCATGTGTGAATTAGTATCTTTGTACACATGAAGATCTCCTCTTCTATTCCAACCTATGCATTCTTGTGTTTTCCAATTCACCCAAACACATCCATTGAGCGTGATCTAAAGCCATGCATTCTTCATTCTCGTTCTTTATGTTGTTCGTTGCCAAACTTGTTTGCATCACCAACAGACTATTCACTCATACAAATATGTTAGAGTCTAAATTATTCATACGTGTATCCTCAACCATTTAAAGTCGTGCCCACGCTCTAATCCACCCCTAGAAATTAGTTGAGACAAACTCGTCCCACATCAATTAACACTTTAAATAGCCTCGAGTTACAAGAATAGATAGCTAAGGCTAGATGTACAATCGTTTATAGGTGAGTTTTTGGTTTTCGGTAGTCTATAGTTAATATTTTTAATATAATTTGATAGTAAAGTCAATCGTAGTTAAATTTTTGTTATTATGTTTGGTCACTAAATTTGTATTTTATTAGCTATTTTTTTACGGGTATCTTTAGGAGTTTTGACTATTTAGTGAGACTTTTTAATGTAGATTTAAGTTATTATTTTTAATAATATCTTATTAGAGTTAAACTTTATTGGTTCAACATGGTGAAGTCATAGTCAATTCATGTTGAGTATTGAGTCTCTAAACAAAGAAGTTTTGTGTGATTAATTAGTTTAGTGAAACGATTAGTAATAAACCATTTTTGTGTCATCAATCCAAATAAAAACATGTTCATGTCATAAGATTCTTAGTCGAAAACAAACTTCTTGCATGGACGTAGTATTGGGTGAACCCAACATCCTAGACAATATGTGTTTCTACTCCATGTGGATGGCTGGCTGGGAGGCGGGGGTAGTTTTATTTGCAAAAATGACATGTGTGTGAGCTTCAGCGCCATTCAAATGAGTGAGCAACATTTTGATGAAGGACGAGAGGCAACAAAGGTAGAAGACCCATCAGCGGCCTCGAGACCGCTACTAACGAAGGGGTTACACGATCAATAGTGGCAAAGCCAAACAATGCCAAGCCGAGTGTGATTTCTAGTGGCGATGGTCGTCACCTATGTTGTTTGTGATCGGTGGCAATGATAAAAGACAGTGGCGACAAAAACAACAATGAATTCCTAGTAAAAAACAAACGCCTTCTTGCATGGATGCATTATTGGGTGAACCCAACATCCTAGACAATGTGTTTCTACTCCATGTGGATGGGTGACTGGGAGAGTGGGGGAGTTTCATTTTCAAAAATGACATGTGAGCAAGCTTCAAGTTCCATTCTCGAGTGAGCAACATTTTGATGAAGGACGGAGAGGCAACAAAGATAGACCTCAAGACCGCTTTACTAAAGAAGGGGTTGCACGATACAATAGTGGCTTGAAGCCGATAGTGCCCGCCGAGTGTGATTTCTAGTGGTAGTGGTTGTCACCTATGTTGTTTGTGATCAAGTGGCAATGATAAAAAACATGGCTACAAACGCGACAATGAGGTCCCATTCCTTTGTTTTCTTTTGTGGTGTGATACAAATAATATTAATGTAAATAGATGTATAAGAGAGCAAAAGTCTACTATGGATCCTCTACTAACTACTTCTTAGTGATTTTTACGGTGAGTAGCCTAGCTCTCACGAAATGAAAGCATGAATAGTTGTGTTTGTATATGTAGGCCAACACTTTGGAAGTATGAGATTTGTCGATGAAAAGCCTAGTACTCACAAAAAGTTAAAGCAATTGTTCTCATATGTAGGTGATCACTAGCAGCAGTAATCTCATAAGTAGTAAAGTCCATACATGTGTGTGTTGACATAAATAATTCTTCCAATTCATGTGACATGGTTCTACTCCCTATGTCCATACTAAGGGAGGGCATGTTGTAAATTTTAGTACTTCATAATATTATTTACGAGTGAGTAGCACAAGTTGTTTAAACAACTCATATAGATAGTCATTAGCTGAGATATTGTAGGGAATGTGTGATCATTGTTCACTATTGAATTAATTAATTGAGTTTTATTGTGTAATACTTTACCAAGCATTTCATTATGAAATATTAACACATTAAAACTCAATAATATATCCACCAACACATTACTTATGTTTATAAATACGTGATCTCCTATTGATAAGAGTCAAATCTACACTTTGCCCGAAAATGCATAGTACCCCGTACCGGGCCTAATACGTACCTAGTATGGAGTACGGGTATGGGTATAGTCTAGGTACATTGTAGGTATGTACTGCAGGCCCCAGTACATCACGGCTGCATGTACATACATATGCAACATACCCACTCCAAAGTTCCGCCATTTTCAACTTAAAATCATTAAACAAAACCCTAACTTAAAAAGAACATAACCTAACCCTAATTTCATCCTAAAAGACACCCCTAAAACCTATTTATACACCCAGACCCCTCTTGTTAATTCACACACTCATATTTTGGCATTTTGCTAATTTTGAGCTTGAAGGAGAGAAAGAGAGCTTGAAGGAGAGAGAGAGCTTGAAGGGAGAGAGAGAGCTTGAAGGAGAGAGAGAGAAGGAGAAGGATCAACTACAAGCCAACAAACAACAAGGAGGATCAGTTTCAGGTATTTTTCATGCATCCATTGTTCTATTTTTTTAATTATTAATTTTTTTATGTAATAATCAAACTAGTATGTGATCAATGATCAATGATCATGAATGATGTGTTTCAAACACATCATTCATGATCATTGATCATGATCTATTTAATTTTTATTTATTTTACGTTTTTAAATATTAATTAATTTTTAAATTTAATTTCGTATTTAAAGTTTAGTATTTAAGTTCTATTTTGTTAAATGTCTACCCTCTGTGTATGCTCTCACCTCGCACCATTTATGGCGAACTTGGTGATTAAATCGAGAGATTGAATTGTAGAGTTTAAGCTGTTTAATTTTTTTGATTAGTTATGAGTTTGTTTTTTATTTTAAAGTTTAAATTGAATTCATTAAAAACTTAAACATCTACCCTCTGTGTATGCTCTCACCTCGCACCATTTATGGCAAACTTGGTGATCGAGAATCGAGATTGACTTGCTATTCGATTTTTTTATTAGTTATGTGTTCGTTTTTAATTTTAAAGTTTTAAATTGAATTCATTAAAAACTTAAACATCTACCCTCTGTGTAGGATTTCACCTCGCGCCATTTAAGGCAAACTTGGTGATCAAAATCAGAGAATGACGTGTAGGGGTTAACAAATTAATTGTATAATTTGTATTTGTTGTTTTTAATTGTTTATTAAATTATTTAGCAATGTTTTAAAAAATATCTCTCATTGTAGGTTAAAACAAATTAAACAGTTGTAGTCATGGCATCCAGTTCAGCTTCGGGGGGCATGGGGAAGCAAGCAATGAGGGAGGAACACAAGGAAGTGTTCAGGTGGCTTGATAGTGAAAATAGATCCTCATTCTCCTTTATGGAGGCATGTGGAAGTGTTAGAGCTCATTGTCGGTGGTGGTGTTCGTGTTTGGACGTGCCCCCATTGTGGCACCACATTTAAGTCCTATACCCGTTTGAAAGCTCATTTAACCTATGCAGTATTGGGGACGGGCATTAGACCATGTAAGAAGGTGGAGAAGAATAAAATAGCTATGTACTTAAGAGAGCAAGAGGAGGCTAACTTCAAAATTGCAAGAGCTCACTCTAAAACCATTTCTTTGCAAAGAGGGCTATGGGAAAACCACCAACACCACCATCATTCCATCCTTTCATTGATAGTCATACTAAAATTGTTCCAGTTGAAACTCCTTTAGATGAAGAGACCACATCAAGAAAGAGAACAAAAGGGCCTCTAGAAAAAACATTCAACATGGAGAAAAAAGAAATTGCAGATGAATTGGTGGTTCGGTGATTTTATGCATGTGGGCTACTATTCAATGTGTTGAGGTCACTATATTGGCAACAAATGGTGAGAGCCATTAATGACGCACCACAGTGGTATACAAGCCCTACCTATAATAAGGTTCGCACATCTCTTTTAGCAAAAGAAGTGGAACACATGCAGACATCTTTACATCAATTAGAAATTACTTAAAGGATTCAGGAGTGTCTATTATATCGAATGGATGAAAAGACTCCCGAAACAGACCTCTTATCAACATTATTGCAGTAAGCCCTAAAAGGGCAATGTTTCTGAAGATTGTTGATTGTGAAGGGGAAATAAAAGATACCCAATTCATTGCAAACATTCTAATTGAGGCTATTAAGTTAGTGGGCCCTCAAAACATAGTCCAAGTCATCACAAACAATGCAAAAATTAGAAGACAACAGGGTCGATAGTAGAGGGCAGGTATGAGCACATATTTTGGACACCATGTCAATACACTCCCTGAATTTGATGTTGCAAAAGATTGGGAAAATCACATGGATTGAGAAAATCTACATGGAGGCAAACGAGATTAAGATGTTTATCACCAACCATCACATGTCTCAAGCCATTTTCAGAAGATTCTCAAAGTTGGAGTTGAAGGTAAGGGAACAACTCATATGTTTTAAGTTTTTAAGTTTTTCATTTTAATATTTAATTTTAAATCAATTTGTATTGTTATTGAATTCTTTTCATTCCTTTTTAGTAGGTTGTTGAGACTAGGTTTTCCTCTCACACACTCATCTTGAGATGACTTGTGAAGGTGAAACATGTTTTGAGTAGCATGGTGATTGACAATGTTTGGACCGTCTGAGGCAAGTAAATATAGAGAGAGACCAAAAGATAAAGGCATTGATCCTTGATGATGATTGGTGGGAAAAAGTTTGAGTATTTGTTAAGTTTCATGGAGTCTATTCTTTGTATGATTAGATTTGTAGACAAATATAATGCTTGCATTGAATAAATTTATGATGGCATTGACTCCATGTTTGAAAAAATAAAATAAATCATACAAGACAGAGCAAGACCCTAAGGAAAAATTCTCCAATGAAGTTAAAAGTGTGGTTATGAAAAGGTGGAACAAAATGACCGCCCCATTGCATCTCTTTGCCTGTGCCTTAAATCCCAAATTTTACAACAATGAAATAGTTAGGTTACCTGGTAGGCAGCCACCATATGATGACCAAGAAATTGCAAATGGGATGAGGGTTGCATTCGGAGGTTGTTTCCTAATCCAGCTATATCTAGTGCAGTCCACAATGAGATGGGAATGTTTGTATCTGGAAAAGGTAGCATGGGAGAGGTAGAGGCTCTTTGTGACAAGGCCACCATGACTCCAATCAAGTGGTGGATTGTACATGGCCATGATGCCAAGTACCTACGACCTATTGTAATCAAATTGCTCTCACAGGTATGAAATTTGTTATTTGATATTATAATTACCAATTAAGAATTAAAATTTAAGATGGTAGCACTATTTTTGTATATTAACAATGTTTTTGTCATAGATAGCTAGTAATTTTTTTGCGAGAGAAACTGGAGTACTTATGGCTGCATTCACTCAACCAAACGCATCATGTTGGCATCCAAGAAGGTTGAGGATCTAGTATACATACATTCCAACTTGCGCCTCTTAATGCATGAGATGGAAGGGTATACCAGAGGTCCTAACACACTTTGAAGCATTCAACACAAACCGCGGACTTTGAAACTTATGTCACTTGTTTGTCTAATGTTTCACCGCTGGCATTGATGACAAATTTCTAAGAAGCCCTTGGTATACATACATTCCAACTTGCGCCTCTTAATGCATGAGATGGAAGAGTATACTAGAGGTCCTAACACCCTTTGAGGCATTGACCCGAAACCACAGGACTTTGAAACTTATGTCACTTGTTTGTCTAATGTTTTACTACTTGGCATTGATGACGAATTTCCAGGAAGCCCTTCACAAGTGTTCGATAGTGGAACTAGTGGGAGTGGAGCTGCAAGTGCCATCCATGAAGATGATTTTGAGGATCATTTAGATGATATGTTCTAACCTTTTAGCCCTAGGAAACGACAATGAAGCAAGTTGAGAAATTAAATGTATTAAGTTATTTACTATTATGTTTTGAACTTTATGAATCAATACAAACTCAAGTCTCAATTCTCAAAGTATTTGAAATTTGTTTTCATGTTCCATGAATGATTGTATGAGTATTAAATTTCGATAAGTATGCAAATGTTTCTTTAAATTTATATACATATTTATATATATTTATAAAAACGTACCCACATGTACCATACCTAAGGTTTTTAAAAAAATTCGTTTCAGCATACCGTACCCATACCCATACCCATACACGTATCGAAACAATCTAGAGTCAAACCTTATCACTAACTAACACTTAAACCTAAGATCTCTCTCACTCCTATCTTTACGATGAGTTGTTATTACAACTCATTTCTCACTACACACACACACACACCTAATATTATAAATGATACTATGAAGTACTAAACTATCCAACCTTCAATACAAACATGACAAAGTCCAAATTTGTAATGAAATGGTGAAAAACCTAAAGAGATGATCGACCAATTTTAATTCCTAAGAGCAACAACAATTCACATAGGAAAACAAACCAGCTAAACAAAAGAATGAATTACCATTTTTGTTTACCACAAAAAAATATAAATTCAAATGTGAAAGCAATACCCAAAAGTCAATGGTGATTATGCATTAATCAAAATAATATTCGTGTAATAAAATTGGAATAGTTTAAGCTCATATAAATGTCGAAAGGGGAAATAAAAATGGAATAGCTTAAGCTCAAATAAATGTTAAAATGGGAAAGAACGCATTAACAACATCACCAAATTTTGCAGGAGATATAGATTGACTCCTTGAGGTCAAATCTGAAAATATCAGTCCCCTTTACAACTTCAAGAAAAATCTGCAAATCTATGAAACGTACAGATATGTATATATAGGAAATAGAGGACTCCCCAACGAAGGTGAAACAAATAGTCTACAAGTGGCTCCTTAGTCTTCCACAACAAAATCGATTAAAGATTGTTTTCTTTTCTTCAATTTTCTAATTCGAGACAACCCATTTACCGTAAACATACATTTTACACATTTATTAAACCACATCCACATAAGATGTTTCATAGCTTTTGAGTCTACATGAAAAAATAATGTCAAGCTAAACAAGAAGAAGAATAATCTTTCGAATGAGTTACCTCAATTTCCATGCACCAAAAGATTCTTGCAAACTTCACCAATCAACCTAGAAGATCCACAAATCTATGAAACAACTAGTAATTTGCTTAAAATGGATGTCAGATACCAAAGTTACACCTAGTCAATGTCAAGACCAAAAATTGGCGAAGTACTGGACTTTCAAAATATGATCGCATAGACATTTTCAAAAGTGAAAATTTGTTGCGTAAAGTTACAAATGGAGGTAACTCTTGTTCCATTTTCTTCTCCTCACGTTGCTATACATATCCAATAAGTTTCAATTGAATATGAGCTCATTTCTTTGTGCAAATCACACTTCAGAACATGAATCCATTAAGGACTATGGTCGAAGAAATGTTAACATCATCCAAATGTCACATAATCCCATTGGGGGTGACCAAAAGCAACAGTCTTTGTGAATGGGTTATGAAAAGTATTTAGGGAAAGTTTACAATCGGTGCCAACATCAAAATATCATAACACATATCAACATATGTTCGATGTTGAGCAGCAATACTTTTGCAAAAAGGGAGGAAGATAACATGGAGGTCAAAGGACCATCACAAAATGGTAGTTGGTTGTTGAACGAGTAATAACTAATGAATAGTTTGAAGTTTACCCAAATTCAAACAACCATTGCTTGAAGAAGCAAGATATGAGTATGATACAGATTCGCTGGGATAACTACAAACTAAATTATTATTGCAACAATTAATAAGCAATGTGGTACATGCTGCAGTGCAATTGAAATTTGCAATTGACAAAGGCCAAATTGAATAAGTTGATGTGAAAGAGTTGCATAAATTTGTGAACCAAACTGTGAAGGATCAATAGATATGACATGAATCATTGGCAAAATAGTTGATGATGACACCTACAATCAATATGAAAATATAGGGCTCTACTACAATTGTACCCCCAAAAGTGGAAGATGAGGACATAAATGCAATGTATCAAAACATTTGCTCTTTATTACAAGAGGCTAGTTATTACCATTTCCTAAATGGGGCAATTTAGACACAATGGGTTGAAGAAGAAAAGGAAAAGGATGAGTGTAATATCCCCTTCTCGGTCGAAGACCTTTAGCCCAATTTTGTTTCCCGACGGCTAAAGGGTGTTAGAAAGGGAAACTTATCATAATAAATTAATTATAAAAGTGCAATATAAAATATTATTATAAGCACTTTATATTAATTTATTAATGATAAAGTCAATTTAAAAATAGAAAAGACAAATATAAAGTGATAAAGTAAAAATAAGAAGAAAAAAAGAAATATCACTTTATGTTATTATTCTCCCCTAGGAGAAAATGCGACCCCTTTGGAGGATGAAAAGGTGGAAAAAAAAATTAAATGCGAGGGGTGAAATCTGATTGGAAGTTGGGGAGGCTATTTGGCCCATTACATCTATAAAAGCAAGTTTACTTGCTTGTAGAAGGCATGCTTTTCTATTTTACATAAATTTGATTTTTGTTTGAGCCTAGAGCTTTTACAAAATATTTCTAAGGACGAAAACCTTTAGAAATAATCTCTTGAGGACGAAAACCCTCTAAGAGATCTAGTAGAGATGAAAACCCTTCTTCTAGTTGAGAGGATTCTCCATTCAGGGGTTTCCATTGCGGATCAAGGATTTATTGGTGTTTTTCAGTGTTTTCCAGCAGTAGATTTGCAAATTTGTGTTACTTCCGGCGAGGGTTTGAAGGTGGAAGCTTGTTGCAGATTTTTTAACTTCATTTGCAGCCATATCTAGGGTTATCTACACCTTGTGGGTGGAGTTAGGTACATTCTAGGGCACGGCTGTCCCGGATCTCATCACCAACAATTTTTCCATAATTTTAGAAGCCAAGATCAGTTGGTTTACATAATTTTTGGGCCAAGGAAATTGTATTTTCAGCTGTGTCTGAAGGAGTATTCTGCAAATTTTAATAAAATAATCCAGCCTTCATTTGGGATCAAATCTAGTACTTTTCTTGAGTATTTGTCTTTATAAAAATAGTTGATCTAGTTTGATGATAAAAAGAGTTATTTTGGTTTAGTTTGGAAT
The DNA here is from genome assembly GCA_018340775.1 of Taxus wallichiana var. yunnanensis. Classification (NCBI taxonomy): domain Eukaryota; kingdom Viridiplantae; phylum Streptophyta; class Pinopsida; order Cupressales; family Taxaceae; genus Taxus; species Taxus wallichiana. Next base: position 975,563,385 of record CM031242.1, on the reverse strand, counting down.
GATTTGCATACCCTAGGGCCTAGGCAAGTCACATTTTCTCATAGAAATTCATATCTGCACTTACTTATTTTTGTATAATTTCTACTACTTGCAATTTTATTTGGGATTTTCCTAAAATCCATTTGGGGGTAAAAATAGTCCTTTTGGGGACATTACAATGAGGCAGTCACTACAAAGATTAAGAGAGAGTGGGAGTTAGATAAAATCAAGAAAAATCTCGCAGAAAAAGAAATTGCCAGGATGCAGCCAAACAGACACACACACACACACACACACACACACACACACACACACACACATCAATATGGGTTTCTTAAGAAAAGCTCGAAATTCGTATAATACTCATGTCAGTATGATCGAGGAAATGATGGTGGGAATTGCATGAAAAATCCACCTCGAGACCAATTTTAACTCTGAGGTATATCCTGTTGAAACCCTTCAAATATCACACTTACGAGGAGTCGCTTATGGAGTACAACCTTTGTGTGGATCAGTTAAATTGCAAGAAGGAACTACGGATTTAGTTCATCCTGTACAGCCATTTAACGCAAAAATGCAGCAAGATCAGTTCAGTGAGGCTATAAGTATACATTAGGAAATGGCTATGGCAGTTCAATGTCAAGTTTAGGCGGAGCAAATGCACAGAGCATAAACTGGACAACATATGTCTTCCTCAAAGTAACAAGGGGCTGACAAATAGGAGTCTGTCTAATTTGTTTTGGAAGATATTGGGGGAGCTTAGTAGGTACTTGGGTAAATTACTTATCACCAAGTAACCTGACTATGCTTAAGCTGTCTCGAAACAGAATTTAGTTAGGTATTGTTTTGGTTATGCAAAGATATCATCAAAGGTGTAACCTTTGATGGTTACCTTAGACTCATATTCATGTTCACTTTATTTGGTATTGAAACATCATCGATCTGTTATATCTGCTTCCTGTGCTTTCCTAATAGGCTGTAAAAGAACATAAAACATTGGAATTGGAATACGTGTTAACAGGTTTCTTGTGAGGTCGCAGATCTGAAAGTGTGAGAGTGATGGCTTGTTGAGGATGCCAATGCTTCCCCTAGAGAAATCTTTTGGATTCCAATCAGTTCAAAGGATTTTCCTGATCTTGCTGATGAGGATGGAGTTGTAATGGTTGAGGTGCTAGCGTAAGGGCAGGGGCACAGAAGCTTAACACAGCTCGGCCCAATTCAACATCAAGGAAAAGAGAATTATCATAGACAACATGCAAAATTATGGAGAAAATAAATCAAAGGATGGTTGTTGTTCCAGAATTTTGGACATGTATCTTCAATGAAGAGGTAGTTAGGTTAAATCTGGTGGTTGAAAAGTACTTAAGCACCTACCACTGAAATGTAACTCTGTATAAAGACTTCTATTTTCAATAATAAATTCAGAAGACCTGTAAATACCAAGTCGTGATCTCCATGAATTTACATGTTCCCAGTTTTTGCGAATGAAGGTGAGATTATAATTGTATGTGCTATTATTTGAAGCTATGGTTTGCTCATGTGACAATGTACGCATTGTATGTGAAGATTATTTGTATCCCAGATGTATGTTGTTTGTCATTTTTGTTGAATGTAGTGCATCTGCTCAGTGAAATTTATGAATAATATACATAAAGTTAATGGTGGTTGCAAACGATCTCTAGGGATTTGCTTGACTGTGAGTCTGGAGTGTTCCAAAGAGTGTAATTTAAATCATTTGCATGTCTTCAGTGCTACTGAGTAAGATCAGTCTCAGTTGTAATTAAATCAAATAGCATTTCTAGACTGTGTTCATATAACTTCTGAGGTGGGCTTTGAAACATGTGCATGCATCTTTGGTTGATCACAGGGGTTTATGAACCTTCAAGGATTTTCAGCTATCTTCACCATACAAATGTCATTCACCCAAATTCCATTCTGCACCATTCATTGAAGGGAGAGGGCCATATCATTTTCACATTCTCTTTGAGTACTCAGGACCGTTCTCCATCACAATCTTGTTTCATGGCTGCCTCTTTTACCACTTTCGGCCTTATCCACCATTTTTGTCCCTTTCTCATTTACAAGAAAAAGTGAATAAAATTTCAAAATATCAAATCCTACGAGGATGCCGCCCCTCTCAAAAGCAGAGGGCAACAGCAAGTTCATAGATTTCCTGCACGGTTGGCCCTCATCATAGTCACTAACAATTTAACCGAGTCAAATTTTCATAAGGGTTTCAAGTTATGGATTTTGGAGCTAACACAATGAGTTATTTCTTATCATGAAAAAGATCAAAGCTATCATGGGTGCTCCATAAAATTTTAACACTCGCTGACAACATGCTAAGAACTACCTTGATAGGGAGGGCCATGAGCAGAATGGATGCGAAAAGGAAACCATAAGCAAATTTAGGTTAAGTTTGGTTGTTCTATTGTGATCTACGATTAAACACATACAAGTCAGAAAAGCCCGTTTTTCTCAAGGTCCTTATTTTTGGAAGGCCATAAATCATTTCAGAATGTAACAAGACACCACACTTCAACATAGAGTTCTTACGAGATGATGTTGAGGTTGGATCCACATATGTGGTCAAGAGTTCTTACATGCCAATCTTCAAGATTTACAATACAGGATAATCATCGGCATCTGTTATGTACCCTTATGCAATGAGTAACAGAATGACAGATGTGGGGATAATTCAGTTTGTAGCCCAGGTGGGTGCAATATTATATTTGAAATCATAGCACTTCACTTGCCATGTATAAGTCACATACACGGTTTACATTGGTAAACTGGTAGAGAAAAGGTTGTATGCAGGAACGAATGATGCTGCTGTTATCTGTAATGAATGGAATATATGAACTGGTTCTATAACAATAGTGAAAGAAAACTGCAGAAGTATGTGTTACATTGAATGCTGGAAGAATCTACAATATTAGATAGCATTCATGAAGCCCAAAATGGAGATTGTTAGCTAAACACAGATCCCATTCACTAGGAGAGGTCTGTGAAACAGCAGACAGCATAATAGAGGATGCTTTAAAAAGAAATTGAGAGGACTAAGGAAATATATATATATATATATAAGTCTCAGACACAGGGACGGGGATGGAGGGACGGGGTTTCAAGACGGTAAAAAAATCCCAAATTTTGGGGGCAGCAGTGGGGCGGCTATTAAAATATTACATGAAAATTAATATTTTAATCGTATTCAATGAAATTTATGGATTTAAATTGTATTTAATGTATTTTAGATACTTTCAAGGTCATAATTTAATGTTCTTGGTAAAAAAACAGATTTTTAAAAGTAAGAACATAAAACTTTTGAAAAAAATTAACAAAATAGGGGATGTCCCCTTTAAGTCCTCAAGTCCCCGAAACATTTGGGATGTCTGGGATGTCACCAAAATCTAGGGGATGAAACCCTACGTAACACACACACACACATAGATAGATAGATAGATAGATAGAACGGGGATGGAGGATGGGGTTTCCAAGACGGTAAAAAAATTCACAAATTTTGGGGGCAGCAGTGGGACAGCTATTAAAATATTACATGAAAATTAATATTTTAATCGTATTCAATGAAATTTATGGATTTAAACTGTATTTAGTGTATTTTAGATACTTTCAAGGTCATAATTTAATATTCTTGGTAAAAAACAGATTTTTAAAAGTAAGAACATAAAGCTTTTGAAAAATTTAACAAAATAAGGGATGTCCCCTCTAAGTCCTCAAGTCCCGAAACATTTGGGATGTATGGGATGTCACCAAAATCTAGGGGATGAAACCCTGTGTAACTCACACACACACATATATAAATAGATAGATAGATAGATAGATGGCATAACATAAATTTTAGTTTGGAAAACTGTCCCTTGAACCCACAATGGTACAAGATTATGCTGGGAGAATCTACATTATTAGATAGTGTTCACGAAACAGCTAAACACATATCCCATTCAGTAGGAGAGGTCTATGAAACAACAGACAACATAATATAGCGTTCTTTAGAAGGGAAGTGAAAGTCCTAAGGAAATATTCAAAATAGTATACACACACACACACACACACACACATATATATATATGGCATAACATAAATTTTAGTTTGCATATGGAAAATTGTGCCTTGAAACCACAATGGTACAAGATTATGCCTGAGCCCTGTAGGATCTCACCATTGGAGGATGCAGAGGTTGAGGAAGGATTAGCGCAAGCTATGTCAAAATTGTAGTCCTTAGTCCTTAGAAGGAACAAACATCATCAAATCACAATACTTTTCATCTGGTCTACTGAGAAATGATATTGGAACCGCATTATCAAGAGAGGATGCGAGAAAGTTAGCAAAACAAGATCCAACTGGTTGGTTGATGATGCATTGTCATCTGCCTACAGCGATGCATCAGTTGGCTATTCAAATCTTGTCCTAAGTTGCCAGTTTGTTTCCTAGTGAACATAATATAGCACATACTCCTCTATTCACCCAATGAAATAGGCTACTTGTAAAAGACAAAAACTTGACTCGTATGCACAGTAACTTGTGACTTATACAGCGAAACACGCCATGGATTGAAGTTTGTTGTGGATGATGGAAGATTTTTTTGGATGATACCAATGAAGCTCAGGATGGACTGTCATATATAATTGACCAATTAGTAGATAAGGAGAAAAATTGAGCGTTATATATGATTACGATGATGATCTTGGCATTACCTAAACGATCCAAAGTGGATAATCAAAATAAAAAACTTTAAAAAGTTGCTCAGAGTATAGTCAATTTTTTTCCCATCTTTGACGTACTTAGGAGCAGAAATTTCAGTTTTGACAAAGGCTGGAAAGGCAAAGGTGTTTTTGCAAAATTTTCTTGGTACGCTCACTCTGAGTCAATTGTTTTGATATATGATATTTGTTTTGATATATGATATGATAGCTCTCCAGCCAATTTGAGACCTATGCAATTCTTTCATCTGGATGTTACAGATCTGCATGCCTTGGAATGAGGAAAGCAAGAATTGGACATGTTTCATGTGGCAAATAAAAGGAAACAAGCCCAATAAAGTGTGACTGACGTTGATCATTGGGTCAAAAAAACTGACACACCAATTGGTAAATCCCTGAAGACAAAAACTTGGCTCGTATGCACAGTAACTTGTGACTTCTACAGCAAAACACGCCATGGATTGAAGTTCATTGGGATGTGAATGTGGATGATGGAAGATTTTTTTGGATGATACCAACGAAGCTCAGGATGCACTGTCACATATAATTGACCAATTAGTAGATAAGGAGAAAAAATTGAGCGTTATATATGATGACAATGATGATCTTGACATTACCTAAACAATCCAGAGTGGATAAACAAAATAAAAAACTAAAAAAAGATGCTCAACGTATAGTCAATTTTTTTACCATCTTTGAGGTACTTAGGAGCAGAAATTCCAGTTTTTGACAAAAGCTGGAAAGGCAAAGGTGTGTTTGCAAAATTTTCTTGCAAAGCTCACTCTGAGTCAATTGTTTTGATATATGATATGATAGCTCTCCAGCCAATTTGAGACCTATGCAATTCTATCATCTGGATGTTACATATCTGCATGCCTTGGAATGAGGAAAGCAAGAATTGGACATGTTTCATGTGGCAAACAAAAGGAAACAAGCCCAATAAAGTGTGACTGACGTTGATCATTGGGTCAAAAAAACTGAAGCACCAATTGGTAAATCCCTTATGCACCCCCACATTTGGAATAAGACAAGAATGCAATATAACAAACAGAAATCATCTCCTTCCAAAGAACTGAAGAAGAAGCAACTTTAAAAGATCCTCAGAAATGTTTTTGAAGACATAGGGAATGATGTCAAAATTAGAGGAAACTAGTGTAGTCCTTTTGTATCACCATAATGAAGTGTTCCAAAACAAATGAAAAGGTCGTTGATTTCACCTGTGGATGTTTGATTACTTAAGCTTCTGTTATCTTGTACACAATATGTGATATTTCTTCATTTGTGTAAAATCAGAAGATCTGTTTGATGATTCACACAGTTGAGGAAAGTCACATGAGAACGAACTGATCACCCCATGCTTGTTTGAAGTTCTCTCCTTTCAACTTTGTATTGGCACGACACATATTAGTTAACTGTAAATTGCCATTTAACATTAATGGAGAACAAATATTGATGGTTGAATATATAAGTTTGAACTATCAATGTTACAATAATGATCAATCTGTTTTCTGGAAGTATATAAAGCTTGAAAGAACTTATTTAGTTTCACTTTATCATTTATGGGGGCAATCTTTATGATTTTTTTACTGTGGATATAGTTTAATAGTCCATACAATCTGTGATTTTTCTTTATTTGTGTAAAACAAAAAGATCTGTTTGATGATTTGAGATAATCCATAGAATAGTTGAATATGGATCACATAAGAGTATACATGCAGTTGAGAATAGTCATATGGGAGATGATTGATCACCTTGTGTTTGTTCCATGTTCACTCCTTTCAACACTATACATTTTAGCATTATCAACACTTGGCATTATAATTATGAATTGTCATTTGACATTAAAGAAGTACAAATATTGATGGTTGAATTTATAAGTTTGACAAGTCAATGTTACAATAATGATCATCCTGTTTTTGAAGTTTATAATGCTTGAAACAATTTATCTAGTTTCACTTTATCATCTATATGGGCAATTTTTACGAATTTGATTTTTGGCTGAAGTTCCTAATTCTATTCGCGAAGCTGTCTCATGGTATTTCCCTGGATGCATCTGCCAAAACTTTTTTCCAAAGTCTTGACATTAGCCTACACATATCCAATGGTTGCATTTCTTTAGTTTCCCATCCCCATTTCTATTTATTTGATCAACAGAGGTGATAATAGAGAGGAGAGTGTAGTGCATAATTTAAATTTCAACTATTTTACCTATTTCTATTGTAATTGGTTGTATTCTCAAACTCCATTAACCTATTTTGGTCATTTGTGACCATTATATAATTTCTTTCTTTCTTTCTCTCTCTATTACAAATGAGCAATTCAAAAGCAAGATATGTGATGTTGCTGTAGACAGTTCATATCCTATCGAAACAGGCAAGGTTTTCATTCGCATTTTAGATAAAGGCGAGGTTCAATGTTGTTGGTAATTATTTGGTTTAGTACTCACATGGAGTGAGTGAGTAAAACATATTAGTAAAATTATATATTGTAAATGATGAGTTGTTATAGTTAGATATTCTTGGTTAGTGCTTATTACGTAGGTTGTTTAACAACCTACTTAATATTGTAATTTGTTATAGGAGATTTCCTATATTATAGAAAACATATTCCTATATATATGAGTTACATAAGAACTGGACCTGATGAATTGAGTGTTTTATCCTATGTGAATTCAAGTGTGTTATCTTAAACTAATCCAAATACTAGATTTGGTATCAAAGCAAAGTCAATCCCGATGAGAGTTCAGAGAGAAGAGAATGGAAAAGTGTTAGCTTAATTATTCGGCATCAATATTATATTTCTCTATATGAATCTTCTCTCACATGCTGCGTGTCGATGCTATCAAATCCGAGTTATCTGTGCTCATTACTGCCAGATGCATATGCGCCTTGGAGTTTTGATTTAGTTCTTTTACAAACAAAAGAATGACATGGACAATGATTAATGGCAATTCTACTTAGCTGACTTCAAATTGGTCAATGCCCTCCAAATGCACTCGCAGATTTCTAAGTTTTCACTTCAACAGTGAACGGCTTCATACCTTATTTGTGGCACTGTTTAAAACGTTGTTTGCATTATTCAAACCTGATTTAGGATCAATCTGCACTGACAGCTCATTGCCTCACGCCACCAGATCTTCTGTTTTCATGCAACATGGAGGCCGAGTTTGATAGGCACAGAGCTAGGGTTTGAACGGGTCAAGTCTAGTCAAATAGAGATTTGAACCAGCTCGAAGCCCTATCTTGGCCCTAAGCCCAAGATCACAGATCAAAGGCCTTTATGATCCACACAACAGCTCAGCCTCTCCATACGGCTCCTACCCATGTGCATCAAGCTTCCTCTGGGCATTGACATGCTCAGTCAGATGTAAGCACCTGTACAAGTTTATTTGTATTTAGTTTTATTGACATTGTATGTAGTCATTAGTATTAGGTTTCATGTTTAAAGTTTTAGTGTGTCAATTGTTTAGAGTCTATCTAGATTCAATAATGTCATTTTAATAAGTCATTGTTGGTAAATATGTGAAGATGATAAACTGATTAAATGTCTTGTGGCCATAATAGTTTTCATAAGTTCTAGTCAAAATTATTGTCTATTATCTAGTCGTCATTATAACAGTCTACGTGTCTTAATAAAAGAATCAAGAGTCAAAAAATTAATCATCTTAAGCATCAAAAATGTGTCTAGGTAAATTATAAGTTGTATTTCTAAATTGTTGTTTGTAATTTGGACACATTATCGGTTGAAACTGAAGTCCATTGTTTTTGTCAAATGACATAGATAAGTTGAGTCATATTGAAAAGTTTGAAGGCAAAGATTTCCATACATGGCAAGTGAGAATTCAGTTGTTGATTGACAAAGATCTGTGGGGTATTGTGGATGGAAAAGTTAAGAAAACAAATGATGAAGATGAAGTAGCGAAATGGGAGAGCAAAGATCGAAAAGCTACAACAATCATTGGATTGGGGCTATTTGATGCTTATCTGCATCATATAGACTTATCTAAATCCTCTAATACAATATGGACGACATTGAACAGTTTTTTGGGTCACAAGCAGGAAGTGCAGCAGTAACACTCAAGCAAAAGTTATTTGGGCTCAAAATGGAGGAAGGTAATAGCATGGTGCAACACATCAGTAAGTTTCGTTCCATTTTAAATCAGTTAGCTGGAATAAAAGTAGATGTGTCTAATGATGATGCAAAATTTGTATTACTTAATAGCATGCCTCCCAGCTATTCTAACATGGTCTTCACATTGAGTAAAATAAATCCAAACTTGGAAGATTTGATTTCTTCTTTGATAGAGGAAGAAAATAGAACTAAGAAAATTGAACCAAAAGAAAGTGCATTGTATGGAAAACAAGATAAATCATATGCTAAAAGGAGATTCAAATCTTCTTTTAAGCAAGGATCAACTTCTAAAAATACAAAGAAACGACTCATCTATTGCTATTGCAAACAATCAGGTCACCTGTCTATGAACTGTAGGAAAAGAGCTCAAGATTTACTTGATGGGAAACTACAAGAAAATGTCATGGTTGTTGATGAAGAAGAGGAGAATGAAGAGGAAGTAAAACTGCTCACACCAAAAATCTAAGTGATGAAGACTACCTCTATTAGGTAACCTTATATTGGAGGACAGAGGCAACGGAGGAAGGAGGTCGATCGGTGACCAAGTCTCCGTTTAGCCACAACTCGAAATGAGGTCAATCACCAACAATGGGGCAGCATGAAGTTATGGTGACATTTTTCAGTTGTAAGCTTTATTTTCAATGTCCCTATTGTGTGTGGTGTGTTTCAAAGTACCTGCATTTGTTCGTGTTCGAGTTTGGAGTGTGTTCTTGTGTTCAAAATTGTAATAAGTGAGTAGTGATTCCTACATACTTCCCTGATGTAATAACATAGTGAAGAACAGAAAGCAGAGTGAAATGTAGCATCATGATACTTGAAGAGGATGGACTGGGGTCCATACCTGAGGATGAACAGGGGTTCATACCTAGGTTTGTGGTTAACCTTTGTAAAACCATTGAAGGTTGTGCAGATGGTTCCTACTTGAGTTCCCATGCTTTGACTAGGTCATATTTGTTCTCTCACAGGTGATTGGTTGATAAGCGATGGTTCTTGTACATGGTTACCACACTAGATCGGTCGATTAGATCTCTACGATGTACGGTTGATAATAAGTTGATGTGTTCTTTCTCTACTTTCATTTCGAGTTATGTACCAAGATCATGAGCACGCGGGGTGGCAAGTTGCAGACGAAGTGTGATTGTTTTTCTAGCTCAATCTCAGAGTTAGAGGTCTGCCCACACCTCTTCCTTCTTCTTGATCCTCTAGCCATTGCTTCTGACTTCATCACAAACAAGTTGGGGCTGTCGGAGGTACACATTGACAGAGCATGGCTTGGTCTGGACTCTACCCTATTCCTTCGCTTCAAATCAGCTGAAGACAGACTTCGGGCTCTCAGGGCTAAACGGAGACTTTTCTCACTTCCGGATAAGATTTTCCTTGATGAAGATCTCACTAGAGCACAGGTGGCAGAACTCAAACAGTCCCGAGAGATGGTCATGGCAGCCAGGAAGGCAGGAAAATGGGCAGTGATTCGGAACCTCAGACCGGTGATTCGAGACACTTTTCCTCCTGGTTGGGCTCCCGGTCCAAATGACGGTCCCATTGGGTGAGGCAGCGTAATAGGGGCATTACCATTTCATGTTGGAATGGTAATGGGTCATACTGGTCTTCACCAGGTCTCCTACAGGATGCATTGGGTCACTCTGATCTCCTTTTTGTTACGGAAACCCATGAGAGCCTGTTTGTCCTCTCCCAGGACCTTAGGGGAACTATTGGCTCTGTTTGCAAGCAAGAGACTAGGAGTTCCGGTGGAGTTAGGGGTTCTGGCGGTGTTGCTTGTTTGGTTAGGGACACTCTTAGGGGCAGGATCTTTGTGGCAGCCAAAGATGAGTTTGCACGTTTTCTATGGATCAAGGTTAGGCGGACCCCACACCTTCCCGAGACATTTATATTGCAGTTTGTTACTTCCCCCTACCTCTTCTCCTTTTGCCATTGAGAATGGCCCAGCTTGGGGATCCCTACTTTGACCTTTCTGTTGGCATTTCTTAGTTCTCAGCAATTGGTGAGGTCATCCTTTTGGGTGATTTCAATGCTCGAACCAAAAACATCCAAGTTAGGCGGACCCCACACCTTACCCGAGACATTTATATTGCAGTTTGTTACTTCCCCCTACCTCTTCTCCTTTTGCCATTGAGAATGGCCTGGTTGGGGATCCCTACTTTGACCTTTCTGTTGGCATTTCTCAGTTCTCAGCAGTTGGTGAGGTCATCCTTTTGGGTGATTTCAATGCTCGAACCAAAAACATCCAAGTTTCATGTCATGACAGGACTGTTGATGCTCTTTGTACTTCGGAGGTGGACCCGGTTTCTCTTGGTCTTCAGAGGGAGTCAGATGATGTGGCAGGGCCCTTGACGACATACGGCCGACACCTTTTACAGTTGGGGGAAGCTCATGACCTATTGATCCTTAATGGCATATCATGTTTCCCAGATTCCCAATTCTTCACCTGCAGACCTCACGGTGGTGGCGCCAGTGTTGTTGATTACGTCATGACTACCCCCGACCTTCTTCCCTTTATTCACCACCTTTCCATCTCCCCCATTCCCCTCGCCGATCATGTAGCCCTTTCATTCTCCTTGGAAACTACTCCCCCCACCCCTAGCCCTTCTCACTGCCCTCCACACACCACTCTGAGACTTGCTGAGGGTGACCCCATAACCTTCTCATTTCATCTTCGCCAGCTTCTCCCCCCTTGCCCCAATTCACTATGTACCCCACTGACAGGATGTACAACCTTCTTGCCACTGCTATCCATGAGGCTGCCCTGCTTTCTTACCCCCATTCCACTTCCAAGCCCCGTAGTACACGGACATGCCCCATGAACCAATGGTATGATGACGACTGCAAAAACCTCCACCGTCAGCTCCGCATGGCCTTTACCCATGACCTCCCATCCTTCCCCCCCTTAAAATTGCCTATCGTAATCTTCTCCGCCACAAGAAACGCACCTTTATTGCCCACAAAAGAAGGGATCTCCGCACCTCACTTTCGCATTCCCCCAAACGCTTTTGGCGTACCATCATTCCCCGACGCTCTCCCTTACCCCTAGACCTTGACCCCCATACTATGTTCACTCACACATCCACCCTTTATGACATCCCCGGTCATCCCGAGACCCAAGTTATATCCCCACCCCCCACCTGCCACATTTTCACCCACTCAAATGTCAAGAAGGCCATATCGGTGATGAATTGCAGCAAAGCAGCAGATGAGGAAGGCTTCCAGGCAGAATTTTTCAAGCATGGGATCAACACCATCATTAGTTATTTGGTAGACCTCTTCAATCAGGTGGTGTGTACTGGCTTCCCGCAATCTTGGTCCCACCACATTATCCACCCTATTCACAAATCCGGTCCTACTTTTGATCCTAATAATTACAGGACAATTATGGTGGGTCACACCTTCTCTAAGTTGTACGCCATTGTTCTTCATTTGCAGCTTTTGACTGCTTTTTGCAGAAGCTCTTTTCTACAGAGACTTAGAGACATTGGTATTTCCGAAACCCTTCTTGTCGCCATTACCCGACTGTATGAGGAGGTTTTGGGTCGCCTTCGCACTGCTGCTGGGCTTTCCGATTTCATTAGGAGCACCATCGGGGTCAAACAAGGCTGCCCTCTCTCTCCTACTTTGTTTGGTATCTATATTGATGAGTGGAGGATTTTCTTAGAGACCACATACAGGACGGGGACGGTTGTCTTCTCCACCATGTTCTGATCTACATTCTTCTCTTCGCAGATGATGTGGTCCTTTTGGCTTCTTCGGCGGAGGGGTTACAGAGACAACTTGATGCTTTAGCCCTCTTCTGCGATCATAGGCAGCTTACAGTCAACATGGGTAAAACCAAGGTTATGGTCTTCAATGTGTTGAAGACCTCTGATTTCCATTTCTTCTACAGGGGGGAGGAGTTGGAGATCACCAACTCCTACACCTATCTGGGGGTTCTCTTCTCTGGACCTCGGTTCAGTTTACATCCAGCTATTCAACCCCACATCAACAAGGGGTATGGTTCCCTCGCGATCTTGGAGAGACAGTGCTTCCGCCATCACTTTCAGGACACGTTGTCCAAGATGTCTCTCTCGGACTCTCTTGTGAGACCCACTTTGTTCTTTATGGTTCTGAGGTTTGGGGCCCCTCCCTGCTCGAGTCGGATTGGGCCTCTATTGAGCGGGTTCAGATCCTTTTGCTCAGACGGATCATCAGATGCAAAGAGACTGTTTCTCATCATATCATCCTTGCGAGTTTGGGGCTCGCCCTTTCAGACTAGAGGTCATCTTTGGTCTCATCTCACTCTTGCACCGCATCCAAGGACTTTCGGACTCCTCCACTAGCAGGGATAGATACATCTACCTTGCTCTTTGCCTTCGAGGCCATGTTCGGTAATGGTATGCCGAGACCTCTCATCTTCTTGGATCTCTTGAGATCAACATGGACCGTCTCCCCCCTTTTAGGTATTCCATGGATGCTCCTGCTCACCTCCTTCCGAGCACGCAGGATTTGCACAAAATTATCAGAGATGACATATACAGACTATTCACCCAGGTTATGTGGACCAACTCCCGAGAGGAGCTACACCCGAAAATGGCCTTCTACGCCAATCACTTCCTGGAAGTCAGCAACGGACTCATCATTCGGCCCACCTATATCTCTCGTCATTGGATGCATGCTCTTCGCATATCTTTGGGCCAGTTCAGAGTTGGATCCCACAGGCTTCGGGTCAAGAGTGATCACCATTTGGTTCGTTCTGAGAGGATCTGCCAGCTTTGCTCCCTCCAGGAGGTTGAGACAGAGGAACATTTCATCTTCCGATGCTCCATCTATTATGAGATCAGAGGGAGGTTTCATTGTCTCTTCCGTGAACATCCTACGTTCACGACCTTCTTCAGGTATTATGATCAGAGGTGTCTCGCTCTCTATTTACAGGAAGCCATTAAGCTCCGTGACAGGGCCCTCCATCCTCCTTCCAGGGAGGCTACTACTCGACAGATCACATCTTTCTTTGATTTGCTCCCGGGTGTGAGGGGCACTAAGCGGGGGCATGACCCTAGTGGAGATCTCCTGGCTAGATCTGTCAGGATTAGAGGAGCTTCTTCCTTGACCAGAGATTTCTGGATTCGTGCACAGCCAAGAGCCCCTCTTTTAGACGACAGACCACTAGGTCCACCCAGAGAACTCGACATTCCACGAAACATGGGCGTCTCCAACAGTTTCCAGTCCACGACACCGCAAACAACACATCACCAATTTCTTTGATTGACCTTGGCGACAGATTGTGAGGGTTGGTGTCGAGGCCTTTCCCTCCACCTTCCTCTCATCCCTTGTGCTCTCTTCTTCTTCTTCTTCTTCTTTTGTTGGTGTCGAGGCCCCCTCTTTTAGACGACAGACCACTAGGTCCACCCAGAGAGCTCGACATTCCACGGAACATGGGCGTCTCCAACAATTTCCAGTCCACGACACTGCATTGTTACAATGACATCACCAATTTCTTTGATTGACCTTGACGACATGATCGTGAGGGTTGGTGTCGAGGCCTTTCCCTCCACCTTCCTCTCATCCCTTGTGCTCTCTTCTTCTTCTTCTTCTTTTGTTGTTTTCAGAGACCCTCTTGGGTTTTCCCTGTTGTTTCGCTTGCTTCGTATTGCATGCGATCCTATTGACCTATCTTTGTGGTCACTTGTTGGACATTTAATATAACTATCTTATCTTATCTTATCTTATCTACCATGTTCGCACTAGGGGGAATGTTAGGAATTATTTGGTTTAGTACTCACATGGAGTGATTGTGTAAAACATATTAGTAAAATTATATATTGTAAACGATGAGTTGTTATAAACAACTCATCATACCATAAGTTAGAAATTTTGGTTAATGCTTGTTACGTAGGTTGTTTAACAACCTACTTAATATTGTAATTTGTTAAAGGAGGTTTCCTATATTATAGGAAACATATTCATACACACACACACACACACACACACACACACACATATATATATATACATATATATGAGTTACATAAGAAATGGACCAGATGAATTGAGTGTCTTATCCTATGTGAATTCAAATATCTTAAACTGATCCAAATACTGGAAGTGTTTCACTAGGTAGAAAAATATTCACAAAGACACTCCATATTCTGGATAAAGCAGCGTAGAAGTTTGCAAAAAGGTACTCCAAATTATGGTTTCCTTTTCATTTTTAACTCAAAGTTGGAAGGCATTAGTCTTCTTCAAGTTCCCTTGTCTTCAATTATTTGGGTTTTGTATTTCTCTTTTACTTGTGTGACTATCTTTATGTTTTTTTGTTTTGGAAGGCGATCAAAACATGTGAGAACAGCAATATGTCTAAGTCACAGGAAACTTACAGTACTGATGATAGTACTAAGGCATGGCATGTATTCATCTGGCCGTCCTTATTACCCAGCTAAATGTGCTCATGCCACAGCATATAAATTGTAACATCTTTGGTTGATATGTTCAAATCCAATGAGAAATAACTTTACTTCCAAAAACTAAAATTATACTAGATAAAATTGAAATATATATCATCTTTTCTAAGATGAAATTGAAATATATTAATATATCATCTTTGTCGTTCCATATCTATGAAGGATAATGCATACTGGATCATAAAAGTTCGCTGTAGAGAGAAGAGGGCTGCAAACAAAGAAATGTTTATTTCAATCCCTTTTATCCTTGAAATCACACAATTTGCAACCATAGAAATGTATAAGAGGGCCATAGGCAACAAAGTGAACATATTCCTCAAATTTCATAATTCACGAGTAAGTGTATATAAATGCAGGGGAGAATCTTGAAAACGAATCTTCTTTGCATTTATGGGATATAAAATGCACCTTGTTCCTGCAAAGTGCCGTGAACGTCTTGCAATGAGTATAACAACAAACACGCGCCCAAAGACTGACAATTTGACCTACCAATGGAACAAGATCTTAGTCCTGCTATTTTGTTATCATGGTCAAAGAAAAAATATAGCTGAAAGGAAAATTTTATAAACTGAAATGCACAATGATGTACAATGTCTAGCCACATTGGCCTGCATATACAAATTCTAGAGATTCAAGACAGTTAATAATGCTTTGAAGACAGAATTAAAAAGATGGTGCAAAAGAAACAGTGAAGAATATTAGATAAAAATTGAAAATGACATGAAAGATCATACTAGGGAGTGGTAATTACAAAGTAATAGTTTTTCAGCTTAGAGCACTTGGAGTTAAGGGACTCCAAATGCACAGAAAAGGGGTTTATATTTAATATCACATCTGTGCCCAGTCAAGAGTACAAGAAAATGATATGAAATCTCTGCTATAACCTCTTACCTATTTTTTATTTTTTTTTTTTATTTTAACCTCTAGTTTTTTTCTTGGTAATCAGAATGAACCAAGAAAGAAAAGAACAATGCACTGCATAAACAAGGTAAACCCTAATAATAACACTAGATCTGTGTTTTATTAATGAAATCTGCCAGAGTACGTCATTAGAGAAATAATAATAGTGTGGAACTAATTAGAAATCAAGCACCTGGCAGAAGATCTTTCCCGAATCAAAATTGATGTTGTAAAATATTGTTCCAACAACGCCACAAATCACATAGCCAATAAAAACAAAATGCTTTTAATTCAACGAAATCTCTGGATGAGATTTGCCCACAAGAAACCGACAAGGTTTCATCCTCAAATCTCTAGATCCGAGGGTTTTCATACCTGGATAAATAAATGAGCTCTACCTACTATAGCTGCCCACTCTAGGTCTGAAAATATGTGAAATGAGCATAGAATGATCCTCTCAAGGTTGGGCAGCCTCTATTTATTCAATGACGTACTCTCAACACTAGGCATCTAGCCTTAGTGTCAAATAATAAATAAAAAAATTGATACGACACTATTATTGTTTAATAATCAAGTACCACATAACATGGTGCTAGTGTAAAAACATTAAAATGCCCAAGTAGTCAATAACCCTTGACCTCTCATCAATAAATCAACCATAGCTTGAGAACCACTTGCCAAAAAGATTTGAGATAAAGCATTATGAACAGCTGACTCACACCCATATCCAATGATATGTTGCACGACATGGTACTATTCATGTAGTCCTCCAAAAGCCCCTAAGAAATAGGAACAAGTTTTCCTAGCGCACTTATAATGGACACATACACTTAAAAATATCCAAGGGCATGAACAATGTCAACAATGAAAAGGCCCCTTAGAGCAAGTACCCCATGAGGAGACTAATGGTAAGTGCCATGCCTCTAAACGACCTAAAATTTAGGAAATGCCCCTAAAATATAGGAAATGGTCCAAAACTCATAAAAAACCCAAGGATAAATGAGAGGAACCAAACCTTTCCAAAGATATACTTATCTAGTAATCACCCTAACAAATTTGGTTCAAATTTACACAAAATACAATAAACTTCCTTTTTCAACACTCAATAAACACTTCTTCCATATCATTCTTGTGTGAGAGACATATTTTATAGGACAATATCTCCACAAATCAAGGAGATCACATTATCCCTCCAATTTTACTCAATCATAACTCTCACCTCAGAGTCAAGACTATTATGAGCATTATTACAATAACTCTCATAACATCCATTATTAATATATACTAACTCGCACACATACTATTTCTAACTATGAGTTGTTACTAACAACTCATTACATTATTCACATGTACAATTATTTTACTAACTCACTTTCATGTGAGTACTAACACAATATTCCTAACATTCCCCCTTAGTACGAACATGGGGAGAAACACCACCTTCTGACTAAGCAGCATGTCACTCTAGAGCTTGCACATGGTCTTGACCTTCCAACATGTTGCATTGGTGCTTGCACTTGATTGTGGGAACACATCAACCAAGAACAGAAACTTCATCAACCAATCCATGGGAATATCAACCATACATCAACCATGAATAGGGAACTTCATTAAAAAAATTGGGAACATCAACCTAACCAATAAAAAGTAGTGGGAACATCACATCTACCACATAGTTTGTCAAGAACATCCCCTACTTCAGTACTCGTGGTCCGAATCTCCTACATCATCATCACATCAAGAGAATACATAAAAACTCCATACTCCTTTTATTTTGCACACCACAAAAACTGAAAATACGAGAGAAGGAAATGACGAGGACTCTCTCCTCATTTTCTTCGTATGTCGCCACCATTCTCGCATCATTGCCCTTTCGATCTTGAATGGCATACTGTACCCATTGTCACTAGTTACCGGTCTCGACTTGTAATGTCCCCTTTCCCAAGCTAGTCACCATGAAGGCCTTGGGCCCATTACACCTTCCGTGGGCTTCAAAAAGGAAAGCAGGGAAGTGAACAATGCCATAATTGTAAGTGATTGTATTTTCCTTATTTATTTAATTACTAATTATGGCTTGGAGTGATTCGACTAGGTGATGGGTGAATGACAAAGCAAAAGGAATTTCTATCTTCTCCACATGAGGTCGGTCTTCTTGGAGGACCAAGTGAAGATTAAAAGTACACTTCCCCTTCATTAAGAGGTCAGCCATGGGAATTAGTCCTCTAATTCATCCTTGGCGCCAAAGAGGGGTACTTAAGGAGGTTCAAATGGTGGAGAAGCATATCATTATCATTCATCATTTGACATTTACTTGGATTTGGAGCTAGTGTAGCTTCTCTTCTTTCCATTGAAGGACGAAACCCCTTCCTTGGTTACCTATTGAGGATGAAAACCTTCAATAGGATCACACTTGGGGACGGAAACCCTCTTGTGTGCATTGGTGGCTTCATTTGGGAGTCACAAGTGGACTTCATTAGCAAATTTCTGGAACAACAAGGTGTTTATCCATGCATAGGGCACTTCTACTCCAGCTAGGGCACTTTCAAGGGTGTTGGCACCCTTCCTCCACTTGATCTACCCACCTAGGAAGTTCGGGATCACTTTTGGAGGGGTTTCCATGGTTGGAAAATTGTGATTTCACTTTTATTTGATAGTTGGTCTCTCTGAGATCATTTTGAGCATTTGTTTGTGTTGAAACTCCAAGTATTGATGGAGTTATGAATTTTCGAAGTTTTAGTTGTGTTTGCACTTGAATTAAAATTATAAAATATATATTTGCTCCATATTTCATCTTGCTGGACTTATGAAGTGTTTGGGATATTTCTATATTGATTTTCAGTCTATATTGCATGAGAATATTGTCTTGAAGAGCCCATACAGTTCGCTGCCCTAGGAAATAGAAAATTAGGTTCATCACTAGGGCTAAGTGGTGATATTGTTGGCTGCCATATGAATTCCTTTGCTGTCATAAATATTCAGATTTCTTTGTTGCTAATGCCATTTTCAGTTTGTTCCTCCAAGGTTAAAGTGATTGACCGGTGGCTGTAATAAAAATCAGAAGTTGTCATTTGGGTTTGAGCCAAAACCCTTATTTTCAATTTCAGCCCTAGAAAGAGACATTACATGGCTTTAGTTGTTTTGCCACAACTGGTTGTCACTAATGCAATTTCACGGCCCCATCGCTAGTGATTGATTTAAAGGTCGTTGTTTCATCTCCAATCTCTTGTGCCTCCATCATTCAATTTAGTGTTGCTCACTCAAAAGATAGGATGTTGAGCCTCAACTACACATTGCTTATAGGAGAAGATATTCCCCACCTCAATTTTGACATACATATCAGATGTTGGGCCCACTCGAAAAATGCGTCCGTTTATAGAGAGGCAAGTTTCAAATTTTTATTTTTTATTTTATTTTCGACACTTTTGATATAAAACGACTATTGACTTTTCCCAAGTAATGTAACTATTCTTTTGACTGTTTAACATTGACAAAGACAATATTGACCTTGACAATAAACGTGTGTTTTTATACTAACACAAAAAGACTATGACTTATAGGCTCACAAGACAACTATAACTAACTTAATCAATTAATTGCACATCTCATTTGGATTCAATAAATAAATTAACTCAACAATACACATGACTCAACCCTTGATGAAAGAAACTTAAAACAAATCTATAAAATACTGACTTCAAATTTTTTTCTTTATTTTCTAATATTTTTTATTTTATTTTTAATATAGCCAAAGGCTTCAATTTTTTTACTTTATTTTCTAATATAACCAAAGGCTAATATTAGAAAATCCATCATGTTATTACTCTATTGACCATTAATAATAATTGGCATAACAAAACAAAAAACCGAACACTTAAACTAATAAAATAGACCATGTTCTTTTGCACATGGGTTTGATAGCATGAGGAGACAAAAGCTTGCTATACTAGATAGTTGGGCTGCAGTACAAGAGTAAACTTCACAATGGTAGTAGAAATAAGCAGCTTTTTAAAATAAAAACCACACCTTTGTTCTTGAAATCCACGCAGCGTGAGGAATGGGGACAAGCGGCGGGTTAGGGTGGATGCCAAAAACAGTTATGCAAACACCATTATAACTGGAAAGCTCGATGGAATTCCAAATTTCCAATACAAAGTGAGAGCTCAGCAATTGAGGGTTATGTTGATGTTGATGAGAGTTATCGATGGATGCAAGTGCTCCTTATCTTGTTGTTGAATTCAACGATGCAAAGCCAAGTGGGGAGGGCAACAATGCAAACCACATGAAATGCAAAGAATTTGATGCCAGATACAACCGAGTCCACAATGTAAATGGGACATAGGAATGAGAACGTTGAATCAAACCCTTCAATACAAAGTGGAGATCAAACTTTCAATACATAATGGGACATTGGCTGGTAGACATGCTCGCATATGGGGAATGTCAATCCTTCCAAATAGTGCACTTTAGATTTGACAAAACAACTCTGTGAATAGATAGGTCCTTCTATGAATTATGGTTATCAATATGGAAAAACTCCAGAAAACCCATCAAAGTGCATGCAAGGAAAGAATTAATAATCTTTGGCAAATAATAACTCAAGAAAGGTCAAACCACCGCTAGCGTCAAAGTTATGAACTGGAATATTACTAATGATCGTCGATCAAACAAAAGTAATTTGATCACATATGAATGAAATTCTGAACGACCTCTCATTGAATACAAAGCTCTAAAATAGTTGTCAACGTCTTGTTGGCTAAAAGATATGCTAGATGGGATTGAAAGTTCATGACTAGTGTATAGAAAATGCTGGCAGATCTGTATTGAGAAACTTCTCGCAAATAACACTGATTTACCTTAAATTCTGCAAGGAACTTATAGAATTAAACTCACTCTACAGAATTAAACTTATACTCTCATCCATCGGGCAATCACAAAACATGAAGATGCCCTCACAATAATTAAACCATTTAGAAATTGTGAACAACCTGCTCTGATACCAAATAATTAATTTGGTTCAGATTTACACAGAATACAATAAATTGCCTTCAACACTGAATAAACACTTCTTCCATATCATTCTTGTGTACGAGATACATTACATCTTTAGGACAATATCTCCACAAATCAAGGAGATCACATTATCCCTCCAATCTTACTCTATCGTAACTCTCACCTCAAGACTATCATGAGAGTTATTACAATAACTCTCGTAACGTCCATTATTAATATATACTAACTCACACACATACTATTTATAACTATGAGTTGTTACTAACAACTCATTATATTAATCACATGTACAATTATTTTACTAGCTCACTTTCATGTGAGTATTAACACAATATTCCTAACACACCCCTCGCCCCTCGGAAATATACAAGTGGGCTAATGGGTCCCACACGTGTTGACTCAATACAAAGGGGACATTACAATTCCACCCTTCCCGAAATTGCTTGCCCACAAGCAATGCAATGCCAAATGTTCAAGTATCTCTAGCCCCGCCAAGTAGCATCCTTTGTGCATAAGTTCCTCCAACGGGCCAAATACTCCCCAATGGTCTTGTTCCTCAATTTCTTCTCCCATGTGTCAATAATCTTTGACAAGGAAAAGAAAAAAGAAATGCGGGAAATGGGAAATAGGGTGATACACCAAAAGTTTGATACTTGCATGTAACTCTGCACACAGAGAATTTAAAGATCCACACACCTGCACAACTCTAACTATTTTGCAAAATTAATTCAAGGGTTTAGGAAAAGAGTGGTAAAGGGAACGAATTCCACACTAAGGCAAACACAATATCCTATAACAAACACAATGAATAATCTGAAAACAACAATATGAGAGGGCAAAATGAAGCTTTTTTTATTTAGAGGTGCAAGTACAAAGTTGAAGATGCATAAGCAAATCAGCTGCTCAAGTATATCTTTTTTTACAATAAAAATCAGCCTATATGAAGATGAATCGATTGCTCCTCCAATAATAGACTGATTTTAGTTGTTCTTTTTTTATTTATTTATCCTTACCCCTTTGGAGCCACCTCTAGGAATAGACTGCTGCATGTTTTTCTTTATTTTATTTATCCTCATCCAACCTTGGCACATGGGACAACAATTAACTTTTATTTATAAAAAATTCCTGCTATTTTTGTCCTTGGCACCAATTATAACTGCAGTTGCTATTTTTAGTTAATTAATCTTCTCTAACTTTGGCATAGTCAACTGTAGTTTGACTCATGCAATGTCTTATGTTTTATTTATTTAATTCCATGCTCATGCTTTTGCCTGAAATAGGAATTAATAAATTTATCCTATTCCCTTATCTCTCCTTGGCGCCAATTATAGACTGCAGCTCCCTTTTATTTATTTATTCCTCCATGCATGCACCTTATCTTCCTTTGGCGCCAATTATAACTGCAGCTGCTATTTATTATTTTATTTGCATGCATCTCCCTTCTTCTAGCGCAAACTATAGGAGGTTCTTTTATTTATTTTATTTGATTCCACCTTCATGCACCTTACTTGGTATTTGAGCCAAAGATAGAACAGCAGTTCTATTTTAATTAATTTCTTTCATGCACCATCTTCTTTTGGCACACAGACTTCTTTGGTTTGAAATATGGTAACATTTTGGCGACATCACGGATTGTTTGCTGCTAAACAAGGAGATCAGTAGTCTTCTGCATCCATTGGGCTATGGAGTCCCATACCTCTGTTTTCGATTCACACAAGTTTGGAAAACTTGTATCCTTTGAATCAATACAACTGAAATACCCTCCAACAAAAGGAAAAGATGTGCATGCAAGCACTTATTGAAAAGACAACTAACTATGAAAACTGGAAAAGCAATGTGCATGCAAGCACTTATTATGCAAGAAACAACCCTAGCCTACTCCTAATCTAAACAAAGAGAAATGAAAGCTAAACAAAACCACATATTGGTAAGGAGAAATAACTTCCTTTTCTCAAAAAGTGCGGCCATGAGATCAATTTTGCAACTAGATCACCTAGTAAAAGTGAAAACATCGTTCGCACCTTTGATTTGCTCAAAATATCAGCCAGAAAAGAATAAACACCTCTATAGGATCTGCACTTAGTTTTTGGAGATGTTGAGGCTGATTTTTGGCAACTTGAAGCTCTTTCTTATGCTCTAAATTGAGCACAACTAATGACAACTCCTTTTGTGGCTCTAAACTAGCCAAATATCTTTGATTGGGCAAGGGATGATCCTCTTGGTTTGCCCATATTCTTTGCAATTAGCTCTAAGATTGGAGTTGGTGGAGACTCTTTCTTCTTCATGGTGGATGTCTGCAAGCTTGTTTGGAATTGATATTGTTTGCTCTTGCACAAACATCCCTGTTTCCACCCTTGTATTCTCATGCTCTTCCTCCTTAGACAAGAAGCTAGAGAGTTCAAATTTATCCTCAAAATTGTGAGGCCCTTCCTGGTTTAATGCAGTGACTAATGATGCTCTTGGTGTATCACTGCAATCCTCCAAAAGTGAAGCAAGTTCTAAACATGCAGAGCAATAAGGATCATTGCATTCAAATGAAACATCTTGATGCTCACTTGGAATTCCTTCTTCCTCTCTTTCTTGGATGGCACTAGTGTTCAAAAACACTTTCTCTTCCCTTTCACTTCCAATCTGGTTATCCTTCACATTTGCCTGGTTTTTCTTGAAATTCAGCTCCTTCTTGCACATTTTGAACACTCTCATCCTCCCAATCTGAATCAGACCAGTCTTCAACAGATGTGGAATTATCTTCTTTTATGAAGTTGGTTGGGGATGAGACATAAGTAAGGGGCTGCTGATTTGTCTCTCTTTCAGGTATAGATGATTTGGGCTTAAGGAATCTAATTTGGTCCTTAGAAACACTCATATGTTCCTCCAAAACATTTTCTTTACTTTGTAACTCAAGTGATTTGAGAAAACTTTGTCTAACCTTTGCTTGCTTGGTCATATTCCTCCTGTTGCTCTGTAATTTCAACCACTTTCTTGCACTCCTCTATTGTAGGCTTAACCAACCGTGGAATTTGTTTGTCCTCAAACTATAAGCTCCATTTTGTTAGATTTTTCCTGAGAACTTCTTCACTTGGCTCTTTAGTTGGCTGCTCTTCCAAACTGATTTGTTGATTAGTTTCATTCCAAATGGATTTGGGAATATGAGGGGAGGGGTGGGTTGGGTTGCTAACTGATTTTGCAATGGTTGAGATGATTGGAGAGGTGTAAGATCTTGTGGAAGAGAAGGAATGGAAGGAGAGGCTTTAAGAAAGCTAGGAACTTGAAATTTGGGCTTGAGATTGTGTGGGTTGGAAAGTAAGAATGGGAGGGTTGCATGATGATAGTGAAGGACTACCCCATTGACAGGGTTTCACAACACTATATTGGTAAGCTTCCATTTCTTCATTCCACTCTGATATTTGTGGTAACAATTCAGACATAAAGTCTAACTTCTCTTGAGGGCTATACCCCTGTGGCATAGGACCGACCCATGGGTAAGGTACCTCTGAATCCAAGCTTGGCTGCCTTGATGGTACTTGTTGCCCTCATCTGTACCATTTTACTTCCATGTGTTGTACCTGCATTTGAAAATCATCATTAGGCATGGAATTGTTTCCATAATCTGCATATTCCTGCTCTTGAAAAACACCATGATTAACGGGATAACCATATGGATTAGTAAGGTTTGGATCATGGGCATATTCATTATGATAGGGCTTATAATACTGATTTGGAGGAGGATTTTGGGAAAAGGAGGTGGAGGGGAGTAATAATGCTCTTGGGATTGGGAATTCCAATGAGGAATTGAAGTCATGATTGCACAACCTCATAAAAAGATGGAAAGATGGAGGAAATGGTCTGTGATTGAGAAAAAGGATCTTTGGGCCAATGGAGTCGCCAAATGCTGAATATTTGTGTCTGAAACACTTGATATTTGCTAAGAATAGCATCAACTTCTTTAGCAAATTTTTGTATTGTCCCACGGGCGTGCCAGAAATTGTTGTCACCCAAAGTTGCACTCGATAGAGAATGGTGTGTGTACTCTCTCTTCTGTTGACAAAATTGGAACACCTCAAGGTTGTGGGTAACCTATGTCTGAGGTGAACCTCCAGAGAGGGCTGGTTCCCTTGTGAATCACCTAAAAAACGAAAACTTTGACAAGGAAAAGGGAAAAGGAATGCGGAAATGGGAAATAGGGGTGATACACCAAAAGTTTGATACTTGCATGTAACTCTTGCACACAGAGAATTTAAAGATCCACACACTGCACAACTCTGAACTATTTTGCAAAATTAATTCAAGGGTTTAGGAAAAGACAGCGGTAGAGGGAATGAATTCCACACTAAGGCAAACACAATATCCTATAACAAACACAATGAATAATCTGAAAACAGCAATATGAGAGGGCAAAATGAAAGCTTTATTTTATTCAGAGGTGCAAGTACAAAGGCTGAAGATGCATAAGCAAATCAGTTGTTCAAGTATATATTTTTACAATAAAAATCAGCCTATATGAAGATGAATCGACTGCTCCTCCAATAATAGACTGTTGTTTTATTTATTTATTTATCCTTACCCCTTTGGCGCCACCTCTAGGAATAGACTGCTGCATGCTTTTGTTTATTTTATTTATCCTCATCCAACCTTGGCGCATGGGACAACAATTAACTTTTATTTATAAAAAATTCCTTCTATTTCTGTCCTTGGCGCCAATTATAACTGCAGCTGCTATTTTTAGTTAATTAATCTTCTCTAACTTTGGCACAGTCAACTGTAGTTTGACTCATGCAAGGTCTTCTATTTTTATTTATTTAATTCCATGCTCATGCTTTTGCCTGAAATAGGAATTAATAAATTTATCCTATTGTTCCCTTCCTTATCTCTCCTTGGCGCCAATTATAGGACTGCAGCTCCCTTTTATTTATTTATTCCTCCATGCATGCACCTTATCTTCCTTTGGTGCCAACTCTAGAAATAGAACAGCTGCATGTTTATTATTTTATTTGCATGCATCTCCCTTCTTCTCGCAGACTATAGGAGGTTCTTTTATTTATTTTATTTGATTCCACCTCCATGCACCTTCCTTGGTATTTGCGCCAAAGATAGAACAGCAGTTCTATTTTAATTAATTTCTTTCATGCACCATCATGCATACTTCTTTGTCGGTGAAGGTACGCGCATCATATCCATATAGTGCCTTAAATGGTGTCATGCCAATGGACATGTGGTGGGTGATATTATAATAATGCTCTCAAAGGTGCAACCACTTAACCTATATTGTCTACTGACCTGTGACATAGTTCCTTAAGTACCCTTTGGTCCACTTATTAACTATCTTCATTTGCACATTTGTCTAGGGGTGATGGTACTAGGAGTGAGCTTGGTGCTAGTCAAACAAAATAACTCCAGCCAAAAGGTGCTGAGGAATCTTTTGTCCCTAGCACCAACAATGGTCTTGAGAAAGCCATGTAGCTGGAATACCACTCTAAAAAATAGGTCAGCAATCTGTGGCACTCTAAACTACGTACGGATGGCAATGAAATGGGCATACTTGGTTAATCAATCCACTACAACAAAAATGCAGTCCTTTTCATTCACATTAGGAAGTTCCGTGATAAAATCCAAGGATATTCTTTCCGTGTCCAGGTTGGGATAGGCAAGGGTTGTAATAAACTTGTTGGGAAAGTATAATTTGCTTTATTTTGTTGGCAAGTAATGCATTCTCTAACAATCCTACGAATGTCCTCATTGAGGCCCTTCCAGAAAACCTCTCTCTCAACTACCAATAAGTTTTGTAGAAACCCCGAGTGACTAGCTAGGGGTGCATCCTGCAAAGTCCTCATAATTTTCTGCTTCATTTTTGGCATATTCGGCCAAGACAAAAGCCATATGGGAAAGAGCATCAATAAAAGAAATGGCGTAGAAAAGAGGCATATGGGAAAGAGCATCAACAACCACATTTTTCTTTCCCTTTACATACTCAATGTCAAAATCACAAGTTTGAAGCTTACCCACTTTTGCTGCCAATCATTTAAGTCACATTGGCCAAGGAAGAATTTCAAACTGTTGTGGTTTGTTCTCACCTTAGTCACCGCATTCGAATTTGTGTTCGAATTTGTGGAGTATAAAATTCATATGAAATTCGTTGCTAAAAAAATAGAGATAAAATTCGTGATTAAATTTGGCCAATAGAAATACACTTATAGTTTCACATTTCATATAAGTAAACATGTCAAAATAACTTTCCAACAACTAGCTGTCATAAATTGATTGAAAAACATTTTAAAAAAATATTGAAAATGCTTTGAAAAAGTGATAGTTCAGATTCTTGAATTTTCCTACGGGCTAAGGCTCATCAACTTGTTACATCAAAAGCTCTAGATCATCAAGAGCACTTGGCTCAATGTCATCATCACTAGCATCAACAATATCATTACCAACATCATTAGTGTCATCCTCAAGCTCATCACAGACAAAATCAGATCATCTTCATCAGAAGAGTCTTCTAGAAAATGTTGAAGCTTCTTCTTCTTCTTCTTCGAAGCACATGCATCTTTTGCCACTTTTCTCATGGTCAGTCGCAAATTGCTACGCACATAAACAAGATCCCCCAACTTTCTTGACAACAATCTATTCCTTTTCTTTGATTGAACATGGTTAAAGCTGCTCCAATTCCTCTCACAAGCTGATGCACTTACTCCTTGACTCAAAACTCGAATTGCAAAATGTTGTAGTTCAGGAGTGTCTGCTCCATAGAATCGCCACCATTCATCTCCATCCATGTCCTCTCTGTCATCTATAGCTGATTGGGTTCCAAATAACCCATCTCCTCGCCTATATGCCCTGAGCTGCTCTCTTGTTTTCTTTGCAATTTCTATCAGGAACTAGCTTTTCAATCGCTGCATAAACACCACTCATGACTTCACGATCACTTTCTCTTTCTATATGAAACAATGTTGGCTCCAAATAACATGTTGCATGCAAATGGGTATGCATCATCCTCCATCTTCCATCACAAACATCCCATATTTCATTGTATTCCGCTTCCACATTATTGAAAGCCTTTTGGATGGCTTCTTTACAACGGTCCATACCCTCATAAACCATGCCAATACAAGGGATGTCAGCATCAACCATACGAAGCATGCGGACTATGGGTGCACATACTTTTAGAACCTTTATAGCATTTTCCCAAAAGGTAGAGCTTAGAATGATTTGCTCCACATGCTTACCTTTAGAACCTTTTGCAAGCACAAATTCTTCCCACTCTTTGCTACAAATCACAGATTGAGAGCTCCTTTCTCCTCAACAATTCTTTTCAAAGTGATATAGAAAGAGGCAAATCTTGTGTCACACGGCTTCAACAACTCCTTGGCTGCATGCTTTCTATATATACTCAATGTGAGGCGATGATTTTTTATGAAATTGGCAATTGCTCTTCCTCTATGCACTGCCTCATGTACCCAAGGAAATTTGGCTAAGTCATGGAGTAGTAAATCAATGCAATGCGCAACACAAGGGCTCCAATAAATATGTGGGTACTTTTCTTCTACCAACTTTCCAGCCCCCACACAATTGCTAGCACTATCAGTAACAACTTGGACCACATTTTGTACACCAACTTCGAGAATGGCTTCATCTAGAATGTTGAAGATATACTCAGAAGTTTTTGTATGTTCCATGGTGTCAATCACCTTCAAGAATACAACACCTTTGGGGCAAGAGACCAACACATTGATTAATGGCCTTTGGCGCATATCGGACCAACCATCACTCAGGATGGTGCAACCTGTTGACCTCCAAGAGTCTTTAATGTCTCCAATTTTTCAGTGACCCTGTCTTTTGATCTCCTCAAAAGTGTTGTCCTTAAAGCTTCTGAACCTGGTGTCGTGTACCCTTTTCCAAATGAAATTGATTGTTGAACAACATTTATAAAATAAGGACTCCGACAACATTAAATGGAATGGCAGATTCATAAAAGAAATCAGCCCATGCATCATCAACCTGTTGTTTTTGTACAGGCTTCCAGAAATTGTTTAGTGTTGCTATCCCACTCTCTTTTTGTGGCATTACTGAGCTTGCAGACATGCCAGAGGAGGAAGATGTGCGGGGTATCTTGGACCTACAAAGCTCATCTTGGACTCGTTTCTTTTGTGCCCTTTGCTGATTTAGTACTAATGAATTCTTGTAGTCTTTCTCCAATGCTTCTTTTATTACGGGGTGACATTCGAGACACATTTCGACACCACCTCCTTGACCACCTGATATGCCAAGAAGGTGGTCCATTACCCTTGTTAATGTCCCTGTAAAGTGGTGTTGACATAAAGTGCATGTGATGCTATTGGTTTGTCCCTCGCGGCTCACATATTTCCATCCTTCTGCACTTGATTTTGGAGGTGCCATAGCAATGTATTGATGTCCCTACATTTTTGACAAATCAAAATAAAATAAATTATAAATTAAAAATTAAAAATAAAGTTAAACTATTTGATATTAAAATAAAAATGAATATTGTTTTGATATTAAAGTAAAAACGAACATTATATATAAAAATTAAAAATAAACGTTATTTTGATATTAAAATAAAAAATTACATAGTAATTAATTTTAAAAATAAAATAATAAAATGAAAATTTTAAATTATGATATTGATACTAAATTATTATCATATGTTTAAAAATAATAAAAATAAAATAAAACTAAATTAAATTATTATCATACGTTAAAATTTAAAATAATATAGTGAAAATTTAAAATAATGATATTGATAATAAATTATTAATTTACTATTGTGTTATAAATTTATAAAGATGAAAGTTGAAACTAAATTTTATTTTTTTATAAATTATTAATTTAATATCATATATTAAAAATAATAATAAAATAAAACTAAACAAAATTGTTCTATAAATTTACAAATGTTTTTTTTTAAACTAATCCTTTACGTTTAAGTTTTTAACCTATAAATTATTGATTTATTACCATATGCTAAAAAAATAAAAACAAAACTTAATTATTTTATTAACTTATAAATGAGTATTTTTAATACTAGTCATTTAGGATTTAGAGTAAATTGTAAATTATTAACCTAAAAGTTATAACTAAAAATTAACATTGTATTAACCTAAAAACAAAACTTTATATTTTTAAGATAATATTAAATATGGTGTGTCGAACCATACCTTTCCGGGCTTTCTTGTGGAAACGTGGAGTCGCTAGTGGCTAGGAAGGGAAAATTTGGAAGTTTGGAGTCGCTAATACACTAGTGGCTGAGCTTGAAACCTTAGTCACCGATACCTTGGTCCCTATTACCTTGTTGGCTCGAGCTTTGGTTGTTAGACAACACAATGACACCGACACACTATGTTTTTCATGCTTTAAGGCCAGCATTCAACTGAAAATCCACACAACCTCTATGGCTAACAAACACTAGTGTAAAATGCAAACTCGTGTTTCCCAAAGGATTGCTTAGGTGAAACCTTGAATGCATTAGAATGAGTCGTGACTGATTATTTTATAGTTTTTGAAGAGAAACCCTAAACGACTTTTTACAAATCCAAACGAATTTTAAATAATTTTTTTAATTTGTTCGCCCTTAGGAATCGCAATTTTGTGAAAATAATTAAATTTGCAAACGGCAACGAATTTTCGGTGCTGAAACAAATTTGACGAATTTCAATTTTTTGGAAGAAATCCACCGAATGTGGTGACTTAGGTATTTCCACAAACTACATATTGTTTGAAATTAAAAAAGCATGCATAACGGTCAGCATTTCCTTGTTATAAATAGAGAATTTCCTCTCGATAGCTTTTATCTTTTTGCTTTCAAATGCTATGGGTTGACCTTTTTGCATCAGCACAAATCTGATCCCCTCACCTGATGCATCACAATCTACAACAAATGGTAGTTTGCAATCTGGAATGGAAAGCACAAGGCATGATCACAGGCTTGAGATTCTCAAAACTCCTTGAGTTATGTCACTGCATATGAAGGCTCCTTTCTTCGTCATTTCAGTCAAGGGTGCTGCCAACTGTGAAAATCCCCTAATGAATCTCCGATAATAACTACATAGGCCTAAGAAGCCTCTCAAATGGGTCAACATAGTAGGGGCTGGCCAATCTTGAATAGCCTGGATCATTTGCTAATCCACCAAAACGCCTTAAACACTAATGACGTGGCCTAAATATAGGATCTTTGTAACTCCAAATTCACACTTGGATTCTTTTGCAAAGAAGACCTGCTGCTGCAATATCTTGAGGACTATATCCAAGTGTCTCAAGTGGTCCTCTTAGGTTTTACTATAGATCAAGATGTCATCAAAGAATACCAACACAAATTTCCTCAACTGAGCACTAAATACTTGGCTCATAGCTGATTGGTAAGTGGTTGGTGCATTTGTTAGCCCGAATGGCATGACCATGAACTCATAGTGTCCACAATGACATCTGAAATTTGTCTTGTGCATATCCTCCACACGTACAGGGATCTAGGAATAGCCATATCTCAAGTCAAGTTTCGAAAAATAGATGGCTCCATGCAACTCATCGATAAGCTCATCAATCTTGGGAATGGGATACATGTTCTTGATTGTTTTCTTGTTCAAGGCCCAGTAATCTATGCACATCCTCATTGTACCATCCTTCTTTACAAGCACTATTGATGAAGCAAATGGACTAGAATTGGGTCTGATGTGACCCATCTCTAGAAGTTCTTTTATAGCCTTCTCTATTTCCTTTTCATAAATTTGTGGATGGTAGTAGGGAGTGATCATGACGGGCTTAGAGACTAGATCCAACTCTATGATGTGTTCGAATCCCCTATCTAGAGAAAACTTGTAAACATATCACCAAACACAACCCTATGCTTGTCTAGGATAGTCTAAATGTCAACATGATAAGTGTGGTTCTCATCAAGGTATGGTAGGCATACCTTTCATCACAAAGCAACTAGCTGCCCATAAAGGATGTCCCTTATAGGAGATCCTCTCCATCCTCTTGGTTGTAACTACCTGTGGTGAATCATCATGTATGACTTTAAGTGCCACATCTCTCCCCTATGACTTGAACTTCAACTCCATAAACTGATAATTCTAGGTAAATTCCCCAGGGGAACCCAGCCACTATATACCCAAAACAATGTCTGCTTCTCACAATCCAACAACATAGAAGTCATGGCATGTACTATAAACACACAAAGATAACTTGAGATATTGAATTACCTATACACAAGGGATAGTGAAACCATCAACGACAATCTCATTGAATCCCGAGCAGTCCTCCAACTTTAATCTCCTCTTAGCCACAAGGCCCTCATCAATAAAATTGTGGGTAGCTCCACTAGCAATGAGCACAAGAATCCATTGTCTGGATAACTCTCCACGAACTCTAAATGGATGATATCAAGGCGCTTCTAAAAGAGTTGCAAAACGTACCTTTGCTAGTGTTGAAATTACCTTCTACCAATTGCTCGACTCATGCTCCACAATCTACTCCTCTATTTTGCAATGTCCCTTTCTAGGGCTGAACTACACAAACAAGGAATTCACACAAACCCCAAATGAAGTAAACTCAGATTTTTATACCAGCCAACTGAAATTAGGAACAGCAGTGAACAGCAATCTGATTTTTAGGACAGCAGCTTGCTAAGAGTGAAAATTCAACCAAATATCATCATAGAAACCATCCACAACATAGATAAACACTTTAAGAATATTTTAGGGCACTTTTCACCATGAAACTCAACCAAATACTCAGTTGGAAAATTATTTATAAACAGCAGAAGTGCGGCCAATATAAGTGACCAAAAATGAGGTCTCCAAACCCCAACAATGGCAAAATATGGAAGATCTCAGCCTTATAAATTATGATAAATCTGAATATCAAATAATAATGAAGTTTTGTGCCCTAGAAGGCACCCAAATGTACTCTAACCCTAGTCGCTCCCTAGGAGAGGGACTCTAAACAATGCAAAAACCCTTGAAATAACTCCTTGATGCCCTAGTTGCAAACCAAGTAAGATGATCTTCAATAATTTCCTTCACACCACCAACTTGGAGAGTTTTCGTTCTCCAATATGCCACAAGGAAGGGTTTCGTCCTCCTTGGATGCCACACTAATGGATTTTTGCCCCTTAGTGGAATGGAATAGACCAATTAGCCCTAGAACCAAGTAGAAAAGTGTATATGCCAAAAATTGATGATGCAAATGAGCCTATGTGACTCCTCTTATACCCCTTTGGTGGCACCAAAGGTCTAAGGGGTGAATTACCCTAGACTAACCTCTTAAGAGCTTGTTTTATCTTCTATTTTCATGTTGGGAGCTCTCCAACCCAGCCGACCTACCTTAGGGAGGAAAATACAAAAGAAAAACATTAATAGCAATGAAAGAAAACGGAAATGAAACCCAAGGACTTCCCTTCAATTTATTCTTGGCCACGGGAAGAAAAATGGCAAGAATTCTTCAATTGGAACTAATTTGAAAAAGGAGACATTACAATCCTCCCTTCCCAAATTGCTTGCCCTCAAGCAATTGCAATTTTGGCTGATCTAGCAAGAACCTTGTGTCTTTTGGTTACACACTTGCCTAGGTGGTAAGGGGTAACCATGATTGTCAATTAACTATTACCCTACAAAAAGGGACAGTCTCTAAGTATTCAGCTTGAGGAAGAAGTGATACTTAACAAGGTGGCCCCTAGTTTTTGGGCGACTAGTTCGATCATGAAGAATTCATTTGAAAATTTGGTCTTCCGCTTCTGTTAGTGTATGGATTCTATTTGTTCACTTACTATCAGGAAAGAATGTCTTTAAAAATACTAGTACAGAGAGATTTATTTCTTTGATGAATGGTTTAGGATAAGAACTTTGTCACTTTTGCATCATTATTGTTGAGTTCAACTTGGTGAAAGTGTGACCAAAAGGCTATAAAGCTGGAGAAAATTCTCAACCAAAAAAATGTTCATTCAGGTCTACATAATGCAATAAGAATGGGCACTTAGCTTTCTCTTTTACAGGGGATAAAAAAGTCCCACTGATGTTGAAATTTTCAAACCAGAAAGTCTAGATTATGGATAGATCCAAAAATAAAGAAGTCGTGAAAATAGTTACTGATGTCAATCAATAACCAGTAAGCAGCAAATGGGGCTATAATAACTTTTATAAACAAAGAAAAGGTAATGTTCAGACAAATCTGATGAAAATTTTAAAAAGCACAAATTACGGAAGAAACAAAGAGATGGCCTTATAAAGTTCAAATGCTCTCTACAGTTGAGTGATAAAGACAACAATTGTTTGAGAAGCGAAGGGAATGGCAGCTAAAACAGGGTTGCCTTGCACACTTCTAATATCCAAAACACTGCAAATGTCTTGAAATGCTGTCTTGGTACCCATATTGGATCCGTTGCGAGACTGATCCATTATTGTAAAGTGGGTTGTTACCACACACGTAAGCTAAACATTTCATAGACTAAAAGTTGTGGTAAGGTGGAAATGGGATCTCTTATTGAATATTTCTCTTAGTGGGCTCTGGTGCTACCAAAAATCTTCAATTTTGCACCATCTCAGGGTTCAAAGGAACCCTATGTATCTTTGACCAATCTGTTCAATCCAGCAAAAATATCATAAAAATCGAGAAAACTGAAGATGACATAACATCTCAACTTTGGTGTCATGCTACAAAGTTAGTATGTGGCCCAGAGGCAATCTCAATCCATGGGGAATATCTCTCATTGCATATCTTAGGAAGCCAATGAGGTCATTCTCTCTTAAGCTAGACTCAAAGAGTCTGTTAACAGACTCCAATAGTTCAACCAAAGACTTTCAAGTATGGTCTACAATTCTCCTTGTGGATACCCTTATTCATGTCTTTAATCATGAATAGAATAGCTAGCAGTCAGAAATCTCTCTACCACTATGCCTAAAGTTTCAAGTAGAGTAGTAGTATGTGCATATTAACCATAACTAAAGCCCTGAATAGTTAGGCTCGTGGAAAGAATAAATAGGAATATCTGCTTTGACGAATTTGTTTCATCATACAACAATGTATATGAAGAAATAACATAAAATATGGGCTCCAAGGTCAGTTACAATCACAGAACGCAGAAAGGTTCTAATGACACATGGTCTTTGCGACATTCAAGTGAGAACCCTTAAAATGTGTATCCAACATGAATATATTCAGTACATCAGAGAGCTCAGTTCAGTGTTTGAATCCAGAAAAATGTTACATCGACAGTTTGACAAAACTATCCAAAACTCTGTTGCAAGGAAACGGGTACAGCTACACATTTGGAAATGCTCTGTTTTTGGGATCATGGGTATGATACAGCATGGAAATGTTGATACACAGAAATATAAAATAAAGCAAATACGAAAAAAAAAAAAAATGTAAAAATATAAAGAAAAATAAACATAATATCAATGTTTTGTGCATAAACAGCATTAAATTAAACAAACAAAGACACCAAATAATTGATGGTTAAGTTTTATTTTTATCTTTTTGGGGACCCTGGTAGAGAATTGGGTACAGAAAAGACTGGTTTTGGGGACCATGGTTCATTAGTTTTAAGTTTTTTTTTTTAATTTAGACTTACTTAGAGGCAGGTGTTTTCTGTGAAATTGCCACTGAATCAATATGCCCTTTCCACAAAGGACCTGAAATTGTCGTTGATGTTTCCAGGTCAATTCCAAGACGAGCCTGGTATTTCAGAAATTTGCAGCAAAATACTAAATCTGATTTTTGCAGATTTTATGCAGAAAAAGTACAGCTAGGGCAGCGAACAGAAAAATATGAATAACTCTCAAAATACCCGTCCAAAATACTTGAAATTTTAACTGGAACAAGATAATAATATGAAGAACACAAGGGAAATATTTTTGGAATTTTTCAGTCAATATAACGCTGCCAGAAAATTACAGCGTGCCTAAAATAGCCGGGAAACTTCGAAAATTAATATCTTTCCGAATACAAATGCAATAATGATGAAACTTTGGAAATAACATATATAAATATAGTAGATGATTTTCCAACCTTCAGATCTGAAAACGGCCAGCTGGAAACCCTAGAAATTAGGGCTGCAATTTCCCAAACAAGTCGCCCCCTTTGGAAAATGGTCAAAACCCTTGTGAAACCCTCTGTAGATGATGCCGAATCCTTCCTCTATGGCTGCCGTAGGTCTGATCCGAAAACCAGCTGAAAATCTCCACAAAAACTCTCAAAAATCCTCAAACCCTAATTCTGAAAATTCTGAAAATATCTCTGTAAAACCAGCCCTGAAATCTGCTCCAAATGACAAGCTAGGGTAGATCTTTCACTACCGAAGAATGCCCTGCTAGCTAGGGATGGATCTCTCACCACCGAAGCTAGGGTTCCCGTGGGATCTTACTCCACAAGCTAAAAGTTTGCAAACAGCAGTTGCACCATGAAAAGAAATATAAGTGTATGCATGAATGACTATCCTTTCACCCCTCTTCTCCTTTTATAACCTTTTCATGTCAAAGAAACCCTAAAACCCCCCAAGGCACACTTTCCCATGGAGAGGGCCCATTTAATAAATATTTTAAAGTTACTTTTTCCCCCTAGGCGCCTTGGCCCAAAAAGGCGCCCCCAACAAAGAAATATAACATTAAATGCAATACATATCCCTCAAGTCGCCAAAAAGGTACTTTAAGTGGCCCCAACGAAGAAACATAACATTAAATGCCAGAAGTGTCCACTTAAGTGATCCCAACGACAAAATAGAATACAAAGGGCCCATTAGACCCTCCCAACGCCCAAAATATAACAAAACCCTAGTAGGAAACCAGACAACCATCCCCAATAACCTCCAAAGTCGTTAGTCCCTTGGGAATGACCAGGGCTAAGACCAAAATAGGGCCGTTAGGCCAACTGCTCGGAATTGGGGACATTACAATCCTCCCCTCCCGAAAAATGCTTGACCCCAAGCATTATCCTCCTGTGCTGTAGAAACTGAATACCACAAAGTAAGTGCCTCCATCTCACCGCAATAATCAAAGATCGGTGTGATCCTAAGTGACCAAAACACCACATATAGTCATCATGCTCTCCATGCAGTGTAGACAACAATGTTGTCCCTGAAGTAGAATATTGCCCACCTTGACTCTCTACTGGTACCCA
The DNA here is from genome assembly GCA_018340775.1 of Taxus wallichiana var. yunnanensis. Taxonomy (NCBI): domain Eukaryota; kingdom Viridiplantae; phylum Streptophyta; class Pinopsida; order Cupressales; family Taxaceae; genus Taxus; species Taxus wallichiana. The sequence continues at coordinate 975,526,079 of CM031242.1, read as the reverse complement.
TACTGAAACTATCAATCTGTCCAATCCCTGCCACTGCAAAACTGTCATCATGTGGTCACCCACTGTATCTCCTGTCGACTCCGTCCCTTGGCTAACTAGCACATGCTCGTCATCCTCATAAGCAGTAAGACATATAGGAGTGTTATCCCCTATCAACTCTAGAAATAAGGAACATGCATACTCTGATTTGTCACCATGACAAACTACACATCCTTGCACAAAGTTGAGGATATCTTCCCTCAACCCATGCCATCTAACCCTTTCCCATATGAAGTTGAAGGTCTCATCAAAGCTCAAGTGTCCAGACATGGAAGAATAATGCACATGTCGCAGTATCTCCATCCTCAACCATGAATCCGACACGAGGTACAATCTGTCCTGATAGAAGATCATCTCATCCTCCAATCTGTAGTTATCATCCTGTATGTGACCATCCAGAATCTCACAAGTGTGTCGGTTCTTGGAGTACTCAACAAGCAAATGAGATCTCCAGTCTACCGAAACCTCAGACAACCAACATAATGATAAACTCGGATGATCTGAACCTGTAATCCCGATCTCTGCAACTGCCTTATGTGCAACACTACTGGTCACACCCATATCCATCATACTCCACATCGATCCGCAATGATAAAACCCCTCGTTATGCCGGAAAGTCCTCTCCATCCCCTCAGCTGCAACCACCCTAGGGGCTCCTATCGATAATCCCCTCAAAGTCACATTCCTGCCTTCGGACTTAAACTTCAGCTCCATCGTCTGGAAGTTAGTCCGAAACTCACCAAGAGAGTGAAGCCACTGCACTCCCAACACTACGTGGGTCACTCCCATACCAACAATGTGGAAATCATCAGTAACTGTGTAGTTACCCATGGTGATGCTCAATTGTGGAACTTTCCGTGTGCATCTCATATACTCCCCATTGGCTACAACAATGTTGAAGCCCTCAAAGTCCTTCGTCTGTAAACCATGTCTCTCCACCAATGATGCATCAATAAAGTTGTGGGTAGCCCCACTATCAATGAGTACCATAACTCGCTGACCCTGCATAACTCCCCTAATCCTGAATGCCTTGTACATCGGAGTACTAGACAATGTGGCTATAATCTCCCGAGGGAAAGTCTCCTCCTCCTGCTCTGCATCAGCACTATCCATCGCAACTCCATCCCCATCATCCATCTCGTGAGTCTCCAACCCCTCACCTCTGTCATCCTCACTCTCCTCGAAGACTTCGATGAAGTGGGCCTTCCCTCTACCTCTGCAATCATGTCCTGGGACCCAAGGTGTGCGGCAATCGAAACATAGTTTCTTTCGCCTCAACTCATCTCTGTCTTCTCGGGAAATGAATGGCTTCTTAGCCACCTCCTGCCTCGGTGGAGGCTCCTCTCTTGAAGTTCGTCTGATCCAGATGGAGGTTCTCTTTTCTTTGAACGTGAGGTGGAACCTCGACTTTGGAGTGGATAACTCCAAGTCTCGAGATCTCCTAATAATAGCCTCATGCAAAGAAGAAGGCTCAAATGCCTTCACAAACCCTGCTAAGGCGTCAGTCAACCCTGCCATGAAGAGTGAAGTCAACCTCATCTCTGAAACATCAGATACCATAACTGATAACCTCTGAAAATCTGCAATGTACTGATCTAGAGAACCAGTCTGCCTCAAGTGAGTCAACTCCCTGAAGTGCCTATCTGGGTCCCTCCTATCGAACCTGCTCATCAACCTCTGTGTAAAATCTGCATAGGTAGTGATATGCATGTGCCCCTGTGTGATCAATCCATGATGCCACCAATCATGAGCATCTCCCTCGAGGTGTAGGATAGCAAACTTAATTACATCCTCTTCACGCATGGGATTCAAGTCGAAGTAAGTCTTCAACTTCTGAATCCAAGATTGGGCAGTACACTTCTTAGAGCCATCGAAGTGTGGAATAGAGATTTGTCCCAATCTCCTCTGAAACTCAGGTACCTGTGGTTGGTAATCTCTCCTGGCTTGCTACCAATCTTCATTTTGCAATACTCCTGAAATGGCATGTTGTCCCGGAAACCCTCACTCAATGTCCGGTACTTCTCCCAACAAGATTCCTCATCCACAATGTCTGTGGGCTGTCGTGTCTGCGAAACTTCCGGATCCTTCAAGAAGGAAGGCTCGTGGAGTCCCAAGGGCCTGGTAGATGCATGAGGGGACCCTTGTCCCGAATGTCGACTCTCACTTCTATTACCATGTTGACCCATATTGCTGGCCTCTCCTTTCTCCGCATGAGTCTCAATTCTTCCCTGTGCTAACCTCTCAGTAAGCTGGCTCAAATAGAGGTTGGTAGTCTCCTGCTGCTTCACCATGTTGGTGAACAGTTGTCTCATCAGATCTACTCCCATCTCTTCACTGTCTCTGTCTCTGTCTCCCATCCTTTAACCCTAACAGGCTGGAGGAACAACTGCTCTGATACCACTGAAATATCCCTAGTTGGGATCTTACCACAAAATTGACAAAACACAGAAATTTGCAGCAAAATACTAAATCTGATTTTTGCAGATTTTATGCAGAAAAAGTACAGCTAGGGCAGCGAACAGAAAAATATGAATAACTCTCAAAATACCCGTCCAAAATACTTGAAATTTTAACTGGAACAAGATAATAATATGAAGAACACAAGGGAAATATTTTTGGAATTTTTCAGTCAATATAACGCTGCCAGAAAATTACAGCGTGCCTAAAATAGCCGGAAACTTCGAAAATTAATATCTTTCCGAATACAAATGCAATAATGATGAAACTTTGGAAATAACATATATAAATATAGTAGATGATTTTCCAACCTTCAGATCTGAAAACGGCCAGCTGAAACCCTAGAAATTAGGGCTGCAATTTCCCAAACAAGTCGCCCCTTTGGAAAATGGTCAAAACCCTTGTGAAACCCTCTGTAGATGATGTCGAATCCTTCCTCTATGGCTGCCGTAGGTCTGATCCGAAAACCAGCTGAAAATCTCCACAAAAACTCTCAAAAATCCTCAAACCCTAATTCTGAAAATTCTGAAAATATCTCTCGTAAAACCAGCCCCAAATCTACTCCAAATGACAAGCTAGGGTAGATCTTTCACTACCGAAGAATGCCCTGCTAGCTAGGGATGGATCTCTCACCACCGAAGCTAGGGTTCCCGTGGGATCTTACTCCACAAGCTAAAAGTTTGCAAACAGCAAACAGCACCATGAAAAGAAATATAAGTGTATGCATGAATGACTATCCTTTCACCCCTCTTCTCCTTTTATAACCTTTTCATGTCAAAGAAACCCTAAAACCCCCAAGGCACACTTTCCCATGGAGAGGGCCCATTTAATAAATATTTTAAAGTTACTTTTTCCCCCAGGTGCCTTGGCCCAAAAAGGCGCCCCCAACAAAGAAATATAACATTAAATGCAATACATATCCCTCAAGTCGCCAAAAAGGTACTTTAAGTGGCCCCAACGAAGAAACATAACATTAAATGCCGAAGTGTCCACTTAAGTGATCCCAACGACAAAATAGAATACCCAACGCCCAAAATATAACAAAATAGAAAACCAGACCAAAGGGCCCATTAGACCCTCCCAACGCCCAAAATATAACAAAACCCTAGGTAGAGAAATTGGATGAATGTTTTAAACTTTTGGGGAGGCCCTTTTTCAAAATCCATCCATGCTTAAACAATAACCTCCAAAGTCGATAATGTGGGGAGTCCCTCCTGGATGAATGACCTCTTTAAATTGGTTCTAAGAAAATAGAGATAATTGGATGAATGTTTTAAACTTTTGGGCAGGCCCTTTTTCAAAATCCATTCGAAAAGATCATGCTTAAACAAAGATTTCTTTAGAGAAATTCCTAAGGAGGAAAGCTGGACTCTTTGAGGGTTTCATATAAAATTCAGAATATTACAATTTCAGATTTAAAGGTTTGTTGGAAAACCCAAATTGTCTTTATTTGTCCAGGAAAGGGTCAGATTTAAAGGTATCAGAACTAGAATTCTCCCATCCAGTGAGGAGACGTCAAATTTGAATGCACACTAGTGAGGAAGGCCTCAAGTATTACCAAAGGAGAACACCAACAAAAATGCCATGGGAGAGCAGGAACATAGACCCCCTTACGGATGAGATAAGTTACTTGCAGGAGTTAATGGTACGGAATCAAAGGGAGATGGAACAAAGCTTCCAAAGAACTATGAGGGCATCTATGATAGAATTAATTCAAACTATACAGGGTGCTACTGAGAACAAGGAGAATCCAGGAGAGGGCAGCTCTTCCGCCAATGAAAGAGCTTCAATCAACCCTCCTTCGAAGACTTTCATAGCAATATCAATGAGGAAATAGAAAAGGGAAAGTTGCTTTTGGGACTCTTTCATCGTGGAACGTGACATGAAAAGTTATAAAAGAAGAGTGTGGGGGTCATTTGAGATCATCTTTTGGCAATTATATATCTTTTCATTGAGATTTTGAGTTGTTGCTCCAACTTTTGCATTAGAAGACGAAAACCCTCCAATCTGCCAGTGTATCTCCATTTAGGGGTTACGATTGAGCTTCACATCCGTTTGACAGAGCAATTTCAGCTAGGGCATCATTCAGAAATTCAGATCTTCATCAAAAATCAGTCAAGAGAGTTCCAGATTTTCATCCAGAACAGCTAGGGCATCCTCCTAAAGGCTGACATCACAATTCTGATTTCATTTTGGGCATTCCCTAGGGCTGACATCACATTTGCAGCCTTTTTCCAGGTTATTTCTGCAACTTTGTATTCAGCTGATTGCTTGGAATAAAGTATAATTTTTTGCACTTATTTGTAATAAAATTCTGCCATTTGTTTCCACAAAATTGTTATTTCCAGAATTTCATAAATAAAATCAGAATTCAGAATTTTATTTTCAGATTTAGGGTTTTAAATATAGAAAAATCAGAATTTCCAGAATTCTCTAATTTTCTTTGAGGGTTTCATATAAAATTCAGAATATTACACTTTCAGATTTTAGGGTTTGTTGGAAAACCCAAATTGTCTTTATTTGTCCAAGAAAGGGACATTACATTGTTAAAACATAGTATATAAATCTAGTATGAAGAGCCAAGACGGATAAAGACAACATTAAAGTAATAAGTGAATCTCCAAGTCCCAAGGACGTTGGGAAAATTGGATGTCTCTAGGAAATATTTAATACCACTAGAGATTCACAAAGAAATTTGCAGGACCATCAGACTCGTTAGTAATTTTTTTAAGAAAGGCATTACCTTTCAAATAGGGGAGAAAAAGAAGCTTATGAGAAATTAAAACCAATGTTAATGAGTACCCCAATTCTATCACAGCCAAACTACGATAAAAGTTTCGCATGCATGCTGATGCTTCTAATTATGCTATACAGTGTTTGTTGGCACATGGACTGCATAAACTAGACAATCCTCTGTACTTTACTAGTAAATTATTAATGTAATCTGAAAAGAGTTCCCAACAGAAAGGGAAGCATTGGAAATAGTTTATTCAGTCAGAAATTTCGTCATTACTTATTAGCAAATACATTCACATTTTTTGTGGACAATCAACCATTATTGTACCTACTAAATAAAGTCATTCATAGAAGGATATCGAGATGGTTATTATTGCTATAAGAATTTACATTAACAATTGTAGTACGAAAAGATAAAACTCGTGTTACAGCAGATCACTTATCATAAATCATAAATGGTGAACCAGCGAATGGGATCAGTGATGACTACCCAGATTCATGGCTATTTCAAGGTATAATATTACCAAAATGACATAAGTATACGACTACCCATCTAAATGAACTTTTGCAGCAGATGTACTGCTGGTAAAATCATTTCAAGATCCAGACCATTTCAACTGATCCATGGATTTCTATACCATTTCAACAAGGATCAGATTTTACAAAGATGTGTTCAGAAGTTCTAGTAGAATCAGTTTTAAAGGAAGCTCAAGAGAATGACTCTGGAAGACACAAGAGTGCTGAAGCAAAAATAAAGAAAATATTGCTGACAAGGTCGTGGTGGCCAACAATTCATCAGGATTTTGCTGAATGGGTCAAATCATGTGACACATGTCAAAGAATTTAAGGACCACTCAAGGCTAATTTTCAGCAATTAGACCCAACCTTACCACAAGATTATTTGAGAAATGGGGAATTGACTTTGTTGGACCATTTAAGCACCCAACACAGAAAGGAAGAAGCAGATATTTGCTAGTTCCAACAGAATACCTTACTAAGTGGGTTAAGACAAAGGCATTACTGGAGAATACAACAAAAATTACAGCCAAATTCCTGTATGAAAATATTATAACAAGGCTTTGGATGCCCCATGAGCATAGTTAGTAATAGAGGTACATATTTTATAAATGAAGTTATAAGGGAAGGTATTGAAATTTTGAGAATTAAACACAATTAAGTTCACTACGTAGTACCCTTGAGCGAATTTACAAGTTGAAGAATCTAACAAATCCATGATAAAAGGCAGAGAAGTAGGTCACCACCAAACGAGGCACCAATTTGGTGTATGAGACCCCCTTTGTCGAAGCCCACAAGGGGATTGTTTTTAAATTTTACATTTACCTTATATATTGTTCAACAAAATGTGCATATCTTACCCCCTCTAGATTCAAACTTGTGCCTGCTCTATGTAGTAGGCATGCATGCCTTCGCCTAGACCAACTTAGTATGTACAAGATTGGGCAGAAAAGTTGCCAACAGATCTATGGGCATACAAAACAATATTTAAAACAGTAACGGGATTCACGGCTTTTCAATTAATGCACGGACACGAAGCTATGGTACCAATGGAATTGTTGGTACCTAGCCCAATGGAGGCAATAGTTTAAACAAAAAGGCTATGGGTATAACCGTCCATTGAAATCAGCCCCCAAAAATGTTAAAATCTGAATGATAAGAACATAAAGAAAAATGCAAATCTGACCATATGCTTTTACTAAATTATGCCATGGACACTATGTAAGGACAAATGCTGAAAATACAATGGGAAGGCCCCCATACCGAATATTGCAAATCTTCAAAAATGGATCTATAAAATTAGAGATCCTAAATGGAGCAAAACACAACATTTATTAATGCCTCAATACCAAGAGAGATATTGGAGTAAATTTAATAGGTAAAGAGCCACTCACAACATACAAACAGTAGCAACAACCAGAAACCAACGAAAAAATGACAGATAATGACAGATGCAGAACTAAGGCCCCAGAATCTCAATGGAAATCAATGAACAAGACAAAGTTAACAAACACACCATCCCACAAGCATCGAGCACACAATACTAGCAGCAACCACTTACAAAAATAATGAAGTGACAGAAAAAAGAACCCAAACACAAAAATGGGCACCTATGAATAGATGCAACGTGGCAAGAGGCAAGACAATCAACAATGATGATTTGAAACTAAATCAATTGAGGGGAATAATCAGTAGTTGAAATGGAAATCCTCAATGGATAACTATATCTAGTGATTCTCAATCACGAAATCTGATTGGCAACCGACACTTTATTTATAAGTGTGCCAAAGTTTGAATAAAGCATTAATGGATGATATTAAAGCAATCAGTCCAAAAACCGCTCTTTGCAAAGAAATTTAAAAACAAAATGAAAATGATGGTCATAACTCATTTACTAGTTTACAAAGACGAAATTTGCAAAGCAATTCAATAGTAGAAAGAGGCGTTGTGTAAGACAAAGTACTGAATTGGTTAGTTATGAGTCAAGTGCCGAAGAGACGTGCAAAAGGACATGTGTAGGAAGATAACGCATTTTTAAAGAAGCCAATCCAAAAACAACACCTACAAAAGAGATTCAAATTTAAATAAAAAGTGAAAGCAGTCACAGCTCGTTCACTAGTTTACGGACAAAGCAATTGCTAGGGTTGGCTTCACTTATCAGTCACAATTGCTAGAGATGGATTCATATAGTGGGCCTAATTGCAAGAGATGGTTTCACTTAGCAAGCCTACTTGTTAGAGATGGCTTCACATAGTAGGCTCAATCGCTATAGTTCTCTTTTGTTCAAATTTTCCGTCCTTCATATATGACACCGAGAGCATACAAGTGTAGACATTTCATGCTTTTTACTTTCAGTTTTTATTATTTATTGATTTTGTATAATTATCTTGATTGGACTTTAATACATGTTTTTGCATGTGGCATGCAGGTTCAGATGTGTGGCAAAAGACAAAGGAGAAGGGAGCATACACATTCTAGTCTCACGCATGCCTTGTCCTTATGTGAGATTCGTGTTTCAAGTTACTTTATTATAATTTTTAAAAAAATAAATTACTAGATTAAGATGGGGGCAAAATGTAGTACCCTAAATCTGGACCAATGGCATTTGGCAATTATCCTTGGCACTTATCTCAGCTAGTTAATCATTATGCACTCAAATGAGTAAAATTCCTACACACATCTCACTCAATTTAGCATTGACCACTAGGTCACCCTTGTTTCTCGTCTTTGACCAGTCAAAAACCCACATCTGAATATAGAAAACATCTTTAGACATTTGGCCACCTTTTCCAACTAACAGTATTCAGTTTGCATCTCAATAGGACAAAGTCAACCATGATGGACAAAACCAACAAACGATTTTGTTCTAAGGCCGATGGTTTTGTTCTCCACTCTCTTAACGGATACTTTTTCAAATGCACACGTTAGCTTAACGGACACTTTTTCAAATGCACAAGTTAGCTTGGTTGACTTACTCAACTGAAAAGGAAAACATTTCACAACAGCCACCTATAAAAGCACAATCACCCCATCCATTCAAAGGGCCTTTTATCTCACATCTTTGGGACAACCTAAAAGATCACAACAAAGCCCTCAATTGCTAAATCACTCTCTCAAGCACATCAGAAAACACAAAGTCTGCATACATGTTATAAGGCTTTCCTAGGCCATTTACAAGCTATACTCTACACCAAATATCATTGTCAACTGCTAGAAGTCCACTTTAGGATCTCGCCAATACATTGTTCATTGCACATTCACCGGAGGGAGAACTATGTGAGGCTTGATCCCTCTTCAGAGTATTGGTACATAGTGCAATGCTCATTACACCACGAGTGTGGGGTGAGGTCAGTCCAGCTCCTTGGACTAACCCCTTTTTCAAATCTTCAAGGAGAAGGGGTCTGAAAAGGAGAAGCCCTGATCTATTGCACAGTTGCGATTGCAGAATTTCTCACATGAGAACCAAATCTAAAGGCAGAAGATGATTGTGTTGGAATCAAAATCCAACAAAACCCTACAGAGAAAAACCGCCCATTGAAGGCAAATTTGTCTGAGCGAGTTCATCCTCCCTTCAATTTCAACCTCCCAGATTTTCAGGACAGCTCGACGACACTTTGCACTTCCTTCTTACACTCTTTAAGATCACTCTCACTTTGTCTCATTCAAATTCAAGTGAATATGTTCTAAATCCTAACACTAACTTCTAAATATAACTTTCTCGAATTTGTATAAGATTGTATAATTGCAATAAATGAATTTAGGAATTGTAATTTGTTGCCATTTATTGTATTTCTGATTCTGAATTAATGTTTACACAATTGGTAGTTATATTAATTAGGAAAACCCTAATTTTGATATTACACTTGCTAACCATTGCTTGGATGTAAGCTCAACACATAGATGATGACAAGTCGGGGACACAATATTTTCCTTTGCATGTTGCTACTAGGATATCCCAACCCACTCGCTCACATACAAGTAATCGCGGAAATGCTCCTACTCAACATCAATGAGCATCTAGTTCCATTGGTCCATAGTACAAAGCACGAGGACAAGCATGTATCGCCAATTTTCTCTCTACCTTTGATAATTTTTGGGCATTGAGTGTAGGAATAAGTTCTATAGGATGCACCCTACAACCTAGCCGCTAGCCCTAGACATACTCTATGGTCCGTGGATATCATTAGATCTTGTATTGGCCTTATTGTGGTGATGGATGATGATGATGACAGTTCTTTTTCTTTGAGTGTTGATAGTGTGCTAGCCCTAGTCTCCAACTTTGGACTTCACCTGCTCCCTATTTCCCTCAAGGGGTCTCCCCTCACATCAGTATTTGTACTTGTACTTGAATAGCAACATTAGGGTTTAGCCACTTTAGATATACACCAATAGATATATTTACATTGTTTTGGTTAATTAATTTTCAGATCCCGGAGTTCTTTTTAATCTAGTACTTTTCTAGTATAATTTAAGTCCCACTAACCTATTTAGGCACTCATAGAACTCGTGGAAATTAATATTAATCTTTTCTTTTTTATGTGTGAAAATGATTGATATGGAACACTATACCCACTTTGGGATACATCTATATTTCTCACAACATGCACTAATTGTTATTCATGTCATGAACCAAGGTTTTTGTAAAAATGACTTAACTAATTTCCCAATATACTAATGTACAAAGATAGAATGTAGATGCTATGCCATTGGCCTTAGCACAAGTGTTATAAAAGTGATCTTAGGCACGTCATCTTCAAAACTACCAATCTCTTTGAATTATCGTCTACGGATGTTAATCAAGGACGCAAATAGAAATGTAAGTTCCAAGAACATGGTAATACTAAATAGATAACCAAGGGAGATGCGAAAACACTAACATGGCAAACCAAGACATTGTTGAAAGTCAATATAAAACTAGTTTATGATACTGAAAAAGACACACTCAAGTTTTTGTAGTTTATAATTATTTCTTTTATCATAAAGAGGCCACATTTTATCAAATTTACATATTTCAATGTAGAGGACTACAGAATATCTAGTATTTTATACCTGCCTAAAGTTTCCATGAACTAGGGCAACAGTCCATCGTGTATTATTGCATTTTTTGCGAATAGTGCGAGTCAGAAAAGCATTCCAAACAAATAAATTCTCATATGGCATTCCCGCCCCTTCAGCAGCAAGAACATTGTTTTGTAGGCTTTGCATTATTGGATATGTGTAGCTATAAAAGAAGTCCCGTGTGAGATCAACACTAGAAAGCAGCTTCTTGTATCTGCAAAGAAAAATGAAATTAGAATGCACCTCAGAGTTTGACACTTCAAAGATTCATTTGTAAGTCAAACTATGCACATTAACTTCCAACAAGTGTGACGTGACAAACAAAACTTAATTCAATCAAAAAGCACTTTGAAGATAGAACTTGAAGCTTCAAAGAAGCATGTACGAGGAGACAAATTCACAAACAAACTCTGCCAGGCATATTAAAGAAAGGCCTAAATCTAAAATAGAAGTTTAAAGATTTGACCTGTAACCATTCATGTTGTATTCAATCTATTAACTAGCAAACATACAGCTAATAACATTCATGATATAAGCTTACAATAACACAGAGATGTCCTTTAAAAACTCAGGTAAATGAATTTGTCGGTATAAAGTAAATATATAAAAGGCCAAAGTCTTTCCTTCAAATCAAAATGAACACAATTTTATCTACAATACCTTATGTAAGGGAAGAGTTGGAGGTACTCACAGGTTCAACGTATAATGGGATACAATGCAGAAACTATTTATATGGCAATGAGTCCCAGATAAAATTTATCAAAGCAGAAACATAGAGAAGTTCCACGGTAGTAAACTTAAGGAAGGCTTTGAAATTTGAGAATTGTCAAGAGAATGCTCCTATCAATCTACTATACTGCAGCAAATTATTTTGAGAGGGAAGAATCTATCTCATGCATATGTTGGCATTGTTGAACTAAACAATGTAACCCCTGAGACGCAGTTTTCAGAGTTGCCATTTGGTCACTATATGGGCAGGCTTAGAAAACTTGAGAGCTTGGAAAATCTCTATGACCAGCTGTAGAGATAAGGCAAGATTTGAAGATATCAGACGAATCTGTTCAAATTGTCAATGGTCAATTGCTGGACAAACCGATTCCAGATGAGCAAACTCAGAACTATCAAGCAAAGTTCTTAGCAGTACAGTAGGCTGCCTTGTGGATTAATTGCCAGACAAGAACAATCAACTCACTTAGGGTTTAGCAGGGTGTTGGGTATCCAACCATGTGGAGTCATAATATTTTGCATATACCATATCCAATATTTATCTAATTTTCCTCTTGTTACCCAAAAAAGAAAAGAAAATAAGCAATTATGTTTTTTCTTTTTGAGGGAAGACAGGCATAGATGTTAGTTCAACACAAAATATGTTGATTTCGTTTTCATCTCATTTCATAAAAGTTCATTTGGAATGCCATTGAGATTCTTAAGTAGAAAATATGAAGAAACAAACCTTAGTTCCGTCTTAGAATGTGCCAAGTCAGTCTGTACTGAACTGTGGGGGATAGTTATTAGTTGAAAATCTTCAATGCCATAAATGGCATGTCCACAGATACTGCCTATCTGTCGACGTTTTGTCACAAGAATGAGGTAATATGACTCCAGAAACTTGATACATCCTGCAGGAGAAGCCTGTTATAGTTAGTAAATGGTGAGGTCATCAGAATGGATGCAATATCAAAGAGATCAATTTATCGAACCACAATATATGAAGCAAGAAACATTTCAAAAATATGTAAACAGGAGCAGCGATCACAAAGAAAGAAATGCTAAAATTACAAAATATTTTGCATTAACTTAGACATTTTATACAACCCAGTTTACAATAAGATCACTTCTAGCACTAAATAATCTGAAAACAACAGTGTACAAGTCATTGTCTATATCTTCTCTTGATAAGCCTGACACAAGACTCAAATCAACAATAAATACTGTCCTCAGAAATTCATTTAAATCAGCACTTCCCATTTTTGTTAAAAATATGTATGCATAGTCCAGTAGCAAAGCAGGTACTGGTTCAAATATAACTTTTGCAGCAATATCAATCTTCAACAACTTATGCAGAAATGGAGATAGTTTTTGATAGCTACTGATTCATCAACTGTTTTTTCAGTTTGGTTTGGTAAAGTACATGAGTAAATGCAAATGTGTGACTCTAGTATTTAATCTGGGGTGGTTTCCCTGACCATGTTGTGAAACTTTTCATCATAAGAAATTACTCCAAAATGCATAGATAATGTTTGCATTGACCAATTATACCTATGCAGTAGGAAATGCCACCTTTTGTCACTTACATTTTTATGTACATAAAATTATTTTACACAGAGATCATTTTTCTCAGTAAAATATAATTTCCACGTGCTACCTTCTTTTGGCACCATATTTCTAATTGTATATATCTTTCGCTGATTTATACTTGTTCAAGAGATTTTGTAGATAAGACCCATCTCTTGATTCCTAATGTTCTACTCCCTAACCTATACTACACCTGGACTAACATTCCCCTTCAAAACCCACTGGAAAGCGGCTTGGCTTGTCTATGACTCCTGACTCTTCTGAAATAGATTTTATCCAGCCCCTGTAGGGTAATCAAAAGGTTCTGCTTTTCTAGTTCCAGCAATGAGGATGTTCAACAATTTAGGATACATGATATAAACATGTATCATAAGTTATAACAACATTTTCAATCAGCACCTAGGTACTATATTACTTTTATTTGAGCTTCAAATTTTGCCATTTTCGATCAGCACCTAGGTACTAAATCACCAAGAAGAAATTGAGGGTTTTTGTCCCCAAAATCTGTAGGCCAAAGAGGGTTTTCGTCCTCAATAGCTGCAATGTTGAAGCACAAGCTTAACACTCCAAAATATGAAATGATATCATCAAAAGTGCCCAAAATGACCCCCATCGACCCCTTTTATGCATTTGCAAGGCACAAATCCCAAGGAAGAACTCCCAAAGGGGTCGATCCATGTCTAATTGGTTGTTATGTTTCACTTTATGGCTAATCATGTCTATTTTGATGTTGACTTTGCCTACTTTCTATTTTAATGATATAATCATAAGTTGCTTTTATAAAAATAATATAAAGTCACTTTGGCAACTTAAGTTATACCACTAAATTACTCCCCTTGCAACACCCCTTAAGCCCATGGGAAGTCAAACTTGGGCTAAGGGTCTTCTGACGAACTAGCTTTGAGAAGGGGACATTACACATAAGTATATGAGTCGGGTGATGGTAAAGACTGTCAATCACCTCGTTGCAACTGTGAAATGCAAAAATCCCTAGCAAAGAAGGAATAGAACAAAAATTAAATTTTTGATTTAAAAAATATTGTTTTTTGAATGGGACTAATTTTATGCAGAGCTTGCCGAGTTTTGGCAAGTTCCACCAAGTTTTGGAGCTGTGAAACATTATCATTAACTGGCTCACAAGTTTTGAGCCGAGATATCTTTGGCAGGCGAGCAGCGAGTACTCACCAAGTTTCCCCAAGTTTAAAAATCATGCATGCACGTGAAATTGTAGTGTGTACATCTATAAAGCATGAGGTTGTAACGGAGGTAAGAACTTAATTAGAAATATTTCAAGAAAAGGACCAAAGGATGAGGGGAAACAAACAAATAGTTGCCTCTTTCGCTCCTCCAATGCCTAGATAAAGTTCTAGAAGTATTGGGCCTAGATCTCGTAATTTCGTGAGTTAATTTTTGTCACATTGTACTCCTAGTTCCCAACCATCATTGGAAAGCACAGGTTGGAACAAGGACAAACACATAGCCTCAAGGAATGCAGTAGGTGACTTTGGGTACTTCTATGACATTCCGTTTCATGCGGCCAGGGAATAAAATGCTTTTTGAGACTATTTTTGTTCGATATTATGATATTGTATGAATTTATATTGTTATTTTAATTTTAAATCTACTATGATTTTTTTATTCTGAAATTTTGATATTTAAATTCTTAAATTTGTTTTTAGTGTTTTAGGTCGCCTTAATCGCAAGCATTAGTGGATGCTATCATCACTGCTGTTCGAGGGTTTAAAGCCCCTTCCGTTGATAAATTAAGTGGCCCAATTTTACCAGAGAAGGTGGCAGATGTAAAATCAATCATTGATGAGCAGCGGGTTATTTGGAGGAAAAGGGTTGCATTATCATGTCCAATGGATGGACTGATAGAAAAAATAGAACATTGTCAGGTGGGACTATATTCTTAAAGTCAATCAATGCCTCTAAGAGTATTTAAAATGTTAATAATTTATGTGGTATTTGGGAAGAAGTTTTGGTGGAGATTGGTGAAGATTGGTGAAGAAAATGTGGTGCAAGTAGTCACCAATAATGCAGCAAATTATGTTGTTGTAGGTAGACTACTAATGTAGAGACACCCCTCGATCTTTTGGACTCCTTGCTCTCCCATTGCATTGATTTGATGCTGGAGGATATTGGGAAAATGGAGTGGGTCAAGCCAATTGTGGAGCATGGTCAAAATATTTGCAAGTACATCTATAACCATGCTTGGGGATTTGATGAGAGAGTTCACAAAAGACAAAGGAGCTGGTCTGATCTAGTGTAACCCATTTTGCAACCTCCATCACCTTGCAATCTTTGGTACAATCAAAAGCTTTGTTGAAGCGAATATTTGTTAGCAAGAAATGGAGTGAGTCTTCCTACTCAAGGACCACTGTCAGGATTGATGTAGTAAGCGGGTGTTCAATGAATCCCACTTTTGGATGTCGGCAAGAAAGATTGTAGATGTAAGTCATTTTAAGGTTCTTGAATTTTCATTTTCTCAGTTAAAAGTATTATTTTACTTTATTTTTTATTCAATGAAGACTTAAATATAGAGTTAGTTTTTAAATTACTTTTACAAGGTGCAAAGCCACTGGTTTCTCTTCTCCATGTCATTGAAAAGAAAAGGCACAGTGGGCTATAGAATTATTCGTAAGGTCTGTGTTCAAGTTCATGTTCAACAGGATAAATTTCAGTTCAAGTTCACCAATGAATAAAGTTCGAAAAAAAAGGTCTTTTAGTTCAAACAAGAGATTTTTTTGATCATTTTTATTTTCTAAAAATGCATAAATATGTGAGATGAACAAAGTGGAGAGAGCTTTCTATCCCCTGCCTTCAACCAGTATATGTATATATACACACATTTATAAAATAATGTAAAACCATGTCAAAAAATTCCCATGTAAAAATAATGGATAAAGTTTGAGTTCATATTCAAGGAGGATAGAATTCAATGAAGTTCGAACTATTTCAATAAAATGTGACATACCTTGTGACATGGGCTATATATACAAGGGTATGGACTGCACCAAAGAGAGAATAAAACTTGTCTATGACATGGTGGAAACCAAGTACAAGCCCATTTGGGATGTCATTGACCAACGGTGGATAAAATTACTCCATAAGTCACTTCATGCTTCATCCTATAGATCAAGAAAGAAGGATGAACAGAGGAATTAACCGTCTTCTTGAGGACAGGGAGCAAATTGACATCTCGAAGTGAGACTTTTCCATTTGGAAAATAACCACGAAGTCCATCCAAACCCAATGAATAAGAGTAGAGCAAAGCACAAATGAATGGCATGTGAAGCACATGCAGAACAGACATGGGGAAAAGAGTTTCGTTCTGCTGTTCAGACTAAGCAGCCCATGACCGCACTTTCTGGGCCAAGAGCGGTGCCGGCCAAGCCAAATTAAGGATTTAGGGCAAGGATTTTCGGGCCCTCTCCTTGTCATATCAGATCAGTCCCTCTCCCTCAACCTCTTGGTTGAGCAGTTTTCTATCACTCACTCCTTTCTAAACCCAACCTAACAGTTCCTTTGAGAACTTTAAGGTTGACGCGTGCGTATAGAGTGGCCTTACATAGTCATAGAGGCCGTGGAGATAAATCTGCTTGCAAGGGTGAAGATGATGTTCAAGATTAAAATCTACAAACAAGCACTAGGGTATCTCTTTTGTTGAGATATTTGCAAGGTAGATAGAACAATGACTAGGGCAGGTAAACTTTTGATTTTAATCTTTTCCAATTTTTGTATTTTTGGAATTGAAGTTTGATACATTTTAATATTTATCATTACAAACGCATGGTAGAAAAGTTTTTCACTAGGGTGTTGGATCTTGAAGGATTGCCATTTGAGTGCTAAATCAAACATGCAATGCTTCAGTTTTTTAGCGCAATTGAATATGTTTAGGCACATATACTATTACAACCTGTGCCTCTGCCATAAGCAGATTGAATGGGTTGAGGAAGATTTATTCCCCATTGAACTGGAGGAGTATGATCCACAATCAGAGTGGATCGCCCAGGGATAACCCTGTCTTTACAGAGGACAATGCGTGGTTGATCAGGCTGATCACAAGGGACAACTTGCAGGGTTGTGGAGGGAGGAGCAAGCCTGTGCATCCACTGATAAAAATGTTGTGGAGGATGATCTTGTTGATACCTCGAGGGCAGGTAGAATGGCTTCGGCTGCTTCCTTGACATACACAAAACATCGTAGTGTCCAACATGGTGCATCTCATGTTGGGATGAGCGCTGCAGGCTCTTCTCAACCTTAATTGGATCATTTGTAATATGTTTTATGTTGACACCATCACCATGGATTTATAAATTCATATTTTGTGTAAAAGAAGCAATTTTATGATTATAAAAGCAACTCCTATTTAATATCAGCTCTGAAGTTTCAAGTTTCATGTGTTCAACTTCAAACATGTAATGTGACATTATTTACTTAATTCTTTGCGTATAAATGTATATGGATATGTAAATGTAGTTGATTAGTTTCGAGTGTATTTTAAGTTAATTTGATATCGAATGCATTTTTTTCCCCTAGAATTTGTTATTTTTAATGATTTTTAAATTTGCCAAGTGTTGGCCATGTTTAGTTGGTAACTCTGAGTCCACAACTACGTCTGAGACAGGTTTTTGAGGATTTGGATACAATGTTAGCTTCTCATTAAGTATCGCATGAGATTGTTGTTTGTTATATCCACAATAAGTTCATGTGTTTGCAGCACATTCTTCATCTGACATATCATTTTGTTTCAATTCTTAGCACAAAATCATTATCATTATTTAATGTCAAACATAACATCTATATTTATTTTCTTTTTTATGCCTATAAACATCCCTCACATATTGTAGGTAACGAAGAAAAAGCGAATCAGATCCGTCAGATAAAGAATGGGCTGCAAAAACATGAACTTAGTGTGGATATAACAGGCAGCAATCTCATGCAATACTTCAAGAGAAGCTAATATTATATCCAAGTCCTCTAAAAAAAAATTTATTTGATATGGGTTGAGGGAAAAATATGATCTCAAGGGATAGTTTACAGAAAAGGTTTGTCAAGAAATAAAACAATAATCCACTCATCAAACAACAAAGCAGCGGTGGAATCGCAATTGGTTTTATAAATTCAATCTAGTGCCAATTTTTAGGAAGGGTTTTAATTCCTCCAAAGGTACCTATAGTAAGGACATCAATGATTCCTCATTATTAAACATAAAGTAGTTCTTTGTTCTAGTTATGAAGAAGATTTTTGCAATCACAACCACCACCAAACCATAGAAATAAGAATTTCCGGGACTTTGAAAAAATCATGGGCCCGAGTCTCAAGCAACCCCAAAAGAGTCAAGTCCAAATAAGAATAAACAACTTGGCCAAAACAAAATATTAAGAAAAAGCCTATAATTCAATGGAAAAAACTTTCTTGCTCATTTCACTCGAACAAGGCAACACACCAACCAATTATTTTAGGGAAAAATTAATTAGATTTATTTGAAATTTTTGAGAGCAAGTAGCAAACTACAGGCAAAGGTTTACAACTGCTAATTTGAATTTGACTATTTTTTTCTCAGATTTTACTATTGGGAAGTGGCAAAAGAAAAGGTAGAAGCATAGGCTAAGAAACAGTCTCATGCACCTACGGTTACTTTCATCATGTCTTTGAGGTCCAAGAGGGATGGATTGAGTGGGGTTGGGTGACCCATGTGCCAACTCAGCCTGAGATATTTTATGCACCACCACCAGCTATCATGAAGTTGTGCTGAAAGGCAGGGGACAAGTCCTCTAAAAAAACTTTATTTGATACAGGTTTGGGGGAAAAAGTCATCTCAAGGGATGGTGTACAGAAAAGGTTTGTCAAGAAATATAACAATAATCCACTCATCAAATAACAAAGCAGCGGTGGAATTGCAATTGGTTTTATAAATTCAATCTAGTGCCAATTTTTAGGAAGGGTTTTAGTTCCTCCAAAGGTACCTATAGTAAGGACATCAATGATTCCTCATTATTAAACATAAAGTAGTTCTTTGTTCTAGTTATGAAGAAGATTTTTGCAATCACAACCACCACCAAACCATAGAAATAAGAATTTCCGTGACTTTGAAAAAAATCACGGGCCTGAGTCTCAAGTAACCCCAAATGAGTCAAGTCCAAATAAGAATAAACGACTCAGCCAAAAAAAATATAAAGAAAAATCCTATAATTCAATAGAAAAAAATTTCTTGCTCATTTCACTCAAACAAGTCAACACACCAACCAATTACTTTAGGGAAAAATTATTAGATTTATTAGAAATTTTTGAGAGCAAGTAGCAGACTACAGGCAAAGGTTTACAACTACTAATTTGAATTTGGCTATTTTTTTCTCAGATTTTACTATCGGAAAGTGGCAAAAGAAAAGGCAGAAGCATAGGCTAAGAAACAGTCTCATGCACCTACGGCTACTTTCATCATTTATTTGGGGTCCAAGATGGATGGATTGAGTGGGGTTGAGTGACCCATGTGCCAACTCAACCTGAGAGATTTTATGCACCACCACCAGCTATCATGAAGTTGTCCTGAAAGAACAGCTTCCCCTGCTCCCTCTATAAGGTCAAGGAGCAGCAGCACCTTGCAGAATCGAGAGGCAGCACCCGTTTTAGGATGAAGGGGTGGCAACCATGCTCAATTTTTCAGAAGTCAACAACGATGCAGGAACATTCGGGTCCATATGCAATCTGGCATCCACCCAAAAAAAAAAACTAGACATAATAAGTAGTGTTCACAGGCCTTTCATGTGACGCTGAATTGTCTACAAAGTCTGTACGGCTCTGCAAATCCCCGCACAACTACACAACCTCAGAGAGTTTCTGTGAAGCCCCACTCAACTTCACAAGTCTGCGAGGTTCTGCAAAGCCCGTGCAACTTCACAAGTCTGCAAGTTTCTACAAAGTTCCGCACAACTTTATATGTCTGAGAGGTTCTGCAAAGCTCCATTTGAAGCATGCCTGCGCAGACACCAAGGCAAGTACATTCTGCACAACTCAAGGATACTCGTTGCATAGCTCAGAAGATGATCTTGTGTCTTGGTTACCTTGACCATGGGTGCAGCCCTGGGCAATGTTGCACAACTCGCACAACTGCTCAATGTTGCACAACTGTACATAACTTCATGTAGAAGCTACAAACCACAGCCCCCATGCAGGGAAAAGGTCCATGTCAACTAGAAGGCACGATGTAAAGTGCCTTCACTTGGGAAGGAAAATAGTATTCAGAGGATCAACCTCTGGGCAGAGTTTCACCAGTCAATAGTTCTGCACAAAGTATATCCATTGGCTCCTGTGCAGCTTCTGCGAACTGCATAACCTCTGTGAAGTGTCAATGTAGTGTCAACTAATGCACCAGCTCAGATGTCTGTGCACCAAACAATCTGACATTTTAACTGATGTAAGCTCAAGAATCACAAGGGAAACTCAAGCATTTCACGTATGGAAGCTCGAGTGTTTTGACTTCCACAACAGTTCTTGCTTGATGCCTTGATAAGGAATAGGATCCTTTCGGAAAAGGGGGTGCAGTTCTGTACTATCCCCTTCCCATTCAAAGACCTTTGGCCTATTTTGTCAACCTGACGGCCAAAGGAAAAATATAAGGGTGACATAAGTTATATTTAATTATTATAAAGTGCCATTAATAAAAGAAAAAAATATATAGAGCACTTATAATAATTTATATGACTTAATAATTATTAAATCTAGGATGGAAAAGGCCCAAATATAAATTGTTATCCATCCTAGGTGAAAAGGCGACTTGCCTTAGAAAGGGGAATGGGAACATAGAAAGGATAAATGCCCATTTTACTATGTATTTCCCCTAGAAAAATGCGACTTGCATTAGGAGGAAAAAGTTGTTGGGAAAAGCATTTAATATGGGAAAATATTAAATGCTTGCATAGGGAAAATCCTTGTGAACTAATTGGATATTGTAGAGGTTGTTTTGGGTCTCTTCTTCCTTTATAAGGAGAAGTCGACTTGAGGGGAAGGTATTCCATAACCATTTGATATTTTTTTATTTGTGTCTTAAACTTATAGCTTTTGCATACACACTTAGATTTTCTTTAGCTTGTGGAGTAAGATCCCACAGGGACCCTAGCTTCGGTGGTGAGAGATCCATTCCTAGCTAGTAGGGCACTCTTCGGTGGTGAAAGATCCACCCTAGTTTGTCATTATTGGAGTTGATTCAGGGCTGATTTGTAGAGATTAATTTCAGAGGAGTTTTGGCAGATTTTTGTAGCAAGGATTTAAAGAAATATTGCAAAACAGCTTAATCTTCTATTAATCTCTAATGGAGCGACCCACTTGTTGGTTGATTTGTGTGCTTTGGAGGTACTTAAAAATCTGATTTGTATTGTTATATCTTGAGGTGAATGTTGGAAATCAAAGTAGCTTCTTTTCTTAATTTTTGGAGCTGATTTGATGCCCTAAATGTGTTGGGCGACCTACTTTTTAGGGCAAAATTAGGGTTTTGTGTTTGTTGTGCGAAAACTAATTTTTGAATATTATTCTTCATATTTTGTGGCCCAAGATCCAAAGTTTCAACTCATTTGGACTTCTCTAGCAAAATATATGAATTTTTGAAGTTATGTTGCAGACAGGGTTTTTAAATAATTTATTGCAGCCTTGTTTACATCTGAAATCTGCAATTTTTATACATATTTGGGCTTTATAAATTAGTGGTACCAAATTTGAGTGGAAAAATATAAATTTAGAGGTTGATTGGTGTGGGTTTTCCACTTAACCCAAGTCGCATTTCCTTATTTAATTTAGATCTGCGTGATACTTGTTTGGTATTTTGTCTACAAGTTGCATTTAAAGTTGGGATTGCCTAAAATCCATTTAGGGGTAAAATAATGTCCATTGGGGACATTACAAGTTCAAGGAGTGGAAGTCGTTTGTTTTCTTTGATTGCTAGATAAAGATAAAGATAAAGATAAAAATATTTGTCCAACGAATGACCACAAAAGCAAGTCTATGGGACTACAACCCAAACAATATACAAAGTGCGAGCGGGGAAAACTCAAAACGAGTTCCCAAAATCAAAATAAAGGAAAAGAACCAAAAAAAACAAGAACCCTGAAGCCAAACCCCCACAAGCAAGGGCAATGAAACAAACGGGGGAGAAAGAAGGGAGAAGCAGATAAGGGAATGAAGGAGGGGGCAAACAAGGACCAATTGTCTACTCAAAAATGGTAGCCACATCCCTCCTAACATTTGAGGCCGACGAAAATAAGCTCCTGATGGAATGGCAATCCGAAGAGGGGCGAGGGCCCCTCCCTGCTAAGATCTGAGACTAAAACGACGGCCAGGGAGACGGGTGGAGCTGGGCTACCCTCTGGTATGAGTGTGCGGCCGAGCCTGCTGGTGGTGACCAGGGGAGATGTGAAAGTTCAGTAGGGACGAACTGATCTATGCACTATAACTGGGTCAAAATGGCTTTGCCGTTTAGTTCCTCCAACTGTGGGTAGAACCTGGAAAGAAGGCTATAATCCGTCTCGTGGGAATGACTCTCGGAGGGGGATGAAGAATCTAGTCCTGAGGAGCAGAGACTCACGGATGTAGAGGGCAAGACACTGTTGCTGGTCAATATATCTGAAGAAAACCAAGAGGGTCTGAACCCCTCTAAAGAGGCAATGAAATTGTCCTTTGATCTCATAGTATATGGGGCAGCGGAAGATGAAATGAGTCTCGGTCTCCACCTCTTGAAGGCTACAGAGCCTACAAAGTCTGTCATCCCGGTCAATGTGGTGATCAGTCTCGCACCGAAGTCTGTGGGAGCCAACCCGAAACTGACCCAGAGGTATGCAGAGGGCATGCATCCAGTGACGAAAGGTGTACTGAGGGCGGATGATGAGTCCATCTCTGATCTCAAGAAAATGCTCTGCATAAAAGGACATCTTAGGGCGCAAACCCCCATGAGGATTCACCCAAGTAGTCTGAATAAAGCACCTGTAGATATCCTCCCAGATGGACTTGTTCAACACTTGCTTGGTGGGCAAGAGATGACTAGGAGCATTCAGGGAATATTGAAAAGGGGGGAGACGATCAATCTAGATACCAACCGAATCCAATAAAGCAGAAGTCCCGGAAAACCAACAACGGCCCATAGCCTGGGCAATACTCACAGAGGAACAATAAGCGAGATACGGGTACACATCACGCAGATATCCTCCCGGATGAACTAGTTCAACACTTGTTTGGTGGGCAAGAAATGATTGGGAGCATTCAGGGAATATTGAAAAGGGGGGAGACGATCAATCTGGATACCAACCAAATCCAATAAAGTGAAGTCCCAAAAAACCAGCAACATGACCCATAGCCTGAGCAATACTCACAGAGGAACAATAAGCGAGATATGAGTACCTATCACGCTCATCGGAGAAATCACCAAACCTCCTGATACGGTGAAGAAAGGCCAATATGTCAAATATGGTCTCCCGGACGAAAAAAAGTCGAGCCTCGAATTCTCCCAAAATATTATGTTGGGGAACTATCTGCTTGCATCTGATGAAGCGGCGAAGGAGGAGAGTTTGAATCCTCTCGGCAGAAGCCCAATCTGTATCTAAGAGGGAGGGTCCCCAGACAACTGACCCATAGAGAACAGTGGGCCGGATGAGGGAGTTCATAAGAGACATCTTGGAGGAGATGTCCTGAAAGTGGTGCCGAAAGCATTGTCTCTCGAGAATGGCTAGAGACCCATACCCTTTATTCACCCTCGGCTGAAGAGCATGCCTCATACTGAATCTAGGCCCTGAGAACTGGACTCCCAAATAGGTGTATGTATTAGTGATTTCAACCTCCTGCCCCCTAAAAAAGAAATGGAGGTGTGATGTCTTCAACCCGTTGAAGACCATGACCTTGGTCTTACCCAGATTGACAGTCAAATGCCGAAGATCACAAAATAAAGCAAGTGCATCAAGTTGTCTCTGAAGCCCCTCAGGAGAAGAGGCGAGTAAAACAATATCATCGACAAATAGGAGAATAGAAATCAAGACGTGGTGAAGAAGGCACCCATCCCCTTCCTGAATGTGATCCCGAAGAAAAGATTCCAACTCATCAATGTAAATGCCAAAGAGAGTAGGAGACAGGGGGCAGCCCTGTTTGACCCCAATGGTGCTTTTGATGAAATCAGACATTATGTGCAATACGAAGACGACCAAGGACGGACTCATAGAGACGCATGATGGCAATAATAAGAATCTCGAAATACCGATGTCTTTGAGTCTCTGAAAGAGGGCCATGCGAGGTACGGAGTCAAAAGCTTTTCGAAAGTCTACAAAACAACAATAAACTTTCAAAGAGCGGTGACAGGCCTCCTCAATAATAGCCCGAAGGGTGAAGATGTGGTCGATGGTAAGGTAACCAGGATGAAAACCAACCTGACCTCTGGCTCTGAGTTCTGCCGCTGCTCCAAAACATCGGACAACCTGTAGAGAACCGTCGCATAGAGTTTGGAGAAAGAGTGACCCGCCATGATAGTCTTGTAATCTGTTCGGATGCAAATGGAGCCGACTTTGTGGATCGGGTGAATGATATGATGAGACCAAGTAGGAAGGAAACCCACGCAAACCACCACATTGAAAGAATCTGTCAAATAGTTACCAAAGGCCTCAAAACCCTGCTTGAAGATCTCGGCTTGAAACCTTCCACATCAGCTACCTGCTACTTGTTCAAGAGCCTTATTGCCTCTTTGATATTACTTTGTAAGTGAAGGGATTACCAGGTGGCGGAATGCCAATCTAGATAGACTGTTGCCCCAAAATATCGTAAAGGGTAGAGGTGTGGGAAAAAATGGAGATAGGATCGATCACCGCGAAGGAGGGGGAGTGGCGGGGAAAGACAGTACACCAAAAGGACCGAGGATTAGTCCTAAGGGAGGTGGAAAGAATATATCTGCAGTGGGAAATGAAGGATCGCTTCTTACGGCGGAGAAGGCACCGGTAGGCTGCCTTAAGAGTGGGGAAGGAGGGGAGGGCATGGGTAAAGGCATGACAGAGGCGACGGTGGAGGGATTTGCACTCTACATCATACCATTGGTTCATAGGGCAAGATTTAGTAGTACTAGTGGCCGAGGGATGGGTGGTGGAGCTGGGAAAGGATCTCAGGGCGGCCTCCCACATGGCAGAGGATAGGCATGTATACTTGGCCTCCGCACTAGGCAGGTTGGAGAAGTGAGGCTCAGAGGGGAGAAGGTCGCAGATGTGAGATGAGTAAGTTTCGTAATCCCCATTATCAAACTGGAAGGAAATGTGAGGGGGTTAGTGGAGGTTTGCTAGGAAGGCATAGGTCTATGTAGAGGCCCGAGGAATAGGATCATGTCCATTGTGGGACTGGTATTGTAATTTTGCATATTTTGTAAGCCTGACATAGGGCTAAGAATTGTGTTGTCTTTGTGTGTTGTAATTCCTCATTGAAGGAAAATAAAGATAAAGTCTGTAAAGTTCCAATACCGTGGGAGCCTCTATGTGCGGATATTCATTGTGAGCGTGCGAGGTTAATGGATGCAAGGACAACGCTATCATTCAATTGACCCCCTATCCTTGACCGCATGAAACACAGATTTTAGCAGTACCACCAAAGTCTAAAATGGCGCCACCTTTTTAATAACTGCCTGAAGATGAACTGCTTCATCTTCCCCAACATTTATTCATCTTTGTTCTATACTTTCTGAATTGATATGTATTGTACCCTTGAGGAAAAAGCTTCCCCAACGTTTACTCATTTTGATCTATACTTTCTGAATTAGTATGTATCATACAAATATTAACTATCGAATTATTACATTACAGCATCAGTTCCAAACAAATTCATCTTATATTTGTAATCTAATTGATGTTTATAGATAGCTATGTAGTTTTGTCTCTGCCATAATTCATCGATTTTTATTTTATTTTCTTGTGTTAACTGCCGGGTTGCTCCTAGGATCCACATTAACATGCCTAGTAACTCCTCTCTTATAATAGGACGCTTATGAAATGCAATTTTTGGGAGACCTCGGCAATTATTCCAATGTTTCAGGTCATTTTGGTGTTGGCAAGACAATGGCTCATTTGCAAAAGTATGTGTATTGGCTCAAAATGGAAGAAGAGGTCTGAATTTGTTAGAGGATGTAAATTATGTTGCACAAACACACCTAAAGTTAGGATAGAAGGGTGTACATGAGTCTACCTATGCCTGCTAGACAATGGAAAAAAATCTCTGTGGATTTTGTGAAAGGATTGCTTATGTCTAAGTATGGGCATCGCTACTTGTGTGTTGTTGTCGATAGATCCAGCCATTTGTGTGTTTTAATTCCATTTAAGAAGACAATAAGAAGTCATGAAGCTGAATTATTCCTTTCTAATGTGTGGATGTAGTTTGTTTTTCTTAAATCTTTTGTATCAGACAAGGATTCGATATTTTTATGCAAACATTGGACCACCTTATGAAGCAAGATGGACATCAAACTATAAAAAAGCACAACCGTCCATCCTCATATCAATGGGCAAACGCAAGTTTTGATGGGACCTTGGTTAGGTTGATAAGAGGCTATAACAGCATGCAACCAAGAATTTGGTACGAGTCATTGGCATAAAGTCAACATTCCTACAACAGGGAAATGCATATATCCACTTAAAAGTCACCTTTCAAAGCATGTTTGGGTTATTTTCCTACTAACCCACTTGATGTTACATTGGGACAGCACAAAGAAGGGGTAGAACTAGATTCAGAGGTGATAACCAGAAAAAATCATTGAGAGGATTAAAAACTTTATCTCATAATGAAAGAGCAACTAGAGAAGTCTCAAGCCAAGTATAAGGCGAGGCACAGCCGGCATTGTTAAGAACATACTTTCAAGGTGGAAGATAAGGTGTGGCTTTACTTGAGCAAGCAGAGTTTCCAAGGACAATCTAGGAAGCCCAGACCTTTATGATATGGACCCTTCACTATCTTCGAGCAGGTTGGAGAGAATGCAAGCTTGACTTGGCTTCATTCATGAGCATGTTTGTGAGAACTTGCACATATATGAGCCCTCCATGTTGGATGATGAACATAAAAGGCAATTTCCTGCAGTTGTGCATATGTCAGAAGCAGTTGTGCATATGTTAGCATAAACAAGAGTCTTGTTAGACCAACATTAAAGGAAAGACACCATGGCAAGCAACATGGTAGCTTTAAGGACAAAGTGGGAGAACTCTTCCCACATAACTTAAACCACTAAGTGAGACAAAAAACCTCCTGAAAAGGGGAGGTATGATCCATAAAGATTAAAAAATAATAATCTTCTTCATAAACAACCATGAATTCAGCCTAAACAAACTTGCAATCCGAGTATTTTTTGTACCAAGGCAAAACTGTCAGGTCATGGAGGGCGGCAATTGCGCAAATGTCAACAGCGGTTACACATATGTCAACAATGGTTGCGTAAGTGACAGGGCAGTTGCACATATGTCAAGGGTGGTTGCATATGTGACGGAAGTTGTGCATATGTCAACAGCAGTTGCACAAGTGACGGGGCAGTTGCAAATGTTTCAGTGATGGTTCTGCAACCAAGTAGCGGTTGCAAATGTGTCAAGGGAAGTTTCACATGTAACGTGGAGGCTTTGTATGTGTTAGCAACGGTTCTATCTTAAGTGGCAGTTTCGTAAAAAGAAGTTGAACAATCAAAGTAACTTCATACTTGTAGTTGATGATGGATAATCATAGTAACTTCAGCCTTTTGTAAGCAATGCTGATAAATAATGGGTAATATGACAATGTCATTCAATGTTGGATCATGATTGTATCATGTTATTTAATTTCAGCTTTCAGATTGTATATAATGTTATTTTTTGCGGGTGAATTTTCAAGTATTATTTTTTGTAAATTTATTAGCAGCCCCTGCCATCCCCAAAATCCATGAAATGTTTGCGATCCCGAAACTCAGAGAAACAGTGGTTATTTCCTAGTTATTTTTATGACCCTCCTGACATGGAGGAGATATTCCTTGCTATCCATGGTTCTATGCAAGAATTGGAATGCATATGACGTTCTGGTTAAAGGTATTAATCCAGCCACCGAAACCCTAAGAGAATACATGGGTTGTACAAGCAACCTCGGAGCAGATTCTGGGCATCTATGTTAAGATATGTGATCAATTGGATCTAGTTGGACTGGACATCCCTGAAACACTGACTGATATCCAAGTTCAACCGAACCCAGAAACCCTAAATGAAAATAGGAAAAATAAATTGAAAGAATAGAAAGAGTCGAGAATGGAAGAAGCCCCAAGAAGTTTAGGAATTAGTAAAAAACAAGACACCAAAGCAGAATCACAGTAAGGAAAAAGGCCATGCTTCCCAATAGCAAAAGAAGTAGATGACATAGATGTAGTGGGTAAACTCGTCAGGAAAAGGAATATTCAAAAGAAGTAGATGGAGAATAATCTGAAGAAGAATGTGTGCCTGAGACAAATACAAAGAAGGTAGATTTGACTGATAAAGAAAATCATTCTATTGAAGACATTAATGCATTGTGTGAGGGAAAAGGAATGATCAAAATCAAACTTGCCGGATCAGAAAAACCATTATCAAATCGTAGGAAAATATACCCGGCAGAAAACCAAGTACAAAATCAGAAATAAAGAATCACAAAGCAAAAATATATCAGAGCCTTGGAGGGGTTAAAGCCACCACCATATCAAGGAATTGTTAATATTTCTGGGAATGGTAGGGGCTTTCAAAGCCCTAACAAAAAGCATTTGTTAAGGCACAAACTAGCTGATATCAAGCCCGATATTATCCAGCTATATGAATCTAAATTAGACATGGATGTAGCACAAAGGATCATTGATTCAGCTTTGAGGAGATGCATAATCGACGCAGTCAGTTGCAAAGGAGCATCTAGACAAATTGCCATTAGATGGAATCAAAATGAGTTCTCTGTTAAGAACATACTTTCCAGCTTTAAGCATCTAGCTGTGCAGTTCAAGCAGCTCAATAAATGTTCAAAGAGTTTATTGTCTCCAATGTATATGGTCCAACTGCAAGAGATGGAAAAATATTGTGCTGAGATATAGTCTATGAAATTTTAGGGGCCTGTTTATAGACGAGCCTTAGATCTTGGGGAATGATTTCAACTCAGACCTCAAGGTGGCGTGTTCTTCCCAATGTATGTTGGACTTCAACGAATTAAGTTTGACCTCAATTTGTGGGACATAGAGCCCAAAAATGGTAAGTATAAATGGAACAACAAGAGAGTGAGGAGAAAGTTTATAGCAGACTAACTTCACAGATTTATGGCTACTTTCGTATAGATATATGGAGAATTTAAAATGGAAACTGACACTCTACATACATCGGATTGAGATAACGGGCACTTTTCCTGTCACACAATCTGGATGAACCCCCTCGAAAGTGCCCTTTTAAACCCGAGCTGATGTCGACAATATATGAAAATCTAAGAAGTAAAATAGAAGAAAGGTGGGCCACCAATGTAAGAGAGGCCACAAATGTATCAGCTAGCTCAGAAACTGAAAAATGTCAGAAGCAAAAAGTCCTATGATGCCAAGAAACACCACCCAAGGCAACGTTTCTCCCCAGAAACGTTTCAAAAATGGAAACGTGGGGGGAAACGCAGGGGAAACGCGTGGTAGACGTTTCCGAAACGTCTACCACATTTCCAACGTTTTTTCAATTTTTAAAGCCAAAAACTTTTTAAAAATAAAAATAAATGCATTTAATGAACCTAAACCTAATCTACCTACCTAGACTTGCTAAAGACACTTCCTAAAAGCTATATAATGACATCTTGGGTCCATTCTAAATCACACTCTCATTTTCTCTTGCTAAATTCAGTTTTTCACTAAACTAACATTTAGCATTGTGAAGAGCAAAGAGACATCAAGGAGCAGCTTGAAGGAAGAGTTTAGAAGGTGCTACTAAGAGCTAAGTGGATCAAGGAAGAATTTCAAAGCAGATTTGGAAGCTTCAAGGAGGAAAAACCAGGTACTTTTCAAAAAAAAAAATTAAAAGAAAATGTTAATGTGATTAATGATCACGAATGATGTGTGCATAATGCACACATCATTCGTGATCATTGATCATGATATCAATATGTAGATTTAATGTAGTAATTTTTAAACTCTATGCTTAAAAAAATGTAACATTTCCTTTGCGGTTTTTAAATAAAAATCATTTATTGTTTTTTTAAATTATAAATATCATCCAAACTCTGTGTATGCTCTCACCTCGCACCTATACACATGAACTTGGTGATCAAAAGCAGAATAGGGTGTGTAGGGTTTTTTTGTTGTTGCTATTTTAAGAGTTTTTTTATATTTTTTAAATTAAAAAATCCGAACTCTGTGTATGCTCTCACCTCGCGCCTATACGGTGAACTTGGTGATCAAAAGCAAAATAGGATACATAGGGTTTAATAATTTAATTTTTTCGTATTTTTAAAACTAAAAAATCTGAAATCTGTGTATGCTCTCACCCCGCACTTAAACGGTGAACTTGGTGATCAAAAGCAAAATAGGATATGTAGGGTGTAGTAACTGTAGTTATATTTAATATTTATTGTTATCTAAGTTTATGTTTTTATTTTAAATATTTTTCAATGTAGGTTTGATTATTTGAGATAAATGGCATCCAATTCAGCTTCAGTGGGAGGGCATGGGGAAGGAAGCCAAGGTGGGGGTGAAGTAGGCCAAGGTGGGGGTGTGCAAACTGTGGATCCTAGAGCTCCTCTTTGGAGACATGTGCAAGTGTTGGAGAACCTTGTTGGTGGTGGCTCTCGTGTTTGGGTATGCAATCATTGCAATATTGAATTCAAAGCCTCATATACCCGACTCAAAGCTCATTTAATGGGGCAATCAGGAACGGGGATTAGAAAATGTGTCAAGGTTGAAAGGAAACATATTTTGGCATATATGAAAGAGCAAGAGGAGGCTGATTTGCAAGCTTCAAAAGCTAGATTTAAAACTGCTCCTTTGCAAAATAAGGGTTCACAAAAACCACCCACCTCATCAAACCATCATTTTATTCAAATTGAAGTTGAAACTCCCATAGAGGAAGAGAGCTTGTCACGAAAGAGAACCTCCAAAGGTCCATTAGAGCAAGCATTTGCAAATGAGAAGAGGGAAGTAGCTGATGAGTTGATTGTTCGATGTGTTTATGCATGTGGGTTGCCTTTCAATGTGTTGCGGTCACCATATTGGCAACAAATGGTGAGAGGAATTAATGATGCACCACAAGGGTATAAAAGCCCTAGTTATGAGAAGGTGAGAACATCATTGTTGGCGAAAGAAGTGGCCCATGTACATACTTCTTTGCAGCCAATTAGGGATTCATGGAAGGAATCGAGGGGTATCTATCATTTCAGATGGATGGAAAGATGCCCGAAATAGACCCCTAATCAACATTGTTGCAGTGTGCCCTAAAGGGGCAATGTTCTTAAGGGTTGTTGATTGTGAGGGTGAAGTGAAAGATGCTCAATTTATTGCTAATATTTTGATTGAGGCTATTGAGTCAGTGGGCCCTCAAAACGTTGTCCAAGTCATCACGACAATGCCAAAAATTGTAGAGCGGCAGGGCTGATTGTTGAAGGGAGATATGAGCACATTTTTTGGACACCTTGTGCAGTACACTCCTTGAATTTGATGCTACAGAAGATTGGCAAAATACCATGGATAGAGGAAGTGTATACAAAGGCAAATGAGATTCAAATGTTTGTCACAAATCATCATATGTCCCAAGCTATCTTTAGGAGGTTCTCAAAGTTGGAGTTGCTGAAGGTAACAAAAAAAATTGCTAGTTTCTAATTTTTATTTGCTAACTTTCTATGAAATATCAAATTATCATTTGAATTTCTTTTAAATTTAATTTTATATTTTATTAACTTGTTTTAATTTATTTTAATAGGTTGTTGAAACAAGATTTGTCTCTCACACGCTCGTCTTAAGACGACTTGTGAAGGTAAGACAAGCCTTGAGGCTTATGGTGATTGATGATGTTTGGTCCGTGTGGAGACAAGCAAACACAAACGAGCCATCAAAATAAAAACATTGATACTTGATGATGATTGGTGGGAAAAGGTTGCATACTTGCTCAGTTTTACTGAGCCTATTTTATCTATGATTAGATATGCAGATACAGATGATGCTTGCATAGGGGAGATCTATGATGGCATTGATTCTATGCTTGAAAAAATTAGAGACATCATACAAAAAAAAGCAAGATCCTGAAGAAAAATTCTACATTGAAGTCAAGATTGTGATCATGAGAAGGTGGAATAAAATGACCACCCCATTGCATCTTCTAGCCTATGCCCTGAATCCCAAATATTATAGCAGTGAAATACTTGGGCTACCTAGTAGGCAAGCACCATACAATGACCATGAAGTTGCAACTGGAACTAAGGCAGCATTCCAGAGGCTTTTTCCTGATCCAGCTGTAGCTACTGTGGCGCTATGAAATGGCATGTTTTGTCTCTTCATCTAATAGTAGCATGAGTGAAACAGATGCATTAAGTGACAAGTACAACCTAAAGCCATTCATGTGGTGGTATGTACATGGCCATGATTGCAGGAACCTACGAACTATTGCCATTAAAGTCCTCTCACAGGTATAAAATATTAAAATTTAAAATGAAATCAAAAGTTTGTTTATTAATTAAAAATTAAAAATGTATGTTCTTACTTCTTAGTAAATTAATTTCATTACTAATTGAAAATTTATAACTTCTTTTTTGTAACAGTGGCTAGAATTCTTGATGAGCCGAATTAGAGTACATATAGCTTCGTTCACTCAACCAAACGAAACAAGTTAGGATCCAAGAAGGCTGAGGATTTAGTGTATGTACACTCCAATTTGTGCATCCTCACACACAAGACTGAAGGCTATATTAGAGGTCCCAACAAACTTTGGGATATTGATCCTGAGAGTAGTGACTTTGATGCTTCTGCGGCTACTCTTAGCCAACTTTCACTGCTTGGTATTGATGAAGAAGAATCGGGATCCATTGCACAAGGGATGGAAAGTGGAGCTAGTGGGAGTGGAGCTGCCAGTTGTGTTCATGGAGATGATTATGAGGAAAATCTGGATGATATATTCTAGAATCTAGATTATTATCATGTATATGTGAATCATTGAAATTGTAACCATGTTGAATGATGAGTCATGACTCTTTAGAAGTTCAAATTTCAATGAATACAAAATATTTTGAGTGCTTTATCCAAGGTTTCATATCCAAGGTTTTTTGAAAATTGTCGTTTCCGCGTTTCGTATCCGTTTCCGTTTCCGTTTCCTGTGACCTAGGCGAAAACAATATGGAATAAAGAGATTTTTGGAGACATCTTTCAAAGAAGAAATACATTTAGATTCAATGGCAGGTTCAAAACAAAGGTGGCATAGACCCCTAAGTTCTAGTTGAGGAAAATTTTCAAATGATGGAGCTAAATAAAGAGCTAGAGTAAAAGATATTTTGGAAGCGGAAATCACGGAACACCTGGCTCAAGGAAGGTGAAATAAAACCAAGTGCTTCCACCTATCACCATCACAAAAAAATCACAAGGTATGTAAACTAGTTACCCCTAATGGAACAGTAAGTTTTTATTGATGTACTTGATAATTATCTTGAGCTAGATCAGTCTGAAGCTCAAGCTTCCTTACTCTAAAATATCCCCCAACTAGTCTCGAATGACAATAATGATATCATTATCGAGGTAGTAAGAAAAGACGAAAAATGGAAAATTGTAAAGGAGGTGGCAATGAAAGCAGTTCAAGAGTCTCAAGAAAGTTATTTGATCCTTAAAAACTTGATACCACCTTCCTTACCATGATCACTAAGAAAAGAGTGCTCACTACTTAGATTCCTATTGGCCAATCTCCTATGTAATATGTCCTAGATAATCATATCCAAAATAATTGCCAATAGAATACAGACAATTCTACCAGCTATTGTTTCAGAAGAGCGAATAGGCTTTGTTCAAAGTAGACAAATCATTGATGGTATAGTATTAGCATATGAAACTCCACAAACCACAAAAAAATATGAAGAAAGAAAGTATAACAATCAAATTGGATAATGAATAAAGCATATGAGAGTGTCAACTAGCAGTTTCTCCATAGTCCTAGAAAAGTTTGACTTCTAAAAAAGAATGGAGAGTATGGGTATGAAAGTGCTAATGCACCCCTATGTTCTTAGTTCTCATCAATGGTGTTCGGGCAGGGTTTATCAAATCATCAAAAGGACTCAGTCAGGGTGACCGTATTTCAACCTTGCTGGTGACTGACCTCGGGCTAAGAAATCGCTACTGCCAAAGCAGAAGGTAGGATAAAAGGTGTATCAATCTCCAGGAATCCTTCCAGTATTTTACAATATTTCACCCTTCCTGGTGACTGGGACCTCAGGCTGAGAAATCGCTGCTACCAAAGCAGAAGGTAGAATACAAGGTGTATCGGTCTCCAGGAATTTTTCCAGTATTCCTTCCCTACAATTTGTTGAAGACATGCTACTGGCAGGGAAACTCCACTTCAGGAGGCTAATGCCTTTAAGAGCCTACTTCAGAATTATAAGAAAGCAGTCGGCCGGCTCATAAATCTGCAGAAACCAAGAGCATGCTTCTCCAATACAATGAATGGAATACAGGTATGCTTATGCGGAATTATTGGCATTAATTGGGGTATCCTCCCTTGATCTTATGTTGGGATACCCCTGTTCTCTGGTAGCTGGAAATATTCAAATACTTAAATCTACTCTTCAAGCATTGCCAACATATCTGATGTCAATTCTAATATTACCTAAAAAATTAGACAGGAGAATCAATCCAATCCAGAAATATTTCCTCTGATTGGTGGTTGGAGATGAAAAGAAAAATCTTTTATTAAGGTGGCACTGTGTTTGTCTACCAAAACCATTCTGGAGAATGTATCAAGAGAGCAATAGACTGCAAAATAAAACCTTGTGAGCCAGTACCTTGACTCCATAGACTTCATCCACCTCTTCTCAATTCCTCTGTTCACAAGACGCTGTGCTATCTGGAATTTCAGATCAAGCTATGCTGATTTTATCAGACAAGTTCTTCACTGGGATGTCTGTAAAACATCAGAAGTTAGCTTTAGGCGGAAGCCTGGCAGCTAGATAAACAGGATTGAAGATTTCAGACCGTTAAAAGTTCAATCGTGTCATAAATTTGGAACAAAGGTTAAATACTATATTAGTCAGAACTCCTCAACGAAATCTTGTGTAAATTTACTGAAGGCTCAGCTAGAGGGGGACCAGGATGAACTCAAAGTGCCGTAGGAGCACTTAAATGTCTAGCATATCCTACTTGGAAATCAGATGGACACATATTAAATAGCTCTAAAACTGGCAGGTATGGTGTGCCTACATAGGTATTAAAAGGCAGGCAAACATCTATCTTCCCATCCTAAGAATCGAGTGTGGATAAAAGGAGGCCTTGAAAAAGCAGTGGCCTTTTAATGGTTGACCATCAGAGAGAGAATTCTCACTCTGGATCATCTTGCCAATAGAGACCGGGTGGACCCTTCTAGATGCTCATTATGCTACTCACGGGGTGGCTACAGAACTCTACCACCATTGGTAGGTAAAGTGGCAAGAGCCTGCTATAAATAACAGCAAGTTAATTTTGATGGGGCTACAAATGGGAACCCCAGTCCAGTAGGTGGTGGTGGAATCTTTCGGAACCACCCTGGTTCCACCTTTGATGGTTTATAAAGAAAACTATGAAAGGAGCGCTAACAACATGGCAGAAGGCCAAGCGCTCCTAACCAGCCTTTATTTGGCCAAGGAAATCAGATGACTAAAACTAGATATCAAAGGGCATCCCAATCTAAAAGGAATAAATCAAAACTAGGGCAAAATTGGAGGCTCAATAATGTGCTGCCCGATATCAATGAATTACTTAAAGACTTTCCACAGGCTTAAATAATGCATTTCAGGCAGGGTGGCAATCGGGTTGGACTTACTGCCCAATATTGGGGTTGGCCTCATGACAAATGATAGAAGCCAATCTATTGTCTCTATTCAGGGATCCACAACTTGCCAAAGTTATCAAAGATGATATTTTACCATTCAAGTATAATTCTGGTTCAGGTGGACAGTCCCAGAAATAAGTAATATTCAACGTGCTAGCTTCACCCAAGCCAGTTCTGTCCAGGCAGACTCCACTTATACTCTGCGGTAAGAATCTTTTCGTCTCTGACCGTGATTTAGATTATGAGAAGTTGGAAGTTGCTATGTTTGGGGTGGTGTATTATATATATAATACAGCAGTATATGATCTGCTTTTGGCTTCTGGTTCAGTTCAGTGTTGCGTTCTTGATAGCAAGCAGAGATCTGATGTTTACAGCACCACGATGCTAATGGAATGGTCTTTTAGAAATTTGAATGGAGAATCGTTGGATTATCTGAGCTTTATGGTAGCCTTCCTGTGCATATGCTTCAGGGTGGGCGGATGTCTGCTGTTCCAGGTTCTTCCTCATCTGCCTCAAGCTTTCAAGGGGCATATTTGATGCCTGTAGTGGCTTGCTCTCATCAGAGGATGGTCCTCTATTGTATATTACCATCGTATGGAGACTGTCTATGATATTATATGATGATCATGTTGATAATTAATGAGAATCTATAGCTGGAAACCGTTCTCTCAACATTCTTAATCCAACCCCCCATATTGAAAGAGGGCAACGCTAAGTACGATTGATTCCTTCCATTGCCATATATAGATATAGGGCCAACCAAACCCAAACGACTATCCGGTCCTATATATGTAACAGTTATAGATATAGGGCCAACCAACCCAGGGGGGTTGGTCCAACTATATATAGCCCTTACTCTATTCCCAAGGGAGGCCGAGGGCCCCCCTCTCTGAACTATGGGGGAAACAGGGGCCCCTCACGCCGACAGCCCCCGGATGGATATATAGGCTTCCCTTACCCTTACACTTGCCCTTGCCATAGCCCATATCCCCTATCGGGATAGGGATAGGGATAGGGATAGCGATAGGGATAGGGCATAGGGGATCTTAGAATTCTGTCTATGATATTATATGATGATCATGTTGATAATTAATGAGAATCTGTAGCTGGGCACTGTTGCCCATTTTTGTTTACCTATCAAAAAAACATTTTATGGTTTCTTATATTTTATGATTTTTCAATTTTCCAATTCTTTTTCAAGCTCATAACGACTCTCCCTACACCTTTCCGAACATCTATATCCATCTCCCAGTACATTTGAACCTAGAAAGTGGTTCACAAAATGTCCAAAACTTGCTATGGAACTACAAAAGTAAGGGCAATGACACATGAGTGACATGTCTCAGTGGTCAAGCCCTGTGATCTCTATCATATAGAATGAATTACATTAAGAATAAAAACATGTTTATCGAATGCATAAATAACCTTGGCCTAAGTGGGCAATCGCACAAATGTCAAGTTGATTAAATTGCATAAAGAACAAAAGCATCTTGGCCAGTTGCAAAAACGACCTTGGCCTAAAGCACAAGCACATAAAGTCCAAGATAGTCAAGCCCTATGATCTCTATGATGTAGAATGGATTGCATTAAGAAATAAAGCATGTTGCTTGAGTGCATACGTGACCGCAACCTAAAGGAGAGCACATAAATGCCACAGTAGATAAGTCCTCAACCTAAAAGTGCAGATATACCCTGAGACTGGACTCCCCAGTCTGGACTAAGATCTGAGTCTAAGTTGATGGATTCTGGTTGCATTAGAGTCCAAGCTGAAACTAAGTCCAGCTAATACGAGTCAAATTGTGTTTTATTGATAACAAATGATTATAGAAGACAAAACTATGTTTAAATTTGAATAACCAGCCACCATAATTTTGCTTGGATTCAGGATAGTAGGAAAACTTGCCATAGTAAGCATTTAAAGTAAATCAATTAATAGCACTTTAAAAAAGCCAGGGAGTAAAGAACAATTAATTTAAACAATTTCTTCTAAAAATAAAAAAGCATACCACCATTGCAATCGGTTTAAAGTTTTAAGGGCAATTTTGAAATAGATCAATTAGAAACACAAAATAAAACCTAATATGGCAGTATAGAGAAATTAATTTAACCAGTTTAGTTTGTTCTGCATACATTAAACCGGAAC
This sequence comes from Taxus wallichiana var. yunnanensis, assembly GCA_018340775.1. Lineage (NCBI taxonomy): Eukaryota > Viridiplantae > Streptophyta > Pinopsida > Cupressales > Taxaceae > Taxus > Taxus wallichiana. The sequence continues at coordinate 975,487,850 of CM031242.1, read as the reverse complement.
CAGAAAACATGTTGTCTTACGTAATTTTGTTTTATAATAAACATAAAGATCATATCAATTCTATCTCTGAGATGGATGACCCTAGCAAAGAAAGCCGTATGCAAGCCCCGGGTGAATTTGATACAATCCCGCAAAGGAGGATTTCACCAAATCAGGAAAAAAAAAAAAATTGAAATTCCCACAGACATTTTGCTTTTTGCGTTTACTTGGACTCCACTGTGTTGACATTTTTGTTTCCGACATTTGAGGTCTAAATTCAAAACCCCCTTTAAAGGCATTGGATCAATTAAAACTTTCTAAATACAATATACTAACCTGCAATGCCGTAAGCCTTGGTAACGGAGGAAAGTCCACCCGTAGAACGATTGCCCTCGCCGATCCTCTGCAGCAAATTGTTAACCTCCTGCTGCGTGTAAACGACGGGGTCTTCGCTTATATTAAGCTCCGACGGCTCCGACCTGTCGATTTTCAGCACTCTGAAATGCCTCTTGCACTTGTCGCTCCCTATTAAATAAAACCTCTGCAGAAAAAAAAACAATAATTCGAAAGGAATATTCAACTAAATTTAACATGTAAAGACGTCAAAATTTACGGGAAAAATAGGAGGACGCATAAAAATTTCTCGTACCGCGCGAGTTTCGTAGAGTTTAAATTTCTGCAGAGAACACTTGTTCGGGTCGGACTCGGCTTCGGCTACATCTGAACGCTTTCCTGCGGCTGATGCCATGCCGTTAATTGACGTAAAACCTAATTACCAGAAGAAATTATAGAGAGTGAACATTGTGTCTGGAATAAGTAGATCGCAATTGCAGTGAAGAATAGGGGTTTTGATTGTAACGGCCAAATTTTGTGTTTTAATGTTTTGGATTTGGCTCGGTAATGGGTACAATGTGACAGGGTTTGATTATACATTACGCTGGTTCGGATGATCCTGCAGCTGAGGCTCTCGTAAGAGTAATCTGGACCGTTGAATGGGAGATAAAGTTGCCAGCGTGTAAAGGAGGCTAACTGTATATTGGTATCGATGGAATAATCCCGCTGACTAGTGGTTCGTGTACATCTTGTCAAAATAATAATAATAATTTAATTGAAAAGCATTTCTTTGAATTGTACATGTACTAGTAATCGCATGCACGCTGTGCAGCGTTCAAAATTGAACACGTCACAGCCCGTCAAAAGGGTTTGCACACGTCAGAAAAGGCCAAAGCAAATTTTCCCCGTAAAAAAAAACAGTGTATACAAATTGTTTGACAAATGGGAAGGTCCGTTTTTTATTTAACCTGTCACCTGAAGGGCGCCAACAGCGAAATTTTCTCCCAGCCTGTATATTTAAAAATTAAAATTTACATTGGATTTGGAAATTCAGTACGCATCCAACTGCCAGCAGCATGCAACTCATCCATCATCCATGATTCACGATTCCACTGTCCACCTGCACCATATCTGGAGACTGGTCTAGGAGACAGACTTGAGTGGACAATAGACAGTGGGAATTAGGAAATAATTTAATGAATCATGATTTACGGCCACAGCCCACAACTACAAGTTACATTTAGAAATTACACTTTACATTTAATTTAATTTAGAAAATCTAATACGCATTCAACTTCCAGCCTGCCACTGCCAGCATCCATGATTCACGATTCCATCAGTGTGCGTCATATCTGGAGACTGGTCTGGGAGACTCAAACGTGAGTGGAACTGGACTGTAGTCTGTACGAATCACTATTCACATTTTTCCTTGGGCCATTGAAAGAAAATGATATGTTTAAGCGGTCAAAAATAAAAGTGTGGTTAAAATCCAGGATTGGAGTCCGCAAGAATAGATTTAAATAAAGGAGCAGACCCTCCTCCTAACTCTCACTGTCTCACATCTTGCTTGTCTACGGCAAAAAGATCGACCTAAGTTTTCCATACTCTGTGAGTCCTGTGAAAGAAGGAATTTGTGTAGCAGAAGAAAGATCTGAACCAGACTTCCAGTTCCATATTACATGTAAGCATTGTATTTCATTCTGTGTAATTATCAAGGAAATAAATCCTTTCTTGTTAAAATAAATGTTATGCCAAATAAAATAGGAAACTCAATTTGCTGCAACTCCAAATGTATGTGCATTCATGTTTGTTTTAAATCGGTGGGCTTAAATTGAAACTCATTTCAGCTCCTTCTGTGCAAAGTGGAAAACATATCCGCTATGTTAGTTGAAGCGCATCCATTGAACCATAACGAGCTAAGCCTATGTATCAGCATACACACAAAAATGAAATATGATCTGAGCAACCAAGGATGGTTTGTTGAAATGGATTTAAGGTAGTTGTGGTTGATATCTTAATGCAGGCAGTCAGAATAGTATGGGGTTCAGAAAATGGCTTCTGGTTACAACTTAATGTATCTAGGACTTTGACAGAGCAAGCACAACATTATTGTCTTGTTAACTTCAACCTGTAAGAAGGTAAGTGTCATAGCACAGAAAACAACCATGTTTTATTTTTCATGACAGTACCTCAAAAAAATAGTAGTTAGTGCAAATGAAGATAATTTTAATATTATTTTTCTTTTAGTATGTTGTTTTTTCTTACTCGGCTGTTTATTATAATTTACAGGAAGAACCAGTGGCATTTGCTCATCCTGCTATTAATATTTACTATATTGTTAACTTTGAATTTATTGTCTTCATTTCTCCTACAAGGGAAACAAATTTCATATAAACGGTAACCCAAATTCTCCTCTCCTTGCATTGCATAAATTGATATATAAAAAGAAACAATTTACTAATTTGTTTTTAATTTTTGTAAAAGAAGTTTATTTTTATTTTTATTATAATCCCTACTCAACTTTGTGCTTTCATAATATATTGTGTGAAATTGGACAGAAAACTTACTTGTGTTGAACATTAAACGTTGAGGGAGTGGATAGCTTTAGCGAGGAGTAGTTCACCAAGCGTGAAGAGGTAAGGAATATGAATCCACGACCCTTGTTAGTGCAACCTTATATATTAGATTTTAATGTTGCATGATTTAGAAGTTTAGATAAATGTTTTCAATATTTTATTACTAATTTAATAATATGTTTTTTCAAAATAATTAATGAATACTTATCAAAAACATTTGAATCGGTCTAACTGTTCAACAATTTGTCTTATAATGACTTGTATCTCATTTTTGTGTTTCACGTATTTTCCTTTTTGAAGGGACATTTTCAATTTTTTGTATAATCATTTATTCAAAAAAATTAATCTCTCTTTGTAAAAAGTGATCAATTTTTGTGACATGTGTGATTTATTTACTCTTTTCATATGAAGCGTAAAACGATTATACTACTTTTCATCATTGAAGGGTTGGTTCAATGTTTGCCCTTCACAATGAAATTGGGACGAGCCCTTCAAATTTGATCACGATGTTGTGCAATGCAAATGCTAAAACGGATATGGTGGAGGGGATGGGAAGGGGGAATTTAGCTAGGGAGCGGTTCACACACATTATATTGATGTCAATATCTTGATAATTTTGTATTTATATTTGTATTTGTATATAAACATTAAGAGATGTGGATGTAAAAACCGTTAATTGCAATTGGGTGTTGGAAGATGTCCAAAAACAGTCAAATGTTTGAGAACTCTTAGGAAATCTAATTTGCAAAAAAGGAGAATTTGGATGAGCAAGGATTCGAGCTTCTTGACTTTTCTTATTGTCACGTGTGGTCGAACAACATTTTAGAGAAGTGATCAAAGGAGAAAGGAGATCTTCAAAAGTCGTGAAGGGAGGGAACTGTTGAGATCATTGTGAAAGTTAGGCCATGTCTTTATATGGTTCCAATGTCAAATGTTGTTTTATGTACAGTAAGTCCTTGTGGTTTGTGTATTGTTAAAGCCCACGCCATTCAAAGTTGTAGTTGCCTTCGCGAACCTCTTGTAATCAAAGGAATTAGAACATGAAAATGATTATTTATATCCCAACAAAGTCCAATGTATGTTTCAAATTTGACGAGAATGAACAATGGGAGTTCAGGTGGCGACGCGCAGTCGTTGTAGATGATATCGACAATTGTTTCAATTGCACCCTTGACAAGGCCAATCTCAACCCCATAAATTAGTTGGAAGCATAACTTTTGTTGTTTGCAGAGAAGTATTTTATGTTTGAGTTGATCATCATCGGCTACTTGATTTACATCGTCAAGTAACTTGTGCGATTGGTGGGCTCTTGGAGCAATAAATGATTTTAGCATATGAAGATTGTGTTGATCAACTAGCTCATTTCTGGCAAACAAATGGGTGCGGACTAGAAATTGAGAAGCTCATCTTACGAAAGATGTGATTTGTTCTTGACATAAGGATTTTCCAATCTTCAAGCAAAGGAGATGCATCTCATCCGTGGAGAAAGAGATCACGAAAATTAGTTTCGGCATGATTTGAACCTTGTTGTCGAAACATTTTCAGCAATGTGATAGAGGTGAGAAAGCTTTTCCAAAGTTTGGTGCCATATGACTGAATTGCATATAATGGATGTCTTTGACATGAGGTAATTGGCCAAGGTCACCAATAAGAATATTACCAAATTAGAATGTTTTGAAATGAGAGAATGCTTCATGGGGTGGTAGTCTACCATAACAAGCAATTTGGATAGACAAAAAATCATGCACTTTAGACATTATTTAGTTTGAGTCTCATACTACTATTCATATGGTTTTGAATGAAGAAAGTCTTGATTAACCCCGTCTCGTAGTCATTTTTTATTTAATTTATGTCGTAATTCCTGACCTTCATTGCATACATGCCCAATCAATTTTTGTTACTTTATGTCATTTTAGCCTTGGCCGGGCGCCCATGCTAGTATCTTGGGGGCCGTCGGTGCCCCCAGTACCCAATCGGGGCACCTTGATCCTCTTTCCACTTTCCTACCACTTTTGGGGCACTTTCTAGCCATTTGAGCTTCTTATATTTTTGGTGGTTGGCCTTTTTGGGGTTAATTACGAAATCGAACAAGAGAAATATATAAATACAAAGTTATGAGATCATAATGAGGGACCAAGCACTAGTCAATACTATCATCCACCTAGATGTTCATCCATCTAAAGTATCTAGAGCTCATTTGGATCCATCTAGCTCCATCACAAGGCACAAGGTTGGTTCATCTCGCATCACACAAGCATAGGAGGGAAGTTTATCCTATCCCATCCACCATTCCATTACATTTCTTACATATAGTTATTGCTCTCCACTTTCGCAGTCACAACTAGCACAAGAGCACCTAGTGCATTATTGCACACACTTGCACATAAAACTACATCGGGTCTAAAATATAGTGCAACACTCAATTAGTAAGTCCACCATTGTGGCAATTGAGGATAGTATAGCCCCTTCATATGTGTCTTTATTTTTAGGGTTTGATGTTTGTTTTGGGGTTTTGAGGTCTCCTCTTCATCATTGACTACCAACGACATACAGTGAATACAATGAAGTTAGTGCAACAGACAACGAGGGCTTCAAATCATCGCGACCCTACAAGTTTGGTTTTGGACCTCTGCATAGACTAGGGCACCCAAAGGTGCCCTGATCCTCTCTCAGGCGCCCCAGTCCACCAAACAGCTTCAGATCTAGCCTTTTCAAGACCTCTACATGTTCATTCCTGCATCCAGAATATTCGATCTATTTTACAATACAATCCAGATCATCCTATGAATCAACTAAGCTCTTTTGACCATTCTTTGCATATTAGGGTTTCTATTTTCATTAGTCTAATTGTTTGGGTCACTTTCTATATTTATTTATTGCATTTATTTATTGTTATTTACGGTTGTTCCTAGTTAGATTAACTACACATATTCCCCATTTTAGTTAATCATTTTGGTGAACTGACTCCATCTTTGCGCATATAGGATCTTCACTCTTTCGCATCCTAGAGTCTAGTCATCATGAACATCTCAATCATTGATTATTTTCTTGTGCATCCTAATGTAAGGTATAGAGTCCAACATCTTCTACGCCCATTCATGTTCATATGCATCTTGAATCCATATATCAAGATTTTGTAGATGCATTTTCTCAACACTTATCATTCAAATCTAATCTTCCGTTGATTTCAACACTTTTGATAATGACCCACCCTTGCATATTATGATTCACATTCTCAATATGGGTATTAAGCACACTTTAGTTGATAACGGTTCGAGAACTCAACTTATGTCCCATGTCATTCCTTCAACACCTCGGTCTTTCATCTCGTGATGTTAGTCCATCTTGTCTTTCACTGTGTGCTTATGATGGTTTTGTTCATCCATGTGTTGGTCACATTACACTACCTATCATTGTAGGGCCCAAAACAATCCCCATTGTGTTTTTCGTCATTGATTTCCCAATCTCCTATAACTATCTACTCAACAGCCATGGCTTCATGCCATGCAATCCGTTGCCTTTATTGTGCATCATTGTGTTAAATTCCTCCATGAAGGCATTGAATATACTATTCTTCATGACCGCGACCCATTCCAATATTGTGTACATGATCCTAATACTAGTCTTCTTATTCCACGTATTGATACTACAGATGATCCCCAACCTATGGACGAAACAACCTCACTTACCACCACTTAAAGGTGTTATTTGTGTGATAGATACAATTTCTTCTATGTCACCTACTCTACTACTGCTATGGTTAGGTTATCAAGGGCCTATTCAATCCATGGATGTCACTCTATCACCTACGCCTTCACACATACTTCCTCCGTTACCACGCTCACCTTTCACTTGCACACTTTTCATGAATTTACTCATATTGGGAACATATTCCATTTGATCCCACTTATGATGTTATTATATGTTCACGTGATGGTCTAGCTCGACTAAGTTTTACTTTTGAAGACCTTTATCCTCCTACTCATGATCCTCATCTATATTATGGCTTCATCACTATTATCGTTGCTTATGGTTTACGTGTCTTTCATCTTATGGTCTATCTATTACACACTCCACACTCTTTTCCACTCACATTAGGAGAGTCTTGGCTTACTTATATAGGGGCACATTGGATCCTAATCATATTGATATTTCATTTCCTATGCCCTTCAGTCACATATTCATTTGCAATAGTTCCTTTCTTGGCTATACGCAAAATCTCACTCATTGGTATGTGCATGGTTGTCCACTTCCTCCACACCGATGAGGAATATGCCATGGGTATGTACAATTTACGTTTTAATGGTTCATTACATGATCAACCAGACACTATCGCTTATCAAGTATCTAATGCTTATCCATGTGATTTTGACCAAACTGATGATCTCTTGGATGACATTACATGATTGATCCTTCATCTTCTACACTTAGGGGCATAACATTCAAACCCCCAACCTAGTCGCATCATCTATCACAACATAACATACTTCTAGCATACACATCTCACATCTTCGTCACATTGCACGCTCATCACACTTATACCAGTATCATCACTACTCGATGACACACTCTCATGCTTCGGTTCACACTTGACTGTTGAGGGCATATTACACATGAACCCCACACACTGCACAAATATGTATTACACATTTCATCTCTTCACACATTTTGCATCATATGTCTTACACTTTACATTATACACTCTACATTTAGTCTATATCATTTTGACATTGGTATCTACACAACATACATCATATTAGTCATCATTATACATGAATCACACTTTTAGGGTCTATATTACATACTAACATTACGTATTTACACACCACACATTGTCTATACACTATACTAGTATTCATCATACACATGTCACACTTGCATCTAACATTACATACTACTCATCATACACATCACATAGCACACATTTCACACTATTAGTCTATCTATACAATTTATACATTACATATCAAACATCTTACATGTCATATGGTCATCTATCATCACATACACTACATGGTCATCTACGTGTTGCACTCACTACCCTATGATGCACTTTAGTTCCTTGGTCCATACTTGATTGTCAAAGGTTTACAAATCAAATGGACATTATCATTATTACACTTTCATCATTTGACCTTCTATCACACAAACTTACTAGGTTAGTGGCATATGCTTTAGGCCAAATAATCTATTCATTCATCTTGTAGTGGTATACGCTTTAGGCTACATAACCAATCTTATTCATCTAGTAGTAATATATGTTTTAGGCTACATCATCATCACTCTTTCGATCATCTTGTCGGCATATACGCTTCGACTATAGGGTTGGCGCAAACATCGTTTCTAGGTCGCATCTCATCAACACACACATACACATTCATCACAGCGTGTTAGACACAACACACACTGCTGTTCGACCATTTCCCGATGACGCACTCTCATTTTTGGTTCATTCTTGATTGTTGTTGGGTTTTAAAATGGTACTTTTAACAAAACCACAATCAGGGGACAACAATTCCCTCCTCTTTATGGGAGAGGTTCCCTTATTGAAAGCAAGCATCAAAGCTTATATATAAATGTACAACTTTCATCTTAAGGTTGGACCTATGACATCTTGAAATGCTTTTATACCAAAATAGATTATCAATACAAACAAATGGAAGAACTGAAGAAAGGAAAGAGCATAATATAACAATACTTTCAGGAAATATAGATAGTAGAGTATAACCCTATACGTATTGAGCAAGAGTGATACAAAATAGAATCATTCACATTCACAACATAAGATATCATTCCATAGACACAAAGTTCTAGAAATCATATCAATAAGAACACAAAGTTTCTTATCACAGAAGATAAATGATCCACAAATTTTAGGTAAGCAAGAAGGGACAATGGAGGAAGATAGAGAAAAGGGGAAAATCCTTCTATATTGATTTACTTTCGATTATAATTACACTTCAAAATTATTAGAGTCCAACATTTGCAATGAGCCAAGCTCTTACATTTATAGATGAAGCGAAAAGAGGAGAAGAAGAGAAGAAAGAAAATCTGATTTGGAAGCTCAACCACCAACCATTAATGCCCCTGCAAATCCGCCTATAATCTATCAAATTTGGTTCTGCATTTGTCTTTGGCGCGATGAAGAAGGAAGGATAGAAGATCAAATCAAATTTGATCTAGTTGAAAGCGATCGATCACATATTAATGGCACGAAAGATGTTTTCTAGATTTTCACCCAAATCAAGATATCCAAATTTGGTTTTGCATGTCTGTTTGGCGTGTTAGAGAAGGAAGGATGGAAGATCGAATCAAATATGGTTTGTTTGAAGCAATCAGATCATGTATTAATGGCACGAAAGATGTTTTCTAGATTTTCACCCAAATCAAGATATCCAAATCTAGTTCTCCATGTTTGTTTGGCATGTTGGAGAAGGAAGGATGGAAGATCAGATCAAATCTGACTTGTTTGAAGCAATCAAATCACGTATTAATGGCATGAAAGATTTTTCTAGATTTCTAACCATCAAATCATACTCGAAAACAATATTTTGTGCTTCCATGGCGTAGAGGAGACCAAGATCTTTCCAATAGTATAAAATTTGTCAAATTTTGAGCACCGGAGTGAAATTTATGCTCATTTGAATATTTGAATCGAATCCATACAAAAATGGCGAAAATGTAATTTTCGTAAAATGGATTCTGGGCCCAAAATTGAAACTACACCTTAGAGCAAAATATGCAAAGTGTGAAAGTCTCCCTCAAACCCCGCATGCCCGCAACTTCACTTTTGATATAGGTCGACACTGGCTTTACTTGAGTGGTAACAGAGTCATGACTCACTTTATAATTTTATTTCTTTTGGAAACAAGGCTCAAAATATCAAAGTTCTCTGCCAATTGGCTTCCCCATTTGACTTTTCAACGTGGGCTCAAGACCCCAACGCGAGTCATGGAGCATTTTATAACTTTTAAAAAAAAATTTGGAAATAAAATGAGAATTCCGAAAATGTCCCGACAACCCGCCTCTCCGCTTTGACTTTCAATGCGGGCTCAACATTTGACTTTATCCCTTGGCATGAGCGGGGCCGAGGTTCACTTTGTAACTTTACTCCTTTTGGTAATAAAGCCAAAATCTTTAAAGTGCTCCAACAATCCGCCTTCCTGCCTTGACTTGAAACATGGCCCCGTGTCCCTTTGCGAGGCATGTTCTATATTTTTGTGTTTTGACTAAGTCCCTCTATTTGGCAAAGGCTTTATGTCTGACTGAGACACGTGGAGGCTTCCCACTCATTTGGAGACTCTATTTGGACCTGACCTTCGGAGGTGCGCCGATTGGACATGTGGAGAGTCGGCACACGTTGAGGACTCATTTTGGATTTACCCCTTAAAACAAAGACCGAGAGGGACACGTGGGGCTTTCCACTAGTTCTCCTTTCCTTATCCAATTCAACGGCCGATTCTGCCCCTTTTGACTTCTGTTGGACCCTAGACACGTGGAGAGTTGGCGCTTGTTTGGGAACCACCTTTGGCTTCGACCCTTGAAGGTGTGCCGATGAGACATGTGGCGTCATCCGCTAGCCTTAGAATTTTCAACGGCCGATTTAACTTTTTTAGGCTCTGACCACGTGGAGGGTTGGCGCTCATTTGGGTTCGTCCCTTGGGTCTCACTTTTGAAGTTACACCGATGAGGCACGTGGAGGCTTCCGCCAACCCTCTTATACTTAGTCGATTAAATGGTCGGCTTTGTCCCTTTTTCGGACCTTGGACACGTGGAGGGTTGATGCAAGTTTGGGGTCTCTCTTTGGGCCACGCCTTTTGAATTTGCGTCGATGAGTCACGTGGTGCCTTCCATGGGGTCGTTGCCCTTTCTTTGTTGGATTTCAAATGTGGGCTTGCATGATTGAACCGCCCCTTCCGATTTTCTTCTGTGCGGGGTCATGTTTGATCAATTTTGCTAGGGGGCAAAGTTGGGATAATAGGCACCAACTCAAAATTTTCAAAACTTGACTTGAAAAATGAGGGGAATTTTGAGGGTGACAACAGCTGGCTCTTTCTGGGGATGACTTGGCTGGGACAGAGGAACGAGGCAAGATCAAAAACCATAGAAAAACTCTGGGAAAGCATACCAGTGCCTTATCCATTGGGAAAATAGAGTCAAAGGCAAAACCAATACAAAAGACAACACACACGCAATGGGAAAAGAAACAAACCAAAAAGGAAAGACCAAAAAAAACACAAAGGAATGACCAAAAACAAAACATTGTACATAATATACAAAAGGACTGCCTAGTCACCTAGGACTTGAACAACTTCAAATACTACCCACTATAAGGAAGTGGGAGAGGAGATCCATCCATATAATCCAAATAGAAAGAGTTTTCTCTAGCAAAGTGCTTGATTTTAAAAGGACCAAGCCAAAGAGAATCAAACTTACCATGGCTTCCTCGAGGTTCATGTCTTTTGTCCCACAATAGAACAATGTCTCCCACTTGAAAATATCTAGGTCTAGCTTTCTTGTCAAAAAAAGCTTTCACCTTCAGTTGATGAGCTGAGATTCTATCAAAAAACTTGCATCTTGTCTTCATCCAACTTCTAGAGATACATGATCCTCTTGTCTAAGGAACTGATAAAGCTTGAATCTTCAATAGCCTTCATTAAGTGCAAGGCTGGTAATTCCACTATTACTGGCAGCTGAGCTTCAACACCATACACCACTTGAAATGGAGACATCCCAATTGCTCTTTTGGGTGTAATTCTATCTACCCAGAGAGCATCATAAAGTTTCTTGTGCCAATTCCTCTGAGAGTCATTGACAAGCTTCCGAACGATGGTTACCAGATTCTTATTTGTTGATTCTGCTTGTCCATTCCCTTGAGGATAATAATCTGAAGAATAAGTACGAGAAATTACATAGCCATAACAGGAATCCATCATCTCAGAAGAAGAAAAATTTGAAGCATTATCAGTCACAATCTTGTTTGGTACCCCAAACCTTATCAAGATGTTCTCTTTAATGAAATTACACACCACCTCAGAAGTAGTGCTTTTGACTGGAATAACCTCTACCCACTTTGTGAAGTAATCTATAGCAATTAGCACATGAGTATGTCCAACACTGGAAGGTGGGTTAAGAGTTCCAATGAAATCCAATCCCCATTTCTGAAAAGGCTCAGCAATCACTACTTTGGTTTGAGTGGTAAAGCAACCAACTTAGGTCTCCCAACAAAAGTCTGACAGGCTTCACACTTACCTACCCATTTTGATGCATCTCTGAACAATGTAGGCCAATAGTACCCTACACGAAGGATCTTATGGGTAGTGACAGTAGAAGAGAAATTCCCTCCACAATCCTGATCATGAAAAGTTGAAAACAACTTCTTATGTTGCTCTTTGTCCACACATTTAAGGAATCTTCCATCAATGCCTCACTTGAACAAAGAAATTTCCAACAATACATAATGTGTACACCTAAGCTTAATAGCTCTCTTTTCCTTGGCACTCAAGTGGGATGGACACTCTCCATAAGTAAGAAAATGTGCAATACCAACATACCAGAAAATGTGCAATACCAACATACCATTCATTTGTTGAACTGAGGAAGAGGACAACAAGAACATCAACTGCTTCTTTGGATAATTCTACATCAGCTCCTTTAACAATAAGCTCACATAAGAATTTACCCTGAAATAGCTTAGTTGGCTTGATATCAAGTTCATATTCTTAAAATTTTGCTACCCAATTGCCTCTCTTAGTTCCAAACTCTTGTTGTGTAATAATAGACTTGATGGTTGTATCAGGTACAAAGCACAACAAAGTGAGAATTAAGAATATAAAAAAGAAACTGCTTGACATCTTTGACCACTACAAAAGCATGTTTCTCCATCATAGTATATTTCAATTCATGAGCTTTCATAACATAGCTTATGAATGTAATTAGAATTTCATGATCCTCATAATTTCTCTAAGTTAGCACAACAGCCAAGGTACTCTCCAGTAGCATAGCAATAGATGATAAAATCCTTGTTTAAATCAGGACATGCTAAGATGGGAGTCTTAGAAATGGCTTTCTTGATACCTTCAAATGCTTCTTTACCTACGGAAGTCCAACCAAATTTTACTTTCCTTTCATCATGTGAGCAACACTCGTAGTCAGTTCTGTAAAATCTGGAATGAATATCCTTAAGAAATTTATCTTGCCAAAGAAAGAGTGAACACCCTTTTTGCTTGTGGAAAGAGGAATCTGTTGGATTGCTTGAAATATTTCGGATCTATCTTGATCCCTTTTTGTAAACAATATGCCCAAAGAACTTGCCTTGATAACACAAAAGACAGACTTCTTAGGATTAAAGGAAACTCCATGTTCTCTACATTTTTGAAGAATTGTTTCCAGATGTTGAATATGATCTGCCCTTGTTTTGGAAAAAATAGTCAAATCATCAAGGTACCCAACAATACACTTTCCCTTTAGACTGCCAAAATCTAAATTAATTTCCCTCTCGGAAAGTGGCGCTAACATTTCTAAGACCAAATGGCATTCTCTTGTAGGCGAAAGGTGCCTCGAGGGGTAGTAAAAGCAAGTGTTGTCTTGATATGGGCTTGACTTCTACTTGATTGTATCCAGAGAATCCATCTAGCATAAACAACATCTCAGAGCCTGAGACAACTTGCAAAACTTGATCCATCATGGGGAGTGGATAGTTGTCTTTTAGAGAGGCCCGATTCAAATTCCTGAAATCCACACAAATGTGAATCTCACCATTCTTCTTTCTGACAGGCACAATGTTGGCAATCCATGTTGAATGATGTATACGAAAAATAATCTTGGCTTTTAGTAACTTCTGGATCTCTTGAAAAATAGTATCAGCAACCTTAGGATTGTCTTGCCTTTGCTTAGCTTGAAAGTTTTGATCCCGTGTTTCGAGAGAGGGATATAGTGTTGCATATCCTTTGGTTAAAAAGCCTTAAGATCTTCATATGAATAGGCAAAGACGTCGACATACTTTTTAAATAGGTTTACTGCTTTCTTTTTCTCTTCTTGAGTGCAGGCGAGTTTCCAATATTCACCACCACCGGGTTCATCATTACTTCCAATATCGACCTTCTCATACTCAACAAATTTTCAATTCCCTTGAGAAGCTTGATTCGATGAACCTATCATGTTTGTTAAACGGATCTTCTAGACTCACCAATCCTTTGGGAATCTTGTTACCCTTTATCTTAATACAACCATCCCGATCCATCTCCTTCTTGATATCTTCCTCATTAGAGGGCACATATTCTCTAGGCAGAGTTTCACTTCCTTCAAAATATAACTAATTGAAGTTATCTTTAAGCTCTAAGAAAGAGAGAAAGTGTTGATCATCATTGAAAACCTGCCAGTTGCTTTCATTATCCGGCACACTAGGCCTATGAATCATTTTAATGGTAAATTTCTCTTGAGATAAATCTGGATGAGGAATCGACAAAGATCCTGAGACAACTAGAGAATCAACTCTAGTATTCTTTTCTCTTGGCACAACTTCAATTGAGAAAGCATCAAGGAATTCAATGGAATCCCAAACAAGATTTCTATAATGTTTCAATCTCCTATTCTTGACTTGGTAAAGATCCCTTACCTATTTCACAATGTAACATCCCCATTTTAAGATACTGGAACAAGGGAAATTTTTTATTTTTTTTTTTACAACATTCCCTGTTATGAATTATATAATTCAAACACACGTTCAAGTTTTAATAATTGTTCTCTATCCAATTAATGCAGTTTGGATCACACAATTTCCTTTTAAAACTAATGTTCTCTGTTCACATATTTGCAATATGGAACACACATTCAGTGCCATTCAATCATATAACAGATACCATATGTTGCTGTAAATGACTCGAAGAACTACCGACCTCCCACTTTATGGCTCGGAGTTTCAGCGATCTCTCATTTCATGACTCGGCGACTTACCGATCCTTCATGTTAATTCATGCATAGTATAATGAATATACAGGGTTCTTTTACCGTTTCCGGTTATCGAAGTGATCCATTTAAGAAGCCTATCTGAACACCTGTTACTGATATTCATTTGACATCCTACATCTCAAACTAGGTGATTAAGACAACGCAACCAACACTTGCGATACTTTGGCCAAAGATTTTCACATGCTTTGCATGATCATATTCCTAGATGTGATACACACCAATGGAATACGTCCTTCACCTCACTTCGTCTGTTATCTAGAATGGTCTTTCCTGGTCTCTACCAGTCCTTCCATTTAAGGTCAAACTCTAACCTCAACTAGCAATATGAACGAGTATAGGAAGTTACTCATGGTAACTAAAGATACGCAGACATACGGTGTCATTCCTAGATGACTCCGTGTGTCTAGTTACCTTTAGTCCTCCGGAGTCACTCTGTATACGTGATCACATTTCTA
This sequence comes from Taxus wallichiana var. yunnanensis, assembly GCA_018340775.1. Lineage (NCBI taxonomy): Eukaryota > Viridiplantae > Streptophyta > Pinopsida > Cupressales > Taxaceae > Taxus > Taxus wallichiana. Next base: position 975,472,537 of record CM031242.1, on the reverse strand, counting down.
TCCCCAGCCAAGAACTTATTATCCAGCTTATGTAAACTTGATGATTTAATTTGGAAGGGCATTGTAATATGTCAGCTATAACATTGTGTCGTCATGAAGGCCCCGCCTTCACGAAGACACCATATTGTAGCTGGCGTATGTCAATGTCCTACGGAATCCTCTCATCAAGGGTACACATCTAGCTCAATTGTGATTTGGTTATAATCTTAGTATTTAAGATCAACTTTCAGCAGTCATGCTGATCCTTTATCCTTGTTCTTGTTACAATTGTATATAGCTAAGAGAGACTTAATCCGTCTTCTAGCTTAATACGCATCTCCTCCTTCATACCGAAGGGTTGCATAATCACTTCTTGGTTCCTTTCTTATTCTTTGGACTAATAAGCCCATTATCGATAAACCTAATAAGTTTAACCTATTAAACTTAACCAAGTTTTTCCACAACTGTAAACAAATTCAGAATTCCATCTTATTAGACGTCATTTAAACGAGGTCTAATTCTAAATGAATTTATTCATTTATCCTCCTTAACCTTACTTAGTTAAGGTCTGTTAACAATAGATATGATTTCCCATATCTTTATTTTCTAAATTTAAACATTCGAGGCTATTAACAAAGTCCAAATACAAGGTTTGGCTGCCCCTAAGTTATTTGATATCCCTTAGCTTTCAAACTAATCCCGAATAACTTCCAATTAGGATTTCATGTTTATCTAAATCTTTTTAATGTCAATTCAAAATTCATTTTAACCCAAGTATGAACTAATTGCACATTTCAACGTAAAAGTTGCATTCGGGTAAAGAATAGATGTTATTTCCTTTTAAATTCATCAATTAACATTTAAATAATTCCAAGTCAAGGAATAATGTTATAATCTCAAACTTATTCAACAATATCAAACGATACTGATTATTGAAAATATCACACTTTTACTTGTATTCATCCATCGATTTACAATCTATACATTTGCCGTCAAACATTGGACTTTGTTTATATCAAACAACATTACAACTCATAAAGATAGAAGAATGTAACTTCTTCCTTTCTCATTTCCTCGTGGAGGAGTAATAGCTATCAATACAATCCATCTTCAGTTAATCAAAGAAGTATCGGAAAACAACCATGTCTTCATCTATACTCAAGTTTCATCTGTAAAATTTCTTGCAGCTCGATTCATTGGCGAGCATATTAAGCACTTGTCTTTAAAATGAGGTGCTTTTAATTAACTCTCTCGATAAAAGAACCCTGCTTTTATGAAACGTTAATATGAACATCATTCAAGAATTAAATACCAAAAAGGATGAACATCATATCAACTCAATCATCCAATAACCCTCCTAATCAGATAAAGGATTATTGCCCTCTTTCCCAAATAATTATTACAAGAAGTAATTTCCTTGTGAGATCCAGTTACAAACATCTATAAGAACTAAAAACACAACTATGCAATTTGTTGTTCTAACATAAATGCTATCAATTCCATTCTCTTACAATAGTTTTGAATTCAAAAGATAGATCCTAACTAAAATCTAAACCGAATTATTGTCCCTTCCTTCATCAACTCATTTGATTTCAAGCAATCAAATCTTTGAATAGAACAAGCAAACAACAATCGAATACCAATGATGCTTAACCCAAGCGATCGAAATTCGTTCCATAACAATTATAGATTTCAACCGTATGAGAGAAAAATGATCATTAATTCAAACTATCCATTCACACTCTCTTTCTTTTCCTCATAGTTGTCTTTAGAAGTTTTAATCCAAACGTGGTATCAATCAATGATAATGCCAAAGAGAAATAAACGAAAATCAATAATCGAATATAAGGGAGCAAGATCATATCACCTCTTCTTACTGTCTATCCAAATACCTCTTATTTAGAGCAGACATATTCCAATAGTATAATTCATTCAGAGTAGTATATTCAGTAATTGAAAACTACTATTACCTTTCCAAAAAGTTGACCAGAGTTCATTGCGTTTGAATCGGTCATAAACATTAGTACCAAAAGGACCTATAACGCAATCATTTCCTTTTAAACATTTCACTCTACAGACATTCACGTCTTTATAACATGCAAGAGTGTACAGCGACTACAACCAGTCACACTTTCATCCTAATAATGAGAGTTTTCACTTTCCAACAACAAAGAATAATTCCATTCATATTCTGTTCTTAATGAAAACGATGAAAGGTCCACAATCCTTAAAAATATATATATATATATATCTTTGAGTTCAGCAAGACACAATATAATTTGCATGCTTACTCGAGTCTATTATATAGACTAATTTTCTGTTCCTCGTCGATTAAAACTTCCTTCCAAACAGTCCTATATGAATACCAAGAACCAGCAGGTAGAATACCATATCAAATTAGTACAACAAAGTAAGATGCTACAATAATCTTACTATCCTAGGGAACCCGTGTTTTATGCAATAAAAAAATCAAGGAATTATAACTCACATAATAGTCTATTAATATCACCACAACTTTGTTTTTCCCAAACATTTCCACACACTGAACGCAGAAATACAATATTCGCATAACAATGCCTTTATCAATGCAAACCCGCATAGGGTAATAGATGTGCAAGCAAGGTACAGTCAAAACAATCTCAACAGCAAGCCAAATCTCATTTGTTTCATTCATTTGCACAGAAACACTAAGCCATGTTCGTTTTCATGATGACAGTTCAGACTAGAAGATCAAACCGCATCCAAAATGCATAATAAAATCCTCTTTCCCATTACCTTTAGATTTTGAAGCAGCAAAGAGAAAACGTAATTCATTAATGATTTCAATAAGAAGAACAATCATTTTCTTCAAACGCACAAGAATACCCAAGTCATGTTCATTCTTTTAAGGACAGTTCAACCAGACATACAAATCATCTCATCTTTTCATTTTCACAAGAATGCTCAGAACTCAGAAGTGATATTTATTTAGCTAATGTATTTATTAGCACAACCCCAAATGGTAATAAAGCGAATACCCAACACTGCCGAAACGAACCACACAGCAAGGACAGTGTATTCAACTTAATCATTATGCAAAGAATGCTCAAGCCGCGTACAGCAAAAGAAAACGACTCAACTCGAAATCATCTCAATGTAACAGCCAAATCAAATAACCAAAACCCCCATCATAAGAGCAGGGTTGTTTTAATGAGACTATTAAGCAAAAGCAAGCGGTTTAAGGAGAAGGGCTTAACATGCCTGTTAATTTTTCTTGTGGCTCAAAGAAAACCGCGCCCACTGGAGTTGTTTCTCTCCACGACGTCCTCGGCCAGGCTTTCCAACCAGTCACTAACTTCCACAGGCTCAAGAATAGCCTTTGTTTTTCCAAAGAACAGAGATAATAATCAAAACACAGCTGGTTTGACAGAACCAGGGAGAAACAAAATGCAAAACAACTAAAATCCAAATGCACACAGCAACAAACAATTTTCCTTTTTCCTCTATCCTCTTTCCAGGCGAGTGGTCGCTAAGTCCAAGATAATTAATGCATTGAATGCACTTGCCTTTTCTCATTCCTCACGTCACCGCCGACTCGGGTTGGTGAGTTTTCAAATTTCAATTTTGCATATAAATTCCATTTAGTTTTCTAAGCTAGTTGGACGCCTCCACTTTTCTTTATTCCCTTGAACTTGCGCTGTACATATAAGGACTTCATTTACTGTCCCATTAAATTTCCTACCTCCCCCTTATCCTTTCCATCCACATGGGTCTATCGTCCCCTTTCTTAGGTTAGGATTAGTTTAGGATTTTAATAGCCCATATCTAGGTCATTCGCCTAATTCATAGGTTAATGGAATTTATATCTATTTTCTCCTTTATGAAATCTAAAATCCATATAGGATAGTAGTTAGGGTATAAGATAAAACTTAGGGGTAGGTTAGGGTTTAATCCCCTAATATTTAATTAACTAGTTTCCATATCAAGTCTTTCCACCTGACAGTCATATTCAACATTAAGCAGGACATTTCGTCCTAAGTTCCACATACATGTGCCACTTGCATCCAGGCCCTTATCGTCTTATCTTTGTCTAGCATTACAATGGTGTGTGGTTCGAGAATCGAACCTTTTTCATTAACATCTACGTGCGGATATTCATACAAAATCGGTCTTTGCGACATTTATATCAACCTTCATTACGGTTTAAAAGTAAATCGACAAAGCGATCATAAGAAGGCCACAGCATACCTTGGATCAATGGAATTGATTCAAGGTGTGCTGTCAATCAGCGAATAGAGTTCATCAAGCATACGACAAGTCTGTTGTCTCATTAGCAATCACACAAGCAATAATAACCATCCCCCAAGAATCAAGTTACTGACAAGCAAGGGTCCGGATCAACAACACATTCCTCTAAGATCAAAAGATGTGTCTTAACATATTTATCTTCATTTCTACAGTTACAACATCATGAAAGGTAATTACCATGATAACTTACAAAAATCAAGGCGTTACACACAATCAACTCTGCATCACCACGAGCACAAAGATTCTTTACTCCTATTTATTTTGCCATGCTTAATCCAAGGATGAGAGCCTCATACTCAACTCTATTATTTGTATTTTCAAAATAAAGCTTGAAATAAAATGGATGAATCTTCCCTTCGGAGATATTAACACCACACCACTCGAGAATCGGCTAAAGAGTAACTTCAATCAAACTCCAAAGTCCAATTTCCATTGGGATCATGAATGACTCCCTTATAGTTGCCTCATCCTCGACATGATCATATAGTTGCCATGCCCTATATCTCCATAGAGTATTTGTGCTTTTGGATCATCGAGTCTTTTACAATATACTCGGTTTTATTTTCCGGTAATAACTTTCTTATTTTTGCATTGACTAGATCAAAGCATGTGATCGGTCCATCTAAATTTCACCTCCTACCTCTTTACAGAAATTTCCTACTCAGCAACATACCATATGAGGGAGGAATATCAACAACCAAAATAGTGGTTGTAACCCTTTTCTCTGGAAAAGTAGCGAAGGTTACTTGTGCATCTTTAATCCTTCCAACCAAAGGCACTTCTCTACTCTCCATGGAATAGTAGGAACCAAAGGTACGTGTTAGATTCAGACCTAAAGCATGAGCTACTTTTACAGGCATTACATTGTCTGATGCTTTTGAGTCTATAACACAATTACCGATTTTATGGCGGTATGAGGAGAGTCACATAGAATGGTTCAATTTTCTCATTAGGGAAGTGACTGTAGCCACAAGGCTTGGTTGAGGTGAGGAAGAGGGAGTGGGAAAAATACCTTTAGAAGTATTGGATGAGGCTTTGGATTTGGAATTGATAAAATTTACCATTTTAACAAAGGTTTTGGATGGGTTTGGTAAAGCTCTACCTCTGAAATTCCGATTTTGGTCTTTTTTAGGCGATCAATGATATCAAAAGACCCAGAGGTGGATGGGGCATCACTACTAGGAACAAGAGAAACTTTTGATTTATCAACTTTAGGAATTGAAGGACAAGAAGTTTTGGAAACAGAGGTAGAAGGAGGAGGATTAGCATTACTCAACTTTTGCATGGAGCGGTGGGAATATGAGCTCCTCTTTTTGCAAGCCTTTGGAATAGTTATAGGAAACCCCTTGGATTTCTTAGCGAGTGCATCACTTTTTCTTTTTGTTCATTTTCTCCTGAGTCATAATAGCATATGAATCACTATTCATCTCTGCCACTCTTTCATCATATTCATCTTCATCATCCATACCTTTAGTGGTAAGGAAATGAACTTGAGATCCACCAAGCTCTTCCAGTTCTTCATCAACCTCTTCTTCTGGTTCTTCATAGAGTTCATTAAACTCCTCATCATCAAGTTCTTGAACTTCACAAGTTGCATTGACTGGAACCTTGATAGGTGGGCCTTCAATAGCCAATTTATTCTGAGAAGGAGGTAATCTGGTTCCTAGGTTGAAAATTCTTCCTTGGAATATCTTGGTAAGGAGTATGCTAAGCCAATTGTTTCTTGATAGCAATGAGATCATTATCAAGCTTCATACTAACTAATATGAATTGGCTTTAGGAGAGGAAAAGGAGGGTGCTTTAGACTTGGAGGTTTCTCTTTTGATTTACGGACATGATTAAATCATCCTCAACACGTGATAAACGTTGATCAACATCTAGAGTTGCAAAGTTAGCTCTCCTTAGTGCCTAACTTACTTTAGGTAACTAAGAATTGAGGAAGAAGCATTTTCGATTTGATCTACATGACGAGTGTTCTGTGGAATTTTATGAATGAGATTGTTGAATTTGGCCAAAAATTATCTCATGGGCTCATGTGGTTCCTTCTTGATATGAGAAATTTGAGCCAAGAGAGCATACACATCTTGACAAGTTTAAAACGTTACTCAAACCGAGTTGTAAAGGTGATCCAATCAATAATTGACCTAGCGGAAGATGATAAAACCAATCGATAGCATTATCCTACAATGTTTTTATAAAGATCTGATAGAAACATCTTCATGCTCAATCCCAAGAATTCCACATGCAACACCTTGAAGGCTCTGATGTGGTCATCTAGGTGTACCTTCCCATCACCTCATAATTTAGGAAAACCTTTCCTACTACTCTGGGTAACTCATGCAATGGTTGAGGAATAGCAAGATGCCTAATCCATTTTCCCCAAGGCGGAGGTGTTACCATCTACAAGAATATTGTGCGAAGGGGAATTGAAACACCGAAAGTATCGAGCATGAAGATTAGGATTGAGTTGTTATGGAGGAATGTTATTCTTGGAATTTTTGTCTTTAACGGAAGTGTGCTTGCGAGCGAGTTCCTCTGTTCCTTCTTGCAGGGAAGAAGAGAAGTTTTGTTGCTCAGAAGTTAAAAATGAGAATCTTCAACCCCGAGAGCTTTCTTCCCACGCATATATCGTAGAGTTTCTGACCAAAAAAATGATCTTGAAGTCGTTTTAGAAAGGGATACGTTGAAATGGAATCCCAGAGAGTCGCTAAAACTATTGGGTTTTAAAATGGTACTTTTAACAAAACCACGATCGAGAGACAACAAGTCCCTCCTCTTTATGGAAGAGGTTCCCTTATTGAAAGTAAACAACAAATCTTATATAAAATGTACAACTTTCATCTTAAGGCTTGGACCTTTGACATCTTGAAATGCTTTTATACCATAATAGATTATCAATACAAATGAATGGAAGAACCGAAGAAAGGAAAGAGCGAGAATGTAATAGTACTTTCAGGAAATATAGATAGTAGAGTATAACCCTATATGTATTGAGCAAGAGTGATACAAAATAGAATCATTCACATTCATAGCATAAGATATCATTCCATAAACACAAATTTCTAGAAATCATATCAATAAGAACACAAAGTTTCTTATCACAGAAGATAAATGATCCACGAATTTCAGGTAAGTAAGAAGGGACAATGGAGGAAGATAGAGAAGGGGAAAATCCTTACGTATTTATTTAATTTCGATTATAATTCTTGTTATCCAAAATTCACCCCCTGGGGTAAATTTGATAACATGCATCGAGATGTCCAAATTCCAAAAAATGGTGATTCGAGCAAAATCGGGTTTAGGGTCCCTTCAGGAATCTTTCTAAACTCCCCAGGGCGAAGAAGAAAGGAGCAAGCTTTGAGAAAGTTCGGAGAAGGTTGCAGAAAGCAAGTAGTTTGGGCCAGAAAAAATTGTGAAAATCGGCTAAGTCCTAGTCCAGCACAAGGTGGGACAAATGGGACAAAGGTACGCGAACCGCCCGAACCGGCCGAAATGAGTCCAGTCGGCCCACTAAGCATTTGGGACAAGTGGGACGAAAGTACGCGGCGGGCGCGAAATGCCGGTTCGACCGAGAGAGAAAATCGACTAACTGCTGAGAGGGGCAGTTCGGGACGCGCGGGACAGAAATACCCGAACCGGCCGAAAAGAGTCAAGTCAGTCCGAATCAAAGTGGGACAAGCGGGCTAGAAATACCCGAACCGGCCGAACCGGCCGAAATTGTCCCAAAAGGTCCAAAATCAAAATGGGACGTCCGGGACGAATGGACGCGAAGTACGCGGAAGACCCGGCAGGCCCAAGAACCATTGAGAAATTGCCATGTGTCATCAAGGAGAAGCCAAAAGGTCAAAAGGCAAGGTTTGAAGCGGCGCTGAGCCCGAGCTAGAAATTGGACACGTGTCGATGGAGCATAGAAGTGCGGAGCTCGGGAGGAGTTGGAAAGTTTGGCCAAATCTAAGCCAGAAGGGGTAAAAGTGAAGGAAGACCCGGCAGGTTCGTGAACCAACCAATGCATGCCACGTATCCCTAGTGGCGGAGCGTGGGAAAAAATGTGGAAAATATTCCAAGAGCACCAAAAGTCAAAACTCAAAAGACAAAATTACCAAAGAGAGAGAGAATTATTCGGCGAATCGAGCATGCCACGTGGCGTCCCAGTGGCATGCGTGGGAAAATATTTCAAAATCCGTTTTCGCCTGTTCCGTGTCCTAAATCTTCAGATCGACATATCTTTCGATCCAGAGCTCGGATTTGCACGTTCTTGGTATCAACGGAAAGCTGCTGAAATTCTCTACACGTTTCCAGGGTCAATCTTGCATTTTGGTGTAGTCTGGAGGGAGAAAATTGAGAAACGCCTCTGGCACGAAATAACAAGTAGAGGTAATGCTTCAACAACCACTTTAATGCAGCAGACAACCCGCCGCTTCTGTTAGGCAAACCACCGCTTTGCCAGAACCCGCCGCTTCTGCCATGATGAACGAATTAAATGCAACCTAGAGGTGGTTGGGGCAGATTTCGAATTCCTCTCTCTTTTCTCTCCCATTCTTCCTATAAATTGGAAGGAGGGGTTTCTTTCTGTTGTTGGACATTTTACTTTGCACCCTCCCTTCTCTCCTGTTCATAAGAAGATTTGTGGAGTTTTCAAACCTCCCATATAGACTGTAACACCGTTTTTTGCCTTTTGGCCATTGCAATGTATTGAATCGATCCTTGAGCAATATATATGTGTCTGTGGTTGCTTCTAAACCCTCTTACATATTTATTACTGTCGTTTTTGATCTTTCATTGCATTTTTGCTATCTGTGCATGGTGTTGTGTTATATCTACATGGTCTGTGTTTAATTTGGTAAAGCATATGTTCTTCATTCCTCGGTGCATCACCTCTATTAGCTTAGATTTATTTTATGCATCTTCTTACCTTGTCTCCTTGGCAGATTAGATTAGATTTTGAGAAAACCCTCTGCATATTTCGTGTGCACCTGAACAGAGGAATAGGAACCAGCCTTTCTCTGGAGATTCCTTTCTCACTCTTCAAGTCCCACACTTGGAGAAAGGATTCAATGTTATGCAATCACACTGGATGTTAGTATGATCAACCTAGAAATCTGATCAACGTCCAGGGGTGCTGTGATTTTGCACTAACAGTTTTGGCACGCCCGGTGGGACCTAGAGGTCTCATTTTTATTGCAGCAAAGTTGATATGCATCTGCTGCAATTTTCTTGCTAAAAAAGAGCTATTATTTGCATATCTGGCGACTCCAAGGGGAAGAATCAATAGAATCTCAGCAGTACAGGCCTAAAAGCTTATGAGAAGAATCACAAGGTCAAGAGTTGGAGAAGAAGAAGTGCTGTTTGAATACCTGCAATTATCTCCAAGAAGAAGGCAAAGAGGAAGAAGGATTCAAAGGTCTCCATCTCCACCAAGCAGAACTCTCTCAACTCCTCCACCTGACAGGCCTTTCTTTCAATATACAAGGGTTTTAAGACCACTCAGAATGGCGCAACCAGTAAACCCCTATGTCAACTTCACTGGCAGCAGCCCACTTGCTCTCAATGCACAAAATCCAATCCCAGTTGCAGCATTGAAGAACATTCCATATTTTACTGGAGAAAATCAGACCACTCCTGGTGATCATGTCAAGGACATTGCTAATATTTGTGCAATACATGAGATTAATGAGATGCAAGTAGCTGTCAAATTGCTGGCATCTTCATTCAAGGGGAAAGCATTGCAATGGTTTAGGAGCCTTGAAGCTGGCTCTATCACAAACTGGAATCAGCTATGTATTGCACTTCATGATCAATTTGGAGAGAAGGGAGACAACTTGTCTCTTTTGGAGCAGCTGACAACCATCAAGAGAGCTCCCAATGAGCAGCTAACCGACTTCAACTTCAGATTTCAAAGATCTTGGGATAGAATTCCGGTGGCAGTCAGGCCAACAGCAGAAGGTGCTTTTCTATACTACCTTAAAGCTTTAAATTCTGATATTTCTATGTTGGTTCAATCTATGGGAGGCACAACTATCCCTGCTGCTTATAGTATTGCCATTAGAGCTGAAAATTATTTCTCATTTGTGGCAAGCTAGCTCCTAGGCCTCCAATGCCATTATATCCAAGTTTAGAGAGCCCAAGTACTGGTCAAGCACCTGTCTTAACTCCTATTCCCACTCCTAGAAATCAAAGTTCAAATGGAGCTTCCACTTCATCTCCAAGTACCCCAAATGAGCTTCAGGAGGTCATGAAGCAATTGCAAAATCTAGGCAATGAGCTGGTTACTCTAAAAAGACAGCAGGTTCAAGGTTTTAGACCTTCGTATCAGCCTCAAGCTCAACCTAATAGGCAGCCATATCAGCCTCAAAGGCCACCTAATCCAGCTGCAAATATGAATCAAACAAGGCCTCCTGCCAATAGACCATTCCAGCCCTATAATCCAAATGCCATATCTGCCTCTAAGGCATTAGTACCAGCACAAAACAACATTGCCCAGGAGTATGAATGGTGTTTTCCATGTAATGAACCCCATAATCAATCCATGTGCTTCAATGGTGCTTTGACCCAAGCTTTAATGGTAACAACTACTGGTGTGGAGGGTGAAAGCAATCAAGAAAACAGCCAACAACAAGAAACATTCCAACAGCAATCTGCCCCAAATGACACCACATTGGTAAATTGGCAAGCAGAGGATTTCTGTGGCATGAATCGGGCAGTTTCTCAAGGTGTTGCTGCCAACACAAGGTCAAAAAGGAGAAATTTGGGTGAAGAATAGCCATTAGCCCCACCCGATCCACAACCTTCCACTCCACAAATGATTGGCAAGCAAAACCCGACAAATGCACAGGGCAGCCAAGCAGCCCCTAGGCCAACTCAAATGCCACCGCCGATGCCCACATTCAAGGAGCAAATGTGCAAATCAAGGGACAGCAGAGAGATCCTTCATCACCATTCAGTATCGTTGATCAGATGAAGAAAACAAACGTCAATATATCTATGTGGGAATCCCTATCCATCCCAGGCCAAAGAGATCTGCTGCAAGCTGCTATGAAGGACTGGCCAACTTCGAATCAGCGGGTTCAGAGGCAAGACAAAGTGCTTACAAATGCTGCCCAGCCTGAAGGAAATCATGGAGCACAACAAGGTAGAATGCTGAAACCTCCCCCTTTCTATGTTTCGTTAATCATTGGAAATCAGCTGGTACATAATTGCATGATAGATTCCGGGGCAAGTAGCTCAGTAATGCCTAAACAGATAGCTGATCAGTTAGGGCTCCAGTATGAAATAACATCTAAGGGAGTAGTGCAGCTGGATGGGACAGCAATAGCAATTGTTGGAGTGATTAGAAATTTGAGTCTTACCTTGCATGCATGTCCAAATGTTGTTGTCTTACAAGATATATCAGTCATAGACCTTCCACCACTCTTTGCCCTCTGTTTGTCAAGGGACTTTCTTTGCCAAGATTGGGGATATTTGTCCGATTGGTCACACATGCTGTTCAGAACGAGGTATGGAACTAAAGCTACAATTAGGTCAGAACCTATTGCAGATTTCCACATTGAGCCCTATACTCCAAGTCATATTAATACCAATTGCTCAGCATTTGATCAAGAAGATCACCTTGGCACTGATGAAGCCGACACTAAGGTTGGAAGTATCCCAGATTTGACTCTTGATGAATGGGCAAGCAAGGTGCATGCTTTTGATCCTTATCAAGAAGTAGAAGAATCTGAGCTAGGGGTCTATTGTATACACGAAGAAAGTCAACCTATTCCTAGCATCACCAAGCCAAGCCACAAGGATGACAACGAGGTATGGCAACTGTTTTTTGATGGATCAAGGAGTAGACAAGGCGCAGGAGGTGGAGCCGTGCTTATTTCACCTCAAGGAGTAAAGTATTATTCAGCTTTTAGATTTCAATTTGCATGCTCCAATAACACTGCTGAATATGAAGCCTTGGTGCGAGGATGCATTGGGCAATAAAGAGAAAAATAAATAACTTGCAAGTTTTTGGGACGGTGGCGATTGTAAATCAGGTCAAGGGACAGCATGCCGCCAAAAATGATCTACTCAGATGCTACAAGAATAGGGTGTGGGACCTCATGGAATATTTTGAGGGTTTCGGCATCAAGGCCATTCCCAGGAAAGAGAATCAAGCTGCTGACAGGCTTGCAGCAGTAGGGGCAGCCTTTGACATTGTAGAAAACATTCAACAAGACAAGGTACAGCCAAACATCCACGTGATTGTGAGGCCTTCAGTGCCGGATAACGATGTCAATTGGCAAGTATTCGAGAATGACCAGCAAATCATCCACTTCTTGCAGGAAGAAGCTGAGTTCTCAGCTAAGAATCAAGAGAAGTTCGAACAACAATATGGTGACCAGTGATACAATTGAGAACCGACAAGCCGCCCAAGGGACTTGTCACCTTGGAGTCAATTTTTAACGCCAATGATCGGTTTAGAAAGGAGAAAGCAAATATTCGGGTCAAGAGGGAAGATTCGACATCCATCTTGGTAGAGAGAACAAGCCACCGCAAATTGGAAAGATGACAACCGAGCAGGGAAAGGTATGAGTTCATACAATATGTCAAGAATTCCTGATGTGTTTGCTTGGAGCTATGAAGACTTGAAAGGGTTCAATCCCAACTTAGCTCAGCATACAATCGAGTTGGATCCAAATACTAAGCCTGTCAGGTAGAAACAGAGACCAGTCAATCCACACATGGAGCCTCTCATGAGGAAGGAGCTGGACAAGCTGATTGAGTCAGCAATTATATTCCCTATCAAGCATTCAAGCTGGGTTGCGAACTTGGTTCCGGTCAGAAAGAAAAGTGGAGAGATCAGGCTATGTGTTGACTTCAGAGATTTGAATAGAGCCTCTCTCAAGGACCATTATCCACTCCCCTCCATGGAGCAAATATTGCAGGTCGTAGCTGGTTCGGAAAGGTTTTCACTACTTGATGGATACTCAGGCTTCAATCAAATTATGGTAAAGGAGGAAGATCAGTTTAAGACAGCCTTCACAACCAAATGGGGCACATATGCTTACAAGAAGATGCCATTTGGACTATCGAACGCCGGAGCAACATTCCAGCGAGCCATGGATATGGCATTCAAAGGCTTGATCAACAAGATAGTGCTGATATACCTAGATGATATCACTTTGTCTTCTCAAAGAATGCTTGTAGACCATCTCTTTCACCTTAGGCAAGTGTTTGAAGTGTAGAAAGTTTGGAGTGTCTTTGAATCCAAAGAAGTGCATCTTTCTTGCACATGAAGGGAAACTCCTTGGCCATATTGTCTCCAAGGAAGGATTAGCAATTGATCCAGAGAGGGTTGAAGCCATAAGAGCTCTACCATTGCCAAGTCACAAGAAAGCCCTTCAGAGTTTCCTGGGAAGGATAAACTTTGTTCGGAGGTTTGTCCCAAACTTTGCAGCCCTTGTCAAGCCCATCACCAAAATGTTAAGGAAAAGCATGGCTTTCAAATGGACGGCAGAAGGCAAGGAGAGTTTTGAAGCAATCAAAGAAGCCATCTCTCAGGCACCCACTCTCATCAACCCGGACTTTTCCAAGGATTTCATCCTCTATGCATTTGGGGGTGATAACACTATTTCTGCCATTACAGTACAACAACAAAGATAATGCAGAGCAGCCGATTGCTTTCTTTAGCCAAAGCCTAAATGATCATGCGAATTGAGGTACTCTTTTATTGAAAAACATGTGCTTGCGTGATCGGGAGCTTGAAGAAATTCAAGCATTTAGTCTCAAACAACAAGGTCCGATTCTTTGGTCTCACATGTTGGGGTTAAAGACTTCCTCCTCAACAAGGATTTAAATGAGAAAAGGGCAGGTTGGATCACCCGTGTCATGGAGTATGACATTGAGATCAAGATCACCAAGCTGGTAAGAGGCAAAGGTTTGTGTGAGCAGCTCGCTTCCAAACAACTAAACAACCCAGAAGATAAAGAAGACGCTGTCCTGCTATTACAAGATGATCGAAACAGGAAAATGATGATGTGTCCACTCCCTGTTGGACTCAGAATATGATACATTTCCTACAGACGGGTATGTGCCCTCTAGAAATGAGCAAAGCAAGAAGAAGACACTTCAGGTTGCAGGCTATTCCATATACCATCATTGATGGAGTTTTGTTCAAGAAGGACGTGAATGGAGTGCTGCTGAGATGCATTAACACAGGTCAGATTCAAAGGGTATTAAAGGAGTTTCATGATGGACCAGCTGGTGGCCATTTTGCACCAAGAGTGACAGCTCTGAAAATCATGAAGGCTGGTTATTATTGGCCTAAAATCTTTAGTGATTGCTATGCATGGATCAAGAAATGTAAGAATTGTGCATTCTTCACAGGAAAAGAGAGACTTGCAGCCCTCCCATTACATCCAATCTCAGTTGACCAGCCATTCATGCAATGGGGTTTGGACTTCATTGGAATCATCAATCCCAATTCGAGCCAAGGGCACAAATGGATTTTGACAGCCACAGACTACTTCACCAGATGGACAGAAGTAGTAGCACTCAAAGAGGCGAATGAGTCTAGCATCTTGGACTTTTACGAGGGGATAACTACCGATTTGGTGTACACTTTCTGATAGTCTTTGATAATGCATTGGCATTCATTGGATCTAAAGTTCTTGAGTGGGGCATGTCAAGAACGGATTTACTGAGCACTTCATCAAACTATTACCCTCAAGGTAATGGCCGGCCGAGTCTACAAACAAAAACTTGCTTGAGGATCATTAGGAGGACTCTTGATGAGAATCGAAGGCTTGCATACCAAATCGAAATCAGCCTTATGGGCGAGATAGGATAACTCCCAAAAGATCCACAGGTAACTCTCCATTTAGGCTTGTCTACGGAAGAGAGGCAGTCTTGCCCATGTCACTTGAGCTGCCAACGTTGGAACTCATGAAACAGCTGGAGTTGCTAGAGTTTGGGCCCATGGAGGTGAGATATGCAGAATTGATGGAGCTGCGAGAAATCAGAAATCAGGCATTCCAAGCAATGGAAAAGGATCAGGCTTTGATCAAGAAGACCTTTGATAGGAAGGCCAAAGATAGATCTTTTCAAGTAGGAGATCTAGTATTGAAATGGGATGTGGACAGAGCAAAACTAGGAAGGCATTCAAAATTTGATGCCATTTGGAGTGGCCCATACACGGTCATAAAGTGCAAGAACAACAATGCTTTCCAATTGGCCTCATTAGATGGTGAAGAACTGCAGATTCCAGTAAATGGAATCTATCTCAAGCGTTGCTTCTAGAGGGAGGTTCACTGCATCTGTAAATACTAGATTAGATTTTCTTTCCTCCAAGTGCTTGTGCACATTGTTTTGTTGTAGATTAGTTTTGTTTTCCCTAAGTGCCTTGGCACAGCTTGCTGTCCATGGAGATGATGCATGTCTTTGCTAAAATCAGATCTCTTTCCATCTTCCTCCTCGCACATTCTGAGTCAGTTTGGATTCTAACAGAATATTTGATGACTCCATGCCCAATGGATGGCTTCAGGCAACTGGCCTTTTCATCTAGCAGGCAGATGATCCCGCTGAGTCGCCAAATTGTTATCCAAAATTCACCCCCCAGGGTAAATTTGATAACATGCATCAGGATGTCCAAATTCCAAGAAAAATGACTGATTCAGAGCAAAATCAGGTTTCTAGGGTCCCTTCAGGAATCTTTCTAAACTCCCCAGGGCGAAGAAGAAAGGAGCAAGCTTTGAGAAAGTTCGGAGAAGGTTGCAGAAAGCAAGTAGTTTGGGCCAGAAAAAATTGTGAAAATCGGCTAAGTCCTAGTCCAGCACAAGGTGGGACAAATGGGACAAAGGTACGCGAACCGCCCGAACCGGCTGAAATGAGTCCAGATCGGCCCACTAAGCATTTGGGACAAGTGGGACGAAAGTACGCGCGGGCGTGAAATGCCGGTTCGACCGAGAGAGAAAATCGACTAACTGCTGAGAGGGGCAGTTCGGGACGCGCGGGACAGAAATACCCGAACCGGCCGAAAAGAGTCAAGTCAGTCCGAATCAAAGTGGGACAAGCGGGCTAGAAATACCCGAACCGGCCGAAATTGTCCCAAAAGGTCCAAAATCAAAATGGGACGTCCGGGACGAATGGACGCGAAGTACGCGGAAGACCCGGCAGGCCCAAGAACCATTGAGAAATTGCCACGTGTCATCAAGGAGAAGCCAAAAGGTCAAAAGGCAAGGTTTGAAGCGCTGGCCCGAGCCAATAGAAATTGGACACGTGTCCAATGGAGCATAGAAGTGCGGAGCTCGGGGAGGAGTTGGAAAGTTTGGCCAAATCTAAGCCGAAGGGGTAAAAGTGAAGGAAGACCCGGCGAGGTTCGTGAACCACCAATGCATGCCACGTATCCCTGAGTGGTGCGTGGTGGGAAAAAATGTGGAAAATATTCCAAGAGCACCAAAAGTCAAAACTCAAAAGACACCCGCGCAGAGGAGAGAGGTTATTCGGCGAATCGAGCATGCCACGTGGCGTCCAAGTGGCAGTGCGCGGGAAAATATTTCAAAATCCGTTTTCGCCTGTTCCGTGTCCTAAATCTTTAGATCGACATATCTTTCGATCCAGAGCTTGGATTTGCATGTTCTTGGTATCAACGGAAAGCTGCTGAAATTCTCTACATGTTTCCAGGGTCAATCTTGCATTTTGGTGTAGTCTGGAGGGAGAAAATTGAGAAACACCTCTGGCACGAAATAACAAGCAGAGGTAATGCTTCAACAACCACTTTAATGCAGCAGACAACCCGCCGCTTCTATTAGGCAAACCGCCGCTTTGCCAGAACCCGCCACTTCTGCCATGATGAATGAATTAAATGCAACCTAGAGGTGGTTGGGGCAGATTTCGAATTCCTCTCTCTTTTCTCTCCCATTCTTCCTATAAATTGGAAGGAGGGGTTTCTTTCTGTTGTTGGACATTTTCTGCTTTGCACCCTCCCTTCTCTCCTGTTCATAAGAAGATTTGTGGAGTTTTCAAACCTCCCATATAGACTGTAACACCGTTTTTTGCCTTTTGGCCATTGCAATGTATTGAATCGATCCTTGAGCAATATATATGTGTCTGTGGTTGCTTCTAAACCCACTTACATATTTATTACTGTCGTTTTTGATCTTTCATTGCATTTTTACTATCTGTGCATGGTGTTGTGTTATATCTACATGGTCTGTGTTTAATTTGGTAAAGCATATGTTCTTCATTCCTCGGTGCATCACCTCTATTAGCTTAGATTTATTTTATGCATCTTCTTACCTTGTCTCCTTGGCAGATTAGATTAGATTTTGAGAAAACCCTCTGCATATTTAGTGTGCACCTGAACAGAGGAATAGGAACCAGCCTTTCTCTGGAGATTCCTTTCTCACTCTTCAAGTCCCACACTTGGAGAAAGGATTCAATGTTATGAAATCACATTGGATGTTAGTATGATCAACCTAGAAATCTGATCAACGTCCAGGGGTGCTGTGATTTTGCACTAACAATTACACTTCAAAAGTATTAGAGTCCAACATTTGCAATGAGCCAAGCTCTTACATTTATAGATGAAGTGAAAAGAGGAGAAGAAGAGAAGGAAGAAAATCTGATTTGGAAGCTCAACCACCAACCATCAATGCCCTTGCAAATCCACCTACAATCTATCAAATCTGGTTCTGCATGTCTTTGGCATGCTAAAGAAGGAAGGATGGAAGATCAGATCAAATTTGATCTAGTTGAAGTAGTCGATCACATATTAATGGCATGAAAGATGTTTTCCAGATTTTCACCCAAATCAAGATATCCAAATCTAGTTCTCCATGTCTGTTTGGCATGTTGGAGAAGGAAGGATGGAAGATCGAATCAAATCTAATCTGTTTGAAGCAATCAAATCACATATTAATGGCACGAAAGATGTTTTCCGATTTTCACCCAATTCAAGATATCTAAATTTGGTTCTCCATATCTTTTGGTGTGTTGGAAAAGGAAGGATGGAAGATCGGATCAAATCGATCTGTTTGAAGAAATCAAATCATGTATTAATGGTGTGAAAGATGTTTTTCATATTTCTAACCATCAAATCCTACTGAAAACAATATTTAATGCTTCCATGACATAAAGGAGACCAAGATATTTCCAACGATATAAAATTTGTCGAATTTCAAGCACTGGAGTGAAAGTTAAGCTCATTTGAATATTTGAATTGAATTCGTACAAAATGGCGAAAATGTAATTTTTGCAAAATGGATCCGCGGGCTCAAAATTGAAATTGCGCCTTTAGCGTAAAAGATGCAAAGTGCGAAAGTCTCCCTCAAACCCCACAGGCCCGCAAATTCACTTTTGATATAGGTCTGACACGTGGCTTTACCTGAGTGGTAACGAGTCGCGGCTCACTTTATAATTTTACTTCTTTTGGAAACAAGGCTCAAAATCTCAAAGTTCTCCACCAACCCGCTTCCCCGTTTTGAATTTTCAACGCAGGCTCAAGGCCCCAATAGAGTCATGGAGCATTTTATAACTTTTAAATTTCTTTTTGGAAATAAAACAAGAATTCCCAAAATGTCCCGACAACCCACCTCTCCTCTTTGACTTTCGATGCAGGCTCAACATTTGAGTTTATCCTTGGCATGACCAGTGGTCGCGATTCACTTTGTAACTTTACTCCTTTTGGTAATAAAGCCAAAATCTTCAAAGTGCTCCGACAATTTGCCTTCCCGCTTTGACCTGAAACATGGCCACGTGTCCCTTTGCGGGCCTGTTATGTATTTTTGTGTTTTGACTAAGTCCCTCTTTTTGGCGAAGGCTTTATGTCTAACCCGAGACATGTGGAGGCTTCTTTCTCATTTGAAGACTCTATTTGGCCCTGACCTTCGGAGGTGTGCCGATTGGACATGTGGAGAGCTGGCGCACATTTGGGACCTTCTTTCGAATTCGCCCCTTGAAAGAGGATCGAAGGGACACGTGGGGCTTTCCACAGGTTCTCCTTTCCTTAGTCAATTCAACGGACAGTTCTGCCCCCTTTGACTTATGTTGGACCCTAGACACGTGGAGAGCTGACACTTGTTTGGGGAACCGCCTTTGGCTTCGACCCTTGAAGGTGTGCCGATAAGACACATGGCGCCATCCACTGGCCTTAGAATTTTCAACGACCGATTTAAATTTTTTTGAGGCTCTGACCATGTGGAGGGTTGGTGCTCATTTGGGGTCTGTCCCTTGGGTCTCACTTCTAAAGTTACATCGATGAGGCACGTGGAGGCTTCCGTGGACCATCTTATACTTGGTCGATTAAACAGTCGGCTCTGTCCCTTTTCCAGACATTGGACACATGGAGGGCTAGCGCAAGTTTTGGGTCTCTCTTTGGGCCACACCTTTGAAGTTGCGCTAATGAGACACATGGAGAGTCTGCACTCGTTTAGGATCTTGCTTTTAACTTGGCCTTTGGAGGTATGCCATTGGGATGAATGGAGGCTTCCGCCGGCTCTTTATACTTAGCCGATTCAACGGCTGGCTTTGTCTTTTCAGACTCTGACCATGTGGAGGGCTGCGCACACGTTTGGGGTCTCTACTTTTGTGCACCATACCAAAAGTGTGCCGAAGAGACACGTGGCACCTTCCGCGGTCCTTCTATACTTTGCCTCGAGTCGACTCACATGTGAAGTCCGAAAAATTCGAGCCCTTTCTTCAATCTTCTCCTGCGTGTTCAGATCTCCTTTGACGCTGTTGGCCTCCTTCGCCAATCCTGCCCCTTCATTGTTGGATTTGGAATGTGGGTTCACATGACTAATCTGCCCCTTCCAATTTTCTTCTATGTGTGGTTGTGTTTGATCAATTTTACCGTGGGGAAAATTTGGGATATGAGCACCAACTCGAAATTTTGAAACTTGACTTGAAAATGAGGGAATTTTAAGGGTGACAACAATTCCCGAGGGGGAAAACCAAATGAACCTCACTTTGTATACATTTCTATTGACTCGGGGGCATGTGGCTCCTATCATTCCATCTTGCATTTCATTCTACCCATCCACAACATATTACATATTTTAGTTGTTTTTATTCTTGCTTGCAGTTGCTTGTATATGGTCGTTTTATTACATATGCTAGTTAGATCTCTTGTATGTCATTTATTTATACCACACACATAGGCATTTTCATGTCTTTGCTTAGTTGTGATCGCAAATACAAGTCTTTTGCATGCATTACAAATGTTCTACTTCTATCCATCCTACATTGGTCACTGGGGGCATCCACATTCGTCTCTCCTAGGTGCTCTTGTTTCATTTTTAGCACTATGTATTATATGGCTATACACTCTTTTGACATACTTGATTAGCTTTCTAACATGCTAATGGGTGCGTCATGTGCAATATTTTTTCGCAAGAGTACTTTCTTCCATGGTTATCTATTGTTTTTACTTGCTTGTTTTGTTTGCTATTGTATGTGGGCCTTGCCCTTTGTTTGGTGTGCACACTTGTTTGTTGTATGCGGCCATGATGGCCTTGCATGTCTTGTGACATTGTGAGTGATGTCCCATGTTTGCAGCCCGCTTTGTGTGGCTTACTTTGTCTTCTTATGTGTTTACATTACTACATTGCTCGTAACTTATACATTGTTTGCATAGATTACACATTAACTTATACATGCACACTTGTTTTGGCTAGCCTTTTGTTTGTGCGTGCCTTGGTTTCTACCAAGTGCTTTCCTTTCTTCCTATAGGGTAGAGTTACAAAGTTCATGTTGTTGGTCCTATTTTGGGGCCACATTCTCCTATCAATAATGTCGCATGCGCCCAAAGAGGGGGCATCATTTAGGGTTTTACATACTACACAATGCTTCGCAACAGTTCAATTCATTGCACTTTCCACCCTTGGCATTGTGGGTTATACAATGAGTGGGTTCATACCAATCTACGAACCCCATACACAATGGCTTTTACAGACATGGTTTTCCTTAACATTTTGGGGAGCAGTTACAAGTTAGAGGATACAACAGGACTTCCTCTCTACACTACTTCAACTAATGGCATCTGATTGGCTAAAAAACTAAGCAATACAAAGATCTCTTCACACACATTCGAAGCGGTTAGGAGTTAGAGGATATAGCGGAATTCCTCCCTACACTTCTTCGGCCTACAATGTCGGATTGCCTAAAAACCCAGGACATGATATCCTCTTTCTACACTCTTTTCTCGACATGGATCAGGTGCACATGTTCCATTTTTCATTTACATACTTAACATTACATGTTTTCACATATATATACATATGTCTTTTACATTGCGTTTTTACACACATATACATACATGTATTTGACTTCTTGATCGTCTTCTCCTTGCAAGTCCAATCGTATGAGAAGCACACAATCAACAACTACAAAAATGGGGTCAACAACAACATTTTTGGTAGCACACACTATACTAACCATGTAGGTACATCATGCACATCGACAACTACACATGCGTTTCCACCCTAGGTTCACTCTCATCACTTTTTTGTGCTTTTACATCTTTAGTTTCCATGCTCCATCATATTTTTGTCATTCCACACTTTGTCTAGTCCTTCAACACGTTTCTACATCACTCTACACGGATTTATCGGGTATGCATCTCTATCTACTTTATGTTCTTGAGCTTTCCAATTACCAACATAAAGTGGGGAAAATGTAAACACAAAATCATGCAGCTTTAAACATTATTTAGTCTTGGTCTCATACTAATATTCATATGGTTTTTGAGTGAAAAAAGTACTAGAATTAACCCTCGTCTCTTGGTCAATTTTATTTACTTTCTTTGTAATTCCCAACCTTAACCACATACATGTCTAGTCGGTTTTCATTCCTTTGCATCATTTCAGACTTGACCGGGGCACCTAGGCTAGCATCTTGGGCAACCGTTGGTGCCACTGGTCCCGATCGGGCGCCCGATCTTCTTTCCACTTTCCCGTCACTTTTTAGGCACTTTCTAGCCATTTGAGCTTCTTATATTTTTGGTGGTTGGCCTTTTCGAGGTTAATTACAAAATTAGAATAAGATAACCATATAAATACAAAATTATGAGACCATAATGAGGGACTAAGCACTAGTCACTACTATCAACCACCTAGAGTTGCATCCATCTAAGGCATCTAGAGCTCATTAACATCCATCTAGCTCCATCACATGGCATAAGGTTGATTCATCTCCATCACACAAGCATAGGAGGGAAGTTTATTTTATTCCATCCACCATTCTATTACATGTTATACACATAGTTATTGCTCGTTACTTTCACAAAGTGTGACTAACATAAGAGCACTTAGGGCATGATTGCATACACTTGCACATAGAACTACATCTGGTCTGAGATGTAATGTAGTGCTCAATTAGTAATTCCGCCATTATGACAGTTGAGGAAATTTTGACCCCTTCATATGCATCTTTCTTTTTTAGGGTTTGATGCTTGTTTTGGGGTTTTTGCAGTCTCCTCTTCATCATTGATTACCAACAACATAAAATCTGAGTACAACAAAGTTAGTGCGACAGATAACGAAGGCTTCATATCATCTAACGACCCTACAAGTTTTGTTTTTAGACCTCTTGCATAGAATAGAACACCCCGAACGCAACCTACGGCACCCACATGTGCCTTGATCCTCTCCCAAGCACCCCACTCCAGCCAAACAATTCAGATCTGGCCTTTCCAAGACCTCTGTATGTTCATTCCTACATCTAGAATATTCAGTCTATTTTACGACATAGTCTAGATCAGCCTACGAATCAACTAAGCTCCTTCCAACCCTTGTTTTTATATTAGGGTTTCTATTTTCATTAGTCTAATTGCTTTGGTCACTTTCTATATTTATTTATTGAATTTATTTACTGTTATTTACTGATGTTCCTAGTTAGATTAACTACACATATTCCCCATTTTAGTTGGGGGGGATTGAATAGATTAACTACACATATTCCCCATATAGCACAAATTAGGATGATCTCTTCTATTCATATTCACATAAAAAAAATTAAAAGTTTCACTAAAGAAAAATGTCACCTCTAAGGTAGTGATGAACTCAAGGGAATTGATCATTGTCTTGCCTCCATCACCTTATTCCTTAGATGAATTTACTTACTAGAAATAATCTTCATCACTAGGATAATTGCTAGGTTCATTTTAAACTACATGAGGAGAGAAATATTACCAATTAGTTTTTATTAGGAAAATCCTTTTGCTCTAGCTTACCATCAAAGAGATCTAGAGCTCTTTTCTAATAGTCCACAAAAGCGAATTTATGACTTCTTGCAATAATGATACATAAGATGTTTCCTTAAATATTTAAATTTAGGTTTACCTTTCTAGAATGTTGACTATTATTTTCAACCATTACAATTTCCTCTTCTTGAACAAATCTATTGTTCATGATTTCTTCTTCAAATACAAATGATGTTAGGTCTTCCAAACTAGGATTGATTTTTCTAAGATTAAAAAACAATGTTAGAGTAATTATTCATCATGATATACATTAGAACAAACTTAGCATTTTTTTAATTAAAATTAACATTTATTCCTACTATCGCATTCAATATGGAGAAAAAATATTGATATGGTGTATTATTCTCTCTTTGTCTCGTATTTTTAGCCCATCTAATTTTTTTAGCGTCACAATTACACTACTACGTTTGAGTTCCAAATAGCATGTCCAATGTCACATACATGTCATTATATGACTTATTAATATCTATATGATTGAAATATGCATCGAGATCATCATACGACAATAATTTCTGCTACTTTTCATCCTTCCTTTCCAAATTTTCCGCTTCATCTACAACCTTTGTATTTTTAAATTTTCCATCAAAACTTTCCCATAGGTATTTGTTGATAAACTATAGTCGAGTTTGAATTTTCCATGTATGGAAGTATTTTCCTTCAAATTTTTCAATTACACTTAACTTTTCCATTTTGACCAACCCACAAGCTAGACCAATGTTGTAAACACCAATTTCTACGAAAAATGTGTTCATTTACAAGTAATTTTGATGTTAACAAGAAACATTTAATTAAACATTAGGATCAAACACTACTACTTATAAATTTATATACAACATTTAATTATAGCTATGATTTTAATACAATGATGATATTTGAATTGAACTATAAATTAGAAACTAGTATACAACTATTACAAAAACTAATAAATTTTAATCACAAACTCTAAGAAATAATTAACACCAAAAACCATACCACAATGTGGAGAATCATGTGTTTAAAACCATAAGTTCAATGGGATGTAGAAGAGATTGTGTGGGTTAAGATCTTGCTTTCATGTTTAAGTGTAGAGAAGACATAAATGTAGCATCACTCTCCATAGGCTTCATGCATCAAATATTCCTTTAACATTCTTAATCTTTTGTTATTTATTATATATAAATATGGACTTTGAGAATTAATATGACATGCTAGGAGGAGGATCTAAGAGTATTATTGATGGAATAATCACCTCAAAAATTAACATAGATGGACAACCAACAAGGGGTTTGTAGTGTTGTGATACAACAAGAATGAAATGCATATTTTAACTTGACATATGCACATGGAGAAGGTAAAAAAATTATGCATAGCTATTGACCAAATTATTTTACTTTCTCCTAGAACACAAAGAATCATAAACATCATGTTCACCATTTTTTGCGTATAAACCTTTAATAGCTAATTCTTCTCAAAAAACATGCAACCTAACTCATTTTCATCTCTTTTGATGACATGATATTTATGGCAAAAATTTGATGTAATTAAAGAAGTATAGAAACCATCTTTGGTGTAGCTTGGAAGAGATAACCTTCAATAGTACACATTTTGAAAATACGCCAATGAATAAGGGAATTCAACAATGATGGAGTTTGTCTTTAATGCCTCTTCTAAGTTTCACATGAACTTCCATTACAAAATTTCTCTTGCTCTAATACCAAAATAAATTAGTAAATAGTTTCACATAATCGAACTTACATTATTACATTATGTAAATAATAGTGCTAATAAATAGGCACATACATGTCTTAAATATAAGGAGTTAAGTGTTATAAATTTGGAACCATCACTAAATTGTTATGTGATTTGTTATAACTCACATAGAATACTCAAATGTAATAAAAAATACAACTTACACATCGAGTAACAAACATATTTCTAACAGGTTCATCATTAGCGCAACTATAGTGAGAACGATGCATTTTTCCTCCAATGACTAGTAATATAAGTTTACTAAGAGATACTAAACCTTTTAGCCACAAATCACCAATAAATTAAGTTCCCTAAGTGAGACCAAGGATTTTGGACTCTAATCACTAGTAAAACATGTGTTAACAAGGTGAGACTTAGGATTTCATCATCTAATCACCAAATAATTAGGTCCACTTGCACCACCTTACTAAGATGATTTCTTCTCCCTTACAATAGGGTAAAATGCAAAAATTAATTTCCTTGAACCAACTCTAGAACCATGTGTGACAATTTCCAAACCATACATTTAAAAACTTAAATCCAATTAGTAATAAATAGATTCAATCTCATGAGATTTATTTAAAATTTAATTAATGGGATGAAAAAAATTAATTATTGTGCCTACTATATTCCATCTACAACAATTGTCGAGGAACATAAATAGCTTTTAGAGAAACTTACATGCAACTATTTGAAGGCACTCAATCTTTGCAAATGGATCATCACCAAAGAACCCAAGTTAGGCAAAGGCGTGTCATTAGATCGGTGGAGATGTAGAGAAGTTATAATAATTGGTTAGTTTGCTTCCTAACTAGAGGGAATCAAAGGTAGATTTTCACTCGCAATAGAGAAAGGAAATAAAGATAAAACAACATTTATCTCCACTAAAAAGTTAAATACTTTCCCAACTAGGTTGTGAAGCTTATATAAAAGACCACATATGTTGACAAGTTTTCAAAGGGATTTTCAAACAACCAAAAATAATTAAAGTATGTGTTTTCCTAGAGGTTTAACAAAAAAAAAAAAATCTTCGAATTCAAATTTTTATACCACTAACACAAACAATGTGAGAATCGATAAACTTCTCTAACATATTATAATTTTAGAGGAGGTTATTACTATGAAACAAGAAAATATAAAATAGCACCTAAGAGAATTGACAAAGAAAACTAATAAAGAAGAGAGCATGCTTGATAATCCAATCACCAAGGTAGGGAAGACATTGAAAAATTATAAACTAAGGTGCAAGAACCACAAAATAATTCCAAAACCCTTAAGAACCTTGCAATATGGATTTTCCAATTAGGCCCCATCCTATAGAATGCCATAGATCAATGGAAGATGCATGAAGATATGTTGAGGCGGGAGGTGCTAGAGTTTTTGAAGAAGTGGATATAAGGTTACCTAAGTGCGGGAAACCAATTATTGTGGGGTAAATTTGATCCCAATTTTGTGTAAGGAGATATATAATATATATATATATATATATATATATATATATATTTATATGCATTTTTGTTGTCCTTGAAGATATAATTTTAGAGTGCACACATAGATTTTTTAATATGGAAATAAATACATGTATGATGAAACATGGAGATGATTCCACATACATAAATGTAGGGGAAATGAAAATAATTCAAGAATACAAGAAGTCGAAACACGTGCAAGAGATGAAATTTATATGAAGGATAAGATCAATGATGCGAGAGGAACTGATAAAGAAACTATAGTTAACTGAATTTTAAGTATGTACATGGCATAAGAAAACAACTTGTGTGAAAGATAGGAAGATAAATTCCAGCTTAACTACCATTCAACTTCTTCCAAGGTGATAAGGCTTTTCATGCATAGGTTCAATACTTATGGCACGCACAAGACATAAAGAAAGTATATAGCGACATGTGGCATATATGCCACCCCATTTTAATAGTTAACTTATGTAAACTAAAATCAATTGTTAACTATAACTCTTGTTTAACTAACAAAGGAAAGTCCCCATTAGTATATATACCCACTTGAGGTATTAATGTAAGAGATATGAGAGAGATAGAAAGATCAATATAGAGATCGAGAGAGAGCTTGTATGAAATTTGTTATGCAACCAACGTATGAATTGATGAGTTTAGTATGAATGAAGATTAAATTATTATGGAGTTACTATATTAGTTGTACACATAAGTATTTGTGTGCAATTTACGCTTATTCTTTTGTGATCTAATGTTTTTTTCTTATATTCCATTTCTTATGCAAACACTTCATATCAATGTTGAACATGGTGGGGACTAGAACTCTCGCGTACCTCAAGAACTCAAATCTTATCCCATTGATTTTATTTATCTTCTTTTGTATAGATTATTCACGAGACTTAATAAGATTGAAGTTGACACCCGAAGAGAAAAAATGTGTCAAATCATTATTTGCATTCTTATGGTGATACTCATTTGATACATGTTTTTGGTAGTACATATGGAGAAAATGTGGAAAAAGACTTTTACAAATCTTCATTAGGTCTGTCATACTTTGTTCGTACTTGTGGAACTAGGGAGCACAAGGACATTCCCTTAGTTCCCACTAGAATTGATTTGGTCAACTTTAGCCTCATATAACTCAAAAATTAAAAATAAGAATCTTAAAATATTATGCTAGAACATTTCTAATATCTATCGAAGACATCATGAGGAGTTTATAAAAATTTTAATCTTTGAAAGGTTCATTAACTAGTAAATTCAAGAAGGCTACCATAGAACATAACTACATTTAATTTTAGACAAGTCACGTTGGATGGGTAACCTAAGCATAACACTCAAACCATATAGTGTTTACACTCAAAATTTATATTTTGAGTCATTTTAAAACAAAAGAGCAGGAATTGGGATGTTTCAAATATTTTGATATTGCATGGAAATAATGCAAGAAGAGAATGTGTTACGTATATGACAAGCCGTTATGGCAATTGTGTGAGGAGAAGTTGATGATTAATTTGAATAAATACATATTTATATAGGAAGAGTTGGTGTATTTGGGATTTTTTTTTTCATTAAAGGTTTGAAGATGGATTTAGAGATGGTCTCGCACAATAGTGGATCATTTGTAGCATTAAATTTTCATGGGTTGTCTATATTTTACAACAAGTTCAATAATAATTTTAGTAGAGAGAGTGCGTCTATCACATTTTCCATGCGAAGGATATGAGAATAGTTTTATCTCAAGCCGATATAACATGTATGATTAGGATTTCTATCCAATTTCGTAAGTGCTCAATAAGTGGATGCACTATCTATTTCCAAAGGAATTTATGTTATTTGTTAATCATCAAACATTGCATTTTATTAATAGTCAAGGGAAGATGAACCAAAGGCATATTAAATGGGTAAGTACCTACAAGGATACACTTTGTGTTCCAAAATAGAATACAAAATCTATTAATGTTTATGATGCACTAATTAGGCATAATATGTTTTTGAGAGAGATGAGAATAAAAGTAGTGGGGTTTAAATACATGAATGAGTCACATGTAGGATGAAGACTTCAGGATCATTGGAGGTGTCCACAAAACCTATGAGTGTTAATAGGAATCTTTGGTTGGATTATTTTGTGTAGCAATCCATGTTATTTAAGGGAAACCAATTACTCATTCTTGGAGGATTGATGATGAGGGAGAATTTTATGAAGGTGGATTAGTAGGGAATTTCCTTTAAGATAATATGTTAGCACAACTAGTAGAGAGTTACTTTTGATTGTGAATGTTTGTAGATGTGTGCAATTTTGTGTGAGAATGAAAAGTATACATAAGTTGGCTAAGGGAATATCTCATAATGCAGATTTATACCAACCCTTTCCCATTCTCAAGAAGCCTTGGGAAGGTATCCATATATATCTTGTTTTGGTTTTGCCAAAGAAACAAAGAGTAGTCTATTCTATATATGTTATGGTAGATAAATTCTTTAAGAGGACACATTTTTTTGCTTGTAAGAAGACTAGTGATGTGAATCAAGTCATAAATATTTTATTCAAGGAGATTGGAAGGTTGTGTGGATTTTCACGCAATATTGTGTCTCAGAGGAATAATAAGTCTGTTGTCCAGTTTTTGTGTACTTTGTGGAATAAGATGAGAAAAAAATAGAATTCAATTCAGTATATCACTCACAGACTTATGGATAGATAGATGTGGTGAACAACAGTCTTGGAAACTTCTTAAGATGTTTAGTGGGGACAAGCCGGAACATGAGACTTGGTGTTAGTACAAGAAGAGTCTACATAGAATAATTCAAATAATCGGATCATAAGGAAGATACCATTCCAAATTATGCATGTAAGTAACTTTGAGATGAGTGGAGGATCTAAGAGAGTTTCCATAGAAATAAGCAAGAAGTACATAAGAAAAATATGTCACATAATACCTAGAGTAAGTACACTAATAAGTGTGTAAATAGTTGGAGAAGTGAATGTTAGTATAAGTATTGAGTAGTTGAAAAGAAAATTTACGTAGAATATCAAAGTGGAGAATTAGTTTTAACCCATTTGCAAAGGAAAGTTTTCATAAGGAGGACATACAAAGAGACTCAAGTGGAATAAAATTAGACCATTCAAGGTATTGAGGAAGTTCGTAAAGAATGCACATGACATTGAATTTCTGAAGGTATAGATATTTGAAAAATATTAAATATAATGGATATATATCTTTACTACACAATATATGGAGTGTTGAAAATCAAAACATAGAAGAAATCGAGGTGGATTGGAGATAATAAATGCTAGAAAAGGTGCGAAAAGAGGAAAATTGAGTAATTGACACTAAGATCAAGTATACACATAGTAAGGGGTATAAGGACAATATATTCAAGTGCAAAGGAAGAGTATTAAAGATGCAACTTGGTTGAGTGTTGTAGATGCTACAAGGCATGGAATTTTTATTCTTTGAGTAGGAGCTCAAGTTTTCAAAATTACTTGAGGTGTATGATTTAGAAGAATTTACGTTCATAGGAAATGCTAGATCAACAAAAACATTCTATACGATTAGAGTCAATTTGTTTTGCATTCTTTTGTATTTTTTGAAGGCATGAGCTATGGAGTTGTATTGTATTACCTTTGCATTTATGTGTTATTGTAGTTGTGCATAAGTCAATTACGTAATTTCAATGTTGTGTGCAAGCCTATTGTCAATGTCCACTATATTCCACAAACCCCACAAGTCTATAGAGTCTTTACACAAGTTTTGTAAGTCTTTGAAGCCTCACAAAGCATACATATGAGTTGTGGAATATTATGCAATCTACAAAATCCTAAGAAAGTCATGGAGTACTAAGAACCTATTTTGAAAGTTGTAAACTACTATTTGAATCCACAAAACACTAGGATTTTTTCCTAAAAAATGGAGGAGCTTAACACAACAATAATACTTCTCCTATCTTTGAAACATACAATATATGGCTATTATATAGCCACAGAAGTAGAGAACAAACATCCTATAAAATAGGATGTATTACAAACAATAAACCCATTAATAACATTACGGGTGTAACCACACTCTACTAATAATATATTGTTGAAACAATATATTATAACAATATAACAATAATATTTACCACACATGATATTTACCACTAAGTAAATATCCAATCACCCAACTATAAATGGAGCACTAATATTAAGTTCCTAACATTCCCCCTTAGTGTGAACATGGGAGAAAAACAATCATACTTCCTTTGCAGCTTGCGCTCGTGTGCTCATGATCTGGATGGTTTTTCAGGACAACCAACAACCTCAATAAGGATGGTTTTACAGGGAAAGCCAACAACCTCAACAAGGATGGTTTTACAGGACAACCAACAACCTCAACAAGGATGGTTTTATAGGACAACCAACAACCTCAACAAAGGATGGTTTTACAAGAAAAACAAAAACCCAAATATAAATATGTTTTTTTGCTTGTGCTTTAAATCTCCCATTATGTTTTGCCTTTTGTGAATTATGTAGGAAACACTGCTTACTGAATACAAATATGAAAAGAGGGAAAAATTAAAATGGAACATTAAGACCATGTTCCCCCCTAAATGTGAATTTTCCAAGTATTTAACACAAAACAAGAACTCGAGCTTGAAGCACACCGAAACCAACCGAAAGAAAAATCACACCATAAAATGCCACCACAAATGCTATGCAACCTCGTCATTGGTGACTGACGAGAGGTCGTTGATCGACCTCCATCCTCCTGTGTTTGTCTTCTAATATCACGTTTCTCACTCATCAAATTGGATGTTAAAGCTCAATAGTTTCCACATTGGGTTTATTTGTATAACTTCCCCTCGCACCGTGAAATAGTTTCTTTTTCCGAACGTCTGGTAACACCGAAAAGGCGTTTGGGAGACATTTTTTTAATTTTATGGACTTTTTACAATGACTCGACAATCTAATTTGACAACAAAATTACTGACACAAAATGACAACACTTAATGACTAAAACAATACTTTTGACGATATTACAAATTTGACGACTCTTTTGACTCAGACAAGAAGATTCGACTAGAAATTTAAAAAGTAATAAAATGAGATTACTTTTTAAATGAAAATGACTCTAGACTCTCGACTCATTTTATTTTTGACATTCATAATACTAATAACTCACAATTGACACTAAATAAACTAAACTAATACTATTGATAACCTTTATAATGATACACATTGGAATCTTCTTTTAAATCATGACAATTGTAACTTTTGACTATGATAACTAATCACAAATCAAATAAACTTAAAACAATACAAAAAAATACTATACTGATTCAAATAGACATCTGAACCTAAGATACATTTCTATATAGACTCGACTCACAAAGAACAAGACAATCAATGAACCTCAAGCTTTAGATAAACTGACTTGACCAAATGACTTACTCAAAAGGTGGAGCTTAAACGTGGAAAACTCGGCACAACCAGCAATATGCAATACACCTGAGCAGCAAAGAAGATATTCACATGACCAGACAATCACGAATGAAGCCCAGAAGGTGAGAAGAGATTAGTTCCAAAAATTCAACATAAAATTTCTCAACACTGTGAATCACATGCATGGAATGTGAATGACATCACGTCCTTGGAAATACTCAGCCTTCCAAATTCACCTCCACTTGTTGTAACACATTCTCTCTCTTCAGTATTTTCTTCTAGCCTGTGATCAACTGTCAGTAATGAGATTAAACCACCCTGAGAATCCAATATACATTGAGAATCCCCAACAGAGGCAACTGTAATAGTCCATCCATCAATCACCACAAACATAACTGTGGTTCTAGAAGTTTCCTCTTTCCTCTGAAACACTTTGTCAGCTTTAACAAATCCTGCTACTAATGCTCGAGGCAACACTTGCACAGACGTGGAGGCTGGAAGAGGATGTATTCCATATAGAACTTCAAAAATGTTCTAATTTTTCATTTCATTCCCATCAAATCATCATTAAACAATGGATATCAGACGTGATCAATACACAGATGAAGAAACTAATATATACCAGTTGTGTTCTCCTTTGGATCTACCAGCGATCTCCTCTGTTGGTGTTTCCATCTTCGTGACTATGTTGTCACCAAGATACAATAAAGAACAGAGACACAAACCTGATCTAGTTTAAATGCAAATAAATACGATTCCTCTCCACAAAGATAACATCACTCGGGGAAATGTTGAACGTTGGGGATGCCCTTGTCCGACAATTAATAAATAAATTCTCTTATCTCATAACTTCATGAACGCCATTATAGAATTGGATCGAATTTCTATGATACCAAATCTTATAAATAGAGAAGCTTAACACAATAATAATTCTCCTATCTTTCAAGCGTACAGTACATGGCTATTATATAGCCACAGAAAATAGGATGTATTACAAACCAAAAACATGTAAATAATATTGGGGTGTAACCAAATCCTATTAATAATATATTGTTGAAACAATATATTATAACAATAATATTTACTACTAAGTAAATATCTAATCACTCAAATATAACTGGAGCAATAAATATTAATTTCCTAACATTTTTTTATACATTAAATATTACTTGAATATGTGGAATACTAGAGTGTTGTTTGGAATCCTCAAAGAGTGAAAGTTTTAGGAAGGTTGATTGATTTTGTAATGATTCCTTTGGGCCATAACTTCATGTTTCCTATTATTAAGATTATTTCTTAAGTTTAAATTCGGGATTGGGTGGTTTGTAATGCCTAGATAAATATATCCTAATTTCATTAGGAGTCGCGAGAGCGCAACTTGATAGAGTAACTCATAGTTAACTTTTCAAAATAGAGTAGCGTGTGGATATGAGCTTAAGGCTCTAAACAAGGTGTTTTTGAAAATACACGAGTGGAAAATGATTGTATCAAAATCCATGTGTGATAGTCATAAAGTATGTGAATAAATATTTTTTATGTGTGTTTTATGTTGTTGAATTCAAATCTTTTTAATATCATTTATAACATGTATGTTTTCCACATGAGATTATGAGGGAAACATGGTCTAAGGATGCCCTTGATTAAGCACCCTAACCACGTTTGTGTCTAATTCACCCATAATTAAGTGATAAAAGTCACAAATTTAGACCAGGAATTTTCATTCGTTACATGTTTTGAGTAGATAGAGGTAGTTAATAACATATGTCTATTCATGTATTTGATAGTTCATTGAGATTTGTAACAGGAGTAGGAAGAATGAAGAACCAACCTAGGGAATTCATGGAATCAAACTAAAAGTACAATATGGATAGGATATGTGAGAGAGATCTAAGAAGGCATTAAAAATCAATGAAGTGTGGGACTGGGAAAATTGCATAGTAGAAGAAGATTGAATCCCCACAAAAGGTGAACGATCCAAAAAGGTGATTTGGTAGAAGGCCCTAGAATTGGGGATCCAAAAAGGTAACAAGATCATATATAAAGACAAAAATACATAAGAGTGGAACCAAATGGTAAAAATTAAGGAGGTAATTGAAAACTAAAATAGTTAGAAATGTATAAAAAAGAGGGAGGAAAATGAGAGGAAAAATCTTATTAGAAGGCCATAGGGGAACAAATAAATAACACCTCAAAAATTTCTAAAAAAGAGAATAATCATTTAATTGTTAGGAAATTGTGAATAAATTTTGAAAAGAGGGTAAAAGTGTAACCATGTTTATTCAATGATTACACCTACACATATAAACCATGATAGATCTATTTAATCGACCTACTGGGGCCAAAATTTGCAATGTGATAGAAGAGAAGGGAATCAATTTTATGGAGCTCATTACATATGAGAAAGAAGACATGAGCATTAGTTTTAACTTTTGACACAAAAAGTGGAGTGATCCCTGGAACTATGAGTTGCTTGAACATGCAGAACAAATCTAGAAAACTACAAGACCAAGTCGGGTCACACAGACCATAGGGGATGGGCTAGTCAAGAAAGATCTATGTTGGGCATAGAAAATAGAGAGGTAGGTATGAATTCATGTATTTAGAAACTACCCCAATATAATATAGATACTTATGAGTTATTATTACCAAGATACAATATGGTTTATTGCATAAGAATTTGTTCATGTCAACACCACAACCATAACTAGAGCCACGATCATGCCAAATAGGGGAACCTCAATGATCACATAAAAATCCTCCATTTGAATTTACAAAAAGGTTCCATATGATATAAAATGATTAGGGTAAGGTATCCCATTCTTAGACAACTAAGATAGCTCTTTGTTTTTTTTTTTTTAATGATCTTTGAATGGTTATGAAAAGTGTCCTAGGAAACAACTAGCCATCATTAGGTGTAATGTATATTGACAAATGCATGCTGAATAAGGTAGAATATTATAAGTGGGTTGAGTTTTATGCACAAATTGAATTCAAATCCACAAAAGGTACTTGAAGTAGTTGGTAAATCATTCCCTTATCGGTGGCTCATCATACTACTTTGTTTCATGCCTTTGGAGGAAACTTGAGGGTATCATTAAGGTAGAAGACATGTACTACCCACATGAAAATTTTGTGTAATATATTCCAACCAATCCATACACAACATTCCAGGATCAATAGAATATGGGAGATTGGTTGGGTAGAATTAGAGAAAAATTGAGTATTAATCTAAGGGTACCAAATGAGATGTATATGTATGTCATGCCATGGGGAAGATGACATAGGTACATGATGACACAATTGTGTGATGTGAGGGGAAAAGGCTAAGCATCTGTGAAGTTCCCTTTATTCATCGGTATGGAGAAAGTGCAAGCCAAAATAAGTATACAACATGGGATGATTCCCACAAATGTCCCCCATTAATAACACAATCCCCAACCTAGCCGATTAGAGGATGGCCATAATATTCTAAAGTGCAAGAAAAGGAAGCATTGGGAGAAACTATTTTACCAACACCAAAAATACCAAGAGAATAAAAATAAACAAAAGGGAATTGTGCAAGCAATGCAAGAGGAATTAATAGCTTCAAAGGACCCTCAAATTCTCAACTAAATATTTGTAAATTAAGTTCAAGCAATAAAAGGTGTAAAAACCAAAATTAGAAGAAATGGGATCACACACATATACTACAAAAGAGCAAGAATAATTCACGTGGAAGGAAATCTATATAACTCAAGTGCAACTAAAGTTTTCATCTAAAAAGTTGATAAATTTACCTACAATCACCCTATAATTTCACATTCTTTGTTTGCAATGGTAGAAAGCTACAATGTATCGAAGAGGAGCATGTGTAATGAATCAAATAGGATCTATAGGAACTTGAAGTACAACCATAATTAAAGGTTGTAAATGTGTAAGAGAACCCTAAGGGAATTCTAGACACTATGTTGAATAGGAAAAAATAGACAAGCTGGAGCTTAAAGAATCATGTGCAATCCCATTGAAACTGGTGCACATGTAGACATGACTGGAGGAGGCACTTCTACATATGGCACGATGGGGAGTATAAACAAGAATTCAAATTTGAATGGCTAAAATTTTAGATGAGGATCTAATATGGGGGAAAATCCTAGTAGAAGGTGGTTATGGAAAGATAATCTTGCACAAAGGACAAGGAGAAGAAGAAGACACAAAGGGGTATAAAAGACGTTTTTTCTAAGGAAGAAAATTTGAAGTAAGCAACTATCCAATCTCTTCCACATTTTCCTTCTACAAAAAAATTTCTCCATAAGAAGAAACACCGCAATCACCATCCCCTCAACCACATGGAAATAAATGGTATCCTATAGGATAATCATACATACCCAAGTGGTGTATGCACAACATGGCATTCCAATCATTTTAGGGGAATTTTTAGACACAGTAATACCCAAGAAGAGAAATACAAAAATAGGAAAATAAGAATACTAAGGAAGAGATAACAAAGAATTAGAAAGAGGAAGAATAGGAGTGCAAGAACAAATCTCTGCAGTACGAAGAACAAAAAAAGAAACATGAATAAAAAGATAAGGATACTAAAAGTAAAATGGAGTACGATAAAATTATGTTAGAGACTAAGGTAGACTGCACACTTAAAAGGAAGAGGATAAAATAGAAAAAAAAATGACGAGGTTACAAAAAAATCCAATATAAGGTAGAAAATGATACAAAATAAGAGAAGAAATGATAGGAGTAGAAAGAGGTTGGAGAAAAGTGGAATCTCTAAGAGAGAATAAACAAGTAAAAAGTGCAAGAGTAGCAAGCTCAAATAACCAAAGAACATGAAGAGATAAATAATAAAGTAGAGTGTGAAAAAGGAGGTTAAGACTATGTAGCCCAGTTGAAAGGCATAACAAGTGATCCCGACAATGTTCCAAAGTCATTATTTACAATAAGGGGAGAAATAAAATAACATTATACAAGCAATGATAATCTCTAACTCGAGCTTTTTGCATGTTGGAAATAGTTGTATACTTTCCATGAGTTACCTCCTTTTAGGATCGTATAGCCACACATGATGTACATTTTGAGATGGCTTGAGTGGTTTGGGGTATCACTGGATAGGGGTTACATGGTAATCCCCTAAGAGAAAAATTGGTATCCCATTTTGTTAACACATAGAAACATGCCCTTGTTGAATCGAGATCTATCAATCTAGTGAAACATGGGATGGTCTCATAACATGGGAAATGACTTATTGAGACCATTCTCCAAAGAAGGTCATATTCCTCTTCCTAACTATCCTTTTACTAAAAATAATTCTAAGATAATCTAAAACTAACACATTCAAAGGACCAAGTTTAGAAAGATTACATAAACAAAACCGAAGCTAAAACATGCAATAATAGTACTAGAAAAAAGGTATGATCACTCTCCATGAGAGGATAAAGGGAAGAAAATGTAGCAGGGATAAGGTAAACAAATGTTCCATAGACAAAAAAATATCCCTAAACCTCCATCTCACAAATATACAACACACAAAAATGAAACTTTGCAAATAATATTGACACACAACGTACTAGAGGATGAAGGGAGAGGGAAGGAGATGATAAAATGTGAGTACAGGGCACAATGAACAAAAAACATAATATTTTATTGATTAAAGGATTCACATATCATTACATAGATGTAAGAATGCATTAAACATGTTACAAAGTCCAAATCCAAAGTCTAGAACTCATGGGAATTTGGCCACAATTTTGACATGGTGTCATGATAATCAAAAGAGGGATCCCATTTTACAAAAGAATGAGTTGCATACTTATAGAAAAGAACATGAGAGAAAGGGATAAAATATGCACCATTAATTCATGTGAATAGACATAGGCTCCTAATGTCACTTCTATCACACATCATCATAATATGCATGTCAAGGGATGGGTTTCATTTATGGTTAAATTATGGTTGGCGAAGAGGTTGGGAAAATGTCCTGAAACATGTGAAATTTTGAGGTGTTCTAGAGAATTCTGATATTCTACCATCTTGATTTGGTATTCTACATATTTTTGAGTTTCCGCCATGATATGAAACCTATCTTAACCTTTCTTTAACCTATAAGATCTCCGTGGAGGAGCACACATGAAAAACACACAAAACCCGAAACAGCAGTTACCACCCACGGTACTCCACTCTTCATCATGCGGATTTCTCTCTACAACTATGTCACTTTATTTCGTGGCTTGAGAAACCCATTAAACATGGATATTTTAGAAACCCATATAACACATGAATCTACAATGTGCGGATTACGAACTTAGTCAAGCTCAAAATTATTTTACATTACTTTACGACTTTTTGCGGTATGTTTGCATTTCATCATGGCTTTGAATGAGCAGAATATAAGCTTTGTTTCACATAAATGGATAACTTCGTGAAACTCCATTTATCATATCTACACCACATTGTATCACCATGATACAAAGCACTAAACTTTTAATTCCTTAACATATTTACAATCATTGTGGATTTTGACCTTTTTCTTCTTTTTCATTTAGCAAATTGCAACCTACAAATCCAAGGTTGTGTTTTCCATGGTGGGCCCTAGAGAATGATATGTATCACCCTATTTTTCCTTGAAGGTGGACGTGTAACTTTTAGTTTCCAAGACTACAAAACTATGAACTAATTCTCTACTCTACACCTCTATGTGAAATTTCACATCCTTACATTGGGCAGTGAGGGAATAAATGTAATCTGCAACTTGCATATTTGTCAAATGTGAGTGCAAGGTTTATTTCAAGTACCCTCTAGTTAGCCACGCACATATTTCACCTATGTTATGTATAAATGTTTTTAGTCAAATTTTAATTGCTTGTCCCATAGGTTAGAAGACCCCACATAAATGACCATTGTTTGCAAAACAACATCTTTACCATGGGAACCCCATGGAACACATGATTATTCCACTATCCACCGTAGATCCCGTCATGCATTCCTTTCTTCTGCGGATTCCATCCTTAATAATTATTTTTATTTTTTGTGATTGTGCCACTCACTTTGTGCCCTAATATATGCCTTCAACCCATAAAAGATTCAAATTTTATGTCCGTGGATGACCAACCACATCTTCTTAAGTCCTAAGGCTATGTTTCTTAATTTTGTATACTAGGAGAACTTGTAAAATATTGTGTAAATGTATTCCACAAAGCACTAACTTCCAATGTTTTGTGACTTTCTGTGCAAAAGATACTTAAATCCAATGTTTTGATGAGTTGTTCAAAATTGTGTGGAGTGTGATTTTGGACAAAATTTTGGTGACCTTCAGGGGACATCTGCCTACTAAATGATGAAGACTGGTATCCTTGAAAAATCCATTAGGCATGGAGTTAAACGTGAAACTTAAAAACATTGATCCTTGAATCTGCATGAACTAAGGATCCAGACTAGAACTAATTTTTGGAAATTTGAATTTTTCCATGGAAGTCAATCTAAATTGGATAGTGTACAGTTGTAAAAGGCCCACAAAAATATATAAAATATGGGAAATCATACATGTTCCAAGAGCAAACATGCGAGTGTAAACAGGACTTATTTTTCAATAAACAATTCTAAACTAATTATACTTTGAAAAAGGCAAATGAAGCTAAACAAAAATTGATATAGGCAATGAGAAATAACTTCCCTTCTTTACAAAATAGGGTCATTTGATTAATTTTAGAAATGAAATGCACTATTGAAGTGGAAACATAGTTTGCACTTCCTTGTTGCTCTAGGTATCAACCAAAATAAGAATGTGTACCTCCTCAAGTTGCTATGTATTTGGTTTCTAGCGGTATTAGAGCTTCTCTTTGGCACTTTGATGACCTTCATCATGGCCTAAAGCAAGCATGATATGTGGAAAAAAAAATTTGGCTTTGATTTAGGCGGGTAAAAGCACAATAAAATGTCCCACTTTTTGGTATGTTTTGTACCATTATAAACATGAATTTTCGAGTTTCATTGATTTTCTAAAGGTAATAGCCATAAAACCGTACACATTCATGAAATTCCACAAACTAACTAAATGTTTTTTTAGAGTTTAGAATACATGTAAATTTTTTTAAACAAAAATTGCAAAAAAATGGTCTTTTTAAAATTTTATTCATGCGTTGTTTCTTATGTTATAAAAGAGGAATGACTGTCCCCTGGTGGTTTTTTGAATGAAAAATTATTTTTCACCATGAAATTTTAGATATATGTTCAAGATTTGAATTTTGAGGTGGTATCAAATTTTCATATTTTTGGACTTGTATTTTTTTAATTAATTATTTAGTAAAAATATTTTTAAATAAATGGCGTACAAATGTTTATGCCAATAACTTTTAAGATTTATATTGAAATTGATTTTTTTTTCATAGGTAAGAAGAAGACTTCAATAAATAGTAATTTTAATTTTTTCAAAAAAATTGATATTTTTGCTATTTTTCAAATTGGGTTGATTGTGTATGATCGATTGTCCTAAAATACCATATGTTAGCAAAATATAAAAAATAAATAGTAAAACATATTTTTAACAATGAAAATTATATTTTTGGAAAGCTAATAAAATTATGTATTTTGTGTTAAATTTTTGTAATTTTATTCATTCGTTAACCCTAATTACGTGGCACCTAAGTGGCACATTTTGGCATAAAATTATCCTCCAAATGGATTTGGCGCCAAAATGTGCCACATAAGTGCCACATAGGGGGGTTTCTTGCGAAGTCGGGGTTCACGTGAAGGGGGTTCGCGTGAACCCCCTTTGCCCGAACCCCCCTAAACCCTAAATCTGCCCCCAAAACTATATAAATATCTATATATAACTCTTTGTCGCTAAAATTATTTGAATTCAAGGGGTTCGCGCGAAGGGGTGTTCGCGCGAACCCCCGTTCGTGTGAACTAGTTTCTTTGTCCTACATGGCAATTCAAGTGAAGGGGGTTCACACGAAAGGGGTGTTCACGCGAACACCCTCGATTCCGATCCCACCCAACCTCTTACTCGCGTTTTTGGGACACGAAGTGAGACACAACATTGTGCTTTGAACGCCTGGAAGTATTTGATTGAGCATGCATCCCTTTGATCCAATAACTAATTTTTGTTATTTACCCGTCTTGTTCACATTTTTCTCCATAAAAGGATCCACTAAAAGCACATTCCTCCCCATTGTGGAAATTTTCAAGTTTGGTTAGATCTTTGTCCTACTTTATCTTATGCAAACAATTTTTTTCCACCCTTGTCATGGATTGTCCTCTTCTTTATCTTTTTCCTCAATTTGATTTTCCTTAAAAGTGTGGTAAGTTATAAGTATGTAGAGAAATACGAGATCATTGCACTCAACCTGTTTCACCTTGCTAATGTAGATAAATCTACATTTCATAGTTCTTTTAATCAATTAAGAGGAATCAATCATTAACTTACTCAATGCTCTACAAAGGAAGATCTCTCCGAAGCCTACAATTGCTCAAATCATGCAATAGATGACCTATTACACTCTAGAGGTATTATCCAAGTTTATATACCCTAATTTCATTGCCAATTCAATCATCACATTTCTCACTTTTCATACAAACCCTCTTTACACTTACCTTTCTCAACTTGTCCTTCTCTTCACTTCACGAGTTTTTATCCCAAACATGCAAACTTTTGTTTTTTTTTCTTTGCTAACACCACTCAATGATTATACCTTTTTTCCACATCAAAACTATGTTAGATAAATCTTTATCTTGACTCAAATCAAAAATTCACACTTCACATATCAAGCTCAATCTTGCATTCGTGTGCCCTTAAGGCCAAGTACTCTACTTTCTTCATGGTTAGAGCATTCAAAACATACCCGAACAAGAAAAAAAAAATTGAATTACCCTTTATCATCACCATGGTGCATGCTAAATTTTATGAGCCAAATCACTACACATCTCTCACAATCAACATTTCTCCTATTTAGCTTTCTCTAGGCCTACTAGCCCTTAAGTAATTTTAGCCATAACTTTAATTAGAAAGAGTTTTAAGACATAAAACTCTCCTATCTCGAGAACCCATTTTGTATTTCTTACTCTTTACAAGTTTCCATTGTCGGTTCCTTTGGAATAATTTATTAAAAACCAAAAAAGACATGTTTTAACTAGGTCTCCTAGGTTTGTGATGATCTGGACAAGAGATCATCATCAATATCTTAAAGTTCATCCAATGAAAACTCAAACTTATTTCATATTCCTCTCGGTAACTCTACCACCATGATTAATACAAGTTTTAAGGTCATAATTCCCGTGAAAAGGATTCAAAACTAACTTTCCTTCTAACCCTAATTGTATTCACTATTTTAAGCATAAGAAGCTTCAAACCTTAATATCATGCAAATATCTAGTATTTAACCCTCACAAGTTGGCTCATTAATTCATTGTTGTCTTCCTTACAATCTTGAGCTAGTAGTGAAGAGTAATTAATGATAATTCTTATAATCACAGCTCAAATTGGTTTGTATGCACGTAAAATAGGGTATATGTCAAACCCCCATTCTTAACTTGAAAACCTAGAGCTTCCTCTAAATAATATCTTCATCCTCTACTTGAGTCACTTCCTAGACACAATCATGCTTATGATATCAAGTATGACATTCCTTTAAATATGATGATAACTCGGACTCAACATTGATCAATTGTCAAACACAAATCATAGTCCATATTTCCAAAAATTCAAGCATGTAAGGTTGAGAGCGGGGTATATACCAATAACTCATTGTATTTACACATAAACAATTCTAATCACACATTTGAATCTTAAA
Source organism: Taxus wallichiana var. yunnanensis (assembly GCA_018340775.1). Taxonomy (NCBI): domain Eukaryota; kingdom Viridiplantae; phylum Streptophyta; class Pinopsida; order Cupressales; family Taxaceae; genus Taxus; species Taxus wallichiana. The sequence continues at coordinate 975,429,652 of CM031242.1, read as the reverse complement.
GACTCCATGCATGGTTTCACATATCAAATCAAATCACAAAATTCCTTTCTAATTTCAAATTCACTGTTCAACACAATCACATACAATAATCTTTGTGCTAGAAAATAGATAATTTTAAGCTTAATATTTAATCAATTTTGTTCCATTCGCAATATCCAATTCAATGAGATATATCCATGAATATTCAATGAATGCAAATAAAACTTAGAATCGTTCATAAACCAAAACCATATATTCCAAAAAATAGAGGTATATATACATATTTGGCTCTATTTTCTTACAAAATTTCCACCCTTCTCCTCTAATTCTCGAGGATGTTTCCTTCCACTCACCTTTACACCTTCCTCAAAAGGTTTTTCTCTCCAAACCACCTCTCCATTCTATTTTCCTTCATTATATCCATCCTTTTACCCTAACTAACTCTTGGACTCATGATGACCTTTCATATGCTCATGTACAACAAGATAGTCTCTTTTACATTATTTGTGAACATTCATTGACTCATGTCTTACCTATAGACTCCTTCACATGCTAATACACTTTTTATATTTACTTAAGAGTTATCTAGGCTTCTTTCCACATTTTACTTTATGTTTACATACAAAGCATTTTTTGAATTTGAAATGGGAGGGAAACTGATGCAAACACATCACTCAAAGGTATAATTTAGGGTTGTTACAATTTTGGATATTGTAAGTCCTTAGAGGTCCTAGGATTAATTATATTTTGGTTTTATGGGCTCAAGAAATTTAAAATTCAAGTTTTGGAGTTTCCCTCAATTTTTGTAAATTTGAAAATTTGAAAATTTGAATTATTTTGAGCCAATTTTGGCTTCTTAGGTAGATGTAAGTCTTTTAAGAGGTTTCCTAGTATGTTTTAGGTTGTTTCAGGCATCTTGAGTCATTATAGACTCCTCTTGAGGTTCAATATGTCATCTAGCTCCTTAAAATATTAATTAGCTCTTTCCTTGCAAGGATAAGCCTCCATATGACCTCTTAATGAGGTAACCATGCATGTAAACCAGGTTTTATTGTAACTAGAAGGTTTAAACTTGAGGAAGAGGTATAAAAACCAATTTGTAATCTGTTTATATTCATTGATCAATCAAATGAATGAATATTGGGGCTCTAAGAAGTAGTTTTAAAGGAAATACCCTATTTATAGAATAATATAGTTATTCTCAATTTTGTGTGTATGTTTTAGAATCTTTGGTGTTATGATGCGAATGCAACTTGAAGAAAATCTTGGTTTTAAAAGACACTCAAAGAGATATTGATATAGATTAATAAAGGATCACAATGACTCTAAGTGAGTTTAAGTTGAATGAGTTCCTAAATATTGTAGAATCGGTTGGAGGAAAGAGTCCATGCAAATCACTCGAGTTGGGACAAGATTTGATCAAATAAAGGAAGGATTCTAACTAAATTTTTTTTGAGGCATGCATAGACACCTTAAGACCTTGATGGAGAGTTCTAAGGGTTGAAAAGGTAAGTAAAAGAGGTACACAATTATGAAATCCCCTATTTTTAAGGACTAGGCAGTGAAGTTTGAGTGTTATTTTCTCCATTGGTGAGGTAAGCTTCCTTACTGGTAAAATATAAAGCTTATAAATTTTTAACCTGACTGGTTCAAAGTATGTTTAGCCTTTGAAAATATGTGTAATATATATAGCGATAAAATATTTATCCTCGGGCTCCTATGAAACCCTCACTAGGGTTTGAAGAAAGTTTATAGTTAAAAGACTTCCACTGGGAATTTTGAATTCAAAATTAAAGCATATAATATTGAGAATGTCCTATGATATAATTTCATGGTTTCAACCCCTAAAATCCTCCAATCCTTGGTAATTTTTCAAGGTTCGAGACTATAACATCGTAGATAATCCTTGAGCCCTAATTTGAAGCCTAGAAGTGGTATTTTGAAGCATATGTAACAAAGGATGCTAAGGTGAAAATTTACACACAAAATGATAGTAAAAATGGGTTCTTGGACTTATATTTACTTAGTGAAATATACTTCAATCAAAAGCTATAATAATATTTTATCCGAGGTAGGGCTAGTTGAGATGGCAAGGCTTGGAAAGGATATTATGAAGGAAAGGAAATTTACATTGAGATTTGTGACAAACAATTTTTCCCCCAACTAAACATTGGAAAAGGGTACTCGTAAGTGGGTTTATATTAACGCCGATATTGTAAATATGCAGTTACGAATAATCCAGCCAAAGTTATAGGAATCAGACCTAACACAATTCCGGATAACAAAACTTCAATCATATTGATTAAAAAAAGGAAGTAAAGATTAATAGCTACCCTGGTCGAAACTCTTCCTAGTTTTAGAAGAATCGGAATCGGAGTAATCGGAATCCTCGAGTAATCAAAATCATTAGATTAATCAAAGTCCTAAGAATAATCGAAATCATTAGAATCATCAGAATTCTCGTAGTAATCAAAATCCTCGGAGTAATTGTTTTGGGTTTTTCAGTAGATTGTGCCAACTCATAACTCACCTCAAGCCTTGTTCTTGAGAGGCAAAAAAATCAAATTTTCAAAAGGAGATCAAAAGAGTTATTTCATGTTATGTTAATGAGCTTGATGAATGTTTTAGCATGACCAGGGGTTGAGAACATGTTATTAGGATTTCATACCTCATTTTGAGCATTTGAAAGCAAAAGATCGTGTTTGAAGGTTTTTGCATTGATAAAAGTGTGATTTTGTAAATTTTGTGGGCACTTTTGAGTTTTCTAACCATTCTAAATAGTTGAGTGAGTTATTTTGAAGGTATTATTTGCATCATTTTGGTATCAAAGTAGATAATAAAAAGAAATTGACAAAGAAGAAGAAAGAGGAAAGAGAAAGATGCGGTAAAGAGAACAAATTTACAAGAGAAGAAAAGAAGATTGTCAACATGCCACTAAGAAGAGTGGTCGAGAAGGAAATAGAGAGTAGCCAAGGGATGATGAGTTAGTTGTTGTATTAAGAAATATATAGGAAAGATTAAGAGCATAGGGAGTTTCTCATTGAAGAGGAAAGACATTGGATGAAGATAGTGATGAGGAAGAGAAAGAAAGCGAGGTAGTAGCAGAGAGAGTGCCATAAGAAGAGGGACCAGAGGTTAGAGTAATAAAGGTATTCATGGAAGAATGTACTAATCCAAGGATGAAGGTACCAAAGTATTCTAGAAGTTTGCATCTAGAAGAGCTGATAATCTGGATAGCAAAAATGGACAAGTACTTTAATTTTAAGAACATTTTACGAGATAAGAAGGTGAAATTTGCATGCACTAAATTAACAGGGGCATATTGTTATTTGGTGGGATTTTGTGCAAGAGGAAAAAGTAAGCAGAGGAAAGGATAAGATCAAGAAATGGGACAAGATGGTGGCAAAGTTAAAAGGTAATTTTATCCTTTAAATTTCCAAACTAGTTTATTCAAAAACATACAAATTTTGAGACAAAAGGAGACGAATTTGGTTGACTATACTTGATGAGTTTTACAAATTTTCTATGAGATCTGGTCACATAGAAGATGATGCTGAAGAAGTGGCTAGATATGTGAATGGTTTGAGGTTAAACATACATGATGAAATCAATTTATTCAATCTAAGGAAATTGGAAGAGGCATACCAAGAAGACTCAAGGCAAAGGAGAAATATTCAAGAAAGAAAACACAATACTTAAGAGGTAGAGGAAGAAGAATGAGAGAAATATGTCGTAGTCTAATAGATGACAACAACAAAAACAAAATAACGAGGAAGAAACAAGAAACTCACAAATACAAAATACATCCAGAGGAGGATATACTAGAGGTGGTTACTCATACAAAGGTAGAGGTGGATTTGGAAGAGGAAGAGGTGAATTTATAGGAAGATGCTTCAAGTGTAATAAATTTTCTATACATAGGTCATTTGAGTGTCCTAAACATCCACAAGCAAGAAACAATAGAGATAATGAGGCAAGAAATCAGATTGCACATGTTGAAGATGAAGAGAGTGTGGCATCACCATCACTAGTGGAGGAACCTAAAGTAGGTGAAGCATTGATGATGAGAAGAAATTTGGTGAATTTAAAAGGATTGTAGAATCAATTCAAAGAAGGAAATTGTTCAGAACCATATGCAAAGTAAAAGGTAAATGTTGCAAACTCATTATTGATAATGGTAGCACAAATAACTTAGTTGAAAAAATGAATTTGAAGAGAATGAAGCATCCTAATCCATACAAAGTTTATTGGGTTCAGAAATATCATCGGGTGTTGGTGAGTTAGCAATGTTTAGTCAATTTTTAAATAGGTAGATATCATGATCATATTTTATGTGATGTATTTCCTATGGATGCATGTCATCTTTTTTGGGTAGACCATGGCAATTTGATAGAAAATCCATTCATGATGGATGGGAAAATACTTATACATTTGTGAAAGATGGAGTTAGACATACATTGAATCTATTGAAAAATAGGAAAACATGGCATGAAAAACGTCTTATAGTGATGTTACCGGGAATGAAAACATTATTTTAGAAGGAAGAAGAGGATGATTTGAAAGAAAGCAAAGTTAGTATAGTTAAAAGATGTGGGAGTAGCTAAGTGAAGAGAAGGAATACTAAGGTAACATGGAAAGAAAAATGAGAATGAAAGGTGAAGAAGGATAAAAATTGCAAACCATGATGAGAACAAGGAAAAAATATCTTTTAGAGGTAGTCAAAGAAGGATATAACTCATACCATGGCATACACATGAAGTAATAGACTCTAGAGAAAGAGAACCACCGTTGTGGAAAATATGACAAAATAGCTCAAAAGGAAAAAACAATGCGAGAACAAGAAAAGATCGGTATGAAGAATAGATGAATGTCCAAAATGGAGAAGAAACTCATAATTTTCAAAAGTAATCTTTCTTCTAATGTTTTTTATGCAGGTTTTATAGATGAAGTAAAGTTGGAACAGTCATATAAATGTGAATACCTCAAGAAAAATCTACCATTTCTCAATCTTGAAGGTGAAATGATCCATGAAGATAAAAAGGAAGTGTAAAAGACAAGATAACGGTGAAATAACATGAAGAAACATCACAAATGGAGATACCCTAACTGTGTAATCTCATTCAAAAGGAGGAAATGATATTATACAATCCTAATACATAGATCAATGGGCTTATGAAGATAACTCATTCAAGGATAGAGAAACAAGTAAAATTTATCATAAAGTTGAGGAAGATGAAGCAAACAAGGAGTTTAGTTAGAAATAACTTTCAAAAGCCCATGTGCAATTGGAAGCAAAGAAAGAAGGTGAAAAACCAACTTGCAAGCAAAACACCTTAAGAATACTTCTCTTTCCCCTTAGACGTATGATGCGAGGCATCACCGCAAGGGCTAATTTATGGTTGTTACAATAGTTTTTTTCTTTTATAAGTCTTTATATGTACAAGGAGTCATTATATTTTGGTTTGATGGGCTCAATAAGTCTAAAATTCAAGTTTTGGAGTTTCCCTCCATTTTTACAAATTTGAAATTTTGAACTACTTTGAGCCAATTTTGGATTCTTAGGTAGATGTAAGTATTTTAAGAGATTTCCTAGTATGTTTTAGGTTTTTGTAGGCATTTTGAGTCATTGGAGATTCCACTTGAGGTTCAATGTGTCATCTAGCTCCTTAAAATCTTGATTAGCTCTTTCCTTACAAGGCGAAGCCTCCATATGTCCTCTTAATAAGGTAGCCATGCATATAAACCGTGGTTTATTGTAATTATACGATTTAAACTTGAGGAAGGGGTATAAAAATAAATTTTTAACTATTTATATTCTTTGATCAATCAAAGGAATGAATATTGGAGCTCTAAGAAGTAGTTTTGAAGGAAATACATTGTTTGTCACATTTCAGGGTTATTCTCAATTATGTGTGTATGTTTTAGATACTTGTGTTATTTTTTGAATGCAACTTGAAGAGAATTTTGGTTGGTAAAGGACATTCAGAGATATATTCATATAGATTAATAAAGGATCAAAGTTACTCTAAGTGATTTTAAGTTGAATGAATTCTTAAATATTGTGATAATCACTTGGAGGACAAAGTCCATGTAAATCGATGATTTGGAACAATATTTGATCAAAGAAAGGAAATAATATTACTAATAAAACGTTTGAGGCATGAAAAAACACCTTATGACATTGATGGAGAGTTTAAAGGGTTGACAAGGTAAGAAAAAGAGGTGCGCAATCATGAAAATATCTTATTTTTAAGGACTCGATGCTGAAGTTTAAGTGTTGTTTTTGCCATTGGTGAGGTAATATTCCTTACTAGTAAATTATAAAGCTTCTAAATGTTTACCTTGACTGGTTCGAAGTAGGTTTATACTTTGAAAACAATTTTATAGATCTCGGTGAGGAAATATTTGTCCCGAGGATCCTGTGAAACCCTCGCTAGGGTTTGAAGAAAGTTTATAGTTAAAAGACTTCCACTAGGAATTTTGACTTCAAAATTGAATGATGTAAACTTGAGAAGGTCCTATGATAGAATTTCATGGTTTCAATCCTGAAGAGCCTCCAATCCTTGAAAAATTATGACAATGAGACTATAGCACTATAGAGAATCCTTGAGCCCTAATTTGAAGCCTAGAAGTGGTATTTTAAAGCATGCGTAACAAAGGATGATAAGGTGAAAATTTGCACAAAAATGATAGTCCAAATGGGTACTTATATTATTTATTTAGTGAAATAAGTCCTTCAATCAAACGTTATACTTGATATTTTCTTCAAGGCGGGGCTAGTTGAGAAGGGTAGGCTTGGAAAGGAGATTGTGAAGGAAAGGACACTTGCATTGAGATTTGTGCCAAAAACTTATGCTCACATCTAAACATTAAAAAGGGTACTCAAAATTGGGCTTATATTATTTGGGTTGTTTGTAGATTGTTCCAACTCATAACTCACCTCAATCCTTGTTCTTAAATGACAAGAAAAGCAATTTTTGCAAAAGGAGATCAAAAGAGATATTTCTTGTGATTCCAATGAGATTGAAGAATGTTTTGCATGATAAGGGGTTAGAGAAGATGTTATAAGGATTTCATCCCTCATTTTGAGAATTTAAAATTAAAAGAGTATATTTCATCCCTAGTAAAGTTTGAGGGAAATGTTGAGTTTTCTAGCCATTCTAGCTAGTTGAGTGAGTGGTTTAGAAGGTATGCTTTGCATCATAAACTCACAAATTTGAATTTATTCCTACTAAATTTATTAAAACTCTCTTCCATGACTTTCACATTCTCTAAGACAATCAACTTGAACCCATAGTCACAATTTTTTTTTCATTTTGGATGTCCTCTTGATGATGCTCTTGCATCACTTGCTCACTTGGAAATCCTTCTTCCTCAAACCCATGGGTACCATAAGTGTTGAAAAACACTTACTCTTCAACCCCAAGGCCAAATTGATCCTCTATCAACACCACCTTCTCTTGGGCGCAATCCTCTAGACTAATCTCCTCCAAGTCTAATTCAAATTGAGAATCATCAACTTCTAATATCATAGGGCCAAAACTAAAACTAAATTTAGAGCATGTGGATTTTTATTGTCCTCCTTCTCATGTTTTGTCAAAAACTTCATTTTAGAATCCATAAACCGTGGTGCACTTGAAGGCGATTGATGCATGGTTTCTTGAATTTGGACTGTCGACATCATACATTTGGCTCCAATCTTTCAACCTCTAAATATGATTTTCTCTATTTGGTTTTTTCTCAACATGCCCCTCCAATGTCAGCATGTGCATGTTCATGTCCATAAGGATTGAGAACAACCCTTTTTCCATGAAAGATTCAACATCTCTCTTGTGAAGGAATGTGAAATAGGAAAACCAAGTAGTTGGGAACTCGGTTTGTTAGTTGGTCTGTAGTGCCTCATAGTTTAAAATTGGTTATTCATAAGGCTCAAGCACACATGTATTTAATTTTTTAAGTGAGGGAAGGAAAGGGTTCTTGTCCAAGTTTGTAGAGGTTTTAATGATAAAGGAGATGCAATATCTTCTTGTTAAGGAGGATAAATGACATGAGTAGGTTTGGGAAATATGGAAACATGGAATATGTGTTGAGATTGTGTGGGTTGGGAAAATAAATGGGAGGATTACATGATGGCGTGAGGAATTTCCTCATTGATAGGGTTCCTTGAAACTACATTGGTAAGATTCCATTGCATCTTCCCTTTTACTATCCGAGGTAACAATTTACCCATAAAATATAGCTTCTACGAGGGCTAGACCAAATTGGAACAAGACCAATCCATGGATAGGGCACCCTAAAACCAATCTTATCCACTTTGAGTGTACATTCTCTCTCATGCGAATCATGTCTTGGCACGTACATATGACTTGCCTCGAAAATCAACATCAAATACAAAACTATCTTCATTCTCTGCATCTCCTCACTCTTAAAAAGCATTATGGTTAATATGATAACCATAGAAATCATGGGGTTTGATGTAGATGCATACTATTCAAAGTGAGGATCATAAAATTGATTTAGAGGGGGTTCTAGAAATTTGGAGGTCGGAGGAATAATATTGTTCTTTGAAACTAAGGATTGAAGTGGGGGAATAATATTGTTGCTTTGAAACTAAGGAGTGAAGTGGGGGATAAGTCATAATTGTACAACTTCATGAATGAGAGAGAAAAGGAATGGAAATGGTTTGCGAAAAGGAGAAATGGGTTAGTTGGATCAATGGAGATACCACATGTGTTGATTTGAAGCCTCCAAAGGTTGTATATCACCAATAACACATTAAACTTGAAGAAACAAATTTATAAATCTTATTTATTTGTCCCACTGAGCGTGCGAGCTATTAACTCATAGAATCGTGCACTTGTTGAATAAGAGATCTAACACTCTAGTGAAACATAGGATGATATCACAATGTGGGACTTGACTGTTTAGATCATCCTCCAAAAAAATTCAGCTTCCTCTTCCTAACTATCCTACTACTAAAACTACCCCTAAGCTAATCTTAAACTAACACATCTACGGGACCAAGGTTATAAATATTTTAGAAATTAAACCTAAGATAGAATAGGTGGTGATAAAACAAGAAAGAAGGGATGATCACTATCCATGAGAGGAGAAAAGGAATAAAACACAAGAGGAGAGGGAAGACAGATGTGCTACATACCAACACTTACATGAAATCTCCCTCTCATGCATATACAACACACAAAAATGAAACTTTGTAAATAATATTCACACACAACATACCAGAGGATGAATGGAGAGGCAAGGAAGCCATCAAATATGATTACAGGTAAAAACAATTCGTAAATATTAGATTTTATTCCTTAAAGGATGCACAGATCATGACATCAATAACAGAAGGTACTGAATGTGTTACAAAGTCCAAATCCAAGGTTTGGAACTCGTGAGAAGTTGAATACTATTTTGCCATGGTGTCGTTAAAACAAACAGAGGGATCCTTTTTTTACAAAAGAATGAGTTCCCTATTTATATAATAGAAGGAGAGAGGGAGAGAAGAGGCGTCATTAACTCTTACAAACAGACATGGGCTCTCGAAATCACTTCTATCACACGCCATAAGAATTTACAGGTCAAGGGATGGGTGTTGTTTATCGTTAAATTTGGGTTGGTGAAGTAGTTGAATGGCTGGGTTGAAACAAACACAACTTTGAGGTGTTCCATGGAATTGTAATATTTTGCGAGCTTAAATTGGTCTTTTACAGCCTTCTAAGTTACTGCCATGCTCTGCAACCAATCCTAACTTTGTTTTCGCCTCTAAGACCTCCGTGGAGGAGCACTCACGAACAACACACAAAACCCGCAACACATTACCACCTACGGTCTTCCACTCCTCATTATGTGGATTTCTCCCTATGATTATGTCCCTTTGTTATGTGGCTTGACAAACCCATGGAACACCTGATTCTGCGTTGTGCATATTCTGAGCTTAGTCGCTCTCAAACTTGTTTTACATTGCTTTGCAGTTTTTCGCAGCATGTTCAACTTGCATCAAGGATTTTACTGGGAAGAATCTTAGCTTTGTTTCATGGAAACGACTAACCATGCAAAACTCCATTTTATCATGACCGCACCACACTATATCACCATGCCATGAAGCACTAAGCGTTTAATTATTTAACACATTTCCACAACCTGCAAATGCAAGCCTACATTTTTCCATGGCGGGCCTCAGAGAATTACGTGTGTCACCATGTTGTACCTTGGAGGTGAAAGTGCAATTTAAAGTTTTCAAGACCAAAAATTACGAACTGTTTCTCTATTCTGCAACCTCCGTGTGAAATGTCACATCCTTACATTGGGCCACGAGGAAGAAACACAATCCACAACTTGTAACTTTAAAAATGCAAAGTGCAAGGCTTCTTTGAAGTCTTCATTCTAGTTATCCACCCACGTCTTTCACATATGTTCTGAAAAAATCATTGATTCTTAAGGGGTTATCATGGCTTTTAATTACTTGTCCTCTAGATTAGGAGAACCCACAGAAATGACTTTTTCCACGGAACAACATCTTTACCATGGGAAACCTATGGAACACCCAATTCTTCTCATCTTTCCCATGGATCATTCCTTCGTTCTCAGAAAATTCCATCCTTAAACAAATTTTCAATTTTTTGTTAAGTGTGCAACCTATGGTGCCTTGACCTATCTTCACCCCGTAAAAGAGTCAACTTTTATGTCTTTAGATGATCGATCAATCCACCTATATCACGGTCCTTTGTTTCTTCACTCCGCGGAGTAGTAGAACCCGCAGAACACTAACTTCCATTGTTCCATGAATTCCCCGAGCAAAAAGTCCAATTGTTGGATGAGTTGTTCAAAATTGTGTGGGGGTGCAATTTTGGACAACACCTTTATAGGATTTTCCCCGGTATAGGGTATTTAACCCATGTCATTATGGGTGGTTACACAACTCATATTTATGGGGAACTTTCATGGGTTATATTCTTAGTTTGAGGTTTTGGCATCCATTGTATTATAATACCATTGTGAAAATACATATTGTTGTGCGTACATATAGATGGACATGCAACATGACAAAGAAAAACTAGGAAGTATGTTATTTTATGGTAAATTGGTTGAATTAATACAATAAGGAAGATACCTTACTAAGATGTATATTTCCACTGAAATGGTTTCTCAATATGAATCTTGTGTATTATGTTATCTTGTGTATGTCATTTCTTTATTTTTTGTTTATCTCAAATATTCATTGAAGTACTACTTCTCTCATATATTTTCATCTTATCATAGAAAATACAAAAGTGTCCAAAACATAACCCTATTGGTGGTTTGGGAAGAAACTTGCACAAACCTAAAAGTGTACTACTCTCTTTCTCCCTTCTTCCCATGTCTACATAATGGTACTATAAATTTCACAACATTCATTGGAGGTTTCAACAACTCGGATAATAACAAGTGCATTAGAAGTGAAATTAGATCAACTTTCACTAAAAACATATGTAAAGATGCAGGGCGTATGCACAAAGATGGGGGGCCAAAAAGTGGACACAAATATGATTTTAAGCAAAACACAAGCATGTTTGGTTAAAGTGCGAGCGCATTCTGAATTATTATGTTTGGTTGTTACCAAACCTAAAACGTGAGAGTGTTATAACGCGCTCGCGTTCCTACGTGCTATGTAGTATATAATCGAGTGTCTACCACGTGCCACCTCCAAATTCCAAATTTCATTTTGTTTAAATTCACTTCAAGAAAGGTTGGGGGAAATGAACTTGCCATTTTCTTCACACTTTTAGAGGTCCAGAATGTCAATTCGACCCAAATTTGGAAATTATGGAGAACTTGGAAAGCCGAATTGTATTTATAAAGATAAGCTCGAAGCGAAGGAATGCATTTTGTAAGTAATTCCAATCAAAATTATTTTCTTTTTTTGTTAATACCTGCTAAAACTAGCCTTGTTATTGCATCTTGATAAAAACAAGTTCCCAGGAGCCGAGGGAGCTTTTAAACTTATCACACAAGCATGGGGAGTTCTCTCCAATAATACTAGAAAGGCTACCAATGACGCCATGAGAAAAAACCAACAAGGGCACAACCCCACCTTCCACCAACCAAATTCCACAGGAACTACCACTGCCATTAGCATTTCCAACAATCTAAATGGGAATAATTATTCAAGTGTGGATTCCTTTCTTGAAACTTCCATATTTAATGACCACAACCAACTAGAACTTAAAATAGAAACATGACCAAGAACACGACCTAGACTAGGACCTAGATTGGCAATTTGAGAGGATTTTTGAGGTTCAATTTTATTTTCCAAGATGCATTAATCCAATGTTTGAGAATGTTTCTCCAGATGAAACGAAATTCTGATTCAGACACTCGATGATTCCTGAATTTTCAATCCTACCATAGAACCCAATAGTCCTCGATCTTTAGATACAGGGAGACACCATTACTTGGCTTCCATTTATAATGATAGAGATATTTGCAAATTCATGTTATGACCTCTAAATTTGTTTGCATTTTGTGATGCCCCATTTGGCAGTTACCCAGGTTCTCAACGTAGTGACCTTTCCCTCGTTGGGCGTCGAACGACTGAGTGTAATTATGTTGTCTTAGACCATGTCTCAGCATTGTTTTAGCACCCCGCCCCCTCTCCTTCTAGCATCCTCGAGTCGTTATCGACACCTCCCTTTTGTGGACTGTGTAATGTCCTGTGCGTTATCCTTTTTCAAGGGGATTTTGCTGTCGACATTATTAATATTTTAATAGTTATTCATAGGTTGCTGGCATTCTTTTCGGTTTGCATTTTTTTAAAACCAAACTAACTGGTTTATTATTCTTTATGTGTGTGTGTGTGTGTGTGTGTGTGTGTGTGTGTGTGTGTGTGTGTGTGTGTGTGTGTGTGTGTGTGTGTGTATGTGTATATATGTATATGTGTATATATATATGTATATATGTATATATATATATGTGTGTGTGTGTGTGTGTGTGTGTGTGTGTGTGTATATATGTGTGTATATGTGTATATATATATATATGTGTATATGTGTATATATATATGTGTGTATATGTGTATATATATATATATACATATATATATATATATATATATATATATATACATATATATATATATATATATATATACATGTATAGATATAAAAATAAGATGAAATGAAATAAAATATAAGTAAAATAAATAAATAAATAAAGGAATGTTGTGGTTGCGTGGAAAGAAGGGGGGGTAGGTGTGTGGCGCAGGTTGGAGGAGACTGAATTAAAATCAAAATTTTAGGTTCTTGTGCCTAAGGCTCTACCGTCCCTCACCCCTTTCTGCCATCTAGACTTGGTGCGTGGCCATCTCCCACTGGCCTTACCTCTGCCAGCCGCCCCACCTTCATTTATTTCTGATTTGCAAATCTCTTGCGTCCCTTGCTACCTGCTCTCTTTATCCTTCTCTGACCGCGTGAGATTTTCCTTGGATGGACTGCGTGTGGGTGGTTGAAACGCCTTTTCTCCCTGGTTGGTGGCGGACAACATTAAGTTGGTATACAGTTGTGTGAGAGTTATTGAGTGCACTGTCTTGAAGATTCAAAATGTGGTTAGGGCTCTCTCCTCCAAACTGCGATTGTCCTCGATGTGAATAGCTGAGGTGAATGTATCAATCCACTTCATTAAGTCTGTGGCAACTTCTGGTTGAAGGTCTTTATCTCCTTGGCATCAAATCTGAACAGAGCATGAAGGAGTCTTCAACTGTGACAGCTAAGAATGATTGTCCAAGGTAAAACAGTGGTGATTATGTGATCTCAAATGGGTAAGAACACCCATGGAAGGTGTTGAAGCCGTTCTAAGCAGTCCACAAGCTTCAAAAGGTGAAAAACAAGTCTCAAATACCTCCTCAACCTTGATCAACGGTCTTTTACCACCTCATGCACCTAATCGTAGATTGTAATCACAGGGAGCAAATAGATGATTTTCATGGCATCTTTCCTTCCTGGTTCCTCCCTGCACGCGTGTTTTTTTAGATGGAGCTTCAAGCTAGTGAAGCAGACGTGTTGCCTCCATTTTCTTTGAGTGCTGCGAGGTGTGTTCTTGTCTGGGTCCGGAGTCGCGACTGACTGACTGTGCTTTTAGCTGGCAGCAGAGCGGGTTGCGAAATAGTAGAGCCCTTTTTGAGCGCTTCCAACAGGCAGGTTGTCCAACTATGTTGTTTTCTGTTCTGTATCAGATGCATCCTCAGATTCAGGTTTCTCCTTCAAGATATGTTATCAAAATCGACTATGTGACAGTGAGAGTGTTACCAGGAGACTGATGAAGTTTATTTCAAAGATTCTCTATTGAAACCTTTCTGCTTGTCTTACGATGTAACTCATGGAAGAGAATCTCATAGGCGTGGATCTGTTTCATATCAGAATATTCATGAAGCACAATTTGCTTTGCAATTATGAACTTTTAGGAGATCGATGAAGGATAGAGGAATTAAAAAGAAACTTGGATGTAGTTGGATTAAAGGCAATAAAATGGTGCATGCTTTTTGTGTAGGTGACAGATCACACCCACAGGCACAGGAGATCTATGCAATGTTGGAGAAAATGTCTTGGGAGATGAAGGTAGCAGGATATCTTTCAGATTCAGAACCTTAATGTATGTGTTGACTGCCACACTGCACCAGGTTTTGTCCAAGATTGTTGCAAAGCAAATTGTTGTGAGAGATGCAAAGTGGTTCCATCACTTTAAAAAAAAAAAGGGAAAATTGTGATGTGTGATAGGGGAAGCAATCCCAGAGTTGCAAAAGGGGCTGAAGTGAGAAGGGCCGGAGGAGTTGGAATGATCCTTGCAAACAGTGAGTCAGATGGTGAAGGGCTAGTTGCAGATGCTCATGTATTGCCTGCAAGTGTTGTTGGGGTTTTTGGAACCGTTGGAGCTCTCTGCCCAGGCTAAGCATAGACGAGAATGGAGCTTGAGTGCCCAGCCTATAAAAGGGGAGATTCGACCTGAGGATTGTTGTTGTTGTTCCGGGCGGTGTCCATGAAACCTTCTGAATCTGGAGAAAAAGGCAAGATATTTCTACACCTTTCTACTGTTATTTTATTTAAAATTATTGTGAAATCGAACCACTTTTCCTTGCATTGATTTGTCAGTTGGATGTCATGATGGGAGATTTCCCCTTTCTGCTTGTTTCTTCTTGTTTTAGCTTTTATCGTTGATAGTATGTTGGTCGAAAAGATGCGTGTGCCCTCTCCTCTGAATGTTATGTTTCTCTTGCTCGAGTGATAGACCTTCGTCTGTTTGTTTATGTATTAATTCCTCTCTGCGATTGAGTTGCAAGTTATTATGTTGATCAAACTAGTATTTTCGATATCATGGAAGTAAGTTTACGATAACTATGAAGCTCCTCCCTAGCACCCAAGTTGTCTTTTGACGTTTTTTTTATTAGCTCCTTCGCAAGTCCCTTTTGATAACCTTTTGGCATCGTGAAAGGAAGGTTGTAGGATTAGTGTGATCAATGCTTGGACTAGCCAGCTTTGAGTTTTGGTATTAAAACTGGTAGAATGAAAAGGTTTGTGTGCAATGTGTTTTCCGTCTCACGTGTTTAGACTCTTATATTATCTTTCATCTTGTTTCTAGGCTTTTAAGGCCATCCTCAAGAAGTACCTTGACCATCCCTATCAACTTGAACCATAACTAGCTTTTCGGATTAACTAAGCTCGAGGTTTCATTGTGCGAATCCAAAGATACATTGTTGACACTAGAATAGTTTTGGTCTAACCCCCTCTCGAATTATTGTTGATGGCACTCTTCTATTTTTCCTAACTTGCATTATTTCCCCTTTGTAATGTTAACGCTATTAATTAGTATTGGTCGGTTTTTATGCACATAATTACCTTAATATTTTGTGGTGGAAATTTCCTTAAATGTGATTAATCTTCGGGAAAAACTCATCTTTCATTTGATAGTCTTATGGATTCATAAATGAAGGTTTTGTTTTGATAATGTCACTTAAAAACTATGTTTATATCTATGTGTGATGGTTATTTGTGTTACCAAGGTTTGCCTTAAAATATTGTTGTTTTGGGAAATAGGTAATTTAGTTTAAATTAACCAAACATTAGAATTGTTGTAGAGGTTTGCAAATCTTTAGTATTATAAAATTTTTGATGACATTATTGTATACTCTTGTTTGACGGAACTCCCTTCTTCTCTCGCATGTTTGCTACTAGCCTGTAAGACATTGGCCCTTCATGAATGATTGGAAAATCTTTGTAGTTAATGGTCAAAACTAGTATACTTTGCCTTCGCTTTGAAACTTATGTTGTGTGTATACTCTATTTGATTTCCAGTTTGAAACTCAATTATACATGGATTTTTGTGTTAATTTTTGAAACCCGTGGTTCCCCTTTCTTGGGCCGATCAACTCTTGTTCTTTTAGAATTATATTATTTTAGCCTCTGCGTTTGGTACCTTTGATAAATTTCTAGATGGTTGGTCTATATATCAAATCTCAATCTTGTAATTATTGTTTAATTACTTACTTGTGAAAATTCTGTTTTTGCTAGATTGTTTATTTTCTCCTTATAGGGCGAAGGGCCATTCTCATACAATTGTTATACTTTCGTTGCTTTTTCTCCTAATTGAGTTACAAGGTCTTCTCCTTCTTGATTGGCATGATGGAGACTTTATTATAACTTGATGTGTTGATAGTGTTTAGAGGTTTAACCCAATTCTTCTAATAAAGTGCTTCCTTTTCGTGGTATTGTTAGATAATAGTTATGGTGGTTTTGTGTAGCCTTATCTTGCTCATTTCTCGCGAACTGACTCTTGTGGAAAAATTTGTTGCAGATGGATTTTTGCGAGTAGATGAGGGATAGACTTGTAGATTTGTACATCAACCTTAGTTGAGAAGTTCTTTTGCATGAACCCTTTTATATTGTTCAACTATTGATAACATCTAGTGGAAATTTTAGAAGAGGATCAATGTCTTAGTATTTTGTATCGTGGATTATGTCGTCTTAACTCTGGAACCTTGAATTGTTTGACTATCTTTGAAATTATAAGAAAATTTGTTTACCGCTTGTTGAGTAACCTTATTTCGTTTTCGTAAATGAATAATGCTAAACTTTCCCCTACGATTAAATGTTGAGTTAAATCTTTCTAAGACTTAGTAATTATGTGTTATAAGTAAAATAAAATGGGTTGTTTAATACTTATAGAAGTTAAACTAAAATATATATTGCAAATAAATTAGTGTAGAGGTGACCAACTTGAGAGCATGTAATTCCATGAGTGATCAAAATGAAACCATCCTTTGTGAAGTAAAAATTTTATAACTTGATATCCCTAGCTACACTAGCGAACATTATCCTTTTTATGGTGAATTCTTAGAATGATCCTAAGGTGAAACAAATTGTTAGTTGATATAAGATAATAAGATTTAATAAGTAGGAGGAATCGGTTTCGAAACCACGCAATCTGTCTCTCAACCATTTGAAAGGTAAATTGTTTTCTTTTGTAAAAATCATCCAGTGAAGCCTAAGTAAAATATTTAATAATTTTCGATAAATCCTCAAGCTTCAATAAAAACCGGGTTAATAACTAATGAGGTCATAAAGATGATTTCAACTCAACCTTCTTCCTCTAACCTTTTTCCAAGGTGCCTTGTCTTTCTTCTCTTAAGTATGTTGAAAGCGAACCCATGTTGTCATATGGGCATGAACAAGTTCTAGTAGCGTAAGTGTAAATAGATGGCCTTGTGGAATTAAATTACCCCTTTCTCCAAATAAATGAATTAAGCAAATAAATGTCAAAATAGAGAAGATTTAAAGATGATTACTCAGTGTAAAAAGAATAAACTTAGCTTGGTAAGATGAATTGTATGAATCATATCTTGAGCCTCCTTGAAAACGTAAGCTAATAATTGCAAGATGTCTTTTTAAGATAAATAACCCTCAAGAATATCTCATTGTGGTTGGCCCTATTTGTTAGAGTGTTCTGTGGTTGAACTTCTGTGTTGTCTTGTCAAAAAAAAAAAGTGTATTATCCTTTTGGGTGTGAACGTTTCCGTGCTGACCTTGTGGTCATCCCCGTAACAAGTGGTTCCTAGAGTTGGTTATAACTTTGTGACGACATGTTGTGTCATGTTATGTGTCGAAACAAGTCAAAAAAAATTATCCTGTCTTTTACTGTGTTGTTCGTGTGTGAGAATTTTAGGTCGCACACATTTCAAGTTGTTTAGAAATCACATCACTCCCTTCACTAGGATTGATGACTACCCCTATATTTTTGAAGGTGCTTTCAAAGCATCCATGGGATTATCATAGAAGGAGTTATCAATGAATGGAAGGTCACTAAGCCATAGGCCAGCTAACTCCCACTCAGAACTAAACAAGAAATATTTACTAGGTAATTGATAACCCCTCTGTGTTCTTAGCCATTCCCATGTTGTTATGCTTATTTTGTACAAGCAAACTCAATGATGGTTCTAGGCACGAGACTATGAAATATGGTCCTAATATTGTCATGCCATCCTAGTCGAGTAGTCAGAAGCCATATTAGTCTTGTTGATGATTAGTACTAATTACCCATGAAATATAATCCTCCATATTTCATTTTCTTTTCTCATCTTCCACGTCATACTGAATAACCAACTTGATAGGGGAGTTTCCCTCTTCGACGGAGATACACCGAATATGAATATGATCCTCGAGAGTCGACCCTCATCCAACGATAATACCAATATGAACTCCTTTGTTGGTAATGTTGTGCAGTTAATGGTGGAGTGTTTAGGGTTAAGGGTTAAGGGTTTAGGGTTTAAGGTTTATGGTTTAGGGAACTTAGGGATCAATGTTCATGGTTTAAGGTTTAGGTTTTAAGGTTTAGGGTTTAGGGTTTAGTGTTTAGTGTTCATGGTTTAGGGTTAAGGGCTTAATAATTAGGGTTTCGGGTTTGTGGTTTAGGTTTTAGAGCCTAGGGTTTAAGGTTTAGGTTTAGGGTTTAGGGTTAAGGTATTGATGTGTAGAGTTTAGGGTTTACGGTTTACGGTTTATATATTAGGTTTTAAGGTTTAGGTTTTAGGGTTTAAGGTTTAGGGTCCATGATTTAGGTTTTAGGGTTTAGGGCTCGGGGTTAGGATTTAGGATTTAGGGTTCGGTGTTTAGGGAACAAACACTCTAATGGTATTGATCTTCTGCACTTGATCTTCAATCTATAGTAGTGATTACAAAGTAAAAATTGCTCTTGATCTTCTGCACTATAAGGATAGGAAAACCTTATATATTACACATCTCTACCAAACATGTTTCTCCCCACATATACTTGCACTATTGAATGTTTCTTGATATTCTGCATATAATTGCACTATTTATAACACTCTTGGAGCTCCAAATATTTCACAATCTATAGAAAAAAGGAGATAGCAGTATTGGGTAACATTTCATTGTACCAAATTAATCTTGGATATTTGGCATTTCCCTCCTTCAAAATATCAACAAATGAAAGGCATCAAATTGTGATGGCTCTCTTTGAATGTTATGCCTAAGAATTAGATGAACACTTTTCAATTGAATACTCTTTGTCAATACTAATAAGAATGGGATAAGACACAGAGCATTACAATGAGTGAAATAGCTCCCACGTGATGTGAAAAAGAAGATAGCTATATTGGGTATAAATTCTTTGTGCAAGCTTCCTGCAGGGAAGGGGTTGCGTGGAAAAGAGTTGTACCAAATTTTTCTTGGATATCTGAAATTTGCCTCCTTCAAAAAATTTGTACCATTTTTTCTTGGTTAAGGGTTGTTAGAGGAAATGAACTCGCCATTTTCTTCACGCCTTCAGAGGTCCAAAATTTCAATTCACCCCAAGTTTGGCAAATATGGAGAACTTGGAAAGATGGATTACATTTATAAAGATAAGCTCGAAGTAAAGGACTGCATTTCATAAGTAATTCTAGTCATATTTGTTTTCTTTTTTTTTTGATACCCACTATAGGACTAGGAACACGACCTAGACTAGAAATTTGAGAGGATTTTTAGGTTCAATTTTATTTTCCAAGATGCATTACTCCAACGTTTGAGAATGTTTCTCCAGATGAAACGACATTATGATTCAGATGCTCGATGATTCCTGAATGTATAATCCTGCCACAAACCCCAATAGTCCTCGATCCTTGGATACAAGGAGACATCATTACTAAGAAAAATTAGGGACTTTCAAGGAAGAATAGGTTCTTGTGAATATATAGTTTTGACACATCACATCACAACCTTCATTAGGCTTGATGACTACCCCTATCTTTTTGAAGGCACTTTTGAAAGAATCCATGGGTTTATCATAGAAGGAATTATCAATTAATAGAAGGTCACTAAGCCATAGGCCAACTGACTCCTATTCAAAACTAAACAAGAAATATTTACTAGGCAATTGATAACTCATTTTTGTTCTTAGCCATACCCCTATTGCTATGTTTATTTTGCATAAGCAGACTCAATGATGGTTCTAGGCATAAGACTAGAAAATATGGTCCTAATGATTTCATGGCCTCCTAATGAGTAGTCCGAATCCATATTAGTCTTGTTAATACTCATTACTAATTACCAATGAAATATAATTCTCCAACTTTAATTTGCTTTACTCATCTTACCCGTAATCTTGAATAACCAATTTGACAGGGGATCTTTGCTCTTCGACGGTGATACATTGAATATGGATATGATCCTCAAGAGGGGAACTACACCTGGAAAGGTATTGTTAAACCCTGAGCCCTAAACCCTAACCCTTAAACCCTTAACCTCAAACCCTAAACCCTAAATCATGTGCCCTAAATCCTAAACCCTAAATCATAAACATTAAACCCAAAGCCCTAAACCCTAAACCCTGAGCCATAAACCCTAAACACTAAACCCTAAATCCTAAACCCAAAACCCAAAACTCTCAACCATAAACCCTAAAGCCTTAATCCTAAACCTTGATCCCTAAAATCTAATCCTTAAGCCCTAAACATTTATTTTTGTACATAAAAGCATGCCATAAACACATATACCCCATAACACATTGAAACAACAATTTCTCATGGCAATTCCTAACTTACCACCTTACCTAAGATTCTCCAAGATTTTGTTCATCATTATCATGGGGTTTTGTTACTCATCTTGCCACTCCATCTCAAGAAGTAACACTTTTAAATTGTCTCCAGGTGGTGCCTTGTAAATTTTATCAAACCCAACGGATGGCTTATGATAGGCCTTTATCTCTTTTTGATCTTAAAGAGTCTTCCTTTCAAATGGCTTTAGAACAATCTCCCGGAGTTGATGGTTTTCCAACTAAATGTTATCAAACTTTGTGGGACACTATTGGTTTTGATCTCCACAATGTCTACTTGGAAACTTTAGAAACTAAATCTTTGGTTGACCCGATCAATCAACGCAATATATAAAGTTATTCCCAAATCAAAGGGCGACCCCCGAATGAATTTCTAATTGGTGCCATATTACTTTTCTTAACATGTCATACAAGATTATTGCTAAAGATTTGGATAACATGATCTCTAATCTTCTGCCCTTAATTATTCGAGCAAGCAAACTAGATTTATTAATAACATGTATATTCTTAATAACATTATAAATGTATGAGAAGGTATGGAATGGGTTCGTCTCTCCTCTCAACAGAGCTCTATTTATCAAGATTTATTTTGCTAAAGCATATGATAGAATTGAATGGTATTTCATCTTAGCTATGCTCCAAGCCCTAGGGTTTGGTTCTTGCTTCATTCGGACTGTGAAAATGCTCTTTCAAAATGTTGGAGCCTATATTACAATCAATGGTGCCTAGTCTTCCATGTTTGGATTGTTTAGATCAATTAGGCAAGGTTGCCCCCTAGCCCCTTCCCTTTATGTGTTGGCTCTGAAGGATTTAGCTATCTTCTAGCTCACAATGCTTCTCAAGGACTAGTAAAAGGTATTTCTTTTCCTTCTACTACTCAACAACTTATTAATGGTCATTTTTCTAATGATTCTTTTCTCACACTTTTGGAGGAGGAGAAATCTTTACATCATGCTCTCAATTGTCTTAACACTTTTTATCTTGCTTCGAGATATGTTATTCAATGGGAGAAAACTCAATGTTACAGCAATCTCAAACTCTCATTCCCACTTAGTTGGATGATATGCAATGGAGTTGGATCCAACCTGGGGTATAGTTCAAATTTCTTGGGATCCCTTTCGCCTTTCAGGCTACTTCATCTCAACTTTGGTCTTATGTGGTCTAGCGGGTTGAATGCAAAATCTCTTATTGGATCACCAAACCTCTTTCTCTTACAAGGAAATTTTATATTTTCTCTAAGGTTTTTGTTTCCGCGCATGTGTACTACTCCTCATGTTGGGCTCCATCTAAATATGTTTATGCTACACTTGAGAAGATTCTTCATGATTTCCTTTGGGCTAACAGTAAAGGGCACAAAGGGTTCCACAACATTTCTTGAGATATTTTTTGTATGCCTAACAAGTCTGGTGGTCTGGGCTTAATTGATGTTAAGCACTTGGGGCAGACACTTTGTGCTAAATGGATTTTGTGTAGTCTGGAAGGGAATTAAGCTTTGGAAATTCTCCTTTGGCATGGCATTCGTCAGGGTGTTCCTTTCGGTAGACAGGCTTGGAAGGGTCTTAACTTTCAATCCCTTCTTCTATGTCATGTTCTAGTTAATATTAAGGGCACTTTTATTTTGCAAAGTATTTAGAAGGCATGGGAATCTCTCAAACCACACCTTATCTGGGTTGGAAATGGTTTTAGATCTAGCATTTCCCTCAATTTTGTCTCTCTTTGGTGGTCCTCTCTCTTTTCTTACCATGATTTACCTTTGGCTTTGGCTCCTTGGGCTAAAGCCCTCTAGTTTTATAAAAAGGAAATAATTTTGCAAGAACTCTCATTCTTAGCTTTCTTAGGAGACTTTAGCTTTAAAATTCCACCTTCTTCCTATAGATGTTGCTCATATCTGAAATTAATTAATTGCATTCCTAGAGATTATTTGCAAAAGATAGGGCTTACCTATTGAGCTCCTTGGTGATGGAACTGGAATTGGCCTATTGTTACCCCCTTTGGTAAATATAAACCTTCCTTGGGTTATTCTCTTTTGGCACCTCGTTTAGTTAACAATGACATGTTCATAGGTGTTAGCAA
This sequence comes from Taxus wallichiana var. yunnanensis, assembly GCA_018340775.1. NCBI lineage: Eukaryota > Viridiplantae > Streptophyta > Pinopsida > Cupressales > Taxaceae > Taxus > Taxus wallichiana. The sequence continues at coordinate 975,406,516 of CM031242.1, read as the reverse complement.
ATCCATGGTTAATGCTCCATTAGTGTGTGTGAGTGAATAATAATTACATGTGTAATTATTATTTTGTAAGAATGTAAGTTATTAGATTAGTAGATAAGTTAGTATATTATTATTAGTTTTTATATAAAACAACAATAACAATTATGTATTTTTTTATGTGAGTTTCAACAAACTCACGTAGATAGATTTGAGAGGTTATAGCTACCTCCTAATTTATAGGGGAGATATTACCTATATATGGGTGTATGTAATAAGAGATTTTAATATGAATGAATATGAATTATTGTTGTGTGTTAAATTATTTGTAAATTAGTTTTTTTGTTATGATCTTTCCATGACTCCATTCAAATCATCCTCCACATCCGTGTCGAGAAGGTATGGCTTTGTGAAGAGAGATCAAATAAGGGGTAGATCTACTACAAGTTATGACTTTCATGCCTATGTGATTCTTTATTAGTTGTGAGAACAAGAGTTTAGTAATTAAATTTTTTTAGCAATCTCCATTGTAGTTTTGTTTCTAAGATGTTATTCTAGAGAAAGTGTGAAGGACTCGATGCTTTCTTACGGTCTAATAAATAATCTTCACCTACATTTATATATGAAGTTATGACCACTATTCATTGAGATTAGAAAATATTCTTCCCTTAGCACATATATTTATGCCTTCATTAGTTACTTGGATTAAAAGTTTTGCATTTTAGCCATCTTTTTGAGTCTCGGGATACTTCCTCAATTTTTTGCAATCTACGGCTAACCATCTTCAAACATGTGTACAAACATGGATCTGGAATGATTTGTTGAATTTTTACAAAGATCACCAATGATTTTGATAATCGTTAGTGATTTTGTTCCAATCGCCAATGATTCCTTAAAAATAGCTAGCAATTCTTAGTACCATTGGAAATATCTTGAAACCAGATTTATAATGGATTTTACGATTTACAAAACGTAGCTCCGGTTCTCAAGTTATCGTCAAATCATCAAAAGTGGGGCTTTTTATGAGATTTAGAGCTTCATCATCAAAAAATTTTACATCATAAGCCTCAAAGATAAATCAAGCTGATTTAGCAAAGATGACACCTCGCAAGATGGTGGAAAACGGAGGTTGGAGGTCAATCAATGACCTCTCATCACCGCCGCAACGACGGAGACACACAAAGGTTTGGTGAATGTGTTTTTGCACTATGTTTTCTGTTGTGTTTTTAGATTTCATGTTTCAAAGTGTGCTTCATATTTCAGTGATCTTGTTGTTCTGTGTGGTGTGAATAAGTGTAAATTTCACATTGAGGGGGAACATGATCCTAATGTTCCATTTCTAGTTTTCAGTTTGTAATGTATGAGCAGTCTTATTCAACAAAATTTCATATGTTATTCCTTGTGGTGAAATGTGATGAGGGCTGACAATAATACTTGGCACATCATGATGTGGTTGTAGGTAAACCACTTAAAAACCTTCATTTTTTTGGTTTGTGGTAAACCACTTTGTAAAACCACCACTTTTGGTTGTTGGTAAACCATATACAAAACCATCACCTTTTGGTTTGTGGTACTCCACTTTGTAAAACCACCATTCTCGGTTCATGATCAACCATATGTAAAACCATTCGTCGGGTTTCGATTATCCTGTGAAAATCACCTATACGTGAAAGTAGGTGAAAGTACAAAGATAGGTTTTCCCGATGTTCACACTAAGGTGGGGAATGTTAGGAAATTCATGGTTAGTGCTCCATTAGTATGTATGAGTAAATAATAATTACAAGTGTAATTATTATTTTGTAAGAATGTAAGTAGATTAGTAGATAAGTTATTATATTGGAATTAGTTGTTATATAAAAAACAATAACAATTGTGTATTTTGGTATGCAAGTTTCAACAAACTCACGTAGATAGATTTGAGAGTTAGAGTTACCTCCTAATTTATAGGGAGCTATTACCTATATATATGGGTGTATGTAATAAGAGATTTGAAAAATAAATAAATGAATATGAATTATTGTTGTGTGTTAAATTATTTGTAAATTGGTTCCTTTGTTGTGATCTTTCTAGAACTCCATTTAGATCATCCTCCACAATATGCATAGTCTATTTCCTCCTCGGCCTTGGTGTGGTCTTGTCACTTCTAGAGGGTTTGGTCGGCCATTGTTGATCCTAAGAAATCTCATTTCCTTTGGAGCCTTCTTCACCAAGGTCTCCCGTTAGTTCATGTTTCAAACATTTTGGGATTAACCCCATTTATTTATGCTATAACCAACTGGAGTTTATCAAACACATTTTTTTATTTTTCCCCCATGCTCATACGGCTTGGAGATGGATTCACACCCTTTTCTCCTAATTTCTTCTCTTGGAAAGTGGTTCTCTTGGGGGATTCAGCCATGTTACTTGAAATTTACAACAAAATTTGACACATTTTCATAACTGAAATTTTGTTCCACTTATGGAAAGACAAAAACAATGTTATTTTAAAAAATGATTGTTTGGATTTTGATATATCTGTTACTAATAAGGTGGTTATGATTTCTATTGTTATGATTCAGATTCAAAATCAAACTAACAAATTTTATTTAGATGTGGAGCATCTCCAGTGCCTCCTCGACCATTGGGGTTTGGCTCAATGTGTTATCATTCAGGTGCCCCAGATGCGTCTCTACGTCATTGCTCGCCACCTTTGTGCCACCGTTTGCCTCTACATGTTCAGAGTTGGGGAGGTCCTTACCATCGATGGATCCCTCCACCTCCTCCGAGATGGTGATCCCCTCGATCGAGGCCACCTTCGCTTGTATCTTCTCCTCTTGGTGGTTCTGGTTGGCTCGGCGTGTCTCAAGGGAAATTCCCTCGGTGGATCTAGCCATTTCTCCTACAAGGCTTGATGATGGTGATGATGTTGAGTAGAAGAAGGATTCTGGTTGGGATATTTGGGAGCCTGTATTCAACGAGGCTCACCTCTCTTATTTGGGTTTGGGTGACAAGCTTGATAGTCCGCCTCCTCCTCTGCCACCTTCTGACATGTTCGTTGTTGTTACTTGATCTTTATGTTCTCCTTTTTTTATTGACACTCACACTATGTGGTTTTAATATTGGATTTTTGAGGTGATCTAGCCTCTCTCGAGGCCTTTTCGGCCTAGTTTGATGTATCTTTTAGCATTCAGGGTGTGACTTTTCCACCCATTTTTTTGTATGATTAGCGTTGTACATCCTTGTTATTAATATAAAAGTGTGTTTTTCAATAAACAAAAGCTGCCATTAAATCTAACATACGCGATTACATTTGTGAAATGTATTAAACATGTGTGATGCTTTGAATGGGTAAATATCCATGTCATTTAAATAGGTGATCATGTTGGCGCATATCATCGAAGAGCCGACAAAGAATGGCAAAAATCCTTGGAGACTAAATTTGGCTAAAAAGAATCGAAGATTTTTAATAAAGCTTAGAACTTGATTCTATAATGTTATAGACGATGGGTTCCCGTTAATTGGTAGTTCCATGATAACATATTAAAATCCAATATATTGTGATCCTTATGCTATGGTAGGAAGTGAAATATACCTCATTAGTACATTTTAGAATTTCTTCTACTAGTTAAAAAAATATTATAAAATATTAATTATGTCGAGAGGCATTTCAAAATGGCAATCAAAGAATGTAATGGAGTGAGTTGTTCACTCTTATTTCAACATTAAATTCGACATCCATTTGACCATCATTAAAAAGTTGTTACTTTTATTATCAATATTAAATTTGACATTCATTTGACCATCACTTAAAAGTTTTTTCTTTTTGCTTGTAGAAATCAATCAAAATAATAATAATACCTAGGCCATATGATAGAGTTAGGGACATGAATGTGGGGGTGATGGTGATTTTGGACAATCGATTGAGAGGATACCTTCTCCAAACGGAGAATGATTTACGAGAATGTATCGGCTCCTTTACGTTAGCAAAGAGTCTATGTCATGTACTGCAAATGCCCAATGCACAAACCTTATCATCTATAAATTTTTTAGATCCTTGGCATTTTTCTATTTGCAGTGGCGTTGACACGTTTTGCACGCTATGATGTACCTTGATGGCTTTGAAAAGAGACTTCCAATTTTATTTCGCCCTCGCGAGACTTATGACTGTATTTTTCCCTCACATTTTGTGTTTAATGATGTTTCCATCTGTATTTAACTTCAGACCTTGTGAATGTCCCCTTGTATTTATCTTCAAACCACTGTTATTCACAACTGTAACATGAGAACTGTGAATAATGTATGTACCCTGCCCTCATGTCTGTAATTTTATTCATCCTTGAAGCCTCTCGCCCACGTCCTCTTCAACCTCAGTTAGTGCCCTAATTCAGGGCTTCCTCAAACTCACACACTCTTTATCACGTTGAAATCCCCTTCAAGCACCAATGGTTCTGAGACCAATGTAGAAGCCAAGTCCATCAAATAACACCCGAAACTGTCTATATATGCCATATTTTTCAAGCTTACAATATACTATAGCTTCACAAATGATATTGATATGTCCTTTGCAATATCGTTATATACATATGGATTTTGTATGGAACTTCCTTGCATCTTATGAGAATGTGTTTTGTATACAAAATTGATATCAAGTTTTAGAATCTAATAACAATCAAATATGTCCATGGGATTAAACATTCTAACGTAATTTATGTATAACGGTCTCAATGGATGAATGCAAATGTAGAAGGGCTGGAAATATGGTTTTTAGTTGAGTACTAAACTTGTTCCCAAAGATGTTAGATGTTGTAAGCAAGGAGACTTGAAAATACAATGTGCAAGTTGAACCTTAGTACCACACTTGGTATATTTCATATGAATAGAGTACTGGTAGTCAGTAACTAAAGGCCATGTTATTGGGGGCAATAGTATTAAAAGTAAATGGTAAAAGGTTAAAAAATAAACCACCCCCACCTAATATTTTCATATTGAACTTCAATGGAGCTTTAAAGGGCAACCCTAGCATGATTGGGGCAGGGTGTTTAATCCAAGATTTTGATGGAACTGTGATTGTGCCCACCTTTTATCTTTTGTACCTAGAGGGGCCAACAAGTGATTGGGCTAGTGGATGGACCAAAAATGGCAAAAGACCCTAATATAACAGTCATAGTGGTGGAAGGAGACTCCCAATTAGTTAATAATGCCATGATAAAGGGTAGTGCTCCCATATGGAAGCTTGAAATTATTCTTAAAGAGGTCAAAGGTCAGATTCCAACCTTCAAGTTGATTGGACATTGTTATAGGGAGATTAATGAATATATCCTCGCTAACAAAGGATGGATACAAGATCCATTAAGCTCATTGTTTAGTACAAAAGTGGATGAATGGGAGGGCCTATAAGACCTCTTACCACAAGACTTAACAATCCAAATTCTTATACATCCCTTAATGTAAAAGTAGGCCATAATCTCCTCATAAAGATGTGCCCTCGTAAGCTCAATAGTGGGTTTTCAAATGTCACATCAAATCCTCCAAAAGATGACATGTAAGTGTGTGATATCAGGGTAATTATTTCTAGTAAATTTCCCATGCACATTTTGTCTGCATTTCAGTCTATGATTGTTTTAAGGATGAAATTCAGAAAAATAGCGAAATTAATCTCTTGGAAAAGCTTTGTGGATCCTGCTCCTCGCTTGTTTTCTTATCGGAAGGATTCTTCGGCAACCAACCAGTTGGTAGGCAGATGGAACGATTTTATTCAGTACTGGGCAAGCAAATATTGGGAGGGGGAATTTTTCAGCCAGGTTCCGCAGATGGGCCAAAGTCTCTCTTTTCTCAGGCTATACAACTTTGGAATGGATAAGTCAAACTTCGGTGTTTATTACATCTACAGAATCAAGCCCACAAGCCCTAATGTCCTAGCACATATAATCCTAGATAAGGACGAAGGAATTATGGAGTATATGTGGACTGAAAATAATCAATGGATGATGCTCTAGAACCAACCCAGAGATCAATGTGAGGTCTATGGCCTCTGCGGCGCTTATGGAAGCTGCACTACAAAAAATATTGAAACCTGCAACTGTGTGCAGGGGTTTTACCCCGCCGATGATCACGCCTAGAATTCGAAAGAGTGGTGGTCCAGTGGTTGCGCTTTGCACTCCGTCGTCAATGACAGCATCGCCGACAATTTCCTGCAACTAAGAGACAAGTTTTTGTTGGATGAACAATCTATACAAATTCCCGGACATAATTTACAATGCTCAACGATTTGTCTCAAGAATTACTCCTGCACATTAGATGGGAACAAAGACTAGTCTCTGATTGTTTCTTGGACGCAATCTTCATACTTGATGGTTTCAGGTATGCATCGTTGCAACAGATAAATTTGTATAACCATCTATAATATGAAATTGAGGGTTGGACCACAATTTCTCTATATGCTTACTCCACAATGGATTGCATTTATTCCCATCTAGATTCTTGTCGATTAATGTCATATTATTGTTGGAAATGAAATTTAATTTATTTGTTGGCATAAAGTATTCAAGCGGGTACTGTATGTATTATTGATGGCCACTGATATTAATCACAGGCTTTTGTTCTTTATAATCATAGTCGACTTGAAGTGCAGGGTCAACGCAACCATTATTTTTCCTCCGAAAGGATATTCAAACACATACCTCCCACATTTAAACAATTGACAAGCTCCACATGAAGAAGCGAGCCATAATATTAACTTTGTGAAGATTAGATTGAAATGATGAAAATGGAATGGATGAAGTGGTAGTGCTTCCATATCCAGAATAGTACCAATAGAAGAGAAAATAACGTAAAATTCAGTTCCTATATTTGAACGAAAAGATAAAGAACAACTTAATATCAAGAGAGAGCCCGACCATAACGAAAACTACATCAAAAATAACATAGTGAATTATCCAATTTTTGTGTGTAGGCTTGCATTTACAAGTTTATTCGAGGTTTAATAGATCATCGCTTGTTAAAATTCACTTCAAAATTACGCATTATCATAGACTTTTGATCTCCATGCGAATTAAAGTTATATTTAGATAAGAGGAGGTTCAACACATTAACAAACTGTTTATTTTGGAGATGTTCGTAATTTTTATACTCAAAATAATATCAATGTCAGTACACAGGGGTGGTGATTGATTCTGACATTGCTTAGAATGTGGACGGAAAATAGTGCAGTTTGAGGGGATGCGTTGAAATATGACGGTGGCACTATCTTCACTTCCGACACAACAAACTGCTCCACATGAACGCGTTGTCTCCCTACTTCTTATACACCATACCGCCAATACATTTGGCAACCATGTATGGCCATTTGCGACTTTATCAGATAATTTCGTGGAAATACTTTGTAAGAGGAGTCGTCGATCATTACAATTTGGATTTAATCTTGAGGTTGTTTCGTCTCGTTTTCTGGATGTGACTAGTTGAAGACAACGAGACGGCGCCATTCTTACTGCCTAACCCGCTCAACCAAGTATCATAGCTTATATGACAAACATTTTTAGTTTATTTTTTGTATTAAAAAATGATGATTACATTAATGTAGTGGTATTTATAAATTTTGTTTACCGCCTCAAAAAGATATTTCTTTGATTTTCTTGGTTGCTCGTACAATTGCCTGCATTTGATCAAGTCTACCAGTTTTTGGTTCACGTTATTTCTATTATTACATCGAAGGCATTTGCACAATTTTAAGTGGTTTGCCACTCTAACAATATAGATTAAATCTCAATGAATGTAATCTAATCCATGTGTGGTTATTGATTTAAGCAACCTTAGTCATTGAAGATATGTCTTCTTCTTGTTTTGCATTCGTACATGCTCCTTGACATTTCCTTCTTGACAACCACAACACCCAGATCATATTCATCGCAATCTCTACTTTTTGATTTTCTTAGAGAAATCTTTTGTCCTGCATACCCCCTTTCCACTATAAATTTACCCCTCCATGCTAGCACTAACCGCACAACGATTTGCATTTTCGTATTTGATTTGAGTGTACATTAATGTGAAGTATAACACAAATACCAAATATTATTTGGGCGCTTCAATTTAAGCCATGGAAAAGGTGTGGTGCATGAAGGTATTTAATTCTCAATTTTTATTTATGACTTTCCATTGTTGTCTTCATCTTATATAACAAATCAAACATTTTCCAATCAAAAATCTTTCAGTCGTTCTCAGTTGGGTTACAACCCTAGAACCTATCGAATCTTCACCATTTTTATTTTGACCCCCATTTAACTACAAATTGCACTCATGTGAATAACACAAGTGACATTAAGATGATTTAGTGACTTTGCCAAATAAATTCTACATGTCCCTCATATGACTAAAAGTTGCAGGGCTCTATTATTAGACAAATGTTCATGCATCACTTTTTTCTCAGCAATTAATCATGCATTTAATCAAGGTTAAAACTATAAAAGTATGGTACTCGGTACTACAAAAAAACTATAACTGGATTACGACCCTGTAACCTATTCAATTTTGTCCATTTCTTATTTTGACCACTTCAACCTCAAATTATAATCACATAAATAAACGATCCTCAATCTAAAACATTTATGATTTTCCTCAATTTTTAGTTCGTCCCCTTGAACATATATTGCACTCAAATAAATAATGCGACCAAGATAGAGAAAATTCAGTAGAATACAATGCACTTCTCCTCCCTCATACCCCATCTTCTTTGCCCTCCATCCTCTCCCTCTTATTCACTTCCTTAAGTTTTAATTCTTCACTCTATTCCCTTTAACATTCACATCGTACATTTTATGTACAATTGCTAGAGTGTAAAAACAAATACTATTCTAATATTCTCAAATATATTGCTGTCCATTATCTCAAGGAATATCATATGTTCATAGATGCAAGCCATAATGCAAATGCTAATAAATAAGTCACTAAAGTATGGGCTTAAGAACCAATGTACAAACATAAGTGACCAAAAGTATAGTACCAAACCGTAGGATTTCGTAAATAATAATATATATGTAAATGATGCAAACATAAGTGACCAAAATTAGAGTACAAAACCATAGGATTTAGTAAATAATAATATATGTAAATGATGTCGGGCCAGAAAAAGGATAAAATCAAATCCCACTTGAAAAGTTCGAAGCGATCCCTATTATAAAGCTCATGGAGATCTCTACTACTTTTCCAATTTACTAAAAGTAAAAACAAAAACTCTATATAGACATCGGGCAACAACCTAAAATAGCATAATATGGTAAGTTTTTCTATATGTGAAAAAGGACATGCACATAAACTAAGTTGCACTTAAACTAAATAAGTATTTAAGCATCAAATTAATCTTAGTAATAATGCCCATATGGATAATCACATATGTTAGAACATTTATCCATGGAGAGGATTACTTCCCATTTGATATATGTATTGAGAGGAAGGAGGCTTGAACAACTACTCCTAGGACACATTTGTAAAATGATTGCATCAAGTATCAAGATGTCATTAAATCTAACGTACATGCTTAAATTTGTGGAATGTACTAAATATATGTTATGCTTTGAATAGGTAAAGATCCCTTTCATTTAAATAGGTGATCATGTTGACACATATCAATGAAGAGCCGACAAAGAAAAATAGCATAGCAACAAACTAATAATTCAAAGAGGTTATAGTGAAAGAAAAATAGCATAATATAATAGATTTTCGTATAAAAACATAATATACAAATTTCTATGTAAAAATAGACATGCACATAAACTAAATCATACTTACACTAAATAAATATTTAAGCATCAAATTAATTTTAGTGATAATGCTCATATGAACAATCACATGTAAGAACAGCTATACATGGAGAGCATTATTTCCTATTTGATATATGCAAGAACACATTTGAAAAATGATTACATCAAGTATCAAGTTGCCATTACATCTAACATGCGTGATTAAATTTGTGGAATGTATTAAACATATGTGATACTTTGAGCAGGTAAATATCCCTTTCATTTAAATAGGTGATCATGTTGACACATCAATGTTGAGAAAGAATGGCCAAAAATCCATGTAGACCCAAATATGGCTTAAAAGAATTACAAGATTTTTTTAATAAAGGTTAGAACTCGATATTATAATATTAGAGACAATAGGTTCCCATTAGTTGGTAGTCTTAACCCATAGCAGCATATAAAAATCCAATATATTGTAATCCTTGTGTTACGGTAGGAAGTCAAATATACCTCATTAGTACATTTTAGAATTTTTTCTACAGAGTTAAAAAATATATATTCTAAAATATTAATTACGCAAGAGACATTTCTACAATGGCAATCAAGAAATGTACAGAGTGAATTATTAACTCGTATTTCACCATTTAATTTGACATCCTTTTGACCATCACTTAAAAGATGTTGATTTTATCATCAATATTAAATTTGACATTCATTTGACCATCATTTAAAACTTTTTTCTTTTTGATTGGAGAAATCAATCAAAAAAATAATAATACCTAAGCCATATGATAGAGTTTGGAGCCCCTTTTTTCTCCAATAGATTATTTTGAGACCAACATAATAATGTAGCTAGATTGATGTCATTTGTCACCACTCAATAAGGGAAATTGGAAATAAATATACTTTTGTAGGCCACAATCACATGCTCCATATATATGATAATTATTTTGCAAGTGATTTTTATTTAAAATTTAAATTGCAATTAATAAAATGTACAACAATATCCTATATTAGTAAGCACCATCTCTTTGTTTATCATATCAATGCTAGAATCATAATGTGATTAGTGTGATGACTAACATTTAATTGCAATGGTTGTCCAAAGCAAAGCCCCATAAGGCAGTCGTTTCCCACTTGAGACTATTGGTGAGTTCTAGATGTAAAAATTTTATGTTGGTTAAAACTTGGTTGAAATATTTACACATTTTCAGCGAGGATACACTATATGGTATACCAATGTATAGAAAATCAATATATTTTGACATAGAATTTATATAGCAATATGAAAAATAGGACATGTAAATTTTAGAATTCCAAGGAAGGGAGACGAGTAAATTACAAAATCAGTATTATTTTCTGGAAAATTTTCCAAAAACATTTATATGGCTTCCCCGTGATCTGGGGTATTTGCACACCACATAACATGACTTTGTAAAATTAGGACAAAGCTGATGCAAACATGTCACAGGTAAAATAAGGAGATGATGAAAATCACAATCATTTTTAAACCCTCTGATCTTCTTTCCGGTAGTTGTAAGGCCAAATTTTCCAAAAACTCGCCAACTTTTCTGTTGCAAGGCCAAACTCCAGCGGAGACTCTGTACATAAGACGAGGTTAGTAAGGAGCAGACAGTGGAAACATCATGAGGGTGAGTACAACAAGGATGATATTGCAACTGTAAATACACATCTGGTTGTGAATCCCCTTCAGGAACAATGCATTAATCATCAAAAATAATAATAATAATTGGAGACATACCAAAAAAATATTCCCACTATCAAAAAATTCAGAACATAACTCGTTATACATTCAAGAATATGATCCAAGGGAATCCTACCATTATTCATTATGGAATATCTGTTACAAAAAAATGGAATAGACCAGAAATGCTTATATGAGTTCAATACATTTTTGTAGTGTTTATTTGGGCAAGAAGCGGAAGTACCTTATCAGCCTGCCATATTTCGTGTCACATGCAAGTTTATCCCCTTAAGTGCATAAATTGTGTGGATTAAGTTAAGATCTAATCCTCCTATCAGTAAGTATTCCACCCTTTTGTTTAGAAGCCACGACTATAATTTTTACAAATTATGAATGAAGCCTGTCATACTCGAGAGATATGAATGAAGCCAGGACTAATTTATAATTTTTACAAACAAGCAGGAGGATATTGAGGATGTGGAAGATCTGATTTTGGTTTTAGATTAGTAGATCAATTCTGCAACTGTCCGGTATTGGTAGATTGATTATTGAGTTGAGTCATTTGCATCTTTTAGAAGTTGTTTATGCATTGATTTCTAAGAAAAAAATTGCATAATGCAATGTACGAGAATCCATTACTATGGTACCTTCAAAAATATTCCTTTGCAGAATGAGAAGAGCTATTGTTTTAATTTTCTATCACACTATTTATCAGTGATGAAAACATATATTATTTATCTTAATATAACTGGCATTCAATAAATTCAACAGGGTAAGTCTTCTCTGTTGTTCAAGATCTTTGTATGGTTTCTCAAACACAGGTCTATAATTTCTAACTCTAAGAAACGTTGGGAATGAAAGATGAAAAAATGTTTCTTTATTGTATAGGCGTGAAAAATTAAGTTGAGGTCAAATGCCTATAGGGTTCATCCGGTAAATGATTTCAATTGCAACTAGTTAATAGATAGACATTATCTAGACTTATCTTTAGGAAAGCATTTTTATTCGTGTTAATATTACAGTGGACAAAGATAACTAGGTGTAAAGACAAATAAGTCACCCCCAAAATTTCTCAGCGAAACATTAAGTAAATGATGATATAAATGCTTCACCAGCCAAACTAAGCTCTGATACAATGTCAGGATATTAGAATCAGCTGGTAATCATGATATACGTTTAAACACTAATGTATATTGTTGTTGGTCCATCTCATCCATTTTGCACACACATGGAAGCTATGTTTGCATAATGCAATAATCATGTGTCACACACAAGGTAGTAGTTATTGCAAAATCTAGTACTGTTGGTTTCCAATCTAACACCCCAAACAGACCTGAAATGCAATGAGCATGAAGAAAGGGCAAGGAAGAATGATAGATCTGTTAATTTTTTCATTTGCAGCCAGGGATGGATCTATATTCCTCTCATGACCAGGTTTATGAGGATGACATGGACCAAGTGTGGTTGTTCTCCTACGACTTTTGGCTCTGCCTGAACCAAGGTGAGAGGAACTGAAGTGTGTCTTGAAAGGGAGAGGGAGATATCATGTTTCAAAGCGTCAAACTTATTAGAATGTCAATTTGAGACCAAACGCAACCACAAAATGCAATGGTCATTCAAAAGAATAGTCACACCAGCATTACAATCACTTGGCACACCAGACACAAGCCAATAAAGACAGATTCAAGGTGATCACAAGCATCATTTTGACAAAATTTGTTGACAACTTGAAACGAAATGACACTTGAGATGCTAGGCTTTTAGGATCAAAGAAAATACACTTTAATTGTGCAAAGGAAGTGTGATTTGCTCGCAGATATCATGTAGGATTTGCAAAGGGCAATGAAATCTACAAGGGGTAGGACAAAGGTAGTGTAAAGTAGAGGTGAAATAAGGATGGAAATGGGGAAAAGGGACTAGTGAGAGGAAACAAATGCATTTACCATCTTGTCTTCACAATCTCTACTGCATTTAAACATGAAATCAAAGGAAGTTGACTCTCCCAAGGTTGTCCACCTTCATGGACACCCAAGCAAGGCAAACAATGCAAAATAACTCTTGAAAACTCCAGCACAGACACCTGAGAATGGATTTTCATGCATTCACCACATCAAATTTCAAATACCGAAGGATGCCCTAAGGCAAACAAATGTGCATTCCCAGAAATTGTTGAAAGGAGGTTTATAATTGAAGCAAATGATACAAGGCACCACTACAATGCACCAATTTCCAATTCCCAATACCCAACCAAACAATCTCTTGCAAAATGCTTCTCTACAGTCATTTAACATGGTAAACACAAAATTACAAAGGAAAATAGAGATTTATTGATTCCAACTCCGATAACAACAAGAAATAGCAAATATGTTCATGGCAGAATGATCATGTGCGTGTTCATTTGCAAAGGAGCCAAGGAAGACATGTAAATATGAATCTCAAGGCCTGTTAATGGCTATACAAAAGCAACCACCTTAGCATAAACCGTCAAATGACAACTACAATCGTGCAATTCTCTGCAGAGCTCTTTCACAAGCAAAAACCCCAAATTCCAACGTGGTGAGAAGGCAAAATGAACTTCTAACCCCTTAAATGAGGAAAACCCCTCAATTTTATACAATTACCTCTCATAGCTAAAAGAATATAGTCTGCAGATGTTAATCCAAGGGCTGAGAGCATGTCAACTGATGATCCATGTGCTTTGAAGGGCAAATCAATGGTGAACCATGCAATCAAGGGGGTGAATGATTGTAGAAGTGCCAAATGTCTGATTCTTGATGCTTTGATCACTCATTATTCATCTAGTGGGGGTAGGAGAGGAATATTCCACTTCTAGAAGCATCCATGGGCGAAGGAGGATCAAAATGAAGCATCTCCAACCGTTTTTATTCCTGAAAATGATGTTTATGAGCCAAAATTTCTGCAATTTGAATCTCCTGTAATTCTTCATCATTTTGCCCCAAATTGATTTCTTTGGAAAGCCCTCTCCAAGATGGTACTAATGCACTTGGTTTGAGGTGAAATGGATGCCTGGGTCGAAATTTATGAGCAAAAATGCAAACTCAATGTCGAGCCCTAATACTTGATTCACAACTGCAAAATTGCAATTTGAAAACTGCATTTTCTCTTGGAGCCCCGGTAGCTGCCACGTGGCTATAGCTGATTGGTTGAGTGGACAAAAGGCAGTTTTGCAACTTGTAGGGTTGTCAAACTGCACTTTTCCTCCACTCTCCAGGAGGTGACACGTGGCGGCCTCTAATTAGTTGGGCTGGGGACTCAACTTGCAAAATACAATTGCACCTGCCATATGCTAACTACTTAATCCTTGTGCCTCCTGAGATCAAGCCACATGTCTCACTATGATTGCTTTCGGAGCTCGGAGATGAAAGTGCAAAATGCAAATTGCAAGGCTGCAATTTGCTAACTGTGAAGTTGCTCAAAGGCTTCCAGATTGTGCCACATGTCCCATCAGAGCTTGTAAATGAAATTGCAACTTGCAATTTGCAAAATTATAGGGCTGCCAATTCGCTAACTGCTAACTGCCTTACCCCAAGATACTCTGCATATTCACTTTTCGCGGGGGTCAGGCTCCAATATGCAGTCCACAGACTTGCAACTGCAAAAACACTTAAAGTATCTCCCTTTGCAAAAATAATTACGTTTTTTCAAATGGGTATTTTTTATTTGGGTGTGCAATGGGAATGTGAAGGTTCTGAGCACACCATGAAACCTGCACATTTGCAATTTTTCTCCAAATTTGAAGGAAACATGGAAACCATGTTAAGTTGTGTGTTGCAAGGTTAAAACATGATGTCAAAAGGGTATAAATGATGGAGGAAGCCCAAAACAACTTGCAGAAGTGGGTGAACCACGAGGAAAGTAGCAGAAACACATGAAGTATGCGTCATCAACTTTGAAATCCCTACAACTCCTTCATTTCTCTTGGAAAATAAAAAACCACTTAGTTCAACCTTCAAACCTGCAATATCATTATTGAAACACCTTCAACCTGCAAGTGGACCTATGAGACACCTTCTTGAATCAATGTACCAAGCAACTTTTGAGAACCCGTGAACAAATGAGGGAAAATGCAAGGTCTAGATCAACATGTTTTTGGGGAATTTTGCAAAGATGGTGCCATAAAACAAGGGGATCAAAATGGGCACCAACAGTACTCATATATTGTTGTGTGATCATATGATATCTCATATCATATCTTCCTCTCATGACCCTATTTAGGGTTTCCTCCTAAATAGGGATGGTTAAATCATAACCATCCATCCTAGGTGTGGGCTCACGACCCATCACCTATAATTATATTAGAGTTATATTTATCTAATAAAATATTAATTAGATATTTATGTTTATAGGTGTTCCATATTAGAATAAGGGCGAGCAAACTTTGACATGTATCATCAATGCAAATTGGATGACTATCATGTCAACAAAGCAAATCGAATGGCAAAAGTTTGTTGCAGAGTCCACATCAAATGTGAGCCATAAAAATGATAATTTGAGGAACCGACAACTATGAAGCCTAGAGGAAGGTGTTGGATGAGCTAAAGGGTGCAACGGGCAACGCGTAAACATGACAAGTATGTTAACAAAGCAAAGGGGCCTAGATTTTGGATGGTGAGGAGGTGACTGATTTGTGAGGGTTTCTATGACATGATCATGTGTATCTGTAGAAATTGGCATTTGTATTGTTTCTCGTGGTGCAAACTTGATCCCCTCTTTCCAACCCCTTAAATTTTTGGTAAGCTACATATCAAAACAGCACGAGGCAAGGAGTTTGAGCATCTCTTGATACTTTCTTCTCTTCTTACAAAGGTAATGCGAAGAACTCAACGCCACGTTTCCAATTGGTAGAGAACATGATCTGGAAGGCCGTGGTTGATGACGTGGAAAAAACCCAATTTTTGCGCACTTGTTCCGCCTCTTGTGGGGAGCTCTTGTCTAAGTTGATTATTGGGATTTCCATACATCATCGTCATTGGATGAGAAGTATTGTTTCAAGTTAAGACGATGTACTTCGCTTTGAACAAAGGTAGAATCGATCCTGTCACCTCTGCTATTTTTGATCACCTCCACCCCCATTGTTATTTATGCTCTACTCCTGGTTTTATTTTCATTTATACGAAAAAACAACAAAAGCCTAATGCATAGGGATGGATTTAAGTTTTATGTTTTAAATGCATTGAACTTAGGACAAGTTGTTATAGATCATTACAACTTCAAGATATATTAAATGTCCTCATATCGACGTGGACTAGGAAACAATAGGTGGCATCACATTTGCATATCCAATCATGCATGACTCCACATTCTTGACTAATGCATCGGAGTTAACATCATTGATTTCGTAATGGCCCACATTTATACAAGTTTCCTTATATGCAAACAAAGGGTGAAGGAGACTCGCAATGCGACGGTCGGCCCGCCTTGCCACTCAAAGACTAATTATCACTAACCTCTATTTGTCGACTAGGTCGGTGGGGGTAATTGTTGTGTCACCGGCTCGTCTAGGGTTTTCCGTTACCATCACCGTGGGCAATGCCAACATTTCCGTGAGTCACGTTTGGCGCATTTGTGGGCAACATTTGCTCGATACCATCATAAATTACAATGCCTTCCTCTTGCACAACATCTCGTGGATTTAAGGCCCTCCAATTGGATTGTGAGGAGGAATCTCTATGGGCTATTTCCCTAACAACGGTGGGTTTATTTGGGGTTCTTTGCAGCTTAGGATTTGTTGGCTATCATTGCTCTAGAAACGGTTTGTTTGCTTCCATTCTGTGCATTCTTCTATGATCAGGTTTCTTGCTAGGGTTTGGAAGAGTATTTTTTGGCATTCTTTATGGAGATAATGGTGGATTTGTGGCGATCGTGCTCAATGTACTTGTTTTTTCCTTTACTCGGCTTTGTGATAGTGGGAATCCATTCATGCTTGGCTTTACAGGGGACGAGGTGGAGGGCATGGTGGGCAACAACAAAAGAGTGAGGGATTCAGACACATGCAAGCTTCCCTATCTCGCAATCGATTGTGAAGGAGACCTTCCCAATGCATCCACATGGTCCCATCCTCTCATGGGCCTACCTTTGCACCCAAGAAACATGTTTAAAGTTATCTTTTGTTTTGCATTTTTGTCGAATTAGGGAAGAATATATATACATGCATACATATATATATATACACACACACAAACACCTTGAATGATTGTTTAAAACAATATTTATGTAAGTTCTTGGGGCAGTGAATATGTGTACAGATGTTTTGTCTTTTGAGTCTGTGAGCAACGTTGAAGATTCAATTTTGTAAATATTGCTGTAGCATTTTTGTTTCTTTTGCTTGGTTGCATATCGGGAATTAATGTCCCGTGCACTCCAATGTAACCGACGTATATTTTATTAATATTGTTTGAAGTTATCGAATTCAATATTGAAAGTTATCAAATTGCCGCAACCCTTACAACATGTGTCGATATTTATTCTTAGTATACCATGTTTCTTGTTCTGAAGTATTTTCTATTTTCATTGTGTTCACCAAAAAAAATCTCAATAATTCAATGTTTGTTATTAAGCCATATATTATTGTAATCGCAATAATCCCAAAAAGCTACAAAGCCATTTAAACAAGGCTTTTTCAATTTGTGGCTATTAAGATGGATTTAGTACTCAAACATTGTTTGTATTAATAATAAATATCTAAGTTTGTAATGGCACAAAGATGATTTAATTTTAATCCATAATTAGTATGCACTTGAGGCCAATAATGGCAAAACTAAAATGGAATTCAACTTGAATGGAAATGTTGCAAGGGAAATAAATAAATAAAAATTTGAAAGTCCATTATTGTATAGGCAGATTTGATGTAAGAGGAGGGATTTGAGCTAGTGTGAGCTTTCAATTGGGCTAGTGAGTCTCCCCGACTTTGCATGTAGGAACCCCCTTTGAATTCACTTGTGTTTTGCCATGTGTGAGAGGCTCTATTGGGAATATAATTGAAGGCACAGAAATGGCTCCCGAGCCTATTATGTTCTAGTGTAACTTAAGAAGTTGACTAAACATTCTTGTTATTGAAATTTCAGGTAAACAATATTTGCCCAAAAAATCCATCATACAATTTCAAGTCCCTTATTTAAAATTGCTCCAAACAATGTCAAGTTTCACGTTTGAATGAAAATTGATATCATGAATAGCCATAGTAATAATGAATCGATTTTTGTCATTTACGGTTGGAAGGAAGAATGATAGTATACAGGATATGGACCTTTGATATCAATGTCAACAACTTTGGTTATATGTCCTTAACGTAGTCTACACTCCCTTTCTCCTTTGAGCAATGTGCATAAATGGCACGTCGTCCATATATGACTTGTCAGAAGAAAGAAGAGAATCATAGATGACAGAGGAGAGATTGAAGTTGTTGGGGGCTTTCAACTTGGCTAGCTACTTTTGTCATGAAACTAAAAATTGCAAAATTTTGCTCAAATTGAAAACTTAGGTTATGGGTGTCATATTGTTCCTCTTTGCGAAATATTCCATCTTTGGGACTTAGTCCTTTTTCTAAAATTTTTAGCATGGTCGGCAAAATCAGTTTTTGACGAAACAAGTGGAACTTTTCTTTATGTTCCATTGTTCTCTGTCATCGCCGATAAGCCGACCATGCGTGGTTGTTGGGCATTTAATCGGATAAGACGTCTCTGTCTGTCAGAATTACCAAAATGGTTCCCTCATTCCTCTCCTTCCCTAACCGGGCAGCTTAGCCGACTTAACATTTAGTTTGGGCATTCACCTACCTTATCAGATGCATGTGGAACCTTTGGAACAATTCTTTTGTTCTACCCTACCCTCGAAGATTCGAATAGGCATTAAAGCATTTAACAATCAGTTAAGTTGTCGTATGGAACCAATGGAACAGTTCCACGCTTCTTTATTGGTGTCAATTAACCAATTAAACGTATTTTGAACAATTTCCGCAACCCCTATAAAATGTCGATTTAACCTTTGGGGTATATAACAAGTCGTGCCCATTTGAAATCCATTTGTTTATCTTGCCCAATACAATTTGAGCTTTGACCAAACTACGCTTTTGACTTGCCCTAGTTGTTGTTTTGTCCCTGCACACATTTTGAATTTTCATCCGAAAATTCAAAATGTCAAAAGACAACAAGGTCGTTGCATTAAGGGTTTCATTTTCATTTTCCTTGTAATCGCTTTCATCACTATACGCTTTCCTTTTTTGAGCTTCCACTTGCCCCTAAGTTGATAAAATATCTTTCATTTTGCCCACTCTTCTTCTTGGTTACTCCTTTTGAGTTAAAACTGTTAAAATGAAGTTTCAGTATGTTGCGTACGAGCCTATTTTTTCTTTAGAGACCATTGTTCTTGAAATTGGGGATAGCGATGTAAAACACATGGATTTATCCAAGTTCTGGAGTAGGATGAAGGATGGTAATGAAATTCCAATGGCACAAAGAATTTTTATTAATGGTTTGGCTCATGAAGGTGGATTTCCTACTTTTGTTCAGTGCATTGATGTGGTATTAGTTTGTGCTTCGTGCTTTGACCCTTAGATTAAGGAAATGAAGGATCCTCAAGGACGGGTCATTGCTCAATTGGATGTTCATCATATCAACCTGGCTCTTGGGATCACCCCCGAAATGTGACTTTTCCCGTAGATAAAAAAATGGCTCTGATTAATTGAAATACAACTTTTAACTTGACAAAATCTCAAATTGTGGAAGTTTGATACTTTTCTATCATTCTTAAACTATTAAACCGAGAAATTATGTCGTTTCTGACGAAGGTCTATACGTTTTTATCATATAATCTATTTAAATTAACAAGCTAAATCGATTATAGTCACAACTTATTGAATAAAACAATAAATAACCTTTAAAATTTATGACTACATTTAAAACAAGATTAATTAAGCTTTAAACAGGATTAAAAAATTAACTTACGGACTTCGGACTTACGAAAAAAGCAAAGACTAAATAACTTTGGGTCCAGGATGGATTTGCTAAGGCAAAAGGTAAAGACAAGTTGTAATAATCCATTGGCAAAGGTTACAAAAGTCTGACACTACGAAAGAAGACATGTGGAACCTTTTTACTGGTTCGTATTTCCCAGAACTCGAAAATGATTATCAAGGGTTTGTCAATGCTAAAACCGTATATACGTGGCTCTTTTTATTCGATCGTATTTCGCAGCGGGATAACTGACAAAAGATCATTTAATAACAAGACAGATCGTTAAAAAGCCATATATTATTATTATTATTATTATGGTGATTTGATTTTATCATGGATTGTATGGATGCCTAGCTGACATTGTTAGATATTGCAACATATGTTGATTTAGTGTTGCGTTATTTATATACTAACGTCTTGATTTCATGGCAATTGCGACTATGTTTAGATGTATCATCTAACCATGTGTACAATGATATTATGGCTCATTTATTTGATGATGATATTAGGTGATCGGCGTGTATGTGAATTTCATAGTTATCGTAAAATGTAAATTGTGAATTATGGATGATTGTAAATGTTTGACTTAGAATAGAATTGTGTACTATGATATTTGATGATGATTATATGATGGATGTTTTATATGTGTTTTATTTCCATGGCGTATTGATGTGGCCTTGAGGCCGAAGGTGGTATTATTTTGTGATTATAGGAAACAAAATCACACAAACAAGGTGGGACTAGGAAGGCCAACCATGAAGGAATGTCGCGAGTTCACAACATGGTCACCTTGGCAATTGTGTGTATGTATGTGTGTGTCGTCATGTGCTTATCGTATGTTAGGAGGTCTCCATGGGGGAGCACCTTGCAATGTGACCATGGGTGTATTTTGTAGTTGTGTTTTTTTATTTTATTTTGGTTGTGTTCTTTAATTATTATGTGGAAGTGGTGATTCTAAATTATGTCCTAATGTACCCTTATGTTCCTATGTGGTAAGTGTACCCCTAATTATCTATGTAAATTGTTAGTATGTGTTAAAGTTTTAATGTGATGAATGGGGGACAATGTACATGTTTGTTATACCTTAGTCTTTACTTTGGTTTGTATGATTTTTGAATTTGGCATTGGTTTGTGTGCCACTCCTAAACCCAATCTCGGATTTGGGCTTTGAGCCCAATTTTGAAGGCTTGTGGGACAAATTTTACTTGTCCCACACTCTTTAATCTTTTCCCCAACCTTACCTATGACTTGGGGGTCATATTTAGCTTGTAATGATAAAATTTTGGTGGAAAAGAGGCAATTATTGCTCTCTTTCTCTTGGTCTCCTAAATTGATTTTTGAAATGTGCAAAGTGAGCTTGTGTGCAAGTTTGGCAATGTCATATCCTCAACCACCTCTTTATGATGCCTTGGTTTGTGTGGGGAATGGGTGATGTGGATTTGAGGGAGATGAAGTGGCATCCTACATGGAGCCACATCACCTCTCCCTCCTTGTCTATGTATATGTTTTTCTTCTTATGTTTTGGGGTTACTTGGTTTTTACTTGGCCTTTGGGTTTTGGAGAGTGCTTGCTTGGGAGTTGCTTGTTTTGGTGAAGGAGCTTGAAGTTTGGATTGCTTGGAAAGAGAAGGTGCCACAAATGGCAAGGTAGGATCTTGATCTTTTGTTCCTTGTTTTATTGTTTATGGAATGTCAATTGTTGAATGTATGTGTGTGTTTTGCTTGGGTTGGGTAGTAGTGCCCTTAAGGAAGGTGTAGGGAGAAAGAAAATGGGAGCCATGGGGAGGGATAAGAGATATGTGAATTTTGGAGGGATTTGTGGGAAGGGTGTTCCACCTTGTGGAGGGATAAGGAAAAAATCTTGATTACTTTTGTACATTTTACTTGAGGGAGTGATAAGAGTTTGAGGGAGGGATAAGAGTTGTGTATGATGGGGTTTTGGAGGTTTCAAGGTGGACACTTAACCCACTTGGGAGGTATAAGGGGCTGCCCATGTTTCTTCTCTCCTTTGGCTCTAGTTTGAGCCTATGTTATTGTTGGCAAGTTGTTGGATTCCTTGTGTTTTGTAGGCTGTGTTGCAGACTTGTTATTTTTTTGTGTATGGAAGTCATTATTGTAACTACCTTGGTTGTGAACTTGTTTCATTGGTTCTTGGTTGGAGCTCGGGGTCAATGAAGGGGATTGCTTCACCCCTTCATTGAATTTATGGTTGGGTGGAGAGCGTTGCCTAGCTCCCTGCCCTTGTGTGTGTTGTTGAAGATGAAAGGAAGGAGTTGTAAGTTTTACTTATGTTTTGGAGCTGCAGGAATTATAGTTTTTGAAAAAAAAATGCCATGTTGTCTCCACCATTTTGGGTGGAGGGCTTGTATTAACTTGCATTTTAGTTAATGTGAAATTGTATGTAATGGAAGTCAAATTGAAAGGATTGTACCTTTTTAACTATGATAAAATTTGTATGTATTTGAAGCCTAAAATTAGTTGGAAAAGCATTGTAAAATCTGTATTTTACTAAGTAATGAAAAGTTTGTATTATTTGTATTATTGTGAAGTCTACCTTGCTGTAAAATATGCATATTTGCCTGGCAAGGGACTGTAATTCCTATGTTTATTGAATTGAAGGGACTGCCTTATTGTAACCATTGTAAAATTTGTCTTATTAGGCAAGTTGAAATTAATTGAAACTTGGTAAATTATTGGAAATTGCAACATGTAACTTATTAGAGATTTTGTAAATCTTTGAAGGAAAACATTTCTGGTTGATATGTATAATGTTATGTTTCCTATTTACTTTCCTGTTCAAGCTTTCAAAGGAATTACCTTCTCCTTCTTGTATTCTTCTCTGTAAAAGAATAAGTAGTTTCAATGTATGTTTGTACTTTGAATGCAATCTGGAAATCTCTATACAAAATATGAATCAGGAAAATAAATGTTCTTCCCTACAAAATGGATATGAAAATCAGTTGTAAATCTTTACCTGGTATATATATATATATATATACTATAAACTTGTACATTTATATTTGCAGGCTGATATAGCCATTTTGATGAAAAACACCGTTAAAAGATCAAAACCAAGTTTTAACATGAAAGCCAACGACAGAAAACCAATTGCTCGAAATACATCCAAAGAATAGCAGCTGAACAGCATACAAACAGCGACGACTTTGCAAATCTGCAACCAACATGCTCACAACATCTTTCCGTGACCGAAACAATGTATATCTGTTATATATATTATGAAATATATACATACATAAATATATACAGTATAAAAAAAGAATAATTTTATATCAAATCTGATCTGGAACTTAGTTTCTTTGAGAAACTTTTGTTTAAAAAAAAAGATCAAAGAGGGTGAGCGGCATGGCCGACCCACCCCACTCATATAAAAGTGGGTGGGTCGGCCATGCCGCCCACCCAAAAAAAAAAATTTCAAAAAAATAAATTGTATATTGCGGCCAGGCCACCCTAAAATGTACACGCCCAGCCCAAAATCGCTCTGAAAACACAAAAAAAAAAAAAAGATAATCAGTATATATATATATATATACACACATGTGTATATATAAACATGTATAAATCAATCTCTGGCTCTAAATAAAATAAAATAAAATCTGCACATATCTTTAGGGTAGAAATAATACCCATTTCGATAAAATAAAATTGTTGATTTACAAAACTATGGAAGATAACAAATAAAAGGACAATGGATTCATGATATGGGAGAGAAAATCCTCCCAATGTAATCCCGCACCCATCTTAGCCAACATAGTTTCTTGCCATGCCCTCTTGCCTCCGTTCTTGCCCTCCTCAGAATCTTCACCTGTGCAAATGGAGGCACAGTTAGGGTTAGAAGAAAGATAAAGAGCCCATAATGATAGCTAGAGCAAAATAAGAGAAACCTAAATCTAAGGGTGAGGATTAAACCCATCCTACGGCTGGGATTTAATCCTCATCCCTTTAATTTTAGATGAATAAAACTTAAGTAATGTTTGGGAAAGTCAAATTAATAAAGCCCTTGAAATTTGTTTGTTATTAAAGTCTTTATTTAATAATGTGCATGGGATGTTATATGGGTATTTTATTAAATGGGAAATTATGTGGTTAAAAAGGTAAGTGCTTTGGGTAAGGGTACACTTTATTATTTAAAGGGGTGGCATGGGATAAAATTGTGCTAGGAAATTTATTAAGTGAACTTAGGAAATAAATTAAAAGTGGCTTTAGCTTACCATATTGTAATGTGAGGTAAACCCTTAATGGGTGGAATTTAATTAATTTAAGTTTGTAAATAATTTAATGAGATGTTTCTTAAATAAAAATTACTATTTACCTGAGGGAAATTAAACGAAGTTATTGAGGATTAATTGTTTAATTAAATAAAATTAATTTCGGGATTAATTAGTGGAATGGTAAAATTAATAAAATTATAATACTTGGATTTAATAAATAAAATTAATCCCAGGAGATGTGTTGATAAATAAGTAAGTTTTTAATAATCGTGATTAATGTAACTAAGATTTAATTAACATCTTTAATGTAATCCAAAAAAAAATTGTCACAATTTTTTAGTTGAGTGTTGTCGTTTTGTGTGTGGCGATTTTCAAGGCGTCACGGTGATGTAAAAATACAACAGACATGAACACAAAATATAGAAAACAAATAATTTAGCATACAAGAACCCATTTGAATCCACTTTTGTTTTGTTCGCCTTTTGCCACGCATGCAGGTCTCTATTGGGAATATAATTGAAGCTACAAAAAAGGCTCCCTGAGCCTATTGTGTTCTTGCATACCCTAAGAAGTCGTCTTAACATTCTTGTTATAAAATTTTTGGGTAAACAATACTTGCCCAAAAAAACTCATCATACAATTTCAAGTCCCTTATTTAAAATTGCTCTAAACAATTTCAGGTCCCATGTTTGAATGACAATTGCTATCATGAATAGCCATAGTAATAATGAATCTATGTTTGTTATGTCCGATTGGAAGAATGATGATGTATAGGATATGGACCTTTGATCTTAACGTCACCAACTTTTGCTATATGTCCATCACATAGTTTGCACTCCCTTTCTCCTTTGAGCAATGCGCACAAATGACACATCATCCATATATGACTTACTAGATGAAGAGAATCATAGATGACAGAGGAGGGATTTAAACTGTTAAGGGCTTTCAACTTGGTGACCATCTCCTTGGCTTCATCGGTTGTATCCCTTTGAATCCACTCGTTTTGTCGCGCGCTCTTGTCGCACATATCAAGTTTCCACTAAAATATAGTTCAAGGAATATAATTTCAAAGCCTTTTGCCAACGAATTTCTCACCTATTTTCAAATGCCCTAAAAAGTTGTCACTTCTTTCTTCGACGGATCATCATTATCGTGAGAAACAAAAACAACATTAAATCAAAGAATTGTATAAATCTTTCTTCTATGTCCTCTTATTCTACCATTTCACACGATAAATACCTTATCGGTGGCATTTTCACTTCTTTCTTTAACGGATCGATATTATCATAAGAAACAAAATCAACATGAAAACGAAGAATCGTGTAATTCTTTCTTTTGTATCCTCTCGCCTATTGTTTCACATGACAAACACCATGTTGGTGGCATTTTAAGTTCCTAGGAAAAACGCTCGACCGGGAGAGAAGGTGAACGAAACCACGAGTTCCAACAAGAAACGAGAAAATAATAAGAATGCTCAAGTGTTCAAACGTTGGTAATAACATCGCTTATCGTGAGAAAAGTCAATTTAAGCATTGGAACAAAGTCTTACTTTCAAAGTTGTTTCCGGAGTATGTTGCCTCAAGGATTTGTGCCTCGCACCCCCTTTCTCCTTCAAGCACTTTGCACAAATGACACGTGGTCCATATGTGACTTTCCAAAACAAATAAAAGGATTGCGTACTTTCCCTCCAACATTTTCCTTTCCCCTATAATTCTCCTCCCTCTATATCCTTCTTCATCACCCCGCTTCTCCTTGTAATGTTTCTTCTTTGCTCATACCTATCGGCGTATCCATCAGATTGCTCGTGTGCAATCGCTAGTATAAAATTTCCTTTATAATTTCCTTGGATTAATATAGCCTACACACAATCATTTATATTGCATATTGTAATACTCGTATATTTTTATGTGATAAATATTCCTATGCCATGCCACTTTGCACACACAAATGGTAGTATTATTACACAATACTTGTATTCCTATATAATATTACTTATTATAAGCCATGCCCTTATAATAGGATCTTTTTAAATGTTTAGGGGCCACTATAGTTAAGCGTGGATCCCCATAAATATTATGATGCAACAAAATTCCATTAGAGTTTTAAAAGGCGCAGAGGCACTTATTTAATGACATTTGATATATGGAAAGTTTTAAGGATCGGCCATATTCATAAGAGAGTAAATTAAATAGATTTTGAAAGCTTCAACATGTTTGGCTACTCATAGTATTATTTTGTAAATGCGGAATTGCGATGATGATCTTTTATTTGTTAGGGATTCACTAGAGCTTCTCGCCATATATGGGTGGCATCAATGATTGTTGTCTAATCAATTAGCCACTTCTCTGTTCATTTTTTTTTCTTTGTAATAAAATAGAGGTTTTCTCTCTGTGTTTCTAGTTCCTTCTTCCCCAAGGAATTGTCCAAGTTCTCCATGAGAGCTTTTTCACTGTGAATGTTTTCTCATTTACCTCGTGCAAATCAGTTCTAAGATGTATTATATGAATTTCCAAAAGTTGTTTTGTGCCTCCATTCCTCCGAATGGGTGAAGGACCAAATTGCTTTGATTCATCGCCTTCTATTTTTTTATTGCAGTTTTTGCTATTCTCTCCCTTTTCACCCCCACCATGTTTAAAGTAGTGCTAGAGTAGAGAGGAGCTGTTTTCTAAATCCTAGAGGTTTCAATGTTGATTCCATATGCTGAACCTTTCCCACCATTGTGTTCAATGTGGGTGCAGCCACACAGTGCAAGTCCTATTCATGGATGAAATAAAATATTAAAGCTTTCAACTTTGCATTGTAATGGGAAGCTTTAAGGTAGTCAATTACAAAAGGGTATTTGATGGAATATTATTATGGGTTGGATGAGCATGAGGATCATGGGCATCAAATTGTTGCATGCATTGAAGGAGTAGCTACTTGCAGA
Organism: Taxus wallichiana var. yunnanensis; assembly: GCA_018340775.1. Lineage (NCBI taxonomy): Eukaryota > Viridiplantae > Streptophyta > Pinopsida > Cupressales > Taxaceae > Taxus > Taxus wallichiana. The sequence continues at coordinate 975,378,996 of CM031242.1, read as the reverse complement.
GAATATTGTTAGCAATTTAGTACATTTGGTTATGCATGTATTTCCCACTCCTCTTGCTTCTTATTCTTCCTAATTGTTAATAAATAGAGTTGTTCTCTCTATTTTTCTGGTTCCTCATCCCATGGAATTTTCCAGCTCTCTATCAGATTTCATTGTTAAGTTCAACCTATAATTTCTTGCAATCCGTATTATTTTCATTTCAGTAGCAGCATGTGCAACTGTATGTTTTAGCACCATATAGAGATTTTGTGCCAATTTTCTGTCTTTTACCTTTATTTATTTGCAAGAATTTAAATATTCATGTCTTTCATTTATTCCTGATTGCACTTAAAGAGCGTTCATCTTATGCTTCATTCCTTTGAATGGGTGAAATATCTAGTATTCTGGTGCATCTCCCTTTCTTTTGTTTTTTCATTCTTTTCTAACTTGTTTCACCCCTAATCAACATTAGATTAGCATTAGAATAAGAGGAACCCTCCTCTCAATCCAGGGGTTGCTTCAATAACATGTCCCACACATACAACAGGTGCAAGTGCATGATTATTTTTAGCATCGACAGTTACAATGGAATTTTTATATTTGGAGCCTAAGCTGTTCATTTGGTATTAATGGGTGTGTGTGCTTAGAAGATGTTGAGATACTCGCATGCAATAATGTAAAAATCCAAATAATCACAACAATATGCTGAATATAATGAATATCACATAACACCATGTATATTTGTGGGTCAAGATTCCCTAATATGCTATTAATTCAAAAAAATGAATACTCTTATGTTAGGGATACACCATACAATACTCCTTAAGGAACGGATAACACGACAAGATCTCCCAAGATGGAAATGCGACTTCAAGAGGGACAGCTCTAATATCCTTCCACCAAATAGAAGACTCTCCACTTACTTGACATCCTTCACAATGTTATTCCTCTCCTTATATATACTTCTACTAAAAATTAAGAATAGCTAAACACTTAATCCCAATGTTAACTAACTCATTGCACACAATATACTTACCTATATGACCCAATATATTAGACCTAGACTACACAGAAACGTTCCCCCCCTTCGTACTAGGCTAGAAACGATTCAAGTACTAGTACGGGTACGGAAACGTTGTGGGTACATTTTGGGTACATACCCATAAGTCCGTGATACGCTTCCGTTCGTAAAATCGTACCTAAACCATACCTGTGGCCTGTGCATATGTACCTGCAACGTACCCCAAGCAAAAAACATTTTTTTTTGTAACTCAAAAAAAATAAAAAATTAAACACTTTTACTTTTAAAATGATACCAAAAATGATGGTTCTTCCGTTGTGTATTAATTCAGGCTTCACTTAGATTTCGAATCCTCATTATCAATCCAAGAATGTAAGCTTGTGGAATAACTTAGATCAACAAAAATAATTGAGATTTATTTTTTCCTTCTTTTACAATATAAATGTTGTCCATTTTTGCACCCCTTGCAAAAAATGAACTTCAAAACTTGGACCTAGACACTTTCATGGGAGCTTGGTGAAGAATATGGAATTATAGGAAAATTTCATGTTTTGGGCACTTGGAATTATTTGGATGCATATCTCCATTTTCTTCAGGCTCAAAGAAATCCATACTTGGTGAAAAAATGAAAAATGAGCAAAAGTCGCGCAACACCGAAAAGCCGCTCAAAACTAGGAAAAGTCGTGCAAAATCGGGAAAAGTCGCACATAACGGCAAAAGCCGCGCAAAACCGGGAAAATTGTGCAAAATCGCAAAATCGCAAGCATAACGGCAAAAGCCGCGCAAATCGCAAAAAGTCACGCAAAACTACAAAAGCCGCGCAACACCGGGAGAAGCTGTGCATAACAAGAAAACGACAGTTTTTCATGCGAACTTAAAATGGCCATAACTTTTGACCCGTTGCTCCGATTTTCGCGAACTTTATATCATTGGAAAGGTCTCGACATCCTCTACAACATGGAAATTGGATTTATTAATTTTATTGAGGTTAGATATGCGAAAATTGGGAAACGTCTCCAGCATGAAAAAATACAGTTCAAGCATACAACTACCAATATTAATAAAGTATGGTCCTCTTTTCTTCTTCCAGAAGGTAGAGTACATTGGGAGATGGGTTTTCAAAGGTGCCCATGCCTTTTTCAAAGCATTCATTGACAATTGTTGGGGGTTGGAGCAGAAATCCGATTTTCTTCTTTCTCTCTTTTCTCACCACTTCTATATATTGTAAAACTTCTCATTTTTAGGGGAGATATTCTAGGACATGGAGAAACTCTTGCAAAATTGTTTCTCAATTCCATTGAGCTGCAAATCTTCTCTTGGGCCTGACAAGTGTATTTGTGCCTCTATCTCAACAATGTAATGGACTATGCATATTCCAAGAGCAATAAAATCTATGTTTTTGGTGTTCTTGTTACCATATTTTTCCATGCCATATCGAACAAAGGTATTTTTGGGTAAATTGGCTTTTTTGGCGAAAAGTCTATTTTTAGATTTTGCTATTTTTAGCACTCACAAAAATAAAGTGTTCTAGATGGAAATTGGGTGAATTGGAAAAATCGCTATTTTTAGCATTTGCTAAAAATAGCAAGTGCCCAAAATAGAGTGCTTGCATGCACATAAAAATTAGAGGCAGATAAGCATGGAAAATGGCGCCAAGGTTTGCATGAGAGAAGTTAAAAATGGCAATGGATAAGTTTTCTTTATCCATGCTAAATTAAGAGATAGAGTTGTGCTATTATTAAATCAATAAAAGCAGCAGTTAAAAATAAACCTGTGGCACATAATAAATCAGGAAAGGGCAGCTAATTATACATGGGAATTTGCGCCAAATATAGCAGCCTTGAGAGTGAATTTAAGTGAGTTTTATGCATGTTGTTTTATTCATGGAAAATTGCGCCATTTCCAGCAGATGAAAGAGGATATTTTATTGTTTATAGACACCCTGCATGCCCTTCTTCAACACAGCAAGGTCTGATTTAAATCGCAGCAGGCTAATAAATGGTTTATTTATTATTCCAAGTTGTTATACTTCAGTTGAGGAAGCCATGTTTGGGGGAATATTTGTTTTATTGTGTGTATGCTGTCATCTCCAGTTTTGGTGCCAAAGGAGGAAAATTTGGAGCATTGAAATATCTAATTAATTGCAGCAGTCAGCTATAAAAGGCAGTCAAAGGAAAAGAAATAGAAAGCAAAAGCATATAGCAGTAAAGTCTACATAGGAAAGCACAAGAGTCCAAAAATAGAAAATGACAAAAGTCAGCAAAGGACAAAAGAAAAAAGCTAAATAAGGAAGGACAGCCGTATAAGCCAAAAATAGGATAGAAGATTTCTAAATAAAAAAGCAGCTGCTAAAACACAAGTATTGGATGCCATATTGGAGAGATAATTGTTGGTTTTATTCATTGCATGTTGTCGCCTCCAGTTTTGGCACTAAAAGGAAGACTTTGTGAGCATTAAATAAATAAAAACAGTGGCAGCATGTCCAGAATTGGCGCAGCAGTCTAGGAGGAGTTATTTTTTATTATTTTTGCTCACATGCATGCTTATTTGGGTGCCCAGGCTGAAGAATAAAATATTATATTTTACTTGGCATGCAAGCAAGGTCTGAAAATAGATGGCAGCAGGCCTTAAAGTCTGATTTTGGTGAAGAAATCAGTCATACACACTTCTCCAACTGTTTTGGTCTGGCAATCCTAGCTTGTACTTGCATCTCTGAATAGAAAAGCTCCATTTTTGCCTTCTACATCGCTGGTTTTCTAAGTATTCCTTGTGTTTGTTAGGGTATTGTGCTGCCTTGTTGTGGAATTTATTCCCTACACTGCTGCCCCTTGCCTAAACCTTTGAATTATTTATGCAAATTAGTCTGAAGTTGTGCATGTGTGTGGATCTCTATATTTTCTGTATGCAGTAGTACATGTGTGTGTCAAATCATTGGTGTATCACCTCAATTTTACATTTCCCACATTCCTTCTCCCTTTTCCTTGTCAATTTTATTAGTTTTTAGGTGATTCACAGGGAACCAACCCACTCTGGAGGTTCACCTCAGTCTTAGGTTACCCACAACCTTGAGGTGTTCCAATTTTCGAGAGAGAGTACACACCATTCTCTAATTAGGGTACACTTTTGGGTGACAACAATTCTTTCAACCCTTGCATTGTTTTTGTTGTATCTCCTTGCCTCTATGTTTTTGTTGTTGTCTTTTTGTGCATGTATTTCTCATTTGCAGGTGCAGGATGTTGTGTTTCATGGAGATTTGATGGTGAATGAAGACCTGGGACTATATCACAGTTGTCTGGCCTCTTCCAACTACATTTTCCTTCTCTACTCTCCTCGATAGAGCATTTTCACACCCTTTTCTTGGTGCTATCACCACCCTTAGTTTAGGATTTCCCTTTATGCATCTTTCTAACCCTCTCTCTCTCCCTAGTCCCTTGGCATGGTTAGATTAGGATTAGTTAGTTGCATTTTCCTTCTAGGAGTAGTTTAGTGCTAGGATTAGGTAGAGGAACCAGCCTTCTCTAGAGGTCCATCTCAAGTATGCAAGTCCCACAACTTGAGAGATGGTCCCATGTTAGCAAAAAGTAGAGATCTGCATAGCCAAATCTCAGGGTGCTACTTTTTGACATAACAATAACTTTATCGTCGAACGCGTATAACCTTCAACAATATATAAACTTGGAAAAGTTCAAATGCAACAACCTTCCAACTTTACAAAACAAAGAAATTGAAAAATTAAAATTAAATCCGTAAAAAAATTGTTATCCAAGAATGGGTTTGGATTCTTGGAATACCCTTTGCACGGCATTGAGGTCCAACCGTTTGGTAAATCTTTGGCACCAATGCCGTAAGAGGCATAGAAAACACATAACACAATTTTAGAAGAATTGAGGACAATTTCTTATGGTTTCCAAGCTAGTTACATATTACAAGCGACAAACTTTAAAAGTTTTTATAATGTCCAATGAGACGTCTAACTCAAGCTTAAGGCATTAAAAATGAATTATCAAATCTATAATGCAGTCTATGTTATTAACTATTATGTTTTGAACATTATGAATCAATACAAACTCAAGTCTCAATTCTCAAAGTATTGAAAATTTGTTTTCATGTTCTATGAATGATTTTGAGTTATGCAGTATATTAAATTTCAATAAGTATGCAAATGCTTCTTTAAATGTATAACTTTATATACATATTTATATAAAAATATATATATATAATGTACCCAAAAGTGTACCGTACCCGAGGTTTTCAAAAATTTATCGTTTCAGCGTACCGTATCCGTACACTATACCCATACCGAAACAATCTAGTATTAGACCAATAAAACTAACTAAGAAAATGTGTGCAACATGCATCATCCCCATGAGCTCTATGCATTATAATATTGAATCCTCGCGAACATAACATTCCATCCCTCCTAGACATGTTTCGTCTCAAAACATAAGAAGAAACCAACTAATGAGTGTGCTTCAAATCATTGCACACAACACCATGTTTGATCATCCAACAACCCATATGTGATCTTGGTGAGTGATAGCTCCTTGAACATGGTTCCTTACTCTATTGTGGCACTCGATTCATCCATGACATTGTTTTTCCTTATTGGCTTCCATGGATAGCCATAGTGATTACTTTGATGATTCCATGATCCATATTTGTTGCTCTTTTGATTCCATGTATGGTCATAATGATTGTTCCTTTTATTCCTTGTATAAACATAATGACTCAAGTTGTTATGAAAATCCCTAGTATGCATCCATGATTGTTTCCTCTTATGATGATGTGGATGTCTAGATGTTCAAAGCTTAGTATCATTTTTTGACATCTTGACCTCATCAACCTTTACTTATGCTTTCTCATCCTCTTCCAACTTTTGTTTTTCCATAGCCTTCGTCTCTCGAGTAGAAGAAGTTTCATTTTCTACTTGAAATTTTTCTTCACAATCTTCTTGTTTGTACTCTAAATCTTCCTTATGCTCTTTTTCCCCATCTTTAGATTTATCCTCATGCTCTCCCTCAACCTTTCTTTGTTCCTCGATAAGTGAGATATCCTAAAGGTGGCCTTCTTTCTCTTCTACCTAAGCTTCATAAACTACTTCGCATATAATATCGATTGTTCCCAAAATATCTAACCAAGTATATCCAAAGCATTAAAATATAAACAAGGTACATTTATCCCAAATGAACTTCAAATTTTCAAAAATTACTTCAAAAAATTACCATATACTTGAGCTTCCTTGATGTTACTTTTCTAAAACTGTAGATGTTGAGCCACCATATTCATGTTGATGAACTTATACTTGTTGCTAGATTTTATGGACACAATGACCTTATTCATTTCATTACATCCAACAAATCAGTTCATTGAATTTATTTTATTTCGAGCTAAAATGTTTGAACCCTTAGCCTCTCCTCTCCTTCTAACTCATCATGGTCTTCCCTACCTCTTCGTCTACATCATATGTAGTCTCCTCGTTGTCATCATTATCTTCCTCATCTTCCATACCAACCTCATTTTCCACCTCTAGATCCTCATCATTATTTTATCTCTTCTTTTTCTTCTTCAACATTTTTTCTTTTGCGTCCATCAATTTAGGAATACGTGTTCCATTTATTCCCACGCAGAAAATCCCTTGTTTTTTGTCAAGGTGAAGAACCAAACTCAATGAAGGACCATTGTGACAAAGGGATAACCATTTTTTCCACAATTTTGATTGAAAATATCCCTTCTTAAATTGGAATCACCACTTTCTAACATCAATATCATTCTCTCTAGAAAAAAATTGAAACCCTAGGATACACGGTTCATAAAAAATAGGGTTTCAAGAAAATGGTGTTGATTGGATCTCCTTTATTACCCAATATCTAAGATTTAATACATGTAGACAGCTGGATTTGAAAGATTCCTTTAAAATTCGAAAAATAGAACCTTATTTGCTTACTCCGAGATAAAACATTTTAACATTTTTCCACAGTTGCACCTTGAAAATATGGCACATCTACAAATGTGATGGCCTACTATGGAAGGACACAGCTTCCATAGTGCTCTAAATCTTTAAGGTGACCATTTTCTAGAAAGCCCTTGAAATTGTCTTTCCAATGATATAATATTAGTCTTAATCAAAAAAATTGGCGGGAAGAGTGAAGCCTTTAAATCTAACATTTTTCCCAAGTTCCAAGCCATAATCATTTGCCATAATCGAGGTTCATAGGGTCAACTTTACATGATCATATTTTCCTTGATATTTCTCAGAATCCTCGATGTGACCAATTTTCAAAAATCTCTAAAAAAAGAAATTTCCATCAAAATAGAAATATATTCAATCAGGAACTCAAGGTCTTGGTTTATTGGCGAGTTACAAGTAGTTTGTAATCATCAACCCAAGTTCCATTCCCATTGAGTTCATTGGATGCTTTCAATAAGTGGTCATGAGGACACCTTGAGGTAGGGGTCAAACTTCTCCATATGGACCAAGCGGAACATAGCGGGGCGCTCCGAATGCGGCGGACATTAAGGAGCCAAGCCCACCCCCATGTCCCACTTAGAGAAAGTACTCCACCACTCCAATTCATAGCTCTGGTATAATAAAAGCATTTACCATCCAAAGTTTGGACTCAAGGTCTTGGTCTATTGGTGAGTTACAAGTAGTTTGTAATCATCAACCCAAGTTCCATTCTCATTAAGTCCATTGGAAACTTTCAATAAGTAGCTATGGAGACACCTTGAGGTAGGGGTCGAACTTCTCCATGTGAACCAAGCGGAACACAACGGGGCGCTCCGAATGTGGATCACTCGACGGACATTAAGGACCCAAGCCCACCTCCATGTCCCACTTAGAGAAAGTGCTCCTCCACCACTCCAGTTCATAGATCTGGTATAATAAAAACATTTACCATCAAAAAAATTTAGCCCATTTGGTTTACCACCCGCGATGGGGAATGTGTGTTATATGTGGGAGGTCTCGGGTCAAATCCCGGGTTGGCCACCTCTATAACTCGTCGTTACTCGGCTAGGCAATATCGGGTGGGTCAGCTGCTTCAGTGGCAGAGGTGGCTCTCGGTGTGGTGCCAAGCCGGCTTGGTGTTCAATGCGACGGAGGTCGGGGCGGCATGAATCTTGTGTTCAATGCGACGAGGCATGTCCTAGCACTGCCACGAGAGGAAAACATACAACTTTTTTGCCGATGGGGTTTGGGTGGAGCGGTTAAGTCGGATGGTTGTTTCCGGCTCCACCCAGGTTCAAATCCCACTAAGGCACGATCCCCATTCGGGGTGGTAATGTCCGAGGTGGCGCATTGGCAGGCTGGTTTTCACTAAGGTAGTTTCTGGATCAAGAAGACTTGCACTAGATGTGTGTTCAAGCATGGCAGCTCGTGGTTCGCTTGTGGTGTGTGCATGTGTGGCGGCTCATGATTCGCTAGACGTGTGTTCAAGCATGGCGGCTTGTGGTTTGCTTGTGGTGTGTGCATGCATGGCGGCTCGTGATTCACTAGACGTGTGTTCAAGTGTGGCGGCTTGTGGTTCGCTTGTGGTGTGTGCATGCGTGGCAGCTCGTGATTCGCTAAATGTGTGTTCATGTGTCTTTGGCGCATGGTTCGCTAATTGTTGAGCTTAATGATATATCTTGGTTGATTGTACTCCGGTTCATAGCTCCGGTCAAAAGCGTTTATCCGGTTCATAGCTCCGGTCAAAAGCGTTCATCTATCCAAAAAAAAAGAAATATATTCAATTAGACCTTTGTGTCGGGATAACAACCCTCTGCAATATTTCTCCTTCTACTTGAAACAATTTCTATAAAATCAATCAAACTACCCAAAATAAATTTCTCACATTTCCCAAATCACCAGTCTAATATAATAGTGTAAACAATCCAATTAATCCTAGAAATGTGGAATATAATGAATATCACATAAGACAAGATATATGTATGGGCCAAGATGCCCTAAATGCAGTATTTATTCAAAATAGGGTGAATAACCTTAAAGTAGGGCTGCACAATACAATACTCCTAAAGGAATAACTCCACAAGCTCTCCCAATATGGAAATGCCACTTTAGAAGGTACACCTCCAATATCCTTCTACCAAATAGAAGTCGCTCCACTTACTTGACATCCTTCACAATTATATTTCTTTCCTTGTATAGAGTGTTGTAATATCCCTCTTTTTAAATCTGAATTATATAAAACTGAAAACTCCTCAAATTTTGAATTCTAAAATTATGTCAAACTCCCAATACAAACAATAATGAACAGACTGAAAATAGCTTTTACTGATGCAAATAATCACTTTCCAAGATATCCACAAGGCCAAAAATGGCGACTTGGGGTCTAAGAACAACCCACAAGTGAAATCTGAATTTTTCTACACTTGTATGAATTTATAAAAATAAATCAAGGGTTGAATAGTGTAGAATATAACAACAATGATTGTTATCAAAATTGTACCAATAGGGAACTGGAAAATGATATTAAAATTGGCTTTAGTGATGCCAAAGAGCCTCCAATCACCCACATACTGAACAACAATGAAATACCCTGTCAAAAAGGGTCGCACCACTCTCCAAGGGGGTTGCTTTTGGACTATAAAAGTGCCCAGATCTGTTCCAGCTACAAACTGACTTCAAAATAATCAAGATTTGGTTGATCCAAACTCGCAAATTCAGATATGTTTTGAGGCTCAAGCTGATATAGAGTGAAAACAACCCACAAACTGACCTAAATCTTAATTATGACCTTCCAATAACTAGAAATCTTAAGTGTAGCACAATGGTAAACCCCGAGTGGATTCACCTCACAAAGTAGAGGAGTTTTCGTTCTCCAACTTTAGACCTTAGAGGTTTTCGCCCCCAAGTTGCTTCTCCTTAAGGATTTTCGTCCTCAGAAGAGTTGATGCAAGCAAAATAGCTTAACATGCAATGAGAGAAAATAGATTGGCAAAACATCCTCCCCATGGCTCCCCACACCTCTATTTATCTTTTTTTTTTGTCACAAACCCCAAGGAGAAACACCCATATGGTTTGCCCCCTCCTTTGGGTCTTATGTTTGCACTTTATCCCCTAGGAGGAGTTCGCTCCACTTTATATTTAATTATTTTTTTCATTTACCAACTTATTTCCTCCTTAACCACTTTAAGTGACATTATTATAAGTTGCTTTATAAAATAAACATAAGAAATGACTTTAGCAACTTAAAATAAAAGTCACCACCTTCTTCCCTTTTTCACACCCCTTAAGCCCCCGGGAAGAGAATTGGGCTAAGGGTCTTCATAGGATTAATGTCGAGAAGGGGACATTACAGTCCTCCCCTCCCGAAATTGCTTGCCCACAAGCAATTGTAAGTTGGGATGCTCCAAAATTGCTGCACCTTCCCAAGTGGCATCCTCCATTGGCAAATCCTTCCAACAAACTAAATACTCTTTTATGCTCTTGTTTCTCAATCTTTTCTCTCTTACATCAATGATAGCTTCCGGAACCAAAATGAGTTTGCCTTCATCATCCATGGGTGGAAAATCTGGAGAAGGAACTATATGCTGGCCAAGTGCTCTTTTAAGGCATGAAACATGGAACACATTATGGATCTTGCTATGTTCTGGTAGCTCTAGCTCATATGCTACCTCACCAACTCTTCTTAGCACTTTGTAGGGCCCATAAAAATGTGGCTTGAGCTTCTCCTTACCACTTTGCTTGATAGAAGATTGCCTATAAGGTTGCAACCTCAAAAAGACCATGTCATCCACCTCAAAACTCCTCTCCACACGTTGTTGATCTGCATAGAGTTTCTACTGATTTTGGGCATGTTGGAGGTTCTCTTTGCACATTTGTAACACTTCTTGACACTGTTGTACCAAATCTTGTGCCCCGGGCACTCTACTATCGGTTAGAACCACATCTATGAATGAAAAAGCATCATACCCATATAGAGCCTTGAAAGGAGTCATGCCAATAGACATGTGATGAGAAGTGTTGTAGCAATACTCACACATATAGAGCCATTTTATCCATGAGAACTGCTGTCTTGAAATGAAGCTTCTCAAGTACCCTTCCACCCATTTATTGACTGCTTTGGTTTGCCCATTTGTTTGTGGATGATAGCTAGTGCTTGGAGTCAACTCTGTACCTACCAATCTGAAAATTTCTTGCCAAAATTGACTCAAAACCTGTTGTCCCTATCACTCACAATATTCTTTGGTAGCCCATGCAATCTAAACACTTCTTTGAAAAAAATACCAGCCACCAATGGAGCATCATACTTAGTTGGAAGTGGCATGAAATGAGCAAATTTTGTGAGTCTATCAACCACTACAAACAAACAACTCTTACCTTGGACTAAGGGCAGCCCCGTGATGAAGTCCATGGATATGCTTTCCCATTTTTGATTGGGAATGGGTAGTGGCTGCAATAAACCAGCTGGAAACACATGCTCTACCTTATTTCTTTGGCATGTAAGACACTCTCTAATATGCTGCAATACTTCATCTTTGAGGCCCTTCCAAAAATACCTCTTGCTTGCTTGTAGGTCTTGAAGAAGCCTTGGTGCCCCGCCAAAGGTGAATCATGGACAGCCCTCAAAATTTTGTGTTTCACCTTGGAATCTTGTGCCAAAAAGACTCTATTCTTATACAAAATCAGCCCATCCACTACTTTGTATTTTTCATCATTCAATGTACCTTCAATTATGGCGGTTGTGAACTCATTCTTGGCATATTCCGCTATGATGTGAGCCTTCCATTCCACTGCAATTTCTGTTAGAGAACACAACATGGGCTTTCTAGACAAGGCATCAACAACTATGTTGTTTTTTCCTTTAACAAACTCAATGTCAAAATCATAGGCTTGGAGCTTACTTACCCATTTTTGTTGTCTATCATTCAAATCCTTTTGCCCCAAAAAGTATCTCAAACTATTGTGATCAGTTTTGACCACAAATCTTCCACATACCAAATATTGTCTAAATTTAGTCAAGGCATGCATGATAGCCAACATTTCTTTGTCATAGATTGAAAACCTCCTTTCCACTTCCTTAAGCTTTCTACTTTCAAAAGCAATGGGGTGTCCCCTTTGCATCAAAACAGCTCCTATTCCTTCTCCTAAAGCATCACACTCAAGTACAAAAGGAATAGAAAAATCTGGAACAGCAAGTACAGGACATGTGCTCATTACCTTTTCAAGTTGTCAAATGTAGTTTGGGTTGTTCCGAACCAGCTGAAAGCTCCTTTCTTGGTTAAATCAGTCAAAGGGGCAGCAAGTTGGGAAAAACCTTTGACATATCTTTTGTAATAATTGTATAATCTTACGTTCCACCAAGTTTCCGGGACGGGGATGGGGGGACGTGTTTCCGGGACGGATTTTTTTAGGCCTTTTTTTAGGGGACGGCTATTAAAAAATAAGGGAAAATTTTAAAAATATAGGAAATTTCTAATATTCATATGATAACATTGCTAAAGCATTCATCACACACAATATAGAACCTTAATAAATAAAATTAGAGTTGAATTGAGATTTCACATAAGATTTAACCTTAAAAATATAGGAAATTTCAAATATTCATATGAATAATGATAAGTATAACACATTGATAAACTTAATAAAGCATTCATCACACACATCATAAAACTTTAATACATAAAACTGGAGCTGAATTGAGATTGCACATAAGATTCAAGTTTCAATTACAATGAAATGCCCAAGGGCAACAAAATGTCTGAAACATAGAAAATCAAAATGAAAATATATAGCTGCCCCTAATCAAACTCCGCTAAAGTGGCATCAAAATCAGACTCTGAGTCTGAGTCACTGGAACTATGAGGGGCTGCCTCATCCAATGGAACCCCAACCAATCCCACCTGTGCCTCCTCATCAATCAGTGAAGCATCTTCGGGATCAACATCCCAACGTGCATCTTTATTCTTCTCTATGCTCTTTTCTTTCTTTGTCTTCTCCTTCACAAAATGAGAAATGAGTCAAATGAGCTTCTTTTTTTGTTTTGATGTTTGTTTTAGGTTTAGGGCACTTAGAAATGAAAGTGGGGGTCCTTGTGGGCCCCCACATTGCTTTACTTTTAATTGTGTTTTTAAAAAAAAATGCATTTTTAAGGTCGTAGAGGATAGCAAGGGATGGTTGGGCGTCCCAATACATTTAGGGGACTTCTAGAAGTCCCCTAAACGTATTGGGGACGTCCATCGTCCCCGCCATCCTCTGTTTTTTTTTACGTTCTCGGACATTTCCTAAAATTTGCGAGTTTGGGACGTGAAGGGGCGTTTCGCCCGTCCCCGAGTTTCCGAAACGTCCTGCACGGGACGAGCTAAAAAACATAAGGGACGCGTCCCCGTGGAACGTAAGTACTATAATCCCAAAAATCCCCTCAATTGTGTCATAGTGGTGGGTGGAGGCCAATCCAAGATGGCTTGGATCTTTTGTTGATCCACATGAACACCTTTGGCATTGATAACATGCCCCAAATATAAAATTTCAGTCACACCAAATTCACACTTTGATTCCTTGGCATAAAGTGATTGCTGCTCCAAAATTCCCAACACCATATCCAAGTGTTGGAGATGCTCCTCCCATGTTTTGCTATAAACCAATATATCATCAAAGAAGACAAGAACAAACTTCCTCAAATGTTGACTAAACACATGATTCATACAAGATTGGAATGTAGCCAGTGCATTAGTCAAACCAAAAGGCATCACAAGAAACTCAAAATGCCCAAAATGACATCTAAAAGTAGTTTTGTAAACATCTTTTTCTCTTACCTGGATTTGATGGTACCCGGATCTCAAGTCTATCTTGGAGAAATATGCAGCTCCATGTAGCTCATCAATTAGTTCATCAATCCTAGGTATGGGGTACCTATTTTTGATGGTCCTCTTGTTCAATAAGCAGTAATCAATGCACATTCTCATAGTCCCATCCTTCTTTTTACAAGAACCGAGGATGCAAAAGGACTAGAACTAGGCCTTATGTGACCCATCTCCAAGAGCTCTTTGATGGCCTTCTCAATTTCTTCTTTGTAGACTCTAGGATGATGGTATGGAGTAGTAATTACCGCCTTAGTGCCGGGTTCCAACTCAATAGTGTGCTCAAACCCTCTATCCGGTGGTAACCCATGAGGAAGATTGTCAAAAACCTTGGCATGCTTGTCACGGATGGCCTGAATATCTTTGTTATATTGTTGTTCCAAAATCTGATCCGTAGAGGTTACTGTTACATATTTTCCATGCAAAGGATCACAAAAATAGCGATTAGCTATTTTTGGAAAATTTACTATTTTTGGAAGAGTTGCCAAAAGTTTTGCTATAAATAGCATGGCTAAAATGGCACTTAGCTATTTTTGGAGGATTAGTTATTTCTGGAGTTGCTTAAAATAGATGAAGGTCCAGTTCTATTTTTGGAATGCATGAAGGAAGGGAAGAGAGAGTGCTTTTGCTAAATTAGCATGCTTTTATTATTCTAGTAACTATTGGTTACTAAAATAAATAAAAATAAATGCATACAGTAAGTAAACAGTCCATACACAGCAGTCAGGGAAAAGACAAAAAGGCAGCCAAAAGTCTACGTTTGGAAGTATGAGGAAATAGCAAATAAATGGATAAAGCAAAAGTCAATTTTTGTGCCCATGCAAAAAGTAAAGGCAGCTCCAGTCCAGAAATAGCATTTAATGAATAAAACAAAATAACTTGTCCCCATCAGTTCAGTTTTGGCACCATGTAGTGAAAGGTAAATAAATAAATAAAAGAAATTGCATGTTGCTGCTCAGGACACGGTTTGGCGCTAAACATAGAGATGCAGTAATAAATAAATAAAAGAAACAGTGTGCAGCAGGGCAGATATGACGCAGTGTAATGTCCCTTTTTAGGGACTTAAACAAAATATCAAAATTCTGATATGAAATTGCAGCAGACTGTTCTTTTATAACAGCGAAGAATTTCTATGGAAATATGTATGTCAAATCAACTGAAAAGGATCTCCAAATATTATTAAATTGATTTCCAACAATTTGAAACAAGTTCAGACCCAAATCGATCCAATATGTACTAATTATATAAATCTAGAAAAGTAACTGCAAACTGGTAAATCGCAGCACTTCAATTTAATTCGATTTGGCCTCAAAATGGTATAAATTTGCGTGCAAATTATTGTTGTAACTTTCTAAGACCCAAGCAATCTGATTTAGATTAGATTTCTGAGTTTATTTACTCAAAAACAATTGAATTTCACCTCTTATGCAAATCGTACTTCTTGGAAATACACCATTAAAATCTGATTTGATAAAATAATAAGAATTTATTAATATGCAATGATTACATAATTGTTTTAAGACAAATACAGGGGTTTTCGTCCCTTATATTGGTCCTCTAGAGGGGGTTGCGTCCCAATAGGTTAAATCTGAGATAAATCTCTCATATTTGGAAATTTACAAACAAATACATACCTGAAAATGAATCTCATAACCCCTACATATACTAATTAGAAGGGTGGCACCAAACTTGGAAAGACATGTCCTGTCCTTTATGTCTTTTAATTAACCTTAGCCGACCCCTTTAGTATAATTATTTGTTAATAAAGATAGACAATAAGCACTGCATTCTTTCTTCTTATTTTTTTCTTTCTTTTAACCATGAAGAAGGTCTTGCCCGAAAATCCGAATGGTCTTCAATTTTGGAGAAAAAGGGACATTACACGCAGCAGATGGAATGAGGAATATTTGTATTAATTTAAAATCAGCTATGCATGCCCCTGGCACTAGAGATGCAGTAATGAATACAATAAAAGAAATTTGCATGCAAGAAAGGACTGTTTTTGGATGTAGCATTCCATATAGGGGAATTTTTGTAAAGGAAATCAGTTAGACATACACTTTCAGTTGTTTTGCTTTGGTAATCCTAGCTTGTACTTGCATCTCTGAATAAAAAGCTCCATTTGCCTTCTCATATTGCTGGTTTTCTGAGTTTTCATCATGTTTAATAGGGTATTGTATTGCCTTAGTGTGGAAATTATTCCCTCTACCATTGTCCTTTCATCCAAACCTTTGAAATATTTTTGCAAATTATCTTAGAGTCGTGCAGGTGTGTGGATCTTTGTCTTCCTTATATGCAGTAGTACGTTTGTGTGTCAAATTATTGGTGTATCACCTCCATTTCCCTTTTCCCGCATTCCTTCTCCCTTTTCCTTGTTAAAATTTTAGTTTTTAGGTGATTCACAAAGGAACCAGCCCTCTCTCGGAGGTTCACCTCAGCCATAGGTCACCCACAACCTTGAAGTGTTCCAATTTTGTCAACGGGAGAGAGTACACACACCATTCTCTATCAAGGTGCACTTCTAGGTGACTAGAATTACTAAACACTCAGCTGCCCAAGCAATCTTCCCTCTATGAAATGCTCTTTCCATCCTTTTTGCAGTTACAACCATGGGTGCTCCATTTGCCATACCATGTAACACTATCTCTTGGTCTGCTGATTTGAATTTCAGCTCCATTGTTTGATAATTTTGTGTAAATTCTCCAAGAGAGTGTAACCATTGCACACCCAAAACCAAATTAGTTTCTCCAATACCAACCACATAAAAATCATCTACCACCTTATGCTTACCAAGAGTGATTTTCAATTGTGCTATCTTCTTGGTACAAGGGATGGTGAAGCCATCTGCTACCATGACATTGAAACCTTTGAAATCTTCTAATGGTAGCCCCAATCTTTTAACCAAATCAGCATCTATGAAATTATGAGTTGCACCACTATCAATTAAAACAATAACTCTCTTACCTTTTAATTCTCCTCTTACACTAAGGGTGGTACCTTGGAGCTCCGGATAGTGTAGCAAGAGTACTATCCAAGTGGTCAACTTCTTCTTTCTCTTGGTTTCCATCTTCATGAGACTCTTCCTCTTTTTCTTCTACTTCTTCCTCCCCATCTGAAATTACCTCTATGTAGTGCACTTGTCCCTTGCCTAAGCAACGATGGTCGGGAGTCCATGGATCCTTGCATGTAAAACAAAGGTTTTTTCTTCTTAATTCATTCCTTGTATCAGCTTCTTTGTTGTTCCTTGGAGGCTCTCTTTGTGGTGTCATACCCTGCTGAAATGGCTTCCTTGCTTGGCTAATAGGGGCTGTTCTTGGCTGCCCTTGAAATGGGGGTCTAGGCTGCCCCAATGAAGTCCCTCTTGGCTGTCCAAAGGGCAAATTTCTACTCTTAACAGCTGAAGATTCCAAATTCAACGATCTCTTGATGGCATCTTGCAAAGAAGGAGGCTCAAAAGCCTTCACCAAGCCCCTAAGAGGTTTGGTCAAGCCTTCCATGAACAAAACAACCAACCTTCTTTCACTTACATTCGAACCATGACTGCAAGTTTCTGAAAATCAGCAACATACCTTTCTACTGAAGCCTCTTGTTTGAGTTGTGCCAACTCTCTAAAATGCACTTCCGGATCCTTTCTATCAAACCTTTCTATTAGCCTTTGTCGAACTCATCAAGAGTGGTAATAGAACCATGTCCTTGTGTAATTATGCCATGATACCACCATTCGTGAGCCACACCCTCTAAATGCAAAGTAACAAATTTGAGGGCCTCTTCTTCATACATGGGGTTTAGTGACAAATAAGTGTCCAATTTTTGTAACCAAGCCCTAGTTGAACATTTATCGAGTACCATCATATGTAGGAAGAGTAATCTTACCCAATCTATGTTGGATATCTCTTCTTGGCTCTTGATGACTCACCTTATTTTTCTTTGGTCCTTCACTTCTCCTTAGTTGGCAAAAATCTCTGAAAGAAAGCAAATCTCGTGTTGTTGCTCAAAGATGCATATTCTTCCCCATATAGATCCCATTCATCAGCAACTCCAAGTGCTTGTGGCTGTTCTAACTCCACTTGTGGCTCTTCTCTTTGTAGGAATTTGGCACGGAAGAATTGAGAGGGGGTCTTGCTTGAGACCCTTTCTCCATGATTGGTAGAAGAGCTTCCTTCACCACAATTGCCCTGATTTCTGATGCAGGAGCATTGTGGTTTGAATAAGCCTTTGAAAGGCATTTAGCATGTATAAGGAGTTGTATTAAGTTTTCCCTCCAAATATTTAAATTTGTGATGTAAATTCTCTTTGTAAAAATGTAAAAGTAGAAAATATGAGTATTAGGTCTATATGAGGTGTCATATCCCCAAGACCTACGTGGGAGGAGTGTTAAAATAAGCCTAGATATTGTGATTATCTATATTTTGCTATTAAAGGTTGTAGTTGAGAATATCACTCAACATTCCCTTGATTTGTGGTTGAGGATATCTCTCAAAATAGGATTTTTAGCTCTAGATAAAGGCTACTACAACTGAGTCAAGCTCAAGCCAAAAACAAGGGAAGAGGTCGAATTATCATCTATATGAGAACCATAATCTAATGATGTAATGTTTTCAAGATGCAGAAATGAAAGGGATATGCAATTTTCTGTGAAATAATTAAAGATAAAAAGTGTTTTGTTGTATGTCTATTTTAATTATCTCTTTGGAATGAACATTTAAGTCTCCTTTCATGAAGGTAGAAATCGGCTGAGCTAAGGCTGCACCAATTTCCTTGGGGAGTCGATCTAGTAGTGCTTAACCCATGTATAGATCGACTCAAATCAGCAGTAGCTCCTACAAAGGAGTCTCTTAGATCCCTTTGAGCTTCCAACAAACAGGTTTGCAATTCTCTATTGCCTCTAGTGAACACTTCATTCAAATAGCTCATTTCATCTGTTGGTGGAGGCCTTTCTCTATCACCCATACCTTCCTTTCCTGGAGTTCTTCTTGAGTAGTGATATCTAAAACCCTCTTCACTTACGTTCATGCAAAACTGATCTTCTCCTTCACAAGCTGGGAGAATCACGCTCTGATACCACTGTAATATCCCTCTTTTTAAATCTGAATTATATAAACTGAAAACTCCACAAAAATTGAATTCTAAAATGATGTCAAACTGCCAATATAAACAATAATGAACAACAGACTGAAAATAGCTTTTATTGATGCAAATAATCACTTTCCAAGATACCCACAAGGCCAAAAATGGCAATTTGGGGTCTAAGAACAACTTACAAGTGAAATCTGAATTTTTCTACACTTGTATGAATTTACAAAAATAAATCAAGGGCTGGAACAGTGTAGAAAATAACAACAGTGATTATTATCAAAATTGTACCAATAGAGGGCTGGAAAATGATGTTAAAATTGCCTTTAGTGATGCCAAAGAGTCTCCAATCACCCACAGACCGAACAACAATGAAATACCCTTCCAAAAGGGGTCGCACCACTCTCCTAGGGGGTTGTTTTTGGCCTAAAAGTGCCCAGATTTGTTCCAGCTGCAAAATGACTTGAAAATAATCAAGATTTGGCTGATCCAAACTCGCAAATTCAAATCTGTTTTGAGGCTCGTCTGAGAGAAAGTGAAAACAGCCCACAAACTGTCCTAGATCTGAATTATAACCTTCCAATAACTACAAATCTGAAGTGTAGCACAATAGTAAACCCTAAGTGGATTCACCTCACAAAGTTGAGGAGTTTTCGTTCTCCAACCTTTAGACCTTGGAGGTTTTTGCCCCCAAGTTCCTTCTCCTTAAGGGTTTTCGCTAGGATACCGATACGGCACCCCTAAGCCCTCTGGAGCGAACACGGAGCGTTTCGGATATGGAAACGGTGACGGGTACGGCTTGGGAGCAAGCAGGGTACGTTGTGTACCTTGCTCGTTCCCCCAGCCATATCCATCCCCTTACACGCCTTTTTTTTGTTTTTAGCCTGCATTTTATTAGATTCGGATTGTGTTTTCAACATGTTCTTTACTTCAACCTTCCTATCATTGGACCTGCATTTTGGGTTGGTCTTTGCATTGGGAGTGTGTGGTTGTGTTGCCCATTACAAAGAGACCTATTCCTCGCTACAACTTTGCCCTGCTCTCCCGCACCATCCTCTGCTTTCAGTGCCAAGCCTATCCTCTCGGTCAATCCGTTCAACCCTACTTTTAGTCGGTGTTTTATTTTATTAGAGGGAATGGAAATATTATATGCTGGTCGTTGTTTTTGAAAGTAGTGGCAAAGTCTTTTATTAAAATACATGGTTACTTTAATACGTGGTGGGCTTTTTATTATAAGGGGTAAGTTTTATAAAGTAAGCTTTTTAAACTTATACAGGGGGCTTTAAAAAGTGTGGGGTGCTTTTTATATTTATATGGCCTTGTGTTATTATATTAAAGTATGCTTTTAATATTAAGTTAGATTCTTATTTCATTTATTAGTATCTAATTTCTTTTTTAAAAGGTTAATTAATCTTTTTAAAAGGTAATTAATTACTTACAAAATTATTTTTAATTAGACATCAAATTAAATTAATCTTTTTTCGATTCCAATTAGTAGTTTAAAATAATTAAACATCTAATTAAATTAAGCTTTTTCAATTCCAATTAGTAATTACACATCCAATTAAATTAAGCTTTTTAAGAGAATGCCCGCTCCTCAACGTATCACATTGTGTTCGATTTAAGTATTTTAATTTAACTTTTAAGTTTCTAAGTTTTATCGGTATCCTAGCTTGTTTATTGTAGTTATTCACTTATTTAGCTTATAACTTGTCTTTTATCTTGTTTTCATATGCATAATATGTGGTTAATAACTTAATTCCTATTTAGAAGGCTGAAATTTATATATTTTTTAATTTTTATATATTTTTGTCTTGCCGTATCCCGCACCGTATCCGGGCCCAAAATATTTTTGCCGTTTCACAGTATCGGATACTCCGTACCAGCTCCCGTATCCAAAATGTATCACTACTTAGGGTTTTCGTCCTTAGAAGATTTGATACGATTAATGTCAAGAAAGATTGCGCATTATAATACTCCTTAAGGAATAACTGCACAAGCTCTCCCAATATGGAAATGCCACTTCGGAGGGACAACCCCAATATCCTTCTACCAAACAAAGTCTCACCACTTACTTGACATCCTTCACAATTATATTCCTTTCCTCAGTATAGAGCTCTGATTACTAATAATGAATGGGCAAACACATAATCCCGGTATTCCACGAGTCTCGAGACAGGGGACCAAGGGCCTAGGTTTGGGGATGGTGGGGGACGATAAGGGAAGGCAGCGGCGGCGAGATGGTGGCGCAAATATATATAGTACTTGAAAATTAGTTATAAAAAAATGTATAAGGAACAACAAATGAAACTTTGAAATACTAAACACATTGCATTGAACAGTGAAAATGTCAAATATCAATATATTAATATTTATATTCAAAATGATGATTACATTCAAAATTCAAATACAATTGGCCAGTGGCTCAATGCAATGAAGATTTGGCACTTGCTCTAACTCTTGTTGTTACTTGTTGCTAATGTTGTCCCTCTTCATTGCTAATGCACTCACCTCTCACTCTTGTTCGCTAATGCTCTCACCCTCTCACTCTTGCTCACTAATGCTTTCACTCTTGCTTTGATTTTTTTATTGTGATTTGGAGTGAGGGTGTAACTCTTATTTATAGTTTGTTTTGGAGTGCTTAGGGGGTGGGTGGGGCCCATTAAGTATTAGGTTTAAGGGCTGGGGTCCAACTTTTTAAAACAAATTGAATTAAAAAGAAAAGAAAACTTTTAAGGCAGCCTATACCGCCAGGGGATGCTTGGGAGTCTCCTGGGACAGCCCAAGAGACTTCTAAAAGTCTCTCGAGATGTCTCGTGGACGGCCTAGAATTCCCAAAAAATGGGGACATCTCAAAAGCATCCCCTTTGAGAGAAAGGTTTCGGAGATGTCCCCAAGGTGTTGATGGCGGTGGCGGGACGGTGGGGGAACGTGCCCTAGATTCTTCAAGTCTCACGGGATGTTATGAGTCTCTAGGAGCAGATTTGGGGGTGCGGGGGCATCTTCATGGAACACTATATAATCCCAATGTTGGTCGGCTCATTGCCTAACATACTTATTTCTAGAAGTTGCTTATTTGGCCCAATATATTAGACATATAAAGCTAGGGGATTTGTGTCACATGTTGTCATCTCCAAAGAACCTATATACATTATAATATTATATCCCTACGTACATAACAAAATAAGATAGAGATTCTCATTGTCACACGGTTATGTTTTATGGAAGACTAGCATACACATTATAATAGCAATGTAATGGAGAACTACATCCGTTGATTGGAGAAGTCATGACAAATAAAATCAGTCAATGATTATATTCTTCGATTCCAAAACTTATCCTTGTGATTGGAAATGATTGTGGATGAGTTTGAACAACTTGTTACTTTGTGGGATTAAGGAATACATTTAATGTGAGGTATGCATGTTTAATGTATTGAATATATTTGATTCTATTACCTTGGTATGCGGGCAAAGGAAAGATTCCTAATCAAAAGAGGCTAGCATTCACTAGCATTAAAGATTGGAGCACCCTTAACCTATTATTCCTTCATCCTACAAGGTTAACTCCTTTAATAAAATGAAGGGGAAAAGGAAAAGGGGTTAATTTTTATCGTGACATAGAGTATAGTCAACGACATAAATGTGCCAAAAATAATGTGTTCTACATTATGGGAACCAAAAGAAGTAATAATAGAGATTCTTGATAAGTTGGAAGTGTTAGGAGATCCCCAACCATCTCATGTTATGTGATTTCAGATATTAGCACCATACAAACTCTCAAGTAGTGGGTTTCCTAAAAATTAGAAGGTAGCAGTATTGGTTGAATCGGGAAGTATTCACAATTCCATCACCATTAAGTTAGTTGCACGCTTGAACAATTTTATTTACCTAGGTCCTAGATCATAAATTTCAAGTCATGATTGTAGATGGGGTGTAGTCACTTGTTCAGAAAATTTTATAGTACTAAACTCACCATGGATACTACTTAAACAGCCCTATGAGTTGAACTTCCAAGAGTTGTTCATTTGTTATCATTCAAAGGGCAAGAAATTGTATCTCTAAAGATTACATGCAAAGTATGCATACATGGTAATCCCTCATTAGATGCAAAATATGCTTAAATGTGTGTCAATGGGTTTGTGGTACACTTGTTTTGAGTATATGCATGACACTTAAAAGGGCCTATACCACCAAATTTATAAGAAATTGCAAATACGAACTTATTATTTTTTCGGTATACGTCGAAGGATTTATGGGAAAAACATATCATGATCATGTCATTCGACTACAAAACAACAGAGGCAACAACCTAATATTAGACCTTACGGTTTGCAATATATGCATAAGGGTGAGATTGATAAGATGGTTCAAAATATGTTGGAAGCAAGTATTATCGTTCATATTTAGAATGTTTATTCCTCTCTAGTGGTGATGTGTGATAAGAATAACATCTTGAATATGTGTTTTAACTATAGAGAACTCGAGAAGTTTATCATCAAAGACAAGTTGCATATTCTAGTAATTGATAATTTACTATATGACTTACAAGGTGTTGTTATTTACAAAACTAGATCTTCACTCAGAGTATCATCGAATCAGAATCAAAGATGGCATTATTCATAAGGCATCTTTCATAACACATGAGGGCCACTATGAATTTATGGTGAGACCTTTAGCCTCACAAATGCACAATCTATATTTCAAAGTTTGATGAACTCTATCATTAAGACATTTCTACAAAAGTTTGTTTTAGTTTCTTTGATGATATCTTAATGTAAAACAATAGAAGTTGGTGTTAGTTTATCCGATGATATCTTAATGTTGAGCAGAGGTAATGGCCAAGTACTAGCCATGCACGATAGGTTGGGACTGCGCACGAGGAGGGCGCACGCAGGTAACAAAGAAGTGTTGGGAATCGGGGCGCGTGAAAGTGCAAACAAGTAAATACGCGAAGGTGCACGCAAAATGCGAAGACATCAACGCGAAGGTTTGCGCATGCACAACAGTGAGTTCCGGGACTTAGCTAATTTCCACGCGTGAAGCTAAAAATAGGAAAATCCACAGATGGCGTAGCATGCAAGAAAAGTCCAGAAATAGGCAAGGAAAAGCAAAGCACATGCAAGATAAGATAAGGACGGTGCTTGGAGAAGAGCTATTTATAGCAATAAAGAATGGATGAAGTCGTGCTATTTATAACTCAAACTATAGTTAAAGAAAAGATGTAAAAAGCATGTGGGTTATATTTAGAACATCTATTATTAGGATTAATGCATGTAAGCGGTGTAGGGAAAGTCCCCGTTTATAAATATGTGATACACCCTCTGTAATGTGTGGTGCGTATAAAAGGGATCTGCATAAGTCCGAGGATTTATTCTATATGTAGCATGTAGTGTTGTGATGTGAGTAGGTAAGCGAGACATTGTTATGGATATAAAAATGTTACTGTATGGAGATTCAAATGACGTATGCGTGCATGGATGTAAACAGCTTTTGGATATAATCAAGAAAGTTATGTAATGAATTATGGTTATGATGAATTATTATGGATTGCAATTATGTTGTTAATTGACTATGTCTTTGGTTAATTTCCTTATTATATGTGTTGCCTTTGTTATACTTTGTTGTTGTCTTCATTCATGTTATGATGGTTAGTATGCATTAGCACACATCTTGATAAGTAACGAGAGAGGGACCTGGTGGTTATGTACCCTTCGAGTGAGCATTCAAACCTCTGTCTGGATGAAGTGCCAAATGGCGTGCATGACCCTATGAAGTGTTGGCTACCGACTCTAACATTTTGGTTTCGTTGTCGGGACCTCTTTTCAATCTTATCATAAAGATGTTTACACATGGCGTTGAGTTGTCTTTTGAAAATATTGATCGTTGGGTGCACGACAACCATGACAAGTTTGCATGCGGTGACTTGATATTGGTAAAGGCTTTGATCCACGGCAATGGGTAGAGGACAACTTGTATGATTGTCCAGTATGAGACGTTTTTCGCTTCTTTCCCAAAGAGTTGTATGAATGGTTAGTTGCATATGCAGAGAATCGAGGGCGACGTCTAAGAAGGAAACAAGTGTGGAGTCAAGACAAGTATCATGTGCTTTCAGATCTGGATGAACCGTGGACGCGAGTTGTAGATCGCCGGTGGGAAGCAAGAGTTTTAAAAACCGCCGAACCGGACCGGAACTGTCCGGGTTCGACCGGTTCAACATATTTAGACATGAACTGGTTAAAAAACCGGACCGTTCGACCGGTTTGGTACTTGAACCGGCCGAGTCATGTAAAGATGCATGCATACAACACTGAGTATAAAAAATTCAATTTTTATTCAAAATTTCTGCTTATAACACCTTTCTTACTTGGAGTTCGTGCCATTTTGCTATAAACACCTTTCTTACATGTTATATAGTATATACATGAGCAAACTTTGCATATTTTGTGTGTAATTGTTGGAATCATGGTTTCTAATCTTTCAAATATATTGTTTTCTTTAAAAATGTAATTTTTGTGTTTTTTAGTAAACCGGTTCATAGAGTTTGAACCGTCCGATTCTGGTCCGGTCCAACCCTTGACCGGTTCCGAGTCCGGTTCCGATTTTTAAAACATTGGTGGGAAGGAGTGTTACGCAGCTTATACGTTGGAGTATGCAATGTCAATGTGCTTGTGTCCTAAGGAAGCGGAATTTTAGTTCTTGCGCGAGCCCAGAGGATCATATCTACACATGCTACCTTTAACAACGAATATCTTGATGATTGAACTAGGAATGGATAATTTTCCCATGGATAGCTAAACACTACCGCGGCGGGGCAAGGAACGGGTTTGGGGCGATTGTGCTAAGCTAGATGGAGGAGACGTACATAGAAGAAAGACTGCGCAAGTATAATGATGCGCGTGATAGGGTGATCGCAGAGTCGCTAAGATTGAGAGGAATGATGACCGGTGGAGTTTATGAGGACCTCGCAAAAGGCGGGGACCTCGGGATCATGTCCTCCCAACACTAGAAAATCATACTAGAAGGACCCCTTCGGCATTAGATGAGAGTAAGTCTCGAGGAAGCTCGAGAATGGCTAACGCGCATCTAACCCCTCCCGCACTCTTGGCCCTGCGCATGGTACTTGTAATCCGGAAGTTCGCATCGAAGATCACCATAGTGAAGGAAAGCAAGAAGGTGATAGAGGATCTCCACGTTGGGAAGGAGACACGGTATGCACGTATTGGTACCAACGTGCACGAAGTGCAGCAGATTAAGGCTACGCACATGGTCAGTCAAATGAATCCGGTGTTTGGACGAGAGTTTGTTTGGGAGCGAAGACAAAGAGGCACTCTGATAGGGCGAGCATCGCACGTTGCCGGTTGGAACCACTCAAGTGGAATAGTCGGTCATACGGTTGGTGTTCGATTCAAAGACTACTACTCTTTGGGACACAAGGTAGTACATCTACAGTGTCTGCAAGTGGCAACAGAGGCAGTTCGGGAAGCTCATGGCCTACCCCACACGGAGAAAATCCTAGTGGAGGTTACGGATCGGATTTGGTCTCACTCTGCACGAGGACCCACACCACACCAACCACAAATCTACTACGAAATGTCACTCCATCTACCGGAGTTAGGGGAATTGAAGATGCAACGGAACACGTGCATAAGTGTGAACTTTGGTGGAGAGCCAAGGGCATTACATCCTCGAGTAGAAAGGCTAGTTAGTTTGTAACAAGATTGCGGGGGCATGCACGCACACGTTGGTATAGGAAGTATGATCCGCATAAGACAACAATAGACTATGATGCTTTGCACTCTGCTTTCTTAGCTACCTTTCACATTCCTAAATTTGAGCGAGAGAGCATTAACGCGTTGAAGGACATTAAGCGTGGTTTGGTGAAAGTGTTAGAGAATATGATGCGCAATTTAAGACTTTTCTATCTAAGATTACTTATGACATTCATCCGAGTCGGCATGCGCAATGGTTTCTAGGAGGTCTCGCTAACGCCTTTACGAAGGACCTTATCACACAAGACATTTACTAACCCGCGCAAGGCCCCGAAGCGGCATTGCACGCGAAAGTTGCATTGCAAGTGTGGATACTTTGGAGTGAGCCCATTTTGGAGGCCCAGTTGCGGCAATGGCCACTCGGTTAGAGAATTTATCACCAACTCAAAGACATGAGACGTACGGTGGGATTTGGTGCATGATTACGAGGTAGAAAGGCATACGAAGGATAGTTGTCTACCCAGGAATGTGCCTACGCTCCTTACATCTTGTGAGATTTGTCACAAGAACCATGATGTCCGCAACTATCCTCTTTTGCAACGTGTTACTCAAAAGAACGCTTCGTATTGTAAAATTTGCGATGCGCATACCCATGACGGCCAATTGTCATCTAATTGATCATATTCATGAGGCCTATAAAGCGTGGTCATGCGTCCGACTAGCATGGAGAGTAGTTCGCAAGCCAAGAAGGGCAAAACAATGAGGGCGCAACAATGGAAACAAGGGCTTTCGAGGCGGATACAAAGGCGGGGACGGATATAAAGGCAGAGGTTGTGGTGGTAGAGCAAGGTTGATAGAGGAACATGCTATACTTGTGGATCACCTAATCACTATCGGTCACCCAGTACACCAAGAACCAGTGTCACACATATTGTGACAAGTCACTCAAGGTTGAAGATTCCCGGATTTGTATGCCCATATGTGCGAGAACAAGAAAGATAAGGGTGCAGCCATGATCCAGTTGAACGCAGCGAAGCGAGGCAATGTAGGCCTATGAAGTTGGGCAGAAGGAGCTTGAGCCGTTATTGATCACTATGCGCACAAAAGCAACGCACGTGCGATCAAGGAGCTCAAGACCGCTTATCGAAGAGGAGGTGGTCCATACGAAGAATCTAAATGTGAGCCGGTAAAACGAGGTCTATCAAGAGACTATGGGCATCATTCAGAGCTCCAGGATAAATATAGTGCCCGAAGAAACAGGCGTGCGAAAAGAGTGCGCGAAGAATGTTGAGTTACCACAAAAGGATGTTGATGACCTAAGGAAGGTATGCGGGATGCTCGGATAAGAGAACATCATACCTCTATCGGGAGAGTGGTTACGGGACAAGATAACCCACGCGGGAATTGAAAGGGAGCGTCGATTCTCCATGCCAACTTATCTTCACAAGATCATGAGTATGAAAAAGAGATTACAATGATAGCAGATGATTGATGGTTGGTTGGTGACAGATATCCTCATTGATACAGTGCAGAGGTGAATGTCCTCACATTGGATGCAAGGAACCAAATGGGAAGGCATTGCAGCCATCTTCAAATGTGTTGTACATGGCCAAAAAGACAAGGGCTATGCCCATTGGGGTTCTAAAGGATGCCATTATTACTATTCATGGAGCCAAGTTTATGGGTGACTTTGAAGTTCGGAGCTAGCAGAGGCAAACAACTTCCCTACGTTGCTTTGGACATCTTTCATGTTATGCCAACAACAAAGACTTGTGCTTCAACAAACACTATGTAAGTTTTGAGAACAAAGACGAGCGTGTTGTCATACCGATGGCTGATGCAAAGACCGCGTCGTGACCCGAGAGAATATGGAGCTATCAAAAGAAGGCGTGTTTCGGTGGGAAGACACACACCCATTAGTAACAATACCCGTGTTGCTTGCGACAATTGGGTTCATGGCACCTATGAAATGATTGGGCACGAAGTCAAGGGAAGAGTTACAAGGGCAACAACACCTCAATCAATCGGGAGAATGGGCAAGGTCACTTGCCAAAATACACTGGGAAGAAAACTGAGGTATTCTTGCGCGCAATGGAGGAGTAGTTGCGTGATGAAGGTGAAGGAAGGAATATGCTTTGGTATATTCATTGAGAGGAACAGTGGCGCGTTGGTGGGCTGCTCGTAGGGATAATCTACTTGGTTGGCACAAGATAAGAATGGCCTTCTTAACAAGGTTTGTCGAAACAATTTGCCCTCTCGTATACCAAAGTACGAAAGGAAGACAACACCCATGGCTCACATTCAAGCCTCGTGAACGGAGTCGGACCTTAAAACGAGATGCACTACCTCCATCCTTATGGGTGCATAAGTTTTATTCTACATTGTGCGGTGTGCACATGCCTAGCACATACATGTTGAACTCAAGCGAGAAACAACAAATTGGCGCGAGCTGACCGAAGGTATTGTTCATACTTTTGATTATCTTTCCACTAAACATCCGGTACATGAGGCTTTGCAGATTATGAAGTGCATCACATTGGGGGATAATGCCAAAGCGAGAAGAACTTATGATTCGGATGTTTGGTGAGCTTGATCTTGAAGTGCGCAACGATGCGGTGGAAACAGAGGAAACTATGTTGGGGCACGCATGGAAGGAAAAAGGAAAAAGGAAAGCTCGCCTACCTCATGACGATGAAAAGGTAGAGGATCTCAATGTTGAACACATGGAAGGTGCGCGGGAGGTGTTAGATTCAACAGATGACGAAGCGCACGTGTATCATGTACCCTTAAAGACGAAGAAGGTTAACATTAGAACCGAGGATGCATCAAAGGAGGCGATTATTGGTGATTATTGACCGAACGAGAAGTCGCGAAGATAATTGAGTTGTTGCACGAATTCCAAGATTTGTTTCCCGTGAGGATATCACGAGCTAAAGGGTGTCCACCCTTCATTAGGAGAAATGAAGATAAAGTCGAAAGATGGCGTGTGACCCGGTTAGGAAGCGACCTTACCGGATAAATCCTAATATGTGCGCCAAAGTTAAAGAATAAATTGACAAGATGTTAAAGGCGGGGATTATTGAACCAATTGAGGAGTCCGAGTGGATAAGTCTGGTGGTGATCAGCATTAAAAGATGGGAGGATCCAAATCATGTGTTGACTACAGGGTTCTAAATGCTTCATGTGTAATTCATCCCTTCCCCACTCCTTTACTTGAGGAAATATTAGAGGGTAATGCTTTGGGAGCAAGATGTATTCCTTCACGAGATAGATTTTTAGGCTATCACCGTGTAAGAATTGAGCGTGAAGACCAAAAGAAAACAACTTTTGAAACTGAATGGGTAAGCTTTGCTCACACAATCATGCTTTTGGATTGAAGAATGCGTGATCGTATTCTCGCACATTGTTGTAAAGTATTCCAAAATTTTATTCATAAGTTCCTATAGGTCTACTCGGATGATCGGACTGTTTATGAGCTAGTAAAAGATCATTGTGATTGACTAAGGCTTATGTTTGAGAGGTGCGCAGACACTTAAGATCTCCTTGAATATCAAGAAGTGCATTTTTGCAACTCCTTTTGGTACCGTGCTCGGCCACATCATCATAAGGAAGGGTTGTTGGTGAATCCAAATTGCGGTCATCTTGGGGTTGGAGGAGCCACCAATCAAAGTGAAGTGCATAGATTCTTCGAACATACGGGCTATTACGAAAATTTATAAAGGGATATGCCAAGATCGTTATGCCATTAGAAGAATTGTTGAAGAATAAAGGGATATTCTACTGGGGGGATGTGCAACAGATGTTTTTGAGGCTTTGAAGGAGAGACTAACTAGTACGCTTATTCCACACTTTCCGTCCCGGAACCTACCATTCCAGTGTTCATGTAGATGCCTTCTGCACAGCCTGATCATTGGCGCGTTGGGCTAGCCCAGCCAAAAGAAGATAATGTTGATCACCACATTTGTTTTGCATGAAAGCGAAAAGTTAACACCAGCTGAACAAGACTACACCACAACAAAGCACGAGGTGTTGTCCATGGTATATGCGCTACATAAGTTCAAGCAGTACTTATTGGCCACCCCATTCATCTTTTATATAGATTATATGGCGTTGAAATACTTGGTCAACAAGCCGGTTTTGCAAGCGCGCATATGTCGTTGGATCCTCGTGTTTCAAGAGTTAGACTTTGTTGTGATAGTAAAGCCTAGAAAAGCAAATTTGGGACTTGATCACGTGTTAAGGATCAATTATGGCGAGGACTTGCAAAGCATCGAGGACACAATGTTTGATGCTCAACTTTTCATATTACAACGCGCGCCAACGGATTTTGAGGATATTGCAATATTCTTGTGCACCAGACTTGCACTGAAGGAATGAAAACCTTGGAAAAGAAACAACTTGCTATTCACACGGCACCTTACCAAAGTTGGTTGGAGGAGATCTCTGAAGATGAGTAGAGATGAAGTCTTGTGTAGGTGTGTTTTGGAGAATGAGTACGAAGCCATCATGGAAAAAGCACATGGCGGGATTGTAGGAGGTCATTATGCGGGAGAAGCAACAATGCGCAAGATTTTGCTTGCAGGAGTTTATGGTGGGAAATGCTCTCAAGGATACTAAAGCATTCATCAAGGCATGTGATCATTGTCAGAGGATAGGTAAACCAAGACATCGAATGAAATGCCACAATGCCTTATAAAAGCGCTGAGCCTTTTGAAAAGTGGGCAATTGACTTTGTCGGCCCAATCGCACCAATGGCGCAGCAACGCGCACTATATTATAACATGAAGATAATCGACTAGGTGGGTAAAAGCAACACCAAAAAGGATCTTTCGAGCAACAAAGCAAAAGCACAGCTTCTTATGGGAGAACATAATTAGCAGATATGGTTGTCCTTTGAGCTTGACCGATGACAGGAGAACTCATTTCTTGAATGAAACAATCAAGATATTGTTGGTCAAGTTCATGGTGGCCCATCACAAGACTACTCCCTATCACCCACAAGCAAATGGAACTGCAGAGGCCTTCAATAAGATCTTGGATCAAACATTGATAAAGATATGTGATGTAGGTAAGAAAGATTGGGATGACAAAGTCTCAACTATGTTATGGGCATATAGAACTACATACAAGAGGATGAATAAGGATACACCTTTTCAATTGGTGTTTGGCGCGGAGGCCATTTTATTGGTAGAGTTCATGTTACCCTCCATGTGTATTGCACGGGCATCGGGACTTGTTGATGAGAAAGCGGTGGTTGGGCGCATCGATAAACTAATACAATTGGATGAACGGCATGCGATTGCAAGGGTGGAGTCACAAGACGAAAAAAGCAAGACAAAAGGTCCTCGCACGATAGGCATATCAAGAACACATCTTTCGAGAAGGACAGATGGTGTTCCTATATGACTCAAAGTTTGCGCACCACCCTAGAAAGTTATAGGTGCATAGATTGGGACCATTTCTAGTAACCAAGATATTGGAGTCCGGTGCTTGTCGATTGCAGTAGGCATTGGATGGCAAGTTGTTGCTTGGTTAATTCAATGGGAGTAGGCTAAAGCCCTACTATAAATAAGCTTCTTGTGTTTGTAATAAGGCAATATTGCAATTTAGATTAGGTTTCCTTTCATGTTTTGGTTCTATTGTTTTGTTGTAATAAGCACGTTCGCACACAGGATGAACGGCATGCAATTGCAAGGTGGAGTCACAAGACAGAAAAAGCAAGACAAAAGGTCTGGCACGATAGGCATATCAAGAACACATCTTTCAGAGAAGGATAGATGGTGTTCCTATATGACTCAAAGTTTGCACACCACCCCGGAAAGTTAAAGGTGCATAGATTGGGACCATTTCTAGTAACCAAGATATTGGAGTCAGTGTTTGTCGATTGCAGGCATTGGATGGCAAGTTGTTGCTTGGTTAATTCAATGGGAGTAAGCTAAAGCCCTACTATAAATAAACTTCTTGTGTTTGTAATAAGGCAATATTGCAATTTAGATTAGGTTTCCTTTCATGTTTTGGTTCTATTGTTTTGTTGTAATAAGCACGTTCGCACACGGAGTTGATTACACTGCTTTTAGACTGATACGCAGAGGACCGCGCATATTTTTAGTGTGCGGTGAAGTAGCAAAGGCGAGCATTGGGAAAAGTTGAAGCGCGGGGAGTTGGAAGTACGCAATTAAGAGATCTATTAGTATGCGAATGATGGTGCGCGATGGAAAAAATAGATTGCAACCGGAAGCGTGTACAACTCGAGTGCGGGTGCGCGTAAGAAAATTTTGAGGGTGCGCAAAGGTGTCATAAGTGGCTGAATACGGTTCGAAGGTGTTTTTGCAAATATGGGTAAAGTTGATGAAATTGCCCATGTGAATGAAGAGTCACGCAGTGAAGTGTAATATGAGGGGAGGTAGCGAGTAGAGACTACTTAGTAAGTGGCACAGAGGAAGATGCACGCAAGAGGGTTTGCATCCCAGGGAAGTAGTGCGCTGAAGGTTGCGGGCTGCCCCGTGTGAGAGAAGCAATTAATGCGGATGAAGGAGTTACGATGAATAAGATAAGATAAATATATTAATGTCCAACGAATGACCACAAAGCTGGTCAATGGGGCTAAAAGGGCCTGTGCGCGTAAATACAAAGCAAGCGAACCGAAAGGTTCCCGAGAAAGAACAGTCAAAAGAATATACAAAAAGTCTAAAAAGGCGACAAGAATAGGAAGAGCTATCCCACGAACCCAAACCCGGTGTGGGAATGCAAGAGAAGAGAGGGAAGAAGGTCAATGAGAGGTAAAGAAGGTCCATCAAGGAGCTCCCCTAAAATTCAAGGCCGATTGGAAGAAATTTTAGATGGATTGACGACCAGAAAAAGAAGCAGTGGAGTGCAGGGGGCTGTCTACTATGCTATTGTCTAGACGTCGTACTAAATCTCAAAGATCTGGTAGATCTAGTATGTCGTCACAGGTGTCGACTCCGATGAAGGCTCCGAATGTGATGGCTCGGGGAACTATGGACGGTGTCCCTGGGATGAACAGATCTGCAGTGAGAAGCGAGCAAGTCTTACATTGGCGCTTAGTACCTCTCACTAAAGGTAGTGCTATGAAGAAGAAAGTGATCCACTGGGTAGAATCCGGCATGGAATGTGGCTAAAGAGTGTGCTAATGAAGCCTCATGGCCTCCTATATGTATAAGGCTAGACATTTCTGGTCCTCATACTTGAAGAAGTCCGAACAAAGTCATTCTTACCTTGTTATTTGAGAACTTGTGCGATAGAGAGATCAAGTGCGACTAAGTGTGAAGTGTGAAGAACGAACCAGAGAGCCAAGGCGAAGTGTGAACAAAAGTTCGGCAATTGAAGAGCAAGCACAAAACCAAGTCAACAAAGAGCTCCTTGTGAGAAGTGGTAGGCTAGGCGAGGGTTTTGAAGGTAAGACACGAGCAATGGTTCGCGGGTGTAGACGCAGAGCTAAGGTTCGCATAACTAGGGCAATGAATCTCAAAAGTTGGATTAGGGCACGGATTTGAAGCGCTTTGAGCAAGTGTAAGGGTTGATGGAGAAGATTGGAAGTTCGGCACCAAGACGCAGTTGAACAAGTAATTCTCAAAGCACCTAGGGCATGTATTTTAGGGTTTAAGAAGTTAAAACGACAATGGCACCAAAAAGGTCACTAAAGGACAAGAACAAGAACAAGAATGTGGATGAATCTCCGAGGATTGGTTTTCGAAGATGCACATCTCGCCTAAGGTAGTAGTAGGGCAACCATGGGCCTCATGAATCGACAAAATGCAAGATCAACGACTATAACCATGGAACGCAAGCCCATGAAACCCGACATCAAGAATGATGTTTTAAAGGAACTGGATCGGAGGACGGCGAATGAACAAATTGTTCTTGATGATACGGATAAAAAAATTTGGAGAGCATAGGAGTCTTACAACTATATGAGTTTGTAATATCCCCTTTTGGGATATTATCTAAATATGCAAATTACTTTACTAAATCGACTCTAGGACTAAACCCTCCTAGTTCGACCTCAAATAATCCAATGTTAGCTTCAATACAACCCAAAAAGGGTTGGAGTGAGCCAAAGTGGTGGATTAGATGAGAGAACCAGTTAGGAAATTAATCACTTCAAATCTGTAATTAATTACAGCAATAATTAATTAATAAATGCACTAAACTGCTGCAAACTTCAAAATTCAGAACTTGATCAATACTTCATCTTTTGCCATGAAATAAAGTGCAGATTAATCTATAATTCAAGAGCTTTCCAAAGATATTAAAATCTGAATTTTATGATAACTGAAACCCCTTCAAAACAGCCCCCGAAATCCCAAACCCAGTCGCTAGGGTTAGAATAAATTGCACAACTAATTTCCAGCACTTAATAACCCTTGAATACACTCAAAAGAGCTGCCCAAACTTAGCAAAATGACCCAACACAGATCAGATTACAAATAAAGCTTGTTCACCCTTAAAACATGTTAAAAGATGCCTCATTCAAGTCGCCATAGTTAGAATAAAACCAGCAATAACCAGCAGATCTAAAACACCATAAAACCCTTCATAATATTCAATAACATGCAGATTTTACTCTCAATAAAAGGTGCCAAAGCTAGAAAGAGAATCACCAACAAGTAGATTTGCAAATCTCATGAAAATACTTCAATTGAATATCAAACCAACACAATAACTCCCACGCAAGAGAGAGAACATTAATGGGCATGCATCCCAACTCCAAGCATGGAGTGAAAATCAAATGATCAATCAACATACCCTCTAAAGAAATGCGACCTCCCTTTTATAGAACTAAGGGGTGCAATATCCAATAAAGACCGACCTTTCCCTTTTGGAGGGAAAACATAAACTCTCATTAAAATATTTAATACTAAGACTATGTGCACTTTATTTATTTTTAATTAAATAAATAAAAGTAACTAACATATGTGCACATTAAACTAACTAAAGAGACTCCCACTTGTAGCGCTAGGCATGCCAAGGGGTACAAATGCAAATGAAAAATAAATATTAATAATGTCCCAAAAAAGGGGACATTACGAGTTTCCATACTTCGGAAAGTATGCACGCCTTTATCGGTGGCTCATGTCAAAGGTGCACGAATATTATTTCTATTTCGTTGGTAGGAGAATGTGCTTGACTACGCAGATTGATTGGGAAAGTTATTGGGTTGTCGCGACAATGGGGCCGATATCGCTACTGGACTTAAATGATGAAGACGCAAAGAGAGGCTATAACAACAAAGTTCAACTACCAAAGAGGGACTCGCGCATTCAATATTGTGAATATAATTGATCCAGGACACTAGAATGGTCTCGCGCCTTGTGAGTTGCAGGTAAGAGCCTCTGAGCGCCTGGACGGAGGTAAATAAGAATTCTTGCATGTCGCGCATAAGATGGCACAAAAGACACAGATAATATTACATTGTTCATACCAAAGCATAGAAGAGGAAGCTAAGAATCAAGTGACTAAAGGAGAGAAGATAACTTGGGTACCATTCTTCTTCGGATTGTGTTTTGGGAGATCGGGGTGCTCGATGGTCCTGGAGGATAAAATTTGGATCTATCCAATCGAGAATAAGTCTCTGTGCCAAGCGATTTGCTCAATACATTTGTGATGGGGCGATCTCAATCCCATACAAAACGCACATTAACAAATGGTATAGAAGGTTGTGCGACACATTTGAGAATGAAGGACGCGTCCCAAGGAGCTATCAAGGCCTTCGGACGGATAAGAAGGGTTCCCGATATTACAACAATTACGCCTTGAACACTTGATTCTAAGTAACGAGGAGATGGGGCCATGGTGCAAACTACCATTTGCATTCACAACAAAGTACTTTGAAGCCGCCGTGATGCGCGAATGTTGGCAATCAATGTAGAAAGGGTAGATGTTGACTATCATACTGCGCCAAACGTATGTGTATCCCTCGAGGATAGCATACGTAGAGAACACGAAAGAGATAACACGGACCTAAGCCCCCCGATCGTGGTATTAGGTAAACATGCTTATAGGATATACATCTATCTTAGGGCCGAAGATCAAAGCGGGAAATATATCAATGTGTGCGATCTTCTAATGTCATATCATCCACGAAGGAGACGGTGGGAGACTCCAAGCGGAGGCGCGACGAAACTCCCACATAAGTAGATGAAGATGAGGAGCGGGAGGAAGATTCAACTAAGGGGCGATTGGATCACGGTAAAAGGAAGAAGGCAAGACAGGGGGTGGAGTCAAGCACCTCGCGTGCGAAAAGAAGCAAAGTCCGTGAAGAAAAAGGCTAGTCCGGTAAAGAAAAGTTCGGAAAGAAGAAGCCTCGAGTAGTGTATGATGTGGAGGAAGAAGAAGAGGAAGGACTTGGAAGAAGAGGTGCATAAAGAAGAGACGGTACACGAGGAAGAGCCACTACAAAGAGAGGAAGAGGAGACACAAAGCGGGAAGAAGAGGTAAAGGAACAGGATAAGGGTGTTGATGATAGAGAAGGTCATAAGGAGGGAGAGCATGAAGAAGATACGCGTGAGGCACGAGGGGTAGAGAACAAAGGAGATGGAGAGGAAGAAAAGTACGATGAAGAACAAGTCATTGGGGAAGAGCCAGGCGCTAGTGGAGAAGAAAACGGAGAATAATTCAATATTGCACAGGAAATATAGAAGAAGCCAAGCGCGAAAGGGAAGGTGCAAAGGAAACATCTCGCATGCACCCCCAATGTCATACATCGACGACCCCTTGAAAGTGCTAAGGGACAAATTTCGAGTTCACTCCCCAAAGGAGACCTATTTGGTTGGGAAATGATAGATAAGGTCGGGGCACTTTCGCACACCAGGATGATGCTCTCATGGAATATGCACACGCACTAAGAAGACCACGAATTTGAGATGAGTAAAGAATCATACTCAAAGTTGAAGTTGAGGAAGGAGCCGAGGAAGTTACTCTCTATCATTGACCCCACATAATTATCAGATGAGCAAGCCTGCAATGCACTTAACAGATGGTTACCGAAGTGGGAAGGACTTTGAAAAAGGCTCCGCAATTAGAAACATGCAAAAGGACACAAATGGGAAAGACAAGAAGATCCAAAGGCTCGCGTAGGAACTCGTCGCTAAGAAGAAGAGAACAATCGACGTGTATAACAAGCGTCTAATATAGTAATTAAAATTACACATGTGCCCATAATTGATAGAGCGGGCCAAACCAAAGTATAACACGAGATAGATTACTTGGAAGACTGGTTGGGATCACTGCGAAATGAAGGTGACGAGTGAGCCGGGGCCATCACCAAGAATTGGTCGGGCCCAGAAGAAGGAGAATAAAGAGAAAGTGGAGAAAAGAATTGAAGAGTATGAGGTGTTGGTCGCGGAGATTAGGGAGGCTGCAAAAAGGCAAAGCAAGTTTTTGACACTGTCGGGATATTTATCATATTCTTAGCGTGCGCACTATGAATGAAGAAGCGAGTTGAAAAGATTCGAGCCACGATGAAAGCAAACAAGGTCAAGAGTGAGCGAGGTTATGACCAAAGTCGTGGAAAAGAGAACGATAAAAGCCATCAAGGATACATTTATGGAGAGCCTCAAGAAGATCCACCCTATGGTAATGCGCGAGAATGGATGATCTAGACAGACGGTGTAGCATCGGAATTGGAGGTAGGGGTTAAAGCGGCCGAAGGAAAAGGTGGGCGAGCTAACGTTGGAAGAGGTGTCGAGGCATTGTGGGGGCAACACCTAACAAGGCCGCAAAAGAGCTCGAGCGTGGAAGAAACTAGAAGCCATAATAAACAGAGAGTTTCCAGAGCTCTTCTCACCGCTTTAGGCCTATATTATGGATGCACGCATGGGTGGCGGTTCTTCATTCTTTAATTCATTGGGGCAAATACCCCTCTTCTTTATTCTTGAAGATTCTTGTATTCTTTTCCAGCTATTCTTTGGAGTATATTTGATTCATATTGTCGAGGACTAACAATACTCCTAGTGTAGTGTAATGTTGAGCGAAAGAAATGGCTAAGTACTATCCATGCGCGGACGGTTGAGGACCATGCGCGAGCGCACACAGTAACAAAGAAGTGTTGGGAATCGGGACCACGTGGAAGTGCAATTAGGTCAATGCACGAAGATGCACACAACATGCAAAAGGAGTCAACACACGAAGGTTCGTGCATGCACAAAAGAGTTTCGGGACTTAGCTGATTTCCCAGCAAAAGCTAAAAATAGGAAAAAGCACAGATGGCATAGCGTGCGAAAGGTCCAGAAATAGGAGGAAAGCAAAACACGTGCAAGATAAGATAAGGACGGGGCTTGGAAGAGCTATTTATAGGATTAAAGCATGGATGAGGCTGAGCTATTTATAACTCGAACTATAGTTAAAGAAAAGATGTAAAAAGCATGCAGGTTATATTTAGAAAATCTATTCTTAGGATTAAAGCATGTAAGCGGTGAAGGGCAAGTCCCCACTGTGTATAAATAGGTGATACAATCTCTATAATGCATGGTGCATATGAGAGCGATTTGCGTAAGTATGAGGATTTATTCTATATGTAGCATGTAGTGTTGTCATATGAGTAGGTAAGGAGACATTGCTTTATGGATATAAGAATGTTAGTGTATGGAGATTCAATACATATGCGTGCATGGATGTAAACAGCTTTTGGATATAATCGGTGAAGTTATGTGATGGATTATGGTTATGATGAGTCATTATGGATTGCAATTATGTTGTTAATTGACTATGTTGGTTAATTTCCTTATTATATGTGTTGCCTCTGTTATACTTTGTTGTTGTCTTCATTCATGTTATGATGGTTAGTATGCATTAGCACACATCTTGATGTAACAAGAGAGAGACCTGATGGTTGTGTGTGCTTCGGGTGAGCATTCGGACCTCTTTACTGGATCAAGTGCCGGTGTGCATGACCTTGCGAAGTGTTGGCTACTAGACTCCAACATCTTAACATAAAACAAAACATGGGAGGAACACATGCATCATGTGAATTAGGTTTTGGGACTCTTGAGCAATATCAACTTTATTTCCATCCTTCCAAGTGTGTTGTTGGAGTCAAGGATGTGGAATACTTCAGTCACATTTCCTCTCGTGAAGAAACAATGGTGATCTCTCAAAATATCAAGGCCATGGTAGAGTAAAAACTTCCTAGAACCCTTAATAGCCTACGAGGCTTCTTAGGGCTTATGGGTTACAATTACTGATTCATAAATAGTATGGTAGTATAACATCAATACTCAGAATTTTACCCCAGAAAGAATATTTCCATTGTAATGAGACCGACACCAGCTATTTAAGAAGTTAAAAAAAACCATGTGAACCATTTTGGTTTTGACCACTCCCAAAAAAATTCAAAATATTCATTGTTTAATGTGATGCTTTAGGGTATTGTATGGATGTATTACTCATGCAATACGACCATTCCATGCATTTCAGATTCATCAATTGAAAAAGTAATGTTAAAGCCCATTTAATAGAAGGAAATGAGGGCCATCCTTCATGTGGTCAAACAATGAAGAACACATTTTATGTTAAGACATTTTTAGGTGTAGACAAATCATGACATAGTGAAATACTCAGAATAATGGTTATTATTAAAAAACACGATGAGTCATGAATATGTTGCAATATGAATTTGAAATTATCTACAAGAAATGGAAGGAAAATGTAGCACATTATGCACTATCTAGGAGAGATGAATTTATAATCATTATTGTGTGTGTCATGTTGCTATCATAGGAGAATTAGGTGTATGTGGAAATATTAAAATGGAAGAATGACAAATACACATGATCTCATTCGAAGCTCGTAAGATTTAAGTGTATCAAAAACTTTTGTATCAAAGGGTACTCTCTATGGTACAAGTAAAGGTTGTATCTTTACAAAAACACGAGACTTCGGGCATAAGGTTCTAGCGGAGCTCCACTCTTATCCAGTAGGTGGTCATTTGTGCTTCTTGAAGATTTATCATAGGATCAAGTGGGATTTTTTTGGTAAGGGCTCAATAGGGAGGTATAAATTTTTGTGGCAAAAAGTTTTGTATGTTAACAATATAAGGGTAAGACAATTAATATCCTAGGTCTTTTACTGACCTCTATTTATTCCTAGACTAAAGAGGAAAGAGATTTCTATGGATTTCATCATAGGATTTCCGAAGCATAAAGACAAAATTGTCATCATGCTTGTCATATAGATAGAATCACAATGTTGACCCATTTTTGTGCCCTGCCAATCCATTTGCATCAAGTACGAGGTGGCAAATTTTATGAAGACATTTCGAAGCTACATTGAACCTCGAAGATTATAGTAAGTGATGTTAATCCTATATGTACTAGTAATTTTGGACTAATTTATTCTCATGTGTAGGTATTTCGAGATAGCAGATAGCTTGTCATATTGTCCCCAATCTCATATGAAAATTGAGGTTGTCAAAAACCCTTGGAAGGTTATCTATGTTGTTTTGTTTATAATAAACAAGAGAGATTGGTTAACTACTTACCACTAGTAGAATGGTGGTATAACACTTCTTTCAAGTTTCCATACTCCGCCCAAAATGTCTCCTTGTATGGCATTTTATAGCTACCATCTACCATCAATCACTTCATTTTTGAAACTGCATCCAAGGATTGGAGTAGTCAAGAGCGCATCAACACCAATTGGTGTACTCTCTAGTCTCTACGAGAACTCGAAAATGATTTTTGGAGTAGGGATTGATTTTTACGAGGTTACATCCATATAAGAAAACTTAATTCAAATAGATGAATAAGAATAACAAAATTTAACCAAATAATGATGGTCCTTATCAAATAAGGCAGAAGATTAACAATGTGGCATACAAATTGGATATACCTTATTCTCAGTAAAACTTAAAATACATTTAGTCTTCCATGTTTCATGTTTGAAGACATTTGTTGGAGAAAGGATTCGAGCCCAAATAGAGTTACTAGATCTTGAAGAGGAAAAAAGAATCATATTTGAGCCTAACGAAATCCTCCAAACACATACTACGAGGTTGTGGCTAAAGGTAATTATAGAGTATCTTATCAAGTGGAAGAGTCTACCAAGTGAGGATGAGACATGAGAACATGAAGTGATCCTAGAGAAGCATCCAATGGTAGTCAACATTGATAATAATGCTTGTTGATGGGAAGGGGAATGCTACACCATTTCCCTAGTGTGTGTACTAGGATGTGCGGCTGACCCAAGGCATGTGCATACTTTAATTTCATCTTTTCTTTATCTCTACATTTTCACATTCATAGTATTATATAGTTATTTTATTTAAATTTACACAAGTTGCTAAATTAGATGAAATGAATACAATTCCATATTATGTACAATAGGAAGTAAAACATGTTTCTTAAAATTGATGAATTGATTGTGTAGACACCTAAATTTGATATATCGATACTTATGCTATATTTCCAGCCATGTTTCAAACTCTTTTCTTTGAATCCTAAGCTAACAATATTCAATCTGAAGTTATCCCGTCACCAATCAACGCCAAGAAGCTTGTATGCAACCTTTTGTCCCACCTCCTTGATCTCAACATTGTTCTAGCCTCTAGGTATCATCCTTCCCCATTATTCGCCCTAGGCTTATATTGGGATCAACGGTCCATTCTATCAATACAAGATGAGGGAGGCAATCAACCTGGGGCAACCAACCTATTCCTCCATCACCTCCTAGTTTGCTTGCTCGACAAAATGCTCAACCCGAAGGGTATGATTTATTGGAACACTTAAATAACACCCCTACTACGATTACTATCTCGAGCTATTAAAGAGGTCAACCGCATGCAAAGACCTCTTATATGCAGCACTATGGAATACCACTCTCTCATGCGATACACCACCCATTACTTTTGCTTCTATCATGTATACATTTAAAAGTTTTGA
Source organism: Taxus wallichiana var. yunnanensis (assembly GCA_018340775.1). NCBI lineage: Eukaryota > Viridiplantae > Streptophyta > Pinopsida > Cupressales > Taxaceae > Taxus > Taxus wallichiana. The sequence goes on along the minus strand of CM031242.1, from coordinate 975,336,515 downwards.
TAAGTCCATTACCTTGAACCACACAAATTTTTCTCCTAAGCACACATATTGGATCAATATAAACCACTATACAACAAGCTACAGTTCACATTCAAGGCGTTCTAATTAAGCGAGTATTAATTGATAACGGATCGGCTCTTAACATTTGCCCCAAATCCTTATTACAACAAATGGGAATCCATAGGAACACTATTCAAAAATCATCTCAAGCTGTCAAAGGGTTTGACAATGTAGCATACCTACTATGGATCAAATTACGTTAGATGTTCTATTTGGGCCCAAAACAATGCCTACAAGTTACAACCTTTCGCATTTTAGATGGCACATTGCATTACAACCTTCTATTGAGCAGACCATGGTTTCATGATATGGAGGCAATACCATTGACCCTTCACTGACGTATCAACTTGATACATAACAAACATGAGTACACTATTGCAGCAGATGATGAACCTTTCAGGTATTGCAAGATCACACAATCCTCGACTCAAGAGACCTCTTTAATACCTCTTGTGCAACCTATTCCAATTGATAAATTACACACTTATGAATTAGGGCAATCAAGCAAAGGCAATGACAATGACGTTATCATAAGATCACCACATGAACCAATGCCCACAGTATCAGGTCAGCAATTAGAGAAATAACGCCTAGGTAAAGAGCAATTAGAGCAAACACGGTTACAATTAGCACAAAAACAGCTATGAAGAAGTTACAATGGAACCACCAAAGCATGAACCATTGCAAAGTGAGCAGGCAGCTAAAGCCTAATATTGCCATCCCATGAGCACAATTAAGGGAAACATGGAGAAGGATTTTACTGTCATCCCCAATTTACCATTATTAGTCAATTCAGAACTGAACAATCCAGCAATCACATATTTGTGTGACAGTGACAATGATGTATATGATATTATAGATGAGCACTTGTGCAAGTTAGATTTGAACTTGCTTAACAATGACAATCCACATTTTCACTCCTTATTTAATCTCTACAAGCCCAGGACAATACTGAGATAACTCTTTTAAGGCCAGGGATACAAAATGCCCTTCTATTATTACTCGAAAGCAAGACGAAACAATCCAAATGCAAGAATACAATTAGTTAAATACTACTAATCTCTCAGCACGAATGCTCCAATTCGTTGTTTAGTCGAGTATGACAAGAAAACAAGAGAAAACATATATTGTTGATTCGACCACACTTCTAATTCACCAATCAATTAATAATATAGAATCTATTGATGCACCTAACCCTATTAACATATCCAACAAGAAAAATATGCCACAACTACTATTGTTGATACTACTTAATCGCGGTTTACTAGTGTTACCTTGTATACACACCATCGCACAGCTAGAAAACTAGCAAAACAGTCGGGCAAGCCTTATTGCAATTACCATTGCATCACCGGTCATTGTACCGATCAATGCAAAACTTTGCTAACAATGATCAAAAAGCTCAATGATAAGGGCACAATACAAACAATCAATGACAAGCCCATTCAATTACACTTGCCACTTAAGCGAGCATATCCAATTGCTAATAGCTTTGACCGCCGCCTATATAATACTTTTACAATTACAGTTTATATCAGCAGCAAATATTGGGAAAATGTCTTGATCTATAGAAGATCACACAAAAATACATGTAGCATTCAGACATTCCAAGAGTTTGGTTACAAATTGGCAACTATCACACGTGACCCTAGATCACCTGAATACTATGGATCCATTATCATCCCTATTGCCTATGGTTTGCAAGAGTTATTAACAACCCTACAGGTACAAAAATATACATAGTTGGGAAGCCTTTGTTTGGGTATACCATGGTTACAACACATGGGAGCCACTATAGAGGAGCAGAATCAATACATCACATTCCCTCAAAGTGACACCACTGTTATAATTCAGTGTGATTATTATCTTGAGAATCAAAGGAATATGACTCATTGGAGCAAAATTGCAAATGAGAAAGGCCACTCCACACAAACAAGAAGTACATTATGAGTTTATACTATCTTCCAGAAAAAGGACTTCTCAATGATCATTTCCTTTAAAAAGTTATATCATATGCCTGATCCCTGACTGGTCATATTCGACCCAGAGGAGAATGGTTTATTAGATAATTGATCATTGTGTACTCAAATATTCAAGTAAATACAAAAATAATAAAAAAAAATTCAAAAAATTCAAAATACTTCAAAAATTCAAAATATTTCAAATATTCCAAAAATTAAAACCAAGACCTAAGCATGACTTGAGTTATTAGTTTCTAATTTAAATATGTTGTTTGTCACTTGCTTTGATAGATAGCATATTCTATTTTCTATACATAGATGTGTTACATATGGTACTGAGCATGATGCAAGACATACAGGAGCACATGTGGCTTAGAGAGTCGCCCTTGCCTTTGCCTAGTAGACTTGCCTTACCAGAGGCATCTTTCTATACAAAGCACGCTGTACAAAGTTATAGCTTTCAATGCTATTTTACAAAACTTTCTATTTTTAACACGTCTTGGTTATGCTTGTGACTTATATTGTGTTATGCTACTATGAGATTTCAATACTGACACATATGGCTTGTATAGACTAGTTTCTCTTGATTTAAGCACCTACTTTCAATTTGATTGTATGATGGATGTATTATTACTTATCTGGCATGCTTGGCCTTTGGTCTTTGGCCCTTGGCCCTTGTTTGTGTGTGCGACATGTTTGAGTCCCTTATTTGCGGCCTCAATAGCCTTTATGTATGCTTGTCCCTTGGCCCTCATTTGTGTTTGTAACAAATTTGTGTCCTTTCTTTGCAGGCTCAGTAGTCTTTTATTTGTGCCCCATGGCCTTTATGTGTGTGTGACACTCTTGTGTCCTTTGTATGTAACCTTTCGACCTTCTATATGACATTGTTTGACTTGTGTGTATTGCATTTGCACGCTTATGTATTTGCATGCTAGTATACCAGATTGTGCTTGTTACACGTGATGCCGTGATTTACATCACACATCCCCTCGACCTCAATGCCATGATTTCTATCATGTGCTCCTTCAGTGCAGCAAATACTATATATATCAGATTGGAAGACATATGGTTGTTCTCCACATGCATGGCATTTACATGTTGTTATCTTATTCCACAAGGCATGGTAAAAATCATTTTTCCTTTGCGGCAAGTGACCTATAGTATATCTTCGTCACCTCAAAATGGGGGCATTCAATGGGCTTATTACAAATATAGACTACAAATTTATAGATTTATAGACTACAAATTTACCATAGCTCCAGGAAGTCTCGGAGCGAGGGGACATAGGGGCGGGCCTCGAGTACACGGGACCAAGGGCCTAGGTTTTAGGACAGCAGGGGACGTCGTTGCAAATATATAGGGTACTTGAAAAATTAGTTACATAAAATTGTGTAAGGAATAACAAGTGATACTGTGAAATACTAAACACATTGCATTAAACAATGAAAATGTCGAATATCAATATATTAATATTTGTATCATACTTTATAATGATGATTACATTCAAAATTCAAATAAAATTGGCCAATGGCCCAATGCCTCTAAGCTCGAGGGCTTCCAACTTGACGAATTTGTTGAAATTTGAACGATTGATCAATGAAGACTTGGCACTTGCTCTCTCTCTCTCTCTCTCTCTCTCTCTCTCTCTCTAATGCTCTCAGCCTCTCACTTTGTAACCTTGCTTTCTCTCACTCTTGCCCTCACTCTTGCACTTGTAGCCTTGCTCAATGTTTTCAAGCAATGAGAGTGTGAGGTTCATTTATAGTTTTTTTGTGCTTGAAGTGCGAGTCGAGCCCATAAACTATTAGGATTAAGGTTAGGGGCACAAACATCCAAAAATGACTGCATTTAATTTTTAAAAATCACCTTTTTGGCATTTTTGGCGTAGGGGACAGCAACAGGTTTCCAAGACTATCAAGGGCTTGGGCAAGTTTCTTTGAAGTTCCGAGAACGTGTTAAAGTCCCCCAAAGGTCCCCTCTTTGAGAGAAACGTCCCCTCTTTAGAGAAACATCCTGGGACATCCCCATCTTATCATGGTGGTAATGGTATGTCAAGCGACATTTCCCAAGCATCCCCAAGTCTCCGAGATGTCCTCATTCAAAACGTTATATTTTAGAGGGGCATCCCGTGGAATACTAAGATTTACAGACTTACAAATTACAGATTACAAATTTACAAATTTTTCAGATTCACAATTTACATATTTCAAGTTACAAAAACGGTATGGTGCACTGTATTTTGTTACAGATGCAGGGGGCATGACACAAACTCAATTAATCTATCTCAATTTATAGATATAGTTTCAATACATTCAAATTCACACTTCTATTTCAGAATTGTCAAGTATGGGGGCATCAATATTTTGGTTCCCTTTCGAGAATTATCATGCTAGAACAGGTGATGTACATTGGGTCTAGAGAAACACACTGGCCTTAAAATCATTCCTAACAAATCCTTTGTGGTTGCACTTTTGAGTAGTGCACTACTCTTAAAATCATGTGTTGGGATTACTGCACCTAAACTCGTTGGCTAGATTGGCTATATTGGCTGGATTGGTTTCCTTTTATAAAATAAAATGGCGGCTTGATCACCCCCAAATTCTCCATCTTGTTGGGCAAAAATCTTCTCCTCCATGTCCCCAACCAGGGGGCACAATCTACTCCATGTTGCTTCACCAAGAAGTCTCAAGCTTTTACATGGCATAGTTGGTTTTTACACATACAAGTGTACTCCTTCCTTGTTCTCTCTAACACTAGGTCAATCTAGGGTTTCTAAGGCCCACGGTCAAGGCAGAGGAAGGAACCCTACTAATATATTAGTAGTTGGGTGTGGAGAGGTATAGATCAACAACAAGCATGCATGATATGACTGAAATGAAAATGGTGATAACTAAGGAGCTAATAATGGATAAGAGTTCTATGTTACCTAGCATACAAATATGTGTGATACTAAGCTAGCATAGCACAATGAGAAAAGGAAATGAACTTATATATGAAAAATGACAAGAAATAATTGGAGCACTCACCTTGTACACAGAGGGTGGTCACGATGCATCTCTATGTCCAAAGAAGTAGCACGCTGAGAGAATCGCTATTAGGTGGAGAAGGGGAACAACATTCATGTCGTAGACTCACTATAGGTGACCTAATAATGCAAGCAACCATCCAAGAAGAAGAGTATCCAATCCAATCCAAGCAAGATGCAAGATGAACCAAGAGCTAGGTGAGCAGATGTGAAGATGGCGCAAAAGAGCAGAGCAAATGGCAATTCGAATGATCGCTTCCTTTTTCTTATGAATGTCAAATGAGTGGTGTGTATATATAGGATGCCATCGCCCGCGAGCGATGGCGTCAGCCATGGGAAAATATAACACCGACACCATCGCCCATGGGCGATGGCATCAACCAAGGGTAGTGAAAAGAGGTAATGTGTCGTAAAAAGTAAAAATAGTGTGTCATAGATCATGGATGTGGATAAACAAGGTGCAAAGTGGTGGAATGCAAACAAGAAGTTATGAATGTGATGTGCATGAGACCTAGGAGGATAAGGATAACTAGTGCAAGAAAACTAAGGCCAAGACCAAATAGTGACACTCTCTCCGTGTACTATCTCTAACCCATAATGGTTACATGAATAACCATTCCCCATTCCCAACAGCAGGCCCCTTAAGGCACCCGCTCTAGAAATAGATGCATCAGTGACCCTTATCTACACAAGGAAATTGTTAGTAATAGGTATGAAAGATTAAAAGTGAAAAATTAGGTGTATACATATGCCCAGACATTCATCACCGCATGTCGCATGATAAGCGCAACATGGGGTGGTTAACAACAGATACAATTCGTAACACCGATTTTGAAAGTAAGTACAAAAAGGAATGCTAAAAGGACTAGCTAAAATGAAATATACCCACCAATGCGTACCTGATAGTGTCGCTCATCCTATTATGTGTGGGCATAATCCATGCTGCAAGAACCCTGAAGAAGCAAAGCTGAAAGGAAACACTAGAGGATCATTGGTAAAATAAGACATAAATCACCTAGCTAGGGGCCCATGGGAAGTATGTCATCTCATAGTGTCGTGATGGTGAAATATTATGGTATTATAGATAACGAGACAAGTGGCGGGTAGAAATGCTAAAAAGCGCAAAACACCATATGGTAGAAGGCTGTGAAAGAGAGACTCGACATAAACCCGAAGGTGTACATAGAGAGAAGAGGGATGATTACCCCAAAGGGCGAATAACAACGCAGAAAAGTGCAAAAAAACATAAGGTAGAAGCTATAAGGTAATTAAATTGTCATTGGAAAAAGGTTGAAGTAATGAATTTGAGAAGAAAGGACGAGAGGTGGTAACCGAGTCTTCAAACTCCCGAGGTCCTTCATGCATGAAACTTTTTGAGTAATTGAGCGTCTGTTGGTTCTTTGAAGATAAGGCCTTCATTGGTTTGAAGACAATGTGTTAGGACCTATGATATCTTTAATGAGGTAGGGACCCCACCACTTCTGAGCGTATTTTCCTTCTTTGTCATGTGTATAATCAAGTTTAAGGACAAGGTCACCCACATCGAAATTACACGAGATGAACAAGTTTGTTATGTTGTTTGGCAAGGCATTGTTTATGTTTCTGATTACGAGTGTATGCTTTGTCACGTCGTTCTTCTAATAGGTCGAGGTCATGGAGATGGGCTTCACGAAGTTCCTCATTTGAAATGATACCGCGAAGGGAAATGCGAAGCAAAGGGAGTTCCACCTCAAGTGGAAGGATTGCCTCAACTCCATAAGTAAGTGAAAATGGGGTTGCCCCAATGGTCGTACGGACACTAGTGCAATATGCCCATAATGTAGGATATAGCTTCGTATGCCAATTTGTGCGTGATTCTCGGATCGTCTTCTTTAAGATCTTCTTGAGAGAATTTTATTCGTAGATTCGGCTTCTCCATTGCACTGCGAGCAATATGGTGTTGAGAATCGATGTTTGATTTTGAACTTAGCACAAAGTTGCTTCATTTCTTTGCATTTAAAGCTCCCACCATTGTCAAATATGATGGTATGGGGAATTCGAAAGTGGCAAATGATTTAGTTGAGGACAAATTTGTAAAGGCCGGACATGTTAATGAAGGGCATGGCTTTAACCCACTTAGTGAAATATTGCTTGGCTATAATGATGAAGACATGACCATCTTGGGATTGAGGCGATTTCCCGATGTACTCCAATCCTCATATACTTGAAGGGCCGAGGAGCTGCAATAGATTGAAGCTCGGTTGGAGGAGTGAAATAAGCTATTGTGGAATTGGTAAGGTCGGCACTTTTTGGCAAAGGCGTGATCGTCAGATTCTAAGGTAGGCCAATAGTAAACCATACGTAGGCACTTGCGTGCAGTAGCATGACCGCTACAATGGCCACCGCAAGTGCCCCCATGTGCCTCTTCTAAGACAAGGGGAACCTCATCTTTATTAACACATCGGAGTAGGGTACCTTTAAAGTTACGATGATATAAGATGTCATCTTTGAGTACGTATTTGAGATCCTTTTTGCATATTCGTAGGCATATTAGGGGTTGGTACCGTCTGGTAAGTTTGGTGTTATATGAATTGACGGATGTCGGCATACCAAGGGTCATATGCGGGGCCGTGTGGTTCAATATAACAAACATCGTGGATGTCTCGAGAAAGTGAAGTAGGCTGGGGTTTGATGGATCTATATTATAAGGCATCATCATGAGAATCAAAATGTGACGGTAAACGGGTGACAAATGTGGCCGAGGAACTTTCAGCAACATCATGATTAGGCATAGGATTAGAGAATATTTTTAGCTTTTCATTAGCCTAGTTAATAGCTTCATGACGATCTTTTTGTTGAGCCACGTCACAAGCTTTGACCGCTTTGGTCAAACGCTCGCGAGTGATGGAATCATAGTCAAAGTTGGGTCCTAAGAAGAAGTTGATGGCAGCCATACGGAGTGCATGACAATTCTCATGTGAGTGACCCCAATTAACGTGCCACCAACAAAACTTACTCTCATCATGTCAATGAGGAATAGGTCAAGAAGGATCCAAGATCGTGGTAAACAGCTTAGGCAAGCAATGTTTTAAATTTTCCTTACTCAATTGTTAATGATAGTTAGGTTGGTTTTTGTCATTATTGGGTTGTTGGTCAATATTGAAAATAGTTCTATTTGAAGAAGTGACAAGAGGAAGAGTATCTGAGACTCCGTCATCCGTCGCGTTCTTGTTCTTAGAGCGTTGAAGGATTTGGACTTGTTTGTTGGCTTGTGTCTTGGGAGGAGCTTTCTCGAATTCCCTCATGAGATAATCTTGCCTTTTGGCTTGTTCAAAGGCCTCTTCTAGGGAAGTGGGAGAAAAGGACCTCACCTTGTATTGAAGGCGAGGCTCGGGTTCGTAAGAAAAGTTGGAAGAAGCTATCATTTGTCATTATGTTATGCCCGTGTGGATAGGGTCTTCCAACATTTAATGAAAGCTCGTTGTGATTCATTTTCAAATTGCGACAATTGATTAAGCATTGATATTGTTCTCAAATAGATCGTGATATTGGAATTCGTTTACTAGGGTTGTCACTAGGGACTCTAGCTCAACTATAGAATTAGGAGGCAAAGTATGATACCAATCTAAAACATCTCTAGTAAGTGTTTTTGTTAGGAGTTTGGTGGCAGCGTATGAATTGGTTCTAATCCACTCCTTGTAAAGATTACCAAAGGCCTTGATATGAAGGGTGGGATCAGTAGACCCGTCGTAAGAGATAGAAGGAGAAATGCCACCAATATCCATACTAGCAATATAAGGTGTTAAAGGCTCTTGTTGGACTTCTCGCAAGACTTTGTTTTGGATGGGGGTTGTGTGATGGGCACCCCATTAGGCCCATTTGGCAAAGGAGGGGCGTGGTGCCCCAAGAGCCCGTTGAAGGGCGGTTGACTAATTGAGCCATGTTGGCTTGCATTTGGAGAAATTGAGTTGTAGTAGCGGATTGTTGTTGGCTCATTTTGTCAATGAGTTGAAGAATGAGATTGGTAGGAGTCGAATTGGAGGCATTTTCAGATGAACCTATTTCAGCAACTTTCCCCTTTCTGCCCTATGGTCAAGTTGTTCGAAACGCGAAGTCAAGAAGGCGTTTGTTGAGCAATTCTTGATTCATTTTTGTATTGAGGAAGCAGAGAGATGGAAACTTGAATTTCAGGAGGATGATCAAAAGTATTGTCATTCTGATTTTCTTCTTCCTCATCCTCAGGTGGGCCATTATAGTGGGTAGAAGGCTTCTTTCTACGTGCTCTTATGGCACAACAATCTATGCAAAAAGGGAACTATAATTTTGGAAATGTCTACACAACAAAGTTGGAGGACCCCAAGCCCAGATACTCCATGATGAAGTATTGATCTAATTAAGAACAGGTCAAGAAGTTAAGGCTACAAACACAATCGGTCGTACGAATGCGAAGCGTGTACACAGGGACCGAAGGCGTTTGGAAGCGAGATCTAGGAAGACAAACACGATCGGTCGTGCGAACAGGTCTGCACAAGGGCCGAAGGCGTTCAAATATGAGCAAATGAAGACAGACAAGATCGCCCAGGGGCGATGGTTCCTGTAGAGATGGGTTTTTGAGGATTTTTGGGTCTTTAGGTGTTTAGATGAAGTCAAAATTGAAAATGGGTGCTTTAACGAGTTGTGCTCGATCAAAAGGTTTGTCAGATTCACGTCGGGTTCACCAATGAATGTATGCGGGCCAAAGATGTGTCTCAATATTTTGCACTCTTAAATCGTCTGTTCTACAAGGGTATCGAGGCAACGAGTGGGAAACACACATGTACCAGCATACAGGGGTGGATTTAAAGGGGCTACAGTGAGTGCTAAGGTCGCATATCTAGAGGGCAGTAATCCCTACACTAGATCAACCTAGGGTTTCTAAGGCCCAGGGTCAAGGAGAGGAAAGAACCCTGCTGAGATATCAGTAGTTGGGTATGGAGAGGTATTAGATCAGCAACAAGCATGCACGATATGACTGAAATGAAAATGGTGATAGCTAAAGAGCTAGTAATGGATGAGAGTTCTACGTTACCTAGCATCCAAACATGTGTGATACTAAGCTAGCATAGCATGATGAGAAAAGGAAATGAACTTATCTATGCAAAATGACAAGAAATGGTTAGAGCACTAACCTTGTACCTATAGGGAGGTCACCGATGCATCTATATCTCCAAAGAAGTAGCACACCGAAAGAGAATCGTTATTAGGTGGAGAAGGGGAAGACCATTCATGTCCTAGACTACTATAGGTGACACGATAGTGCGACGCAACCATACAAAAAGAAGATTATTCAATCCAATCCAAGCAAGATGCAAGATGAACCAAGAGCTAGGCGAGTAGATGCGAAGATGGCGCAAAAGAGCAAAGCAAATGGCAGTTTAAATGATCTGACTTCCTTTTCCTTATGGATGTTAGGTGAGTGGTGTGTATATATAGGTACGCCATCACCCGCGGACAATGGTGTCGGTTGTCGGCCAAGGGTAGTGGAAAGAGGTAATGTGTCGTAAAAGTAAAAATAGTGTGTCATAGATCATGGATGTGGATAAACAAGGTGCAAGTGGTGGAATGCAAACAAGAAGTTGTGAATGTGATGTGCATGAGACCTAGGAGGACAAGGATAACTAGTGCAAGGAAAACTAAGGCCAAGACCAAATAGCGACACTCTCTCCATGTATTGTCTCTAACCCATAATGGTTACGTGAATAACCATTCCCCATTCCCAACAGGCCCCTTAAGGCACCCACTCTAGAAATAGATGCATCAGTGACCCTTATCTGCACAAAGAAATTGTTAGTAATGGTATGAAAGATGAAAAGTGAAAAATTAGGTGTATACACCAAGTGGGCCACCATTGAAGCTCAAGATCCAAAAGGTTTTCCCAACAAAAGCATAATTTTCTAGAAAATAGGCAAGAAATCAATCAAACCTCTTAAACTAAAGCTAAGATTTGAAGCATCTCGGGGCCCCTTCTAACGCGAAAGGAGAAAAAAGAAACAACTTGCCAAGATGTCCACGCTCTTTTAAGTGGAGCTCAACTAAAAGCTGGTTAAAGTCTTCCATCACCAATTATGTCACAAAACAAGAAGGAACCCTACATTCTCTTAATGCGTTGACCAACTTGAATTTGACGGTAAAAATTGTCCAAGGTGCCTCATCTTCTATTGTTCTTGTGACTGCTTCTATCAATAACAAGACCTTAAGGCCTTACATCGAGGATTCCTAATCCCTTCGATCTCTTAGCACTATCAAATATCCCCAAGAAACCAAAGGAATGCATCACCTTCCATTGTTCTTATGCAACCCATTTCCCAAAAAAACATGCTCTTCACCCTTACATCAAGGATTTTTATCCACTTCGATCTCTTGGCATTGCGTGAAATATCCTGCTCCACCATGGATTTTATGTAAATATCTACTCTAGCTTGTTTTTTCCAAAGAAATATTTTGACATTTTATAAGCCAAGTGTGAAGGATAAAGGCAAGAAAAATAGTTATTTACCACATTCCTAGGTTTTTATCCACGCGTGTAATGTTTTTAACAAAAGGGAGATCAAGACTACTCCAAACTTGAATCCACTTCTCAACACTCCCTCTATGTGGCCAAGAGTGATTTCAAACAAAGGGAAAACCAAAGTATACATTTGTTAAGGGATATATACTTGAATTCCAAGATCCTCATTACCTCTGCACATCTAGACAAAGTGGCATTGAAAAAAATGTATTCACTATTATTTGTCTCTGTCATCAAAGAGATTTTGAAAGATATTCAATATAATCACGATTTTCAAACCTCATTTTTACTATTATAAATTTGAGTAATGTATCACTAAAAATTTGTAACATTGAGAATCTATCACCATTTGGGGCGGTGTTGTCTGTGTTTTTGCATGGGCAAAATTCACTAGAAAACAGAGCAATCATACCCTAGTGTTGAAAAATTTTATGCCATACCTTTCCAAAAACCCCTCAGTCACCTTTTCCTGTGTCACCCTATCCTATCATTCAAATGGTCCATATGTGAATGTCATCAGTCCCCCTAAGTGATTTAGGAAAAAGCAAAATCATTCAAGTGCCTTTGAACATTTCTCAACGCTGGTTTTCAAGCAAGCTTAGAAAGGGCTTTCCTCGGCCTTTCCAAGCCACGCGCACAATCACCGAAGCAGATGTCAGCGGTTAAAATTCATCATGGAGATGTTTTCAAGAGCCAGAAACATCAAGGAATGGATTTTGGAAGATTCTCGAGAAGTTTCGAGAGGTTTGAGCCAATTCACCAAAAGCGGGTTTTGAGGTTGAAGGAGCTTGCACCATAAAAGAGTACATAAGCTTCAAGAAGTAATTTCAGGAGCTCTGGAATGACTTGAGAGCCCAACAAGATATCATTGGAAAGCATTTTCAACCCTCTACATGGTGGAAAAAACATATCAACTTCAAACCCCATGCATTTTTCCAAGTAGCTCATTCTTTCCATGTACAACAGACGATCCCAAGAAAAAAGGAGATTTTGGAGGTGTTGCAAGCAAAATCAAGCCATGGGACCCCTCCCATTATTCTCAAAAGGTCTTTTCCATGCAAAATCATATAAAGAAGCATCCAAAAATTCATCCGGGAGCTCAAGATATGGTCTTTCTAAGTCGCCCCCAAGGTATGTTATTCGATACTTAGTGAAATTTGTTAAGGGACACGTGGCAACCTGAGGCTGAGGCGCACTTTTTGCACCCATTGCACCAAACCAAAGGGACAAAAGGTGCAAAAAAGTGTGCCCTCCCCCACTTTAAGCTCTTTGGTCACTCATATGACCCCGATGGCTCACTTCCAACTCCTTTGACCAATTTGACTTGCTCCTCCACCAACTCCCACATGCATGCCACTTGTCAAGATGGGGCTTAGGCGCATTTTGTGCACCTATTGTCCCAAACCAAGGGGACAATGGGGACAAAAAAATGCGCCCCACCCCTTGGTTTCCTCTTGACACTCATGCGACCATTTTTCGACTCCCAGTGCTTGTTTTTGGCCCCTTCATTCATTTCCCTCAACGAATGAATGATCGCCACTTGTCATGAAAGAGCTAAGGCGCATTTTTGTGCACCTATTGTCCTAAAACAAGGGGACAATGGGGACAAAAGAATGCGCCTCAACCCCTCCTCAAGGTTTCAAAGCTTATAAATACGAAAGAGAGCCATTTTCATGCCCATACCCCCACATTTCTCCTCCAGCTGCCGAAACTCTGCCGAAATTTCTATCGAATCTCCATCCACCATTTCCACACTTTGTTCAATGTTGCATTTTCTCCGTGATCTAAAGAAGTGAAAACAAGAAAAACGCAAGAAAATCTGGATTTGTGAAGAATAAAAACGAGATCTTTTGCCTGGAGAGACTCGGAACCCGCGAAGGAGATTTGCTCATATCTAACAAACCGTTGAACGAATCAACATGTCATTTTTGCAATCTTCTAGTTTTTCAGACGCCATGAGAATCCAAAAGAAAGTTTTGCATGCACTCTCAGATTGTTTGCAGCGAAGAAACCCCAGTTTCCTACGGCAAAAACTTTGAAAATTAAAATTTCCATTTCTAGACACCGGGTAGACTTGAAATTTCGAGGTACACTGAAGAGCAAAAACCCATATCAAAAAAATTGTTTTCGTCGAAAACCGAGGTCCAAAACCCTACTTTCTAAAAATAATAAGCCTCCTACACAGCACTTGCTATTTTTAGTAAGCCTACACAAAGTGTTTTTGTGAAGCGTGTGCACAGAGGTGATCTAGAAGGACAATCTCAGTGGTTAGAGCCGAAAAGGATGAAAATTGACACTTACTAAAAATAGTAATCCCCCTTTTCGGTGCAAAATAGTGCGGTCGAAAGATAAAGTTCAAGTTTGCAAGTCCCAAATCGGTCTCAACTTGGTCATCGGTGTGTTCAAGTTGGTAGGATCGGCATGGTTACTGATGCCCGAATAATTATTTTGGTTTCTCATCCAAATGTGTAACCAGAAGAACGATGGAATGATGACACTTCATGGCTTGCAAATGCATCATCTCGAAGCAATCTGTGTCATTGGAACATGGAAATGTTGCAGAGAGTCATGGTAGGATTGGTTTCAAGTTTCATCTCTTGAGAGGGGATCGTCGTGAGAAGCGATTTGTGTCATTGGAACATGGAAATGTTGCATAGAGTCATGGCGAGGATTTGTTTCAAGATTCAATCTCTTCAGAGAGGATCGTCGTGAGCGACACTCGTGGTCACCACAGAATCATTCATTCAACACAGTGTTTCTAAACATTTAGTCCGGGGTGTCATGTGTCATCCATAGAAGTTTTCTCGTGGTGTGAAGCATTCAAGGATTCAAAGTTCACTACATTGGAGCGTTTCATCGGATCTTCTAGCAAGGATCAGTGAACTCCATCAAAGGAAGCTTCTTCATCGGCATTCTTTCTCAATTCTCTCTCTTCTCTTGCCACCCACTTTCTCTCTCCCCACGTTCTAATTCTTCGTTGGGGTTGCAGCACTGCTTTCATAATGCCTTAATTAATTAAAAATGACTTTATTTTTCAATGTAATAAGTCACCCTTAAGTTATAAAAGGGGACTTAATCTTTTCCTAAGAATGCAAAAAGGTCATAAGTTGTGCAAAGGCATATGAAAGGTCACGTGGGGGTATGAAAGGTCACGTGGGGGTAGATGAAGAGATTTCCAAAATTCTATAAATTGTAAAGGCATCCCCTTTCCAAAGGGTTTTCAATTTTGTGTGTTCATGAGAGAGTATTCCTTGTGAAGAAGCAAAAAGATAGCATTTCCTCCATTTTTCACCACTATGTTTTTCTCACTCTCACATATGTACAATTTTGCTCAAGCATCAATGAAGGAAGGAGTTTACTGCTTTTTTGACTAGCAGATTTCTTGAAACTTTGTGTTCTACATCTTAACTAGTCTTATTGCCGTTTGCATGATTATTTTCTTCTAATCTATGTGTGTTAGAATTTTTTGGTTAATGGGTATAGGAATCTAATTTTCTACCTATAACATTAATCCCCCTCTCTTTTCTCACTCCCTTTCCCGATCTCCTAGCAAATTCCTCTCTTGTAAGTGATTGCAAGCTTTTGCCGCAAGGTCGGTGGAGTGTCCTGTTGGATCCCGGCCTTGAGGACACCAACGATTTCGATTTCACGCACACATAATAAGTGGAACTGCACCACCCGAACCGCGGGACCTAGAGTGTCGGAGACATTGGCAAGATATCCACCAATTTGTCCACCCGACAAATTTTCTCACCAACAAGTAGCAAAGTGGCTATGTAGCTAATTCCGAGTAATGGTAAGCTTAATAAATCTGATAATTCCTTCACATATGATGACAAATAGGTGAGGGAATAAGGGATCCCCTACCAAGCTAAACTAGAATATTTTTACCCAAATTCCCATTTATTTCAATAGGAAAACAAGAAAGTTGTATCATAGCTTGCAATCCACTTAATGTATTCTACAAGACAAACTCAATCGGTGTTCCAAAGAGAAGATCCCAAATACACATGCCAAAGCCTTTTTGATATATTCATCTTAATCAAGATGCAAGGCGTGTAAATGTGCTTGAAAGAGCAGCGGAGCTCCTCAATCACAATAATATCGTTCATGATTTGTTTTCCTCTTAAACACCGAGTTCTTGGTGGGGTGGAGGGTGGATGAGGTGGAGGGTGGTGGTAGGGGCTTTGCGATGAGGATTAAGGTAAGGCAACCTTTTCTAGTTCCTTTTTATTCCTCTACTACACATTAGAGATTCTTGCTAATTGTGTCCAAATAATCTTTATGAAGCTAAACAAGAAAACGATCCAGCTAAAGAGCTTTGTCATAGAAGAAAGATAATACAGCCTTTTTAGTTCTTGAATGGCGATTTGAGTATTGAAAGTGAGCGTTGTTCCAATCAGATATCAATGGATTGGGAGATTGTTTTATTTGTTGGTGTTTCTTTACAGATATCCCTAAATTGCTCCATGGCCTCACGCAAGAGAGAATCTATCATTTTAACATATAACAGTTGTATTTGTTGCAATACATTTAGTATTCATTGTTGAAGAATTATTTCATGAAAAACCTTATTGTTTGCATTGACCTATTCAATTCACATTTCTCAGGTTTTTGATGTGAATATGTTTCTGCATTCTCTTGTCGAGAAGAAAGAATCTCAATAACAATTGGTTCTTGCATTTCCATCCCAGAATATTCCTTTCTTCATAAAAACTTGGATGTCAAGATGAATAGGTTGTGGTATGAAACTATGGCATCACATAACTTTTCCAAAACACCATTGATTGGGAGTCCAATTTTTGGCTAGCCAAAAACTCTCCAATTTTTCAGCAATGTAAATGATGATGTTCTTCAATTGCACCAAGTGGATTGATCCTGCAATAATTCAGCATCTATGTAATCGATGTTTTTCTTCTTTTGGATGTCAAGCTGAATAGACCATTGGTTTGAAAGTATGGCATCGTAGACCTTTTCCAAAATGCCATTAATTGGGGCTCCAATTTTTGCATGGCAAAAACTGCTAGAAGTTTTCCGCAATGTAAATGATGTTTTTCTTCTATTGCACCAAGCAGATTTCCCTGAAATAATTCAACATCTACCAAAGAGTGCCTTCAATAAATTTGTTCAAAGAATTTTTCTTCTTATGAGAAGCAAATTATGTCATAATCACATTACATCTAAACTTGATCTTTCATGATTGATTTCCTTGAGCCAAGTGATGAAAGCATATAGATTTGTCACCTCCATTCAATGATGTGCCTCAAACGCACCTGAAAGGAGTTTATTACATGTCTGGACTTCGTTGATGAAATCGCCACACCGCCTGTACTTCTAGTATCATTGCTTTCTATTGATGATTGTGTAATCACATCTGGAAGACTTTAAAAATCAAAATCCAATAGTCTTTTATCTAGTATAGGGACAAAAACAATGCTTCAGAAAAATCTTTTTATTGATTGTTCTCAAACCACAATTATTCCAAGATATCAATTTCGATGATATTATTTGGAATTCTGGTTTTGGCCTTGAAGTAATTTGAGATCCATGAATAGGATTGGAAGTTGTCCTCCAATTATATTGTTTTCTCTGTATCCATCAGACTAGGATGTGGATTTGAATCCAATGATTCAGATCGTTTCTACTTTCACTTTTTAAAGTATTTGTAGTGGTGACTTGCTAATGCTTTGTCACAATTTTAAGCTATCCCTACCTGTTTTTGAATTATTTCTCCATTTTATAGCACTAACCATCCCTGCTTTCATCGTCGTTTGTTTCCCTAATCTTTAAAGGCTGATGTTGACATGTGACTGGCGATTAGGAGCATCTTTCTGTGTCACATTCGACGACATTGGTTTACAGCTCGCGTTTCTAGAATTCATTGTTTAGAGTCTCAAACAAGTTCAATGTAGAAATTGGTTTTAGGGGTCCTTGCTAAAACTTCCCTTTTAAAACATAGGCTTTTATATTTTGATTTAAATCGATGACAGTCCTAATGTTGAGCACCCTGGTTTTCATAGCTTTTACAGGGGTTTGTGTTTATCTCCTCCATGAGCACTTTTGTTTGATTTAACTTCTCTTTGGCCCATCAATGGTTAGAAGAGGCCTTTCAAGTCGGCTATAGAAATGTCGATGTCTTCATTTGGAAGTTGTATTTTCATAATCAATGGGCTGCAAAAGATAGTATGGCAGTTGCTTCTCAAGACCCAAATGGATACACACTCTTGCATAGTTTAGAATGCTAGGTCACAAAGTTTTGCTCTGGCACTGCACTATATTCTCTAAGCAAGTCTTAACACCTTTTCAAAGAACATTTATAGCAAAATTCGCTTGGGGGCAAAGGCAATTTAACCCGTACAAAAACTGTACTAAGGAGGTCATCTATTAAATTGAAGGCTTGGACCCAAAGGCTGCACAAGTAATATTGATTTACCATGGAACATGGTCCTCCCTCCTATATCAATTTTTTTAATGGATGCAAACAATGTCATTTAGTATCCTTTTGAAAATATTAACCCATTTACTAAACTTGAGGGTTTCATGAGACTAAAATCTGCAAGCCATGGCTGCCTTGAAATATCCCATTTGGTGTTCTGGTGTGCTTCAGAGATAGAGAAAACATGGCATGAGATGTCGTAGTAAGTAGCAAAAAAGGTTCCTATAGTAGCTATGCATCAGGCAGGATAACGTTACACAAACAGCATTTCCCTCCATGTATCATTTTATATTCATAAAGACTTATATTTCCATATTTAGTTAAAAAGAAGAGTTCAAATTAATATCAAGTTCGCCATGATTTGCTTCAACATGATAGTCCACTCCCTGTTGGGTTTTAAAATATTCAAATATAGTTAGAATTTGAGATTAGCAAGCTTTAAATCTATCTTAAACAAGATCAGTGAGCAGTAAGTATATATGAGCGATTTATTTTGAAACTGTGATTTGTACATAAATAATAAAAAGCAGCTTTAAAAAAATTAACACCCAAAATTTCTTGGCTGGCAGTAAAAATAGCCTACAAACCAAGGGTGTGTGCATGGCTTGTCATTCATCAAGGGCTGCCTACTAAAGCCCAGTTATCTAAAAGTGGCTTCACAAATGGGCAATGCCCCTATTGTGCTAAACTTGAAACAGTAAAAAACCTATTATGGGACTGCCCATTTGCAAAAGCCAGCTGGGAGAGTAGTGTTATTGGGAAATTACAGCACGCTGATTCATGCTCTTTCAGAACTATATGGCATTGCGTACAGATATCAGCCCTTTTTATCCTCTGGAAACTCAGATACGATTATATCTTGAAAGAGGACGTGGGCATGTTAGAGACTTTTGGCAGTCTTGGCAAAGTGAAGTCAGAATGCGATTGCTTGCGAAAGGACATTTGTTGCTTAAAGAGGCTAAGCAGTTTGACCACAAGGATTATTCTGATTCGGCTGCCCTGCTGATTTGTTTAAGAAAAGTCTAATCTCTTTTGTATTTTCCCCTGTACATCTTCTGATTCTTTGTACAGGCCCTTGTTGTAAATATTCTCTGTGAATATATGAAGTATATATTCAAAATAATTAAAAAAAACTCGGAAAAGAAACATCGTCGCTTGAAATTTCTCCAAAAAACAAATGAATAATTTACAACTTATTTCATCCCTTGTACTTGCTTTTATTTATTTCTTTAGAACATCCATAAAAAATCATTTATAAGGGATCCAGCCCTCTCAAACATGGAGGATAACCAGCTTTAGTTCTCTGTCTCAGTTTCCTTTGCATCGTTTTCCCAGACCCGTTGCAAAAACAGATAGAAACTTAGGAATAACAAATACTCAGTTATCTTTGCATCTTTTTCCCTTACCCGTAGCAAAAACAAATGGAAATTTAGCGATAACAAATTGTTACATATATATCTTTTCCCCAACAGAAGTTACATATACAATGCAAGCATTACTTTGCATCAACAAATGAAAGAATGAAAAGAAGGAGAAAAAGAGAAACCACCCAATACATTACTTGCTACAAGAAGCAGAAATCAGATTCCTAAAAGCAGAGACAGTTCATGAAAGAGTAGCTTGAGGAATATGTGAGGAACTTCAAATCAGATTGTCAATATTTACTGTGGTATCATGTTCTACAAAAATTTAAAAATAATACTCTCATGGGAGAAAAATGTTTCAAGGTTGTACTTCATCACAGAATTTTATGCATAGAAGGTTTGGTTCAAATAAAATTGGCACCCATGAATACCTTATCAGAGGAGAATTTTGCTAACTCGAGGGAAAAGCCAAGCCATTGGCACAAGCTGAACACTAATGGGGAAACAAGAGGTAACCAGTGAGCGGGAGGAATAAGCCAAGACAACAAGGGTAATTTTGTGTTCTAGTTTGCTTATGATGTAGATTTGGTTTCTTATCACTTTACAAACCATTGCTATGGTATATGGCCTTCAACTTGCCATAACTAACCACATTGAGAAGACCATTATGCAAACAGGCTCGTAGATACTTTCCCAAAATATGAGTAAGGGCTCAACAGCATGAAGCATTGGCAATTCTTAGGAGGGTTAGGGATACCCACTCTGTTGTGCAATTCTTCTAGATGGTGCAATGATGTGAAGCTAATGCAAAGATCGGATTAATTGGGAAGAGGTAAAGCAAAAAGTTGGAGAATCCTTTGATTAGATCATCAATGAGAAAGGAAATTAAACCCTTTGTGACATATGGCAAGAGGGATTACCTAAGAATCACAGCTTAAAAGTCTAGGAGGACCCCATGGACAATCAAAAATTTGGATTTTTACTATTGGAAGATGTTTGGCCCTCAATCATATGTTATGTGAAAGCAATAATGTCAACATGCTTTGCTACTTGGTGGTGCTAGCCACTCAGTCACACTTCTCTCCTGATTTTATTCTAGAGTAAGGGTGTGGTATGACAACCATCATGAAGATGAGAGGATTTCCACCTTGGGCTTGGGATGGCCAAAGTGCGAGGAAGAAATCCAAGAGCTTGCCTTCTTTATTGGGTGTCCTTGTCTATTTCTCCTGTGACACTCAGTCTACTATTACTTGTGATCCTTCCTATCATGTATATAAGATTGCCCATTTAACAACCAGTCTACCATTAGTAGACTCTGTCCAAATATTTTATCCAGAGAGCAAAGACCTCGATTTTGATCCATGGTTCAAACTTGAGGACCAATTGAGAAAGCAACACGGTTTAGAATGTGATGCTGAGAGGATTGGTTGTGAAGGTGTTCAAGTTGAAGCTTAGGCTGGTGTTTCAACGACTCCTCTCAGCCATGACTAATGGAACAGAGGTGCAGAAAGAAGTGACATTAGCATTATTCTTCATATATGTAGTGTACACACAGTGCATGCCCAATTGGCAACTAGGAAAAGCAAGCATGAAACCAGCCATTCAATGTGGGAGATGAAATCAGTCCCAAAAAGGACATAATCAAGCTAAAGGTGAACTTAGAAGTAAGTATGAATACATCTACGGAGTTATGTGAAATTGGCTGTTTTCTAGATGAGCTAGGAGAGATCAAACAAAGTTATGAAGGTTTGAGACTAGGAAAAGAGTTGCAGGAGGGTTAAACAGCGCGAAGCAACACCATGTTCATGTGGAAAGAGAGCATTTGCTAAACAGCATCCTAAAGACTCTTGAGACAGTGGAAGAGACTAGATTTGAAGAGACCTTGAAGGTCCAAGATCATAAATGCATGATGACAGGACAAGTGAAGAAGCTAACACAAACAAGAGAAACCATGTTACAGGAAATAGGGCAGAGACAACTAATCAAAGGAGAGATGTCTAAGTCAAAATGTCAAAATACAATGAGCTATTGGCCTGAAGAAGAAGTGTATCAAATCATCCATGAAGAGGATCAGAAAAACAGAGCATTGAGAATGGAAAATGAAACCATAGAAGAAGGAAGAATCACAGAGAAGGGAAAAATCATAGATGAAAACATGATTCTAATACAGTTTCAGCTGTGTGCAATAAGGCAAGTAAAGGAGAGAATTAGGCAAAGATATAGAGGAAAGCACAAGCATATATTCATGTGTATGGAAGAGCCATTGAAACCTCAATTATAGCCATGGAAAGTCAGAGCAAGTGGTGCAAAAATTATTAACAAGACATTGTAAAAATGTGGGAAAAGGCAAGAATAAAAGAGGTAAGACACAAGACTCAAATGAAGGTGTCACCAGGGAGAAGCAAAACAATGGAACTGGTACAAACACAAGCCAAAAGGTGGAGGTATAGATGTGGTGCACAGGAGCATGCTCATCAGTATGAATGGGTTGTAGAAGCATTTACAGAAAATAAGGAAGCAGGACAGCTTAGAGTGAATCAATAAACTACTAAGCAACACAAGGGAAAAAAGTGAAGATGAAGGAATCTCAGTTCCTAAGCAAGGACAAGGATAGTACAGTCATCCCAACAAGTGGAAGGTTCACAAAGACAATGAAACAGGGGTATGAAGGTGGATATGGATCAAGAACTGGCAGGCAGAACCAGCAAAGCATGAAGATAAAAACAAGAACATACAAAACAACCAAAAGCAAGGACAAGCAAACTACAAAGCATAAGAAAGACCAGAAGAAGAATGATGAATCTTGGACTCATAGACATGGTACAATGCATTATACGCAGGCATGAAGAAGCAACTTCCAGTTGGAAGAGCAATAGTGAAAACAGAGAAGATGATAAAATGAATGCATTTGAGCTAGAAGCTCAAATTTATCTTCCATGGGAGTATGATGCAGGAGCATCATAGGTGCTTAGGTGTTTAGAGGGTGTAGGAATATAGGCAAGATGGTTTACACTCCATGTTGGAGTTATTCAAAACTAAATATGTGTGTAAGTGTTGTAGTGAAAGTCAGTAAGCTTGGTAAAAGGTGAAATTGGCTTGGTTAAGTAGGTATATGCCACATAAGGCCATGTAGGCCATGAAAAAAGTGTATGAAGTGGTTGTGGACGTATTCATAGATTAGTTGGAAGTGATTTGGTCATGTCTCAAGTTTAGAATATGGTTGAGACTAATATGGTATAAGTTGCTTCATTCTAGGATCTTAGTTTTCTAGGCGTTATTTAGAAGACAACCATTTTGGTTTAGATATACACGTGGGAAAGAAGTGGCAGTAGAAAATTATGATGTAATGAGGTGAATAATGAGTAATGAAGGAAGCATGATTGATTATGCAGGAAAAAGAGACTCTGTTTCATGTTTTATTGGTATTCTATTTGGATTGTGTAAAGGGCTCTGTTCCTAGGCTGAGAGGGTGAATTTTGACAGTAAAGCTAGAATGAGTGTTAATGATCTGTGAAAGCTGGGATAGATGTACAGTGAGGAGAGAATCATCATACAATTTTCTCAGTTCAGGAAACCATCCCTGTTTTCTTGTAACTCCATTTGATTTCTCTCGGGCCCAAACTAGGGCATCAAGTTATATGGATCCTATCCAGTAAAAACAAGTGAAAATTTGATATCATCTCTGTCCAGGGAGTGCTAGAAATGTGCAAAGTATCAACCTTCAATTCACACGTGTGTTAGGGATATGACCTGGTCTGTATCTGTAGTCTGTTACAGTGTGCAGGGATCAGAGATTTAGGTGCATGCTAAGTCACAAGGTTCGAGTTCGAGTTCGAGTTCGACGAGGATAAAGTTCGGTTCAAGTTCGCCCAATGGATAAAGTTCGAAAAAAATTCGCCATTAAGTTCGTTTTTTTAATGTAATATTTAATTTTTTATTTAATGTCAATCATTTTAAATATTTTAGAGTTTTTAGTTTAATATTTTGAATTTTATATTTTAAAATATTATAGAGATTTTAATGTAATATTTGATTTTTTATTTGATGTCAATTATTTTAAAATATTTTAGAGTTTTTAACTTTAATAGTTTCAAATTTATAAATATTAAATAGTTTCAACTTTAATAGACTATGTAAATATTAAATATAATAAGAAAAAATAATAAGAGTAGACTATGTAAATATTAAATATAATGAAAAAGATAATTAAAGATAGTCTATTAACTTTAATAGACTATGTAAATATTAAATATAATAAGAAAAGATAAAAATAAAAAATAAATAAAGATCATCGAAACATAAAATTAAACCTAAACTAAAACATTGCATAAAGACATTCCACGACTTCCTCCTCAGCGCCGCGACCTCTGCTCTTCTCACGCAGGTTCAACAGACCACCACGACCACGACTGTAGCTTTTTTCCCATCCGAAACAGGTGCGAGTGGAGGGTAGTCAAATCTCAGTTGTCATTTCACACGCAGCCACGTCCAGAAGACTGTGCCCTCCACTCACTTTGTTAAAAACGCGTTTTGATCGAGAAAAAATTTACGTAGTGTCCTACAGCCCTCTGCTCACAAATAAATCGTGTTTTCTGGCAGCCGGACTCCTCGAATATTCGCGAATTTTTTGACGACAAAAGAAAATCGGCGAATTTCAAATTTCATGCCAGAAATTCGCCGAACCTTGTGACATAGGATGCATGCATGAAAAGAAAGGAGAGCGAGGGCACGAGAACGTTCGGGGAGCATGTTGAAGGCATGATGAAGGTGTTCCAACCAAGTTTCAGGTGGGACTAACTCCACAAGCCTTTGCTGCCATAATACTAGGTGGGAAATAGGCCTAATTTGCTTGTGACAGGGTCAAAAAGATCAAATTCTGTACAAAGGACAAGGGCTTGAAAGTAAGGTATGTTCTAGAACCCAGTAAAGTGTACTCAATTCACTCATCGGCCTTGAATGAGTAAGGGTAGAAATTTAGATACTTGGAGATTTATCCCTTAGGAGGATTAGTAACCAAGGAGACCTAATAAAGAAATCTATGATAGTTGGATAGAGTATGAGGGAATGAAAGATCCCCAAATGGATCTCTCTTGTTCTCCAACAATTTAGATCAATTAAAAACACCAAAGGCTGATTTATGACTATTATGGCAATCACACTAATGCAGATCTGAATAAAATGCGACTAGGGTTTTGAATAGAATCTGCTCAAATGTCAATACAATGCTAGCTTTTCTACCCTTGATGTGATAGGAATAATTTATCAAGCCTAAAACTGAACCCCAAACTGGTTTATGCGACCCTGCCAAATTAATTATAGCTGCTGCAGAAGATTTCCAGCAATGGCGACTAGTTTTGTATATAAAATTCCCCACAACAGCAATCAAACAAACATGTTTTCACCTAAACTGATCTGTGCATATTGGCAGCTTAATATACATATAAAATCTGACTTTTCTGAGATAATATTAATCTGGAATTTATATCAGAAATCTGCAGATAATAGAGGTCTGAAACAGCACTATAAACCCTTCCAAAAATTACAGAAAATGCTTCATTTGATCCACAAAAATTAATGCAACATACAGCAATAAGTTTCAGACCTGAAATGTCTTCAGAACACCTCCAAATGGCCAAAAGGTGGGTCGCTTCATTGGATCAAAATGGCATAGCCCAATTACAATCTTTATTCTTCACACCCTGATACAAGATCTATCAACTACTGACTGGAAAGACTGAAAATACTCATGCTAGCACAATAGAATTTCCTGTGTGGAAATCCCTCACATTCTCTAAGAGGGTTTTCGTCCTCCAGAGGCAATATACTAAGGGTTTTCGTCCTTAGAATACTTTAATACAAAAGCACCTGGCTTAAGATCCCCAAATGGATCTCCTTTGTTCTTCAATGCAATTTAGATCAATTAAGACACCAAAAACTGATTTATAGTATTCACACTAATACAGATCTGTTTTTATGGAAGAAGTGCGATTAGGGCTGATCATAGGACCCTCATAGAACAGTGATTGAATTGAAGAATTTCCAAACTAATGACAAATACAGATTTAATACAACCAAATCAGTCCTTACAGGAATATGCAACCATATGAAATCATATCCTTAAGCGTAGCAATAGCTACAGAAATGGCGACTAGCACATGAGGATGAAACTCATACAAAAGAAGCCCAACAAATAAGATTCTTAGCAAATCTGATCCCTATATTTTATTTATCCAAAATATGATGAAATCTGCATTTTTTAGTGGTCAAACAGGACTGAAATAATCTGGAATCTATATCAGAAATCTGCAGATTTAAAGAGGCTGAAACAGTCATATAAATCCAACCATAATATTGAAAATACCTTCTCCTGAGTTGTACAGCAGATAGCAGCAAGGATCAGACCTTAGAATGACTTCAAAAACATCAAATAACAACCAAGGATGAGTCGCTCCAGTAGAGAAAATCTGTACAGCACTGCTGCAACACTGATCTTTAATTCTTTATTGCAAAAACTCCTCAACTACCGCTGGAAAATACTGAAATTCTGTGTAAGCTCTGTGGAAAATCCTATGTAGAAATTCCTCCTAATCTCCAAGAGGGTTTTCGTCCTCTAGAAGCAATATACTAAGGGTTTCCGTCCTTAGAATATTTTATACAAAAGCACCTGGCTTAAGATCAGATTCAGAAATGATAAATGATTATAATGGGTGATCTAACCCAGCCGCCCCTCTCCTTTTATAGGAAAAATATTACAAAATGACCTTTTCATCTTCCAATGAAAGAAGAGTGCTAAAATACCCTAACAATAGGCCCAAACCAGGGCACACTTTTCTAGGGATGACTCTTAATGTTTATCTTGGCCTCTCATGCCAAGTCGCACTTTCCTAGGGAAGAGTAATAACTTTTATCCTTTCTAAACTCTATTTCCCTCTTTTGTCCAAGGCGCATTTTTACCTAGGGATGACACAAAATTAGGATGGGTCTCTTTTCTACTTTCCCTAGAAAGGACACAATCATAATATTAGACCCAATATACCCATTTAGAGAATATTAATTTATTATTAAGTCAAATAAATTAATACAAGTGCTTTATTAATTTATTTATTTTTTTGCACTTTGTAATAACTCATTGTGACTTAAGTCACCCTTATATTTTTCCTTTGGCCGTCGGGTTGACAAAATGGGCCAAAGGTCTTTGATTGGGAAAAAGGGACATTACAGTTTTCATCCTTAGAATTCTTTTATACAAAAGCACCAGGCTTAAGATCAAATTCAGAAGTGATAAAATGATTATATGATGTCCTGCCCAAGTCGCCCCTCTCCTTTTTATAGGAAAAATATTATAAAATCACCTTTCCATCTTCCAATGAGAAGAGAGTGCCAAAATACCCTAAAAGCATGCCCATACCAAGTCGCACTTTTCCCTTGGGCAAATAAACATTAAATAATATTTTATTATTTTCCTAATGTCTATTTTGGCCCACCATGTCAAGTCGCACTTTTAGCCTAGAGTGAAATAAAATCACTTTGGCCATTTAAAAGACACTTTATTAAGTCATAATAATATTATTATAAGTGCTTTATAATAATTATTTTTAAATTGGCACTTTATAATAATTTTATGACTTAAGTCACCCTTAATCTCCTCCTTTGGCCGTCGGGTAGACTAAATGGGCCAAAGGTCTTCGACCAACAACTATCCAAGAAAAAGAGGGACATTACGGGAAGTGATGGTCAAAACACCTTGCAACAAGTGGAATGAGGGGCCTTATACAGTTTCAAGATGATTTCAAGTCCTTCTAGGGAGTTTAGCCTATTTGAAGTTCTGGTTAGTTCCATTAGGCTATAACTAGATGATAAAAGGACTAGTGTGCTAGAAGGATTTTCAAATTGAGATTCTATGAGCATGTATTGATTTTTGAGAAAGAAGGTAGTGAAGGGAATGATCCTCAAGAGCAGGGCACAGTCAAGCAGAAGAAACCCAAAAATATGCATAAAGGGTCTAGCATTATATACCAAGAACATCAAGAATGCTAGTATGTAGTTGGATTACAAAGGGAGTGAGAAACAGAGAAAAGTCAAAGTTGTAAACTTATAAGGTAACTTGCACCACCATACCTCTAATCATCCAGTTTTCTTCTCTCTTCCGATGCTTCTGCTAATGCTCTGTTTATGATATCAATAGTGCTTTCAGAACCGAGACACAATCCAGAGTATATTTCATCCATCTCTGCGTCATCCTGCAATAAAAAATCAGAGTAAAAATGAAAGGAAATGAATAATAAAACTCTGTAAATCAATTCTGGAATTCAGACCCGTAATCAGTGACAAACTTGAGCCTCCAATTAGTTGTTATTAGATGTGTGTCGTGGCACATGATTCTTGATCCTTGTGCTACTTGCAAAGCAAGTTTGCAAGTGATGCAGGAGTATCAACGCTTCTTAGTGGTTTAGGAGTCAATTCAGTCTTGGAGAGTAGATTTTGTGTTTAAATTTCCATTGGGACCTTATTGATAGTCATTTAAGTTGAAATGATAGGTTTTAGGAATTAGAGCTAGTGAGATTTCAAAATTAGTCATGGGTGTGAAATTGTTATTGTAAGCTTAATAAGGCATTTTGAGCCGACTATAGAGTGTAAGCTTGTAGTTGATCGAGTTGTGAGATTGTTGGAACTCCCTAAGCATGTTTAGAAAAGTATGAGTGGTTGTAAACTCCAAGTTTAGTGTTTTTGCATGATTCTTGGAGGGTTTTTTGAACTTATGTCTTAGTTTAGTCATAATTGACAGAGATCCATGAAGAACAGAATGCATGAGTGTGATATATCAATTTTTCCAGCTAGAAGCTCATGGGAGAGAGTGTATAAGCTTGGTTTTGGCATAATTAATAAAAGGGAGCATGGTTTTGTGGGTTTTTGTTGATGTTTTATAGCTTTTGCATATAAACCTTTGTTCTAGGGAGCAAGCCAAGAAATTACAGTCACGAAGAGAGTAATCCAAATCAATTTCTATCAAGAAACAGAGAAAGGGCACGTGATTTAAAACACATGAATTTTTTATGCCTTGACAGTGATTCTTTTCAATTTTATGACTTATATTTGCTTACAAGTGGCTAACTAGGGCATCATCATAAAATTCGATACTGTGGATGAAAATTGCTGATTTTTGCATATATTTGTGAGTTTTCGAATACTATAAGACTGCTAATTTTCAGATTCTGAAAGTGAAATGAAGTGTGGCATGCATAGGGACGTTAAAACTCTGTCTTGTAGCAGTCACAGTGATCAAAATTTATGGTTGCTCGTGTATAGAAGATAAGGAATAGTATGAACACGTTGGATCAATCATTTTGAAGGATTTTTGAGCTGTTGGAGGAGTTTTCAATTGCAATTCATTGAATTTCCATGACTGTACATTCAATCAAGGACAGAAGGAGGTCTAATTGCTCTTAGGACAGCAGGAAAGGAATAAGAAAGTATAAAGGAACAGATAGCACAATTCTTGTATGTGATCAAGCTAGATAGAGGGAGCCTGAACCTTTAATTATATTGTCAATACTCTAAACCAGAAGAAGAAATATAGGTGAATTCAGCTTAGGAGACCCAATTAAAGCTAATTAAGGCTAGAGATCAGTCCTTGACAAGAAATTTGAACAAAACACGTCGCAGATTAAAGAAGGAATCCTTTGTTAAATGGAAACTCACATGTTGTGCTAGCCTGACTACTGGTCGTGGTAAAGGGGTTGCAGCTGAGAGGAAGCCGCTGACGGTGGTGACGGTGGCTGTTGCGAAGAAGAGGCTATCTGCAAAAGAGCAAAGATTAATCACAGTAGAGTAAACCTAGGAAAGAAAATGTGTAATGAAAAAAACATACGCTGGGGTTTGCAGGCAGTGCTTTAGGGCTTCCGGACAATGCTGCCGGACTTGGAGGATTGGAAAGCAACACCGAATTCACCCACGCTTCTCCCTCTCCAGCAGAACACTCGCGGAGACTAGAATTCACCCACGCTTCTAAGTCGTGCTGAAGTGGATGGTTATTACCCTGTATTGCCAAGAATTCTCTTAGCGTTTCAGCATCTATCCTTTTACGGAGAAAATAAAGCCAGAGTAGGTGGTGGAAATGAGGGTCTACTGGGTGCGGGCCCGTGTCTCCTACTCCCCATTCCTCGTCATCTTCTTCTCTAGGTAACCCTGCCATGCAAATAGGTGTTATTCCGCCCAATTCAGGATACCTAGTTTTTAATTTGCGTCAACGCTTTGGCAAATGACACGAGTAACATCAGAGTACACGGAATGCGCGGTGTCCAAAATAGTCATTTCGAGGTATAAATATTGAATTTTAGTTCCTTGCCTTTGGCAGGGTAGTCTAAATAATAATAATAACAAGAGCCGCAAAGCGGCCAGTTCCTGCCTTTAAATTGTAGTTGTAGATTGTAATAATCGAAGATGTAAAGATGAGCGGATTGTAATAGGCAAGAATGTGGTTTGTCTAAAACACCGAGGAAAATTTTGTATAGTCCAAACATAACTAAGCATATGCCTACATATCCCTTAAACATAACTGTCTCTGAAAATAACATGTTGCTTTATGTGCTCCTATTAGGAAACATGAAGAGAAGCACATACAATGTACAATAAGCAGCTTTGTTCGAAAATGACACCAAAAGGTACTCGGATGCCTTCTTTCATGTTGTGTCAAGTTCAATAGATAGATATACATTTCCAACTAGTTAGGTACAAAACTTAAGCCAGATTCACATTATGTAGTAGTGTCATTCCCTGTTCACTGCAGTGTTTTAGGTCTATATTACTGGATTGGATTTAAGTAAATGCCTTGTCCAACGTACTGAAAATATCGAAGCAAGTACAAATATAGTTTTCGCAAAAATTTCTACAGAAAATTCATTTTACTGGAACTGATGGAAAAATAGTGTTATCAGACCATTTGGTGTATGTGGGAGTTGAGGTACGAAACAAATGAATGGTGTCAAGTGCAAACAACATTACCAAATCTAGTTTATGGAGTGGCAGTAAATAGCATTGGGTGGACATTAGCTGCTGGTTAGGAGAGAATGGTAATATACGATGGTAATATTTAAATAATTTTTTAGAAATGATGTGAAAGGGATGCCTTGGTCATGTGTGAACAGGGAAATGTTGAATAAGATTTAAAATTAGAGGTATTTTGCATTGTCCAATCAAACTTATTTTTTAAATTATGCAGGTAGTTTGACTAGTATCAAAACATAATATTAAAAAAGAGAAGATGTGCTGAAATAAAATATGATATTTAAAAATTCGGAGACATACTATCCATAGTGACAATAGTTGACAATATTATCTATTTCTATTCATCTCGTGATTTATCATTCCGTTAATAAATATTATCTGTTGTCTCTAATTTTTACATTAAATTCTTATAGAGATATAATTTATGTTCAATGATATTGATATATGCCTCACGGAAATTTTGATATTTACTATGGGAATGATAAATCTATACATATATTATGCAAAGTACAATAATAAATTTGTTTAATAGAGATAAGTATAGGTATGTTTCACTTTTATAAATTTTATAAATATATAATAAATTTACATAATGTGTGTTATTTTTTAATAAGAAAATATATAATATGATAGGTTAACTAATATAAATAAATTTATAAATGGTAATAGTTAATTAAACTTTCACTTTATTTAGATTCACCTTCTCTATATAATGTTGTCATATTGTAATTGGTGATAGTTGGCATTGTCAAGTATTCAATCAAATCAATTTTAATGTAAGTTATCTACAATCAAATAGATGAATTGATAGATTGACAGGGGTTAATAAATGCTAGGCCACTTGGCCATTTATAATATTTTGGCTTTAAAAAAAGAAAAATGTGTACTTCAATAAGAAGAAAAAATTGTCAAATCACCCTTTCCAACCAATCAAAATTTCAATAAATTTATTTATGTGAAATTGTATTTATGTAAATATGTCAATTCAAAAATTATACATTAGAAAACTTGAGATGGGTAGAAAAATTCTTGTTTATGATTGGTTCACAGTAACATTATTAATTAGATGACATGAAATGTATATTATCTGCCTTGGCGAGGACTAATAATAACTAGCAATCACATGTATACAATGCATTTGAACGCCTAACGGTATGTGTTATGTATTGTCAAAGCGATTCTACTATAGGCCTCATATCTGTTTAACTAGTTGTTATTTTTGTACTTATTAACCAATCAGACAGTCTTATTATTTTCATTAAACAAATATACAATTCTTACATTAATAAATATCACTAAAGCTGCACACTTTTTAACAAAATAATTGTAAAAATGTATTTATCTTCAATAAGATTGGCCTAAAAATTAACATGTTATTGCAGCCTTCAGCAATTTCAAGAAAAACATGATGTCATTAGCATTTATGGTGTCATAACATTTATGATAGCATTTATTTTCTTGGTTTCCTTTTTACATTTTAAAAAAATTAACAAATTAAAAATATCGGTGACTAGGTTTGGATGCATAGCACCATGGTCAAACTCAGTTTTTATAATTGCAGTTCTCTCTACATACGAAGCATTGATGAGTTCACCTTTGCCACTGCTCAATTCAATTTTACTACGGTAGGCGATGCCAAGGCATTCTTTGCTCTTGTTAGATTTAGAAAGACAATTATTAATTTTGTAGTTGTTGATAAGGGTGTGATTGATAGATCTTGATTTTTATTAAATGTACAAAGCTTTGGATGGAAATAACTATAAATTGCATGGTTCTTTCTCGGCATTTTAAAATTGTAGGTATTTGTGTGCAGATGAAGACATTAAAAATGTGTTGTTGTTGGTTAACATAAAGAAACAAGCAACAATAAAAAGGAAAAATTGAACATGTATGTTGAAAAGTGTATTTTTGTAATTGTAGATATATAGACGAACCACTTCATTTAAAGGTTTCATCTCTTCATTTCAAAGTTGTTACAAATTCATACATATACATTTTCAAATCTCATATCATGAGTGGTATCGTTTTGCGGACAATTTTATTTGAACTTAACATGAGAAGAATTATATCATGAATGGTAGCCTTTTGAGGGCAATTTTATTTCCGGTAAACATGAGTACATTTGATACCCCTTGAACGGAAATGGCTTCTAGGATAGAAGAAGTGTTGAGTAAAGTAGTAGCGGAGGAACTATCAAAGTAGAGTGTAGTATTTACGAAGGGTTGAGTGATTGTAGTCTTGCTTCCTCCTTTCTTCTTGCTCCAAGTGTTGCTACATGCGCCATTTTTGAGTACCTTTCGAATGAAAAAGGAGGTGAAATGTGCAGATTTTCAAGTGAGGCAACTCTAGAGAAAGATGTGAATGTCAGACCCCACCTTTCATTGGTTCCAATGTCGACAGTTTCTCTATGCATAGTAAGTCCCTGGGACTTGTGGATAGTTAATACCCAGGCCATTTTAAGTGGCAATTGTCTTTGATTCCCTATCGAAATAGGGGGTATCGGAATATGTAACAGGTTGGAGGGATACCAACATGGGCCGATGTATCTATCAAATTTTTCAACAACAAATAAAGGTAATCTTGGTGGTGGCATTGATGCGTCGTAACAGACAATGCCGGTGATTGTTCCTGTAGCACCATTTACGAGGCCTGCGTCAAACCATAAATTTGTAATAAGAATGATTTTTTTTGTTTGCACAGTAGAACTTTGTGCTTCAACTGATCATCATCAACATTTCTTGGTCGAGCCTGCATGTTACTTTCAGCAATGGATTGGGCGATCGGGCGTTGAATGCCTTGACATCTAAAGGTTGTGGGAGTCCACGAGGTCATTTTTTGCAAAATAATGTGGCGCATCCTTAAAAATTTTGAGCTCTTGCTGAGTTAGGTGTGTGTCAGTGCGAGACATGGTTGAATCTCGCATGTTGAATAGTAAATTTTGGAATGAAACTTGTGCATCAGTTGTTCCTTGTTTACGAAATATAGTTTGCAATGAAATGGAATAATGAAATCCCTTCCAAAGGGTGGCTCCATGGATTTACTTGCATAAAGAGGATTGTCCATAACCGGTGGTAATTGTCCGAAGTCGCTGAGGAGGATGACTGATCTGTTTCCAAATTCTAATGTTTTTGAGTGTGGGAAAGCCTCGTGTAACCTACTGTCATTTTTTCCTAGCAAATTTGTGTCAATGAAACTCATTTCATCAATAAGAACATATTATATATGTTTTAGCGACTCTTGAAAAGACGATAATAAATGGCCTTGAGGGGTTTTAATTCTTTGATTGGAATACGAGAGGTTGCATGGATTGTGGGTGCGGAGATGTTGAATTACAAACATAGGTAGGGGTGGCGAGCGAAGGAGAGGCAAGGAGATGTGGTTGATGTTGCTGTAAATGAATTCTGGATTTTATTTATCAGAAATGATTTTCATGTGCCGTTGTTCCTTGAATTATCAATCTTAATGGAGGTAGAAGTGTTTTGTTTGTTGAATGTTGCAGTATGGTATCAAGAGCTAGTTGTTGTTCTAAAGACAAAGGTCGTGCGATAGATGGTGATGTGGCTTTGCGCATACGGGTGTTATTTGTGTCTGCCTTTTTTCTCTTAATGAATGATGAGCTTTGTTATCTGCAAATCATGAGTAACGTCATGTATGTTCCAATTATTGTGTATGTCAAAATCTTGTTTCCCCAACATTTCAAGTATCCAGACCTGTGTTGTTTCCCAGACGAAGTTGTGCAAAGACCTTCCATTCTTGCAATGGTTTGTGTTGAATACTGCATTTTCCCTCGAGTTGAGAACTAACATCGTATCATGTCTTGTGTCTGCGGTTGTGCGTAAAACATGCCATGGTCTATAGTTGTGTTTGAACATGTCCAAAGTGTCGTTGATGTCATGTGGGCTTGAGCCAAATTCAGAGGCAATATTTTTGAAAGGCTTATATAAAAGGAGTTTTAACCAACAGAAAAGTTCATATGACGTTGAATCCTGAGTTGGGACCTCCACAAATCTCGGGTGTGCGAAACAATTGCTTTATTTGACCGCAGTTTCCATTTATCTCCTTTACGGTTTACATTGTTGCTCGAATATCTAAAGCAACTTTGAATAAGTGGTAGGTGTTCCATGGTTGTAGGGTGAACTCTATATGCATCCAAGAAAGTGGTTGTTTCTTGTACATCGACATCACTTTCAACGACACGTCTCAAGATTTTTTTGCCAACATTTAATGATACAAACGAATGGTTGCACATAACAAGTGGCAATTTTTGCAGCATGTGGCATGTTTCTTGTGCACTTATGTCATGTTCAACAATGCTCTCTATGAGCATTTTGCGGATCACAATGTGTGCTGGTGAATCCACGTCAGCATCTCTTGAAAATATGGATAGCATTTGGTGATAGGTTTCTGAACATTGCTATGCTTTTGAAGCATATTTTGCAATATACTTTAGAATTGCATGGCGAGAAAGTACCGGTTAGCAATCGACATTTTCTCTCCATATGGATATCATAGTTTGATTGTGTATGTTCAGTCTATCATCATTTCTCGAAGGGAGGTACTTAATTTTCCCATCACTTTCAATGAGTAGGGATGAAGTAGGTTGCATGGCCCATGGTGCGTTGTACCTACACTGCAGTTGTGATTGCTTTCTACGCAGGCATGTCTGTTCTAAACATTTTTGTGGTCTTTGAACACGATTAAGAAGTTCTTCAAGGTATGCATGTGGGGAGGAGGATAGTATTTGTGTTGTATTTAGCAAACAAGGGTTGTCTAGCAGTGACTTGTGAACAAAATCCAAGCGGTTGCAAGTCAAACGGGGGTTCCAAGACACGAACTTATCAAAGTATTGTTTTGTTGCCTCAATCATTGGTGTATCCTCCCAGTCCATTGCGTCAACTTTAGGTGCGTTCTTGAGCCACAATAAACCATGGACGTGTGTGGAGCCTCTATGTTTCCATTCATACCTGCGAGATGAGAGAGCATAAATATTAGCTATGTAGTCTGGAAAAAACTTATTAAATAGTAGATTTTATTAAATGTACCAAAAGACTATTGCTCCAAGTTCCTTCTGCAATATTTCTTCACGAAATATTGTGAATCTATGATGCATGTATGTTGATACTCGATGAGGGTTTGAGACAATGTTAAGTGTTCTCCAATGTTGTGCGGCTCGAGGATTAGTAGGGCATTCACCATACATAATACTATGGAGATTTGGCCATTTAGTGTCTGCAACACTTAGAGTGAAGAATAAGGTTGGTGTCCCCAATTGTTCTACCATATCTGAAAGCTCACTTCTAATTTTTTCCCATAATGAACGTGTCCCTCGAAGGCTCGATCAAAACGCATTAAATTACCTGGGAGGTTATCTTTGGGGCATTCCAATAGTTTTCTTCGCAAACCTCGAATTGTTGTAGTGATTCTTGATTCGATGTTTTGTTTCATGAAAATTGCATGTGGGTAGCTTCGTGCTTTGCATTATGAGGTTTAGAAGGAAGTAGTGAAATCTTGGGTGTGAACAGAAGCAACCATCATGGTAGCGCATCAAATGAAGAGCATATTCATGCATTGGAACTTCTTTTATGCGGGGTTGTTGCCAAATTGATTTTCCAGCCAGAAACAAATTTGGGAAGCCCATTGAAAACATGCCCTCCATATTTTATTCATTTATAGGCATGAGCCCAAGCTCTAGCCATGGCATGGTAAATGGGGTGTTACCATCGTGGTTGAGCAAAAACTGTTCAATTTCCTCTTCTTATGTTCCTGAATTGTGGGGTGTTGGCACGAAAGACGATGAGTGTTCATACATTTCATCGTCAGTCATTGTGAGCATCGATACCATGAGTATAGAGGTAGTTTACATTTGGGGAAATTCCACTTGTGTCATTTGTGTTAAGAGACGAGGAAACATTTGTGAAATCGATGGTAGGGAGGAAAGGGTGTCATGGTTGATTAAGACATCTTTGTAATAGGGATCGTGTTGGATTTTATATATTGCGAAGGCTGCCCAAACACAAGATCTCTTGGCGTAGAAATTATTATTTTTAAAATTATATCCTTCCCTTTGTATGAGTACTATGTCCAAATCTCCAAGGCGGTGTGGTAGGTACTTTGCTATTGAAGTAATGTTTTGCAGGAAACTTATGGTGTGTCCTGAGTATTTGTATTGTCCTCCACGTACTTGGGTGACCTGTAGTAATGGATTGACTCATGTGATAAGCATCTCCTTGATTTGGGTTAAAGACACAAGAATAGTAGGCTACTTTTTAGGGTCCATGTTGTTCCACGAAGAGAAGCAATGGCCGTGTTTTTCATATTTGCATCTGCTACAGGAGGGAAAGCCTTCAAAGGAAATTGTTTTAATTCCAGGGTAATTTTCCAAACAAATTGAGCAAGTTTGGATGTTTGCCAAAAAATCTATTCTTTTGCGAAACCGATGTTGGGCTTCAATAGTCTACGACGAGGGTGGCAATATGGGAAGTCTTTGTGTATGGGAAGGGGTGGGGTGTTCTATTTGGGTCGATTGTGGATTGCAAGGTGGAAAGCAAATAGAAGGAGAGGAGGAATTGGTTGTACATGTGTGAGGAACTAAAGCAAATTTGGTACTTGAGACAGTTTCTTGTGGCATCACAAGAAAATGGGGAGGCGTGGTAGTAGTTAGCAAATATGGATTCATACGGAAGGAATTGGTATGGTTGTGCAAATTTGTTTCCATGGAAGTTACTTGCGGAATGTTGGTTGGCAATCCTTCAGTAGTTGTATTTGTTGGCAAGTTTAGAATGACAGAGGAATGGTAGGTTGTTGGTCGATGTAAGTTGATAGATATTTGAGATTGTCGTTGTTCTATGCTCTAGGTGACGACGTCTCTGCTCAAAATTTATGTGAACTTTATTTTTGCGTAGTTCTCTCTTCGTCGGGCTCGTTTTGTAGGAGTTGACATGATTGTGAAGTGACACACCTATGGAGTACCACCTATTGGGAAAAAACTATGTCTAAAACTTATGAAGGCAATTACTTTGAGTATGTGGTTGTTAAAGCTACTTGGAGAGAGGCACACCGTATGGCATGTGCATGCTACTCTCCAAAGTCAATTCTATAGAATGTTGATTGGCCCAATTCATTCGAAAATTGACACATATGTCATGACCTTGGTCCCGAGATTCTTCTATTTAGAAGCAATTAGCCTTTTTTGATGAGCCAAAAAAATTATGTTAAAACTACAAGATAACCAAACAAAACACATGTAATGTTCTGTTTTCTAAAGAGCATGAACAAGTGTGACATGCTAAAACAATTATTAGACCATCCAAATAACTTAATCTGAAAGAACTTACAAATAACGGTGAACAACGTTGAAACAGGCGAGTTACAGGCTAGGAGGGGGATCTGGAAAGTCACGGCAGCAACACGAAGAATTTTGAAATAACGATGCAATTGCTTGCACCATGCCCAATCGACAAGGGAGATGTTGAAGCTGAGATTTCCTCGGGCTTAACAACCTATGTTCTGAGGGAATAACAGTAAACTTAAAAAGAAATAAAGATTTGCTCATCATAATAATGCTTTCTTAAACAACTAATAGGTCACAAAAGAGTATAAACAAAACATAACGAACTTAATTTAGTGTATAAGGCAAAAATTGCTACCATACAAGAAGCCATTGAAACTTGCTTACAAAAGAATTTAAATGCATACCTACAAAATTCAATTTAACGCAGGGATTGACTGGAACTTGGATAGCCCGAAGAATGAAATTATAGTGTTAGTAACTAGTATTTAAAGGTTAATGCATGCAAAAGTTATAAAATAAAATTTAAAAATAACAAACACAAAGCAACATGTAAAATCAGAAAAACAAAATTGTTAAAAATAGTAAATGAAGCAAAATTGTTAAAAATAGTAAAACCGTCATTTAGTCAAGTCAAATTTGACACAGTCCCATAAATGTCTGCAAAAGCCTTTTCCCATAGGGGTAACGCCTTCGGCGTAATAATAGGTTTCTGACAGGCCCACGATGTCGGGCGGCTTTGTTTTGGTCTCTGGCGACTTATAGCATATGGGACTACCTCGTACTAACATGCGGGAGGCTACTAACTTTGCTACAAACGAGGCATACATACCCTACCCCCTGCAAGATTTGAACTTGTGACCTCTATTTCAAGAGCACATGTTCTTCACCATTAGGCTAACTCAGGTGTACCCATTAGGCCAACTCAAGTGTACTAGCTACTATAGAGAGGGGGAGGACGATTCCATCGGTAGTATCATATAAATAACAACCCAACCCCGATAAGAGAGATCGATCATATAAATGTTAGGCCTGGACTCATCCTCCGTAAAACGAACCTTGCGGAGGAATCCTTAGGTTTTCGGGGCATTGGATTCTCACCAATGTTTGCGTTACTCAAGCCGACATTCTCGCTTCCGCTTCGTCCACATCTCGCTGTGAGATGCTTCCCTCTAATTACATCCATTAGTTAAAAAAATCTACTACAAAATTAATATTTAAATGGTTGTGGGTGAGTTTCCGTTTGGCAAATTAGTACTTATTAATTTGTTAGTAACTTATTTGTTAGTAAAATATATTGTTATAATAACAATATGCTACGTGGTTATGTGGTTATACATGTATCACTATTAATGAGTCATTTGTTTCTATTAATTAGGAAGTTGGTTCATTATATCTATGGCTATATAATAGCCCTATATACATTGTAAAATTGCTACAGCGGATTAATATGTAGATTATCTTTGGCTGTGCAAATTGTTAGTGCCCAAGATTTGGTATCAGAACGATGTTGTTCTATGTGCCTATCATGCAGAAATAGATTTCCAAGGGGCAGTTTTGTAAATATTCTTTCCCCAAATAATGATAGTTCCATGTACGAGCGTTGCAACAGTTCTTGCATAGTTTTTAGATTTGCTGAAGGCAGCTCATTTGGAGTGGAGTAGAAATTCTATTTTTATTTCAAATCGTTTGCAAAAGAAATTGAATTTTTGCATCTAGATCTGTACGGCATAACCCGTATTAGGATTCGACATTGAACATTTTGCACAAGACGAATTTGATACGGAAAAGTGATTGGGATTACCATTCTCTCGTACATCTACACCAGAGGTCTCGTCAGAATTATCTATTGTTATTACTGTGTTAAATTGGAGAAACCCAATCCAAACTTTGCACATATGGGATTGTTACAACAAGTTTGAACAAAACATGTAGCACAGTCCAGTTCGTGGCAGAATCTGTGTAGATCCAGCATTTATTGACATTACACGTGAACCACGTGATCTCCAATCCTCGCACATTGCATGCATCTCTATATTCGGGCACGTAGCACATTGACGTTTCTCTAGCTCCTGATGACTAGTGATGAATCGGAGCAGTTTACATATAATTATAATTATATTGAGTCACACCTACACTCAGTGTGAAAAATGTCTGCATATAGATACACAGTGGTTCAATTTTTTTATAATGATCCGGCCACACATCCAAGAATCCCTCCTCCACTTCTTGTGTACTCTCCACGTGCTATCTACTATTGGACCGACCCTGTCAACTCACAACGCTACCCTCAAAGGCCATGACTCTCGCCACAACATCACCGAGGCACCTCTAGTCCCAGGAAGCCTGCAAACAATGTTCTATTCTCTCTAGGATTTGTGATTCAAAATTGCCAAGTGTTTAGTTTATAAATCCAATGCATCCCTAAAAAGCATCATCAAGAGTGAAAGTTGAGGTTCAAAATCAACTATGTTATTAGAAGTGTCAAATGGTCATAGTAAATGCGAGTTGTCAATAAATAGATTATATATTTTGTTTTGATAGTGGGGACTCGGTCTTGTCATTGCTAAAATCCTGCCGAAGATGGTGCTTTGTGTTGTGGGGGAGGGTTGTGGTCTATGTTTTTTGGGCGGGAATTTGTTTTATGGTGTGTGAATCCTGTGGCTATTCGAGAAGATTTGTATTTGGTGAGTGCTCTCTCTCTCTATTGTCTCAAGTAAGAGGGGTACATGCAAAGTTAGTTTTGTTTCTTTGTTAATGGTTTTGGGGTTGTATGAGACTTATAACCTTGTTTAAACACTTTCCAAGAATAGTCAAATGATTTGGAATTTTGTTTGACTCAAGGTCCTGCACAAACAATCCATGGAGTAGCTTACATTAATGTTCAATATTAAAATATCCAAAATATTGAAGTAATATCTTCAAATAAACAAGGTATATAGAAACCAGCATTGCATTTTTCTTTCTCACTGCCAAAATGTACAATACCCTTTAAATGGTCAATATTCATCTGCACAAAATTGTACTTAACAACATCCACATATGGAAGATCACCCATCTTCCTGGCATGCAACATTCAATTCAAGTGATAACAAACAGATGTTGTAATATTTAAAATGGAGTGTGGAACAAAACATATGATTCAATTAAGTCAATGTATATTATAGGTTAATTGGACAGTTTTTGAGAGTAAACAATTAAACTTTAGTAATTTCTAATATTTTTATCTTACCAAATCTGAAAGAGTTTCCGAGCGTGACAACTCTAAAATGAATTATCATAAAGCGTTAGACAACAGGGAGGATCATCAATTGATGCAAAACATCTAGTATACAATAAATACTCCTTCCAAAGAAAATAAATAAATAAAATGATACAAATGTATAATCTAGATAGAATCATGGATGTAGCGCACCACTTCCCGGGCATCCCTTTTGGGATCCAAACTAAATCCAAGAAGGCCAGCCATCTTTAAGGTCCTTTCCTTTTCATTCTCGATTTCAAAATGAGGAGCACCATGTCTGTGATCATAGGGCATGACAGAAATAACAGCTAATAGTACAAATGATGTCATCAACTGCAAGTCCTTCTGGGTCAGGTTTTTATTGTAGCTTTTCTAGAGGACATAAAGCTTGTACCCAAAAATGGATGCATTGAGTTTTAACATGCCAACATTCTGCAGGAAGCCCAAAATGACAGGTACCATACCAAGCAACAAAGATATCAAGGAACTCATAGTATATACTCTGTAGTACAAGTAATTCCCAAGGGGATTGCATGAGTATAGATAATTCATATTTAAGACACGATTTCTTACAATAAAATAGTCCACAAAAATGATGCCTCCTATAGGACCCAACAAAGCAGGATAACCAATCAACCAAGTGTAAATGAAACTTTCATTGGATTGCAACCTCTAGGGCTGAAAGAGGATTCCAATTATAACAGTCAATAATGCCCCCTTTTGAATGTAAACCAAGAAGGGCTGAAATTAAGTAAAGCATTAACATGGGCAACTAACTATCCAGTCACTGCTAAATATTCAACGTTAACTTGGGTTCCTGTGTGGTTAATGCCTTCGCATATCAAATATTGTGCATGTATTATTGAGAAAATGGGAGTAGCCATGGTTTAAGTCATGCACGAAGAACATGTTTTTGTAATTGTTCATCTCCACGGAGGCCACTCTGTTGTAAGGCAATTCTCCCCACAAATTTGTGCTCATATACACCTCGGGCAAATGCATGGCTTTTCGTAGTGGAACCAAAACCTGCTTCCTCGACCTATTGTGGATCTTATAGGCGTAATGGCGATCATCTGTCACGTCTGCGTAATTTCACGGGAAAAACCTTGTGTGTAATGTTCTCGTAGAGCAGAGTAGAGAGATCGTACAAGGAATCGAGAGAAGAGCACCATTTCACCGCCAAGGTTAAGCTGGGGTTTTTCAGAGACTTATTCACCTCCAAGTTCTTGACCAGCCAATCGGAAAAATGCAAGGATATTTTGTCATGCAATTCTCTGTAAAGGGAGTCTTGGTGGTAGCGTTGCAGTGCTCTACTCGAATCTTCCAACTGTTTATGTTCCCTAACAACCCTTGCTTTTTCGCTGTCCAGTTTTCCTTTCAACATATCTGCTGCAATTCTCTCTTCCATGGGCTTGAGGGTTCCCAGCTTCATGTCTTCTCTTGCAGCCCTTCCACTCAAAAGAAACAAAGTTACATGTTTGTTTCTCCTTGTGAAACAAAATTTGCAGGCAACAGATAGTAAGGTTTAATCAATGTGAATGTTGAGTGCATCATGATACAAAACAACCTTAGTTTAGAACAATTTAAAAGGAAAATAAATCCATATGTTTACAGAGTTGAAAGCCAAGATGCAAAGGTTGTATGCACAGATCAAATACAAGCAAGAAAAAAATGTTTACAACCCCATTCCCTCTATAGGTATTACAAATGGCCAAGTCGTATTTGAAAAGGTCAGGAGCTGATATTCAC
The DNA here is from genome assembly GCA_018340775.1 of Taxus wallichiana var. yunnanensis. Taxonomy (NCBI): domain Eukaryota; kingdom Viridiplantae; phylum Streptophyta; class Pinopsida; order Cupressales; family Taxaceae; genus Taxus; species Taxus wallichiana. The sequence goes on along the minus strand of CM031242.1, from coordinate 975,293,858 downwards.
TGCCAATACAAATAAGAGCAAGGAAAGGGATGCAACATTGTAAGTATCCAGATCAATCATCATTTACATCATTTGGGTCTATTTCATCATAAATATTGCCCCCAAAATTAAGTTTAATCGTTGTTAAAATAGAAGAGTGGTGTAGACCATCAGAATTATGGGACTAAACTTAATAAGCAAACATTGATACCGCTCCTATTCTCACATAATCCAGTTCACCATTTTGGCACAAGAATTGGTCCTTTAAAATGAATTTAAAACATAAGAGGAAGAACAGAACTCCCCCATGATGTCAACATTACTCATGAGCCCAAAGTGGGTGATTCATGAATGATTTTCTGAATCAACTGCAAATACAATTCGTGAATAATATATTAGATATAGATTTAAAATGTATCAGCTGACTAGACAAGAGAAAACTGAAAAACTAGAAGAATTCAAATAGCAAATGTGTTCAAAGACAACAAGAAATTTATTATGTCCAAATAAACTGGAAAATAAAAAGTACCTTTTCAGATTCTCCACCAAAAAAAAAAACTCACAACACATTAGAACTTTATGTGCTCTGCTACTGTGATTTAGCAAGAGTTTTCTCTTCTGGGTTCCATACCCATCTATACTCATGTCAGTCACTCAATGAAGGAGAGAGGTTATACACATTTTCTTGCGCAGATCTCCATGCTATCTGCCATAAGAACTGTAGCCGCTGTTAAGCGATTTTCCAATGTTCAATAGTCAGTGGGGTGTCACGAAATGAAAAACGTTGTAGCAGAGCTGAATTCCCCTACAATGAAACAAATTTTTCTTTCAGATAGTTCGTATGAGAAAAACAAGACTGTATCAGGACTAAAAAATGGAGTGGGTATGTCAGAGGAGTAAATAAGGGATTCATGAACAGTTATGAGGGTGAATGAATGTCATTTTGTTCACAATATCCTGAGATCCGGGAAAATGTTTCTTGCTTCTTGGGATGGCCAGATATAGTAATGGTGCCTTCAATATAACTTACCTTTAGAAGTCGGCAAATCATCTCTTACAATCAGTGTCGTAGGAGAATTATTTGCATCACAATTTTCTAGTATTATATTCGCATATATTTCATGCAACGATTCTTCAGAAACCACGGACTGAGGTTTTCCAGGAGCTACAGAAAAGTTTTATCATATACGGCTTAGCCTTATACCACTTAATTTCTCCAATAACATAAAAATTTTCTTGAGTAGTCTGACACTTACCTTTGAGGAAGTCTAAAGCCAAAGTATACAATACATTAAATAAGATATCATATCCTAGTAGAGCTCCAATAACAATCCAGTACAACCATTCATGTGGAAATATCCCGCGGGATCTCAACACAAGTTCCCCAACAGTCTGGTTTGAGACATTCCCTGCAGGATGCAGTTGCCACCGATAAATGTTCAAAATAAACGAGTGCAGAGGAATTTATCATGATTTGAGAAAAATATATCCTGAATTCCATCAAACTAGCCTCATCCCATTTTTGTCCATAAAACTCATTCACTACAATAGCGTTTTGAGCATATGACAGTGGAGAGATCCAGTACAAACGGACAACAGCAAGGCGGCGAGTGATGAAACAGGAGCCCAGCAAGAGGCTCAGGCATGGATCCACATGCACAACACCGCAACACTGTCATTTCTTCTTTTTTCACGAAGAGGATGATAAGCATGATGAAGACTGTAGATTTGGATTTGCAAAAAATCATACTTGGCCTCGAGCCACACAAAACCATCCGAATCTGCAAGGTGCACAGTAAATGTATTTAAGCTTGAACAGTAAATGCATTTAATGATTAGGAGTACATCCCCTTTTTCCCTCAATAGTAGCAAATAAAGGGGATGACCAATAGAATCCTGCCAAAAACAAAAAATTAAAGGATGGAACTTTAGCTCTAGCCAGTTAAATACAAATGACAAAATTTGATTGGACAAAATGCAAATAACTAATTGCAATGGTGAAAACAATATCCATGCCTTTGGCAGGATAATAAACCAAACTAAAATGTCACAGATTATCCTTTAGTGTTTTTTGTTTAGTTAAATGTTACTCCCAAAGTGTGAATGGTTTGAGTCTTGTTATATAGTCTTGTAACTTTATATTCAAAGTGTATATTTATTGTAAATCAAGTTTGTGTTTGTAGTTAGTTTTTTTATTATGAGTCATCAAAATTACAAAGGCAGACTTATTGAGTCAATTGTTGTTTTTATTAAAATCAAGTCAAAAATCACGAGTCGAGTGGTCACTAAGTGTCATTATCAAGTTTATGAGTTTCCATGAAAAGTTGAGAGTCTTTAAAATAAATTAAAATTTTGCCTCACGGACACATTTTTGGTGTTACCCGACATCCGAAAAATAAAATATTTCACATTGTGGGGGGAGACAAAATAAACCCAATGTGGAAACTATTGAGCATCCAAGTCAAATCTAATTGAGCTAGCATGATGTTATTAGAGGACGAAGGCACGGAGGAGGTTGGAGGTCAATCAGCGACCTCTCATCAATCACCAACGACGGAGCCGCGTAGAATGATTTGGTGGTGTGTAGTGTGTTTGTTTTGATTTTCAGTGTGGTGTGAAAAATAAGAACAAAGGTTCATTCATGTTCGCATGTATATGTGGTTATTGCTATGATTTACCATCACACCAAAAGCTTGAACTAGTGGTGGAGAGGGATCCCATCGTGTTAACCAGCTGCTACGCCAACACACCCCCACACGATGAAGTGTTAGAGCAGTAATTACCTTAGCTCATGTTCACCTAGGTACTTTATTTATCTTTATTGTATTTATCCTCACCCACTTATGTGTGTGGATATTTCTTTTATCTTATTTAGATATTATGAGATATTATCTAGTTGTTAGGTATAGTTCTTTCCTTGATCTATGGTATTGAATAGCTCTTTCCTTGATCTATGGTATTGACTAGATCCTTGATGTTTAGTTCTCTCCTAAATCTATGGTCTTGACTAGTTCTTTGATGACTAGTTATTTCCTTGATCTATGACCTTGATTGGTTCTTATATTGTTATTCCTTGCCTATATAAGCAAGACCCATTTTCATTGTATTTCATTGAGTTTCATAATAATATATGATATTGCTGCTCATTTATTTGCAAAGGTTTATGTAAAGTTATTCAGGTGAATTTCTTTCATCTTATTGATCGTGGTGTTTGATTAGCATATGTGTTCTTGGCTTGGTATTTTATGGTATCGAGCTGAAAATTGTTGTTGACATCCGTTTGTAAGTTTCATTTTACAAACTTTTTTTGTATATTCATATATTTGGGATTTGTCCGTATTTTGGTGTTGCGTGCATTTTTTTATGAAAAATAGAGACTTCTATTAGATTCGGAAGGTGGGAAAACCCTAAGATCGACTGTAAACTTGACCATTTCTGGAGGTAGATTTTTTTGGTTTTTTGTTGCGGAGGCACATGCGGAGTTCGCCTCAAAATTCGCATAAATCAAAGCAAAACCCAGAAAATCATTTTTGTTTTTAATGCATTTATTCGAGATCTGTACTCAGTGAAGGCCATTTTCGACACAATCCAGAAATAGTAAGTTTTACCGTAAAGAAGCTTTGATGTGACTTTCTCGAAACATGCGACACACCCCGTAATAGTAATTTGTGCAAACACCCATTGAAATCCTTAGCCCTTAGTTATATGGTATTGTCGTATGAGGGCTTAAAAATTGTGATTTTTATTAGTAGGTGCTTAACACCAGCCCCCTTTCATTTTATTTGTGTGAAGAAGGCAAGAGCATTTTATTAGCAACTAAAATAAATAATGAGCATAATATCAAAAGCTTTTATCTTTTGATAGGTAACTCGGTTTTTGCATGCCATTTTTGCAAAAGTGCTTTTTTTTGCTCTTTCCATTGGAAATATTTATTTTGAGAATTGCATTATAATTATAAAGTGTCATATTGTAACACGCACTCATTATAAAGTGTCAAATATGGAGGAGTGTCAGAATCAATCATGGGACGTAATTTCAACCGAGCCCGACATCCTAAAATTTTGGGAGTTGCATTCTTGTATCTATCATGGATTCTGAGAATGATATGCTTTTCTCTAAAGTGTGTGGACTTCAAGAGGATATTGTAAAATTTGTGGAAGAAAATAGATCGCTCAAGAAGCGAAATTCTCTTCTACAATCACAATAAGGATACACTAATACACTCCTGCGGAAAAACTTGCGGCGTACATCATCACCATCATATTGTGGACAGTCATATCCATGCTCCTAGTCCACTTGTAGTTGTTTCTCTTGTACCCACTGACATTGATTTGCCAGTCTTTGAGCATGTTCCTGCTCTTGATGCTCCTAAGCCTATGAGGCTTGTTATTGCATGCTCTTCCACATTTGTGCCTATTACAATAACACATGTTATGTATCCTACTTCTGCTCATATGCATGGCTCTTTTGAGAAGCATACCACTGCATTCAATTCTCACATGATTCGTTCTATGGGTTTCACTGGCGAAGGTATTGGCAGACATTCACAGGGTATTGTTTTCCTATTCCACATATTAAGTGGAATTTTTGCCATGACATTAGTTTTGAGCGAGATACTTCATTGAGATCACACATTGACAGAGCTCCTATTATTACTATGGTGTTTGATTTATGACTTGATCTACAACCTTGCCTAGCTCGATGTATTCTTTTAATAGATCGCTCCGATATCATAAAAGGAATGATAACCAGATCGTATTAAGCCAAGAACATAGATGTTAATCAAACACCATGATCAATAAGATGAAAGCAATTCACCAAAATAACTTTACATAAAACTTTGCAAACAAATGAGTGGCAATATCATATATTATTATGGAACTCAATGAAATATAATGAAAATGGGCCTCGCTTATATATGCAAGGAATAACAATTTAAGAATCGAGTCAAGGTCGTAGATCAAGCCATAAATCAAAGAAATAAGTAGTCATCAAAGAACTAGTCAAGACCATAGATTTAGGAGAGAACTAGACATCGAGGATCTAGTCAATACCATAGATCAAGGAAAGAATTAGTCAATACCATAGATCAATGAAAGAACTAATCAATAGATTTAGGAGAGAACTAGACATCGAGGATCTAGTCAATACCATAGATCAAGGAAAAAACTATACCTAACAACTAGATAATATCTCCTAATATCTAAATAAGATAAAATAAATATCCACACACATAAGTGGGTGAGGATAAAGGTAAATAAAGTACCTAGGTGAACATGAGCTAAGGTAAATACCTACTCTAACACCCCCTTCAAGTGAAGCTAGAGGCCAAAATAGAAGTGGCATGTCCACAGATGAGTCTCGACAACTAGGTCGATGAGGTACTTATGTACAATAACGGGAAAAAGGGACAACGCAAGGTACCAAAACCAATAACAACAAAGTAAAAAGAGTAAGAATCCGCTGCAAGGCATCCCAAGAAGCTCAGCTCAAAAACTCATACAATGTTGAAGAAGTTTGGTGTGCACTATGGTCTGAATCCACTACTCGATCGCAAAACTCAAAATCAATCGACACCGGGCTTCACCGAGAATAGCTCCATACAAGAGAGATTAAATGGAGTGATGCCAAAGTGCAAAAAAAACACCAAACATAATTCGATCAGCTACTGCAAATAAGTGTGCCACGATCCAAGAACAATAACCAAAACAACAAGGCAAGGACATAAAATCCAGAGTGTCACGATCCAAGAAAAGCCAAGGTAACAAGGCAAAGACACAAAACCCGAAGAAGGAGGATCAACACCACACCCTCCCATACTTTTGAATGGGTGGAGTGATGCTAAAAATCTATATGAGTTGTCAAAAAAACTACTCGAACACTTACAAACTAACACTGGACTTCACCAGAATAGATCCCCCACAAGAGATAGTGTCAACATGCCAAAAGTGTCAAAAATACGATACATAATCTCTCAACAAACTAGAGATACACTACACCTACTAAATAAAAATGCTCAAAACAAGAAGCATTACAATGTAGAAGGTATAGATAGTGAAGCAAGAGGCCAAATGGTGGAGGAGCCACACATGTAGATTCCTCTCAATAAATGCCTATGTCAACGCCACGAGTGATCGGATATTCACCCCAAATCAACATGGATGGATGAAGAAGATGTCTGCATATGACTTGGAAAATGCACAATGGGTGGATGCGAAAGGAACATCAAAATGTGTGTCGGAGGTTGATCATGTCCCATATTTGAAATGTCGGGTTGTTCAAGCTTAAGTGAAGGTGCAAAACTCATGTTTTGCTCATGATCCTCGAAAGAGTCGAGTGAACAAAAATAAGAGCTTTGTCGATGTGTGATCCCATAAAGTATCTACTTGAAAACTAATTTCATGGCGAGAATTCCACTTAACATGTGGAATAGGGGAAACAATACCCTGTGTGAATGTGCGCAATACCTTCACCAAAGAAATCCATAGAACGGAGCATGCGAGAACTAATGAAGTGGTATACTTATCAAAAGAGCAATGCATATGAGCAGTAGGATACACCACATGTGTTCTTGTAATAGGCACAAATGTGGAAGAGCATGCGATGCGAATAAGCCTCATAGGCTTAGGAGCATCAAGAGCAGGAACAAGATCAAATACTTGACAAATCAATGTCAGTGGGTACAAGAGCAATAGCTGCAAGTGGACTAGGAGCATGGATATGGCTGTCCATAATATGATGGCGATGTTGTAGGCTAGCAAGTTTTTTTGTAGGGAGTGTATTAGTGTATCCTTATTGTGAATGAGTGATTGTAGAAGAGAATTTCACTTCTTGAGCGATCTATTTTCTTCCACAAATTTTATAATATCCTCTTGAAGTCCACACACTTCAAATAAAAACATATCATTCTCAGAATCCATGATAGATACAAGAATGTAACTCCCAAAAGTTTAAGATGTTGGGCTCAACTAAAATTGCGTCCACAATTGATTATAACACTCCTCCATATTTGACACTTTATAATGAGTGCGTGTTATAATATGGCACTTTATAATTATAGTGCAATTCTCAAAATAAATATTTCCAATGGAAAGAGCACGAAAAACAAGCACTTTTGCAAAAAATGGCACTCAAAACCGAGTTACCAATCAAAAGATATAAGATTTTCAATATTATGCTCTGCTATTTATTTTAGTTGCCACTAAAACAAGATAAAATGCTATTGCTTTCACCACACAAATAAAATAAAAGGGGGTTAGAGTTAAGCACCTACTAGTAGGAATCACAATTTTTAAGCCCTCATACGACCATACCATATGACCAAGGGCTAAGGATTTCAATGGGTGAACAAAAATGACTACCTCTAGAAATGGTCGAGTTTACAGTCGGTTTTAGGGTTTTACTACCTTCCAAATCCAATGGAAGCCTCTATTTTACATAAAAATACACGCAGCACTAAAATACGAGACAAATCCCATTACAAAATGAAACTTACAGATGGATGTCAACAACAATCTCTTGCTTTGATACCATAAAAGGAATGAACTAGTGGTGGAGAGGGATCTCATCATGTTAACCAACTGCTACACCAACAATTATTCCTACATTATTCCATGATATAATAACATAGTGAAGAACAGATAGCACATAAAAACACAACATCATGAGTCTTGAAGAGGTCGGACGGTCGGATGTGTTCTTGTTCATACCTAGGTTTGTGGTTGCTTTGTGGAAAACCATTGAGGGTTGTTTATATGTTTTTCTACTTGAGTTCCCACACTGATAGGTCAAATGTGTTCTGACGGCACATGTTTTATAAGAAGTTGATGTGTTCCTTCTTCTACCTTCGATTCAGTGTTTATACCAAGATCATGAGCAAGCATGGGCGACAATTTTCGCAAAATATGTGTGATAGTTGTTTGCTACCATGTAAACATTAAGGGGGAAATGTTAGGAAAATTAATATTTACATGGTTGTGGGTGATTTACCATTTAGTAAATTAGTACTTACTAGTTTTTAGTAACTTATTTGTTAGTAAAATATATTTTTATAATAACAATATATTATGTGGTTATTTGGTTATACATGTATCACTATTAACGGGTCATTTGTTTGTACTTCCTATTAATTAGGAAGTTGGTTTGTTATATCTATGGCTATATAATAACCCTACACACATTATAAAATTATTACAACGGATTAATATGTAGATTATTGTTTGTTGTGCAAATTGTTAGTACCCAAGATTCTCAATAATTGAAATCTTAGATTTTTGAATTACTTTTCACTTTTCTAATGTTGAGTTTTGAATTTAACAATTTTTTAAATAAAATAAAATCAAAGAAAATGATTTGTTTGATGTTTATTGGTTTTTTTATTGAATGGACAATTTTTGGGCCTTATTCCATTCAAACATTTTTGTAAATTTTTAATTCAAAAATTTTTAGAGTGACACATGTACTGACATGACAATTGCACTTTAATAAAATAGTTGAGAATTAACTCAAAGTCACATCAAATCTATTCAAATCTATTTGAGATTTCTCTATTTTTCATTTTTTCTAATCTAAGTGTTTTCTAGAGTTTTCCAAAAATAAATACAAATAATGAAATTATTTTTATTCTTTAGGGTCATCAATGTTAGTGTCATGTATGACTACATTCTAGTTAGGAGCTCGCCTCAATTTAATGTGTTGAGATCCCTACTGACATTCAACGAGTTACACCAAATTAGGTGAGTTGTGTCATTAAAAATTCAACGAATTATTTTACCTTGGCCGGCTCTACAAAATTTGATGTCGATTTGGAAAAATGAGCTTGGATTGTTACTCCTTACCTTCAATACTCTCCACATTGGCTTAACTAGGTTTCCATGCTCCGATCTCCAAGGTTCCATAAATTGGCATTGCATGCATTGATGTCAGCATTTTTGGGGTTTATTTAAACAAATTTATCTTCATTATATTTTGTTGTACATCATCACCTACACTATATTAGAGTACAGATCAAAACTTTACTTGGTAGTAATGACCCAACCTAGTATTTGTTTGTAATTGACTTGGTTTCTATTTGTATTGTAGAGGATCGATTGTGCTTTGAACCATGTTTTGACTGTCCTTACATCATTGATAGGTCAAATTTAGAGATACAACATTGATCCCCCAAAATGCCATAACTCAGTCTATCATTCTTCCCTCTTTCCAACTTGACTTAGATGTTACATTGCCTCCACCACTGGACATTGTTTCAAACCACCCTTGAGCTATGTCGAACCTCTCACAAGAGATCGTGTTTGAGGTCCCTCCACGATCTGTGATGCAGCCTAGAATTCACGAGATATAACCTAGTTGTCTTTGGTACATCACTCAGCATAGGATGAGTGCTCACCCAAAGCGCGCAAAGGTACCAGGTCCCTCTTTAGGGTTGTTGTATCAGGATGGTAGCATGATGAAGTAACAAAGACATACACTTAAGAACTAATCCATCATCACACAGTTATAACAGAACTAGATCTATGAATGAATGTGCTTAAGTGTTAATCATAAAGAATCAACAGCATGTAATGATCATAACATACAAGATAACACTTTGGTTCGGCCAATATTCTTCATATATTAATCATAAGCAACAATACGAAGCTTCATACAATAATAATAGTCATGCGCGCATGGATCTGATACAATTATCCAGTCACATACACACATGAATCTCTAGCTCAGGTTCTCTCTCTCTACTAAGTAATTCAACTCATATATATAGGGTGGGGACTTTCCCTTCACCGCTTAACTATTCCAGAAATAGGTCACATGCTAATAATAGCCACGTGCCTTTTACAATCATAGCCACACATGCAAGTGTGCTATCTATAGATCTCTGATAGTTAACTACAGTGCTAAATCTATTCTTGGATCACCTTCATGCAAAAGTGCTTCGATCCCATCTTCTAAAGATAGATGATGCGTGGTGCGCAAGTCTCGGTGTTGATTGTGTGCTCCACACGCCAGCTTCCCGAAATAGACTTCATGCTCCAAAATGGCTAAGTCCTGAATACTTTAACTTACCCTTCCGCGCGTGGGTTGTTCCTATCTTTCTGTGCCTTTGAATCTGGCCTGCTCTACCACGCGAACTCTATGTGTGAATTCTGCTAAGTATTTTCTCTGATCAACATTACCCCACACTAATCTCATTGTCACCCCGACAATGGTTATGTCCAAAATTGAATAAAGAATGAGTTGAATAAAGAATGTTGAATAAATCATACACAAAGAATTGAAAAGAATAAAAGAATTTCTCAGGCTTCAGGCTCTTCTGATCCACTCTGAAGTATCATCTCTGGATATTCTACTCTTATCTCAGCCTCTAATGTCTGCCAATCGGTGAGTGCCTTACCTACTTTTTCTGGTGTACCCACAACAATAGACTCCAATTCATCCTGGGTCACATCACCTTTTTCATTCTTCAATACCAACATAATGGTAGACATTGAAGTATGCGCTTCTTCTAATGCATCCATACTCCGTGCAATGAGTTTTCCAAACTCATCCAACCTCTCCTTGTGTGGTTGTTGTGCTGTTGCCAAGGCCTCGCACTTTTATTTTACAACTGTTAATCTTTCGGTGGCCTAAGGTCTCATCTTTCATTGCCTTGTGCACTTCGCTATCTTCATCCATTGTCTTGATTTGAATTAGCGCTTCTGGGGTTGTGCAAATGTTCAAGGCATGATCTACCTTTTTCAATTCTTCCTGAGCACTTGCAGTAGGCCCTCATATGCTACAATTTTACGTGCTACTGCTGCCTTAGCCCTTTCCACGTCCTCTTCAGCATTCATTTTTTCTTGTATTCCAACTCTTTCATCTTCTAATACCATTTTTACCAAAGTATTTACATAGTGCATTGCTAAATGAAAAGATTCAGTACCCTTGACTCCAAATGTGGGTGCGCTTTCATCACATAGTCCCCAATTTATTTCGTCGTACTTACAAAAGTATCATACTTTCACTGGGTCAAGTCTTTCTATTGTTGTAGGAGCGCTATTTCTTTATCTTTTCCTCCAGCTCCTTCTGCAACACTTTGATCATGGCGAACTTGTCTATATTTCACCTTGCCACCTCTGCTGACACTTTCACAAGTGCATTACTCACTTGTTCATCTGACATAATAGTTGGCTTGACTATTATGTGCTCTGGCCTTGTGGCACTTTTCTCAACTTTCTTGACACGCAAGACTCCTCGCACACATCAAAATCTGGCTCATCCATATGTGTGTGCATCGACTAGGATAACTGCTTTCTTGTGTGCACTGTTGCCATATCTTCATCCATGAGCTCCCAACCATATAAATATTTTTGAGCGACTGTGCTCTGGAAATGGGCTCGGATAATCTTATCTTTTCCTCAAAGATATCTCATCAATGACACACTATATTCTTCATGCGCTCTACTGTCCTTGGCCCTTTTGGTACTCTGGCCTCAAGGTTAGGAGCCTGTGTTGTATCAAGATTTGTTTCAGACTTTTCCTTCTCTTCTTCTTCATTCCTTACCTCTTCATTCTTGGCCTCCTCTTCTCCCATATCCTGGGGCTCTTGTTCTGTTTCATGTTGTATTGGAGATGTATGCACGCTCTCCCTTGATTCTTCTGCCTCCTCATCTAGTTTCAGCTTCCTTTGTCACTTCTTCTCGATAGGTTCCTTTACTTGGTGACAGGCGTGGTGACTTTCTCACAAGCTGAGGAGTTTGTGTCCTGGTGCATTTAAACACCTTTTTAAATCTTTGATCCTCTAGTCCCTCCTCAACGCCTTCTTGCTCATCCTCCTTCCTTGGTGGAGTATCCGCACACTCATCCTCTTTCTGTCCAGTTGGCTACCTTCTCCTCCACACTAAGCCCCCACTTGTCCTCATCTTCATCTTCTTCATCATCAACCTGAATGGTTTTTGATGGCTTAGGTGTCGGGATGTTTTCCAACGTGTGCTTTCCCCTCGGTGGCCCTGGGAGCGCAAATTCATTCTCCACATACTTGTTATTCTCCATCTTTGGCTTCAATTGTATGTATACAAGCGCAACCCCTGTGTCACCCACCACGAGACTTACCGGCTTGATGCTCAATACCTCAGAAAGAATAGTCTCGTTGTATGCGCTCTGCCCTAGATATACATACTTTTTGCACAGAGTATGGTAGTCACAGTCTACCTTGTCTGCATTGAATATTAATCTTTTTGTATCCTTGAACCTATGCACGGATGCCTGAAAGTACCTGGCTGTGAAGGCGTAAGGGAGTTTGCACCATGGGCTCCATGTGCCATCTGTCATTGGGAAGCGTGTGATGCAAAAATGCTGATACACAACAAATTGAACCTGCTTTCCCAATACCGAAGGTAGTTCCTTAGGTATGCACCACTCCTCTTCGAAGGCCGCGCGGAGCCTATCGTACCACTTCTCTGCCCTCTGTTTAACATCGTCCGTCATTGATCCTTTGCATAAGTATTTTTCAAACCTTTCTGCTGGAGACTTATTCTCCATGGGGTACTCCCATACTTTATCCTTGGGTCCATCTGGTACCCGATCTCCATAAACACTAAAGATAATAAGACAGTGCCAAAGCTTATTTTCTTTGTCCCATGCGTGCTTCTTCTACAATCTCCTCTACAATGTAGCCAACAATGTTGTATACAACTCCATCTGCCATGCGCCTTGCTACATGCAACCACATGGAGTTTACCTGTGACCATCTATCTTGGTCATTCAACTTTGTGACCAAGTGTGCAGCTGCCTTCACTACGGGAACTTTTTCAACTTTCTAATGTCCATTGCGTGTGGACCCTTCATGTACCCCAATGCGTGATGTGTCTCCGTGATAGCAACTTTATCTGCTAAGTCATTCTTTATATCCTCTCCTGAGGCCTTTAGTCCTGTCACTGATGATATAAGTGTGGAAGAAATTCTTACCCTTCTTCCTGCAAAGTAGAAGAAGTCTTCATGTATTCGGCTCATCAACCATCTGTATAATGGCTCGTACTTCCCGAAATATGGAAGCTCGTAGAGTTGGTATACTCCAGTTCTCCTTAATAATTTTTCCCATGAGTCATCATAAACTGGCATATCCTCCATCGTGTGCTTATTTGTCCTTGTTGTAAGCAGGGCATCTAATTCCTTTTTATTATCAGAGGTCCTGTGATTGTATTCACTTACTTTACTCTTTCTAATGTGTGACTCCCACTCTTTCCCGACAATCACCCCTTCTGGGTACTTTGCATTTCTAAAAAGTTGCTCTCAAGAGCCATTTCTTCTTCTTCCTCAACCACTACTTTCTTCTTTCCTTTCGGTGTTGTTGTTGCTACTTTCTTAGGAGCCATTTGTACCTTGTAATTGTTTGTTCGATACCTTCTCTATATTTGTTAATGGTGAACTCGAAACCCTAGCTCGATGCAAGCATGCCCTAACTCAAATCGTGAACTGCGTACCCTAATTCTCCTTTGTCTTCTCTACTTCCTTCAAACCCTTCCTCACCTGGGGATCCAAGCTCTTAAGCACACAAAGCTTCCTCTCACGTCTGGTTTCATGCTCTTCGCACCTTGAATCGATCACTCGGCTCTTTGCACTTAACTCTTTCTCGAATACGCACAATTGCAAAAGGTAAAAATGAACTCGCATCCCATCCTTATATAGATTTTCAAATTTTGATGCATTAATTGCTCCTCCACCTACCAAATATTTCCTCATTTATTGCCCAATTTTTTCATTTTTGCGTGGTACATCTTCGCGCCATAGCTATAACCTTCTAGCATGCCTTCCTACCTTTTGGTCACAGACTTCTCTTCAGTGCGTGCTCTAGCACCCAAGTACCTCATCATTACACCTTCTCCTGGTAGTTACCATGGCCACCACTTACCTCGCGTTATACTTTTCTTTCATTCATCTCCATCCTTGGTTACTTTTGAGAAGCAATATTTTGTGAATCACCCTTAGTAGCCTACTTCCTCAACGTCCGCAACATTCTAACTTCCAATCTTCACAACATTATACCTAGGAATCACCAACAATCCACCCCACACTAAAAGTATGTGCAGTCATCTGCACATCAACATGCTTCATATCAGAGTTAGCTTCCACAAAGTGCAAGCGCACTTATTACACAAAAATAAGAACAAAATTGGCAAAGCATAGCGATTTATGAAAGAAATACATTAAGGAAATGCAGAAATGGAAACCTAATCTATCACGCAATACCGCCTTATTACAAACACCAAGAAGACTTATTTATAATATGGCTTCAACCTACTCCCATTAAAGTAACTGCAGGCACGTGTTCCATCAAGTGCTTCTAATTGCAAGCGCGCGACTCAAGGATGTGAGTAATAACATACAACCCCAACTAATGCACCTTAAGCTTTCCTGGATGGCGTAAAAACTTAGAGTCATACAGAAGTACCATTTGTCTAACCTCAAGCTTCTTATCCCTGATATGTCTATCATGCCATGCTTTCTACCACACTTTTTCTTGCTTTTGAATCCACCGTGTTATGGCTTGCACTCATCCAGTTGAACCATCTTCTCAATCTGCTCTTCCAAAGCTTTCTCATCAGCTAGACCTCTAGCGCACGCAATGCGCAAAGAAGGTAACATAAATTCTATAGGAAGAACAGACTTCCGCGCCAAACACCAACTGAAATGATGTGGCTTTGTTCAATCTCTTATATGTCGTTATGTAAGCCCAAAGAACAACAAATACTTTTTCATCCCAATATTTTCTTCCAACATCACAAATCTTGGTCAATGTGTGGCTCAAAATCTTGTTGAAAGCCTCAGCAATTCCATTTGCCTGAGGGTGATAGGGTGTAGTCTTATGGTGTGCAACCATAAACTCATCTAGCAGAATCCTAATTGTCTCATTCAAAAAATGTGTTCCCCTATCACTTATCAAACTTAAAGGTCATCCATACCTTGTAAGAACAATCTCCCATAAAAACCTAGTTGTTGTAACCACTGTACAGTCCTTCGTAGGTGTTGCTTCTGCCCATCTTGTAAGATAATCTATACAAGTAATGATATAGCACGATCCAGTCCTACGCGTGGTTGACGGAAATAGGCCCTACAAAGTCAATAGCCCATTTCTCAAATGGTTATGTACTTGTAATTATTCGTAAAGGCATCTCATCCTCTCGTCCCGGTCGACCTGAGACGCCGATAATGGTCACATGCCTTGCAATACTCTTTACAATCCTTATACAATGTTTCCCACCATAAACCAACAAGTAAGATTTTTCGCGTTGTAGCATCACCTGCATAGTGGCCACCTGCAATACCACCATGTGCTTCCTCCATTATATCCTTGTGTTCATGCTCTAATACACAACGACGTAACACTTCATCTCTACCTAACTTGTATAAATCACCACTGATTAACATGAATGGTGCCGCGCGTATAGTAAGTTGTTTCTTTTCCAAAGCCTTCATGCCTTCTGGTGCTATACCAGTCCTTAAAAAGACAACAATGTCCTCTAATTCCGATGGTGCGCATTGTAACCTATACAACTATGCATCAGACATGGTCTCTTCTATTTTTTGTGCTTCTTCACCAGATTGAATTCTAGACAAGTGGTCTGATCTAGAATTACTTTTCCCTGGTTTTACCACAACAATAAAGTCAAACTCTTGAAATAAAAGTATCCATCTACATATGCACCCCGTAAGACGGGCTTGTTCACCAAATACTTCAATTATAAAACACAAATGGTGTGGCTAATAGATACTATCGAACTTGTGCAAGGCATATATCATGGACAAAGCTTTGCACTCTGTAGTGGTATAATTCTATTCAGCAGGGGTCAACTTTCTACTAGCAAAACAAATGGGATGATCTACTATACCTTCTCCAGGTTGAGCTAATACAGCACCAATGGCCGTGTCAGAGGCGTCCACATGTACATGAAAAGGTTTATCCCATGAAGGAAAACACAAGATAGGCACGGTAGTAAGTTTCTCCTTCAATATCTCAAACGTGCGCTGTTGTGATTCTCCCTAATAGAATGTACCTTTCCCCTTGAGTAACTCTTCCAAAGGTGTTGCAACTTTGGCATACCCTTTGATGAACTTTCTATAATACCCTGTGTGACCCAAAAATACGCACCTCACTTTGACTGGCAGGCACTTTCAAGCCTAAAATGACTACAACTTTAGCTGGATCAACCAACAACCCTTCCTTGCAGATTATGTGCCCTAATAGTATTCCAAAAGGTGTAGCAAAGATGCACTTCTTGATATTCAACGAGATACTCAACTGTCTACATCTTTCAAACATTAAGCGTAGATTGTCACAGTGATCTTTAATAAGCCCATATACGGTCCAATCATCAAGATAGACCTGCAAGAAGTTGTGAATAAAATCCTTGAATGCTTGAACAACTATCCGTGAGAATACAACAGGTGCATTTTTCAATCCAAAGGGCATCACAGTATAGGCAAAACTTCCCCATTCAGTAGTGAATGTGGTCTTTTCTTGATCTTCCGGAGCAATCCTAACCTGATGATACCCTGAGAACCCATCTGTAAATGAATATATCTCACGCCCAGCCACTCCTAATATCTCTTTTGTGAATGGCATAGGAAAAGGATCTGTAACACATGCTGCATTCAACTCCCTATAATCGACACAAATGCAAATCCTACCATCTTTCTTGATACTTATCACCATAGGACTAACCCATTCTGACTCATCCAAGGGTCGAATGATTCCAAATTTCAACATCTTGTCAATTTCCTCCTTTACCTTCTCGCGCAAATTGGGATTCATTCGATAAGGTCTCTTTCTAACAAGGCGCACACCTTCCTTAAGCTTTATCTTCATTTCTCCAAGTGATTTATGCATGCCTTTAAGTTCATGGTACCCTCTTGGGAATAAGTCCTCATAGTCTCTAAGTAACTCTATGATCTTTGCCACTTCTGATTCTGACTAGTAGTCTCCAATTATCACTTCCTTAGGTTTAGCTTCCATTCCAATATTCACCTTTGTTGTCTTCATGGGTTCATGATATGTGTGCGTATCTACATCTGCACTATCTAAGACCTCGCGTGCTCCATGTGAATGATCAACATCCAAGTTCTCAACTTCCTCATCATCAATTATGTAAACCAGCTTCCCCTTTTCTTTCTCAAGGGAAGCGCGTTCAAGTAGTATGGAGTCATCTTCTTCTTCTTCAAAACGTGCCCCTGTCTCTGTCTCACCAAATAATTCTTGAATAAGCTCTTCCGCTTTCCCACTATCTCCCATAGTTAAGCACTTGATAAAGCTCAATGCCTTGTCCACTGGTGGTTTGGTCGAGAAGAAGTCAAAAGTTTGGATCATCCTGCAGAGTCAAATTCTGTCAATTTCCAGTTTCTCTATGTAGTTCAACATATACATACCAAGCATGCATGCACCTTGTAGAGTAGAATATAACCGATGCACCCAAAGTGAAGGTGGTAATGCTTCCATCCTGCTATCCAGAGTCTCTCACACTGTTGAATGTGATGTTGAACAAGTTGATCACCATGATAAGGACAAATCTTTGTAGGTGCATTGTTTCTTGAAAACCTAGTAGATAAGGTGGTCCCAATCTCTTCCCATTCCAGAAGATTATCCTTGTGAACCACCCACCAGCACGCTGCCATCCTCGCGCAAGGTATATGCTAACATATCTCTTCTTTGAACCTGGTCAACCCATTTTATCTCCATGGCTTGTAAAAATACCGTCGATCTTCCATGCTAGTTTTGTGCATGTATACTTTTCTTAATGCCAAATCAAATGAAGCAAGAACTACCACCTAAACTAGTTCTACAATTTAGCTAAAACAAAACATAAACACCATCAAGATAGAGAACTAAGTAAGATCTAAACTAACGTTATAACTTTGAAAACATGAGATCAAAACTAAGCATGCTATTTTAACATCTCTACTCTCCTAGATTACACAAGAAAATGCATGGACCTATTTAGCTCCAATGCAATCAACAATCGCTTGTTTGATCCTTAAAGAATGTAAGAATATGAAGCTTAGCTCTTAACAATGGTGACCTCTCAAGAAAACAAAAGGCAAGCTCTTAGTCTATTTTGCTATATGCTTTGCATTTTCTTTCTCAAGAAGTTTAGGTGTAGGTATAAAGGTAGAAGGAGGGCTCCTTATATAGCCCAATGGATAAAGGAAATACTTCATCCCTTTAATGTATGGGATAAAGGTAAAACATGATTAGGAATGGATAAGGTTGCTTTATAAAAGGTAACCTTATTTTAGAAGGGTTTAATTTATGCTTAGCAAGTCATGGGAGTTGGGGGTGTTTTAATTAATCAAAGGTGATTAACTAATAGGTAGATGTAAGCTTATATAAGCTAATTAGAGGAATATTAGTACGATTTAGGCTATTAGAAGGGGATTAAATCAATTAAACATTGATTTATTGGTTAAATGGAAGGGAAAGCTAATTAATTAATTATAATTAATTAGTCTAGGTAGAAGGGGTGATTTATTAACAAAAGGTCGTTAATTAGGGTTTTGTTGGATAGGTGACTTAATTAATCGACTTAGTGTAATTAATTAATGATGATATGAGGGAAAATGAGTGTTATTGACAATATGTCATTAATTTTCCAAAAGAGGATAATTAACGTAATTTAAGTATTTAAATTACTTGGGCGTAATTATGGGTGTCTACACCAAGTATACCAGGGTATTGAGTGACCTATACATTTGACAGAGCAAAACCCTTCTTACAAGCAACCATGTGCTTCACCTCACGCCCCACCAGTTCATAAGTACCGTGAGCCCAATTATCACAAGCAATACTTGTAGTATCACTGATAGACTGAGAATCTTCCCAATGAAGGATTCCCTCCTTTGATGGCTCATTGACCTCTGGGTCTCGAATAACGCATATATAAATTCTGTTCAAGTCCTCTTCACTCAAAGGTTCCACATATGGTATGGACTTCCCATCTGTCAAAGGTATTATAACCCTTTCTTCCTTGTTCTCAAAGCTGATATATCCCTTGTTAAATCTCAAATCAACATTGTTTGCATAACACCAAAGGCGCTCAAGAAAAGCCTTGAAAGCCGTCACGCCTCGTGAGTGCTAACACTTCAAATCTCCCGTGAACTTGGCCCCTTGTATAGTTATAGGTGCATATTTCAGAACTCCTATAGGAGTATCCTTAGTCCTGTTTGCCATGAACAATACATTAGATGATGGCTGCAATGGAGGTCTCCCCATTTGTACCCATGCATCCAATGTAAGTACATTTACTTCTACACCTGTATCAATCAGAATGTTGCTCAACAACCAACCATCCACAACAACATTCAAAGTGATTTCCTTGTCGTAGTCAATGCTATCAGGAGGGAGATTTGCATGGAGTATTTGTCTTCCAGTCTTAGTTCATGCGCACGGAGTATTCCCCTTCAACCAATTCCCTAATAAAGGAATAATATTCTCCTTGCAACATTCTACATACCTCTCTGATGTCATCAATATCAGAAGGGGATTTTTCTGTATCCTTCTTATGCTCCATTTTCCAAGAATGCTCTTTTAAACATTGTATCTCACCCTGAAGATTCCTGAGAACCTCCATTGTCTCTTGATAAACTTCTTTCTGATGAGTTAGATCTAGATACAGCATGCAAAACCTCCTCCCTAGTGATTGTCAGCTTCTGGTGCAATGCCTCTTTTGCACGTGCCGCTTCACTCATGTGGTAATCTTCACTTTATTCTCGCCTCGGTTTTGGTGTTAACTTGGGCATCCATTGGTTCTCTCCTGTGCGTTATATTCTAACCATCCTTGCACCTTTGTTCTCTTGCTTGTGCTGCTTACTGAGATGCTCATACAAGTCCAGACACTCTTCATAACTATGTCCCTTTCTCGCAAAATGAACATGAGATATTCTACGGGCATTCGCACCTATAGTGGTCAGGTGATCTGCATGTATAACATGTTCCATGAGGGAACTCACCTCTTCCTCCACCTTGGCCTCATCCTCCACCTCGGCCTCGTCCTCCATATCCACCTCGATATCCCCGTCCTCTTCCATAACCTCCTTCAAATCACCCATCATTCCTGTCATAGCGCACTTGATTATAATCCCGATCCTGGTGCTCATTCTTTCCTTTAGAATTATCAACCACACTTGTCTGTCGAACCCCAATATCAATGGCATCATGGATCTGGCCAATCAATCTACAATCCTCAGTATCATGGGTCGTGGACCTACAAATCTTACAAAATGAAGATACATTCTTCCTGATCGCGTTGCAGCAAAGGACAATGACTAGCATCATGATTCAAATGGAAAATCTCACAGTCCAACAACAATGAATGTACAGATCTGCGAGGACAACTATCCTTGGTGTGACCTTCCACTTCACAATCTATACACTAGATTCCTGAGCGCGTCTCATGAGCTGAGTTTGCTGATAGTTTCTCTAACTGATTCGCCATAGCTGCTATATGAGCTTCTAAGAATGGACTAACACCAATATCAATACTCTCAACTGCCTCAACACGTAAAGTTACTTCCAATGCTTCGCGTGGATCAGTATATGTCTTATGCGACAGCACCCTTTGAAATGGTGTAATTAATCCTCCAACAAACCATTGTGCATGCTTTGACTTGCATGTATATCATAAGAGAGCTTTGATAAGAGTGTCTTAAAATGGGCATCATACTCACATACACTCTCAATAGTGCCTTGCTTAATATCTTTAAGTGTGCTTATACTCTTCTGCTCAAACTCTGGGATATGGAATTCTTTCAGAAAAACATCCTTTAATGTTGCATAATCAATACAAGTTTGATTGGGATCAAACTTCCTATACCATTTGTGCATGCGTGCCTATAATGTAGTAGCAAATTGACTTGCCTTGCACTCAGAAGTTGTGATACCTTTCACGTGCCACAATATTTCACACATATGAACATGTTCAAAACATCCTCAATACCCCTATAGTCCGAGAGACGAAGGGACATCTCCATATAAATATTCTAATGTTGTTGTGGGCCTTGTCCACCCGATCCAGAATCCCTTGGATTTCCTCTACCTCTAGAACCACCAAATCCATCGGAACTAGAATTACCCATACCTCCCGATCCTCTACTAGAATTTGGAATAGGGCCGGTAGATGTACTCCCATGTGCTTCGACAGTAGTACTATATTGAACCCCTATAGTCTGTGAAGTAGTTCCACTTTCAGAGGTGAATCTGACATTCGGCGCGCTCATATTCTATGCAAATGATGAGCTTGAAAATGTACCCCCAAAGAATAATGAAGTTGTCTATCCTACCATTGATGTACTTACTTTTTGACTTGCTCCCACTCTCTCACTTCCTAAATGAAAACCCAGCTTTTCTGTTGTACTCAATACCGAAAAACCAAATGCAAGGGCTAGGTCACGAGTTGGCTCGGATGCGCGCTTGCCCAGGTCATTTTTGCTGGCGTGCTTCCATGTGAGGTCAAGAGGGTTCCCTGTCATGCTTTCCTAGATGGGGGAGTTCCTGATGCTCTAGCTCCACGTCTTCTTCGCGAGCTTCAAATCCTTCACGAGCCATCTCTCTCCTCAACGCCATCTGTTCTGCAATCTCTTGTTGCTTCCATAAATCCCTCTCATGTGCCTCATCATACTTCACCACCTCTCTTCCCTCTACCATGCTTTGCGCCATGTCTTCCATCTTTCACCAGTCCTGTTCCTACCCCGCGCATGGAGGTTTTTAGCTAGCCATAGGTTTATCTTCCAAGTTCAATGTTACCATCAATATCTTGATCACCAACGAGAATACCTTGCAAATACATCCCTCTAGGATACCGTAGAAACTGGAATTCAGCTACCTCCGGGCATGAATACATCGATATTGAATACTCTAGAATATAGTTGTTTAGAACACCACGAAACCACGTATCTACCGTGTGAGTCTAGATCAAGTCAGCATCATACAATGCTTGAAATTCCTCCTATGTCTAAACAAGTGTGTGATATCTCCAATTCTGTTTAGATGCATATGTAGTCAGCCACTCATACAACTCTCTGGAAAGATAGCGAAGAAGATTTCGTACAAACTTTCATACAATTTTCTCTACCCAAGTGCGTGCGCTAAATCCGGATCCAGTGCTAAACCTTCGTGCATATTCTTCCTCTAGATCATGAATCCATTCTTCAACGCTTTCCAAAGTTAACCGGTATGTCTTCATCATGAACCATCCTAGGAACAACTGAAAAGGAGGTCCCGACAACGGAACCAATGATGCAGCCTAGAATTCATAGATATAACCTAGTCGCTACACAGCACATCCAAAGATAGGATGAGCACTCATCCGAACCGTGCAAAGGTACCAGGTCCCTCTTTAGGGTTGTTGTAGCAGGATGGTAGCATGATGAAGTAACAAAGGCATACACTTAAGAACTAATCCATCATCACACAATTATAATAGAACCAGATCTATGAATGAATGTGCTTAAGTGTTAATCATAAAGGAATCAATAGCATGCAATGATCATAACATACAAGATAACACTTTGGTTCAGCCAATATTCTTCATATATTAATCATAGCAACAATACGAAGCTTCATACAATAATAATAGTCATGCACGCATGGATCTAATACAATTATCCAGTCACATACACACATGAATCTCTAGCTCAGTTCTCTCTCTCTACATGTCTATCAGGGTCTCTACTAAGTAATTCAACTCATATATATAAGGTGGGGACTTTCCCTTCACCGCTTAACTATTCCAGAAATAGGTCACATGCTAATAATAGCCACGTGCCTTTTACAATCATAGCCACACATGCAAGTGTGCTATCTATAGATCTCTGATAGTTAACTACAGTGATAAATCTATTCTTGGATCACCTTCATGTAAAAGTGCTTCGATCCCATCTTCTAAAGATAGATGATTCGTGGCGCGCAAGTCTCGATGTTGATTGTGTGCTCCGTACATGCCACTTCCCCGAAAATAGACTTCATGCTCTAAAACACTAAGTCCTAAATACTAAACTTGCCCTTCCACGCGTGGGTTGTTCCTATCTTTCTGTGCCTTTGAATCTAGCATGTTCTACCACGCGAACTCTATGTGTGAATTCTGCTAAGTATTTTCTCTGATCAATAGTCTAATCCACCTCTGTCGAATTCCACCTCCCAACTTGTAAAATTTGCCAAGATATCTAGCAAAACCCGACGGCTCGCTCTCTTTTTCTCTATTCATCTCCATAAGCTCTTGATCCTCCTTGGTGGCTCCATACAATACTTACATTCTTGATTTCGAGTAGTCCATTTTCTTGGATCTCTTCCCATGGTAAAGAACAACCCTAAGGTTATAATTTGAGGTCAGTAGAACCCTAATGCAACAAAATAGATTCCTTTACAATTTAACATCGGTGTAGTAATAATGACCCAGGAGGAGGAACAAGTGAACAATATCATATGCTTGCTCAACGACCCAAATGGTAATACACTCGGACCTTTTGTTGATATTTCTCAAAACATTACCCCTCCTCAGTTGGGAGCTATCATTAACTCTCTGCTTAAAATTAAGTTTCCTTTACGAACATGTGTTTTGTCTGTCAAACCGAATAACATAGTTTAATAGAAATTATTTTCTTGTTTTCATGTTTGTTGTTGTGTTTAACCCTGATTCCTTCTAAACAGGGTCGTATACCGATTTAGATTCACACTTGAAAATAATGAATGGGTTTGAATTTTTTCACATACTATGGCCTACAAGGCCTTTATAGCCATCCTATGATGCCTTCATTTAAACTAGTTATAGATTGTCCATAGCCCATTTTAATGAAACAATACTTTTCTCACATTCATCTGCTACATCCGAAACTCTTCTTCCATTAACACTCTTCTTGTTGAGTTTACATAAAAATTAAATTCATCTACACAAAATTGTATCCCAAATCGATTGGGTGAAGATATTTTTTATTCACAATTCAAAATTTTAAACCTCAAAAACAAGTTAGTCTACACATGTAATTAGTGGTAGCAAGAGGCCTAAGTGGTGAAAAAATTGTGAATGCATGTCAATAGGAGAGCTCCAAGGATTCACCCCCAATTCCAATGATCAAAATTGAACCTAATAAGTTGCATTTGGTCCCCTTCAACTCTCAAATTACATATAGGGAAACATCTAATAACAAGGTATTTAACTTTTCTTCGCCTCATTCCAAGTAGCAATAATTAAGTAATGATTATAGTCTAGATAAAGATAATTTGGAATTCTAATCTAACAATTTTTATGGCACATGAAGGGCACACAAACATGTATATACACATACTAATGTTTATCTTCATTGAACTAGCTTGTGAAAATACTCTTCTTTTGTTCCTCAACATAGTGAAAGTTCTCTGTTTTTGCTCAAATCAACATGATGAAAGAACTTTGTTTGCATTCCCAAATTTCTAGCAAGAAAAGGTGGCATTTTATAATTCCCTCCCAATTCTTCCTACAAAATAGAGGATCTACGTTTCAAATTGTTCAACAACATACTATGCAACAGTTTGTGGCTAATTACCTTACAAAATTTGATCTTACACGGATCCATGTTCAACTTTTACTGTATTTAATGAAGATATGTGTGAATGATCAACACAACTTGACAAGAAGTTCACTATTCTTAGTGACATATACATTATAATTCCTTCTTCTTGTCCTATAGTACATGTCTTTCTACTAGTATCTATTTATCCTTTCATAGTGGCCTATCCCATTTAAATGTGTGAGTGTTAGTATATATTGCCCATCCAGGACTATGTGGCTCTCTAAAAACTCAAAATCATTATATTATTATAAGAAAAACATTTTAAAATTACAAGTAGAGCTCTAATTTCTACATATTCAGTTGCACAAGTAACCATATCCCGCCATTTCTCTATAATTTAGATGTCCTATGTGATTAAGCAAAATGCACACATTTAAGATTATATTCTAAAACTAATCACTGCTTCTAAACTTTTCAAAAACAAATTGCTACAGTCGAACAAACCTTGTATCCTCAAATCAATTGCAAGTTATCCTCTTTTTTCTCAAGTGGCGGAACTTTCTACCCCACGACTCTTGTTAAAAATAATGTTAGATGTGCTGATTTTGTGCTTGTAATTTATTTACAAATTAGAATGGAAACGCCATAAAGGCGCTTTAAGACTCCCAAAATATATTGTTTTATATTGGTTGTGGGAATTTTACTCATACATATTAATTAAGTGATATGTGTGATCTTCATGAGGATTTATTACACTAATAATATTAATCTTCATGTATTAAACTTTTATTTTATTAGGATTCATACATAAGAGAGGAAAGGACATCCGAAGGAAAGTGTAGGTATTGAATCGATGTAGGAGCATCAAGAAGGAGAGTCAATTTTTGAACAAATGACATCTTGGTCATGATTAGAGAGGTTAAGGGGTCAATTGGAATGGTTTTGAGGCAATTAGAGTTCAAGAAATTTGAATTAGGGGCTCAATTGTATTTTCCCGCCTTTTTGGCAAATTCAAATTTTCAAATTGTAAATGATGTCTTCAAAAGATGTAAGGGGTATTTTGGGTTAGAGAAAGGATGATGTAGACACTAGTTTTTGGTATCGTTCCTCCCCTTCACCCCGTGTTTTCCCTCCTTTATTAGGCTTACCCATTTAAATCCATTCCCCCTAAATTTGAATAAATCCCATTTCCCACCAAAAATACATATTCAATTAATCAATCTTAATTGGTTAATTGATCCCCTTTAAATACCTAAACCTTGTTATATGCTAATATCCAAATATTCTAAATTAAGTCATATCACCCAAAAATAATTCAAATCATGAACCCCACTCATGATTTAAATAATGCAGAATAATCCTTATCAAATCCATTATTTCACTTAATCACTTAAATCATGTCCCCCCACTCACTTAATCAAGGTTAGTTTAGGGGTTATCAGGTAACCTGGGTTTGATAAAGTAACCTTGATTAAGTGAGTCGGGGGACATGATTTAAGTGATTAAGTGAAATAATGGACTCAATCAACATTCTAACACGCCCGGTGGGACCTTCCCACAATTATTATCAGTAGTTTTGCAACTTGTTACTTTATCTATTATTTTCTTGTTAGTGTTTGTTGTTGTAGTTTCATTTTCCGTTTCATATGGTATGTTGTGTTTAACGCTGATGTTATGGGAAGTATTGTTTCTCTGCATTTTTTAGGGTATGTGTGCAGTATTGGTAATGGTGGATATGTCTTTGTTGGCTTCATCATGGATTCAGTGTCTCTAGTGTGGTGGTATTCTCGTTATTTTATTGTTTATAATTATCTTAGTTATTCATCTCCAAAAGGTGACCACTCTGTGATTGCTCCCACCTCATTTTACTATCAAAGACATATTTTTTTAACATTTACATAACTCCACTACATTCCGCCGAGATCTCTAACAATACCGCTCATCGTGATTGGTGCTTCTTTAGCATCTTTCATCGTTTGACGATACCACATATCGCTTTACAACACATCATTATTATTTACTCACATTGTCATCTAACCCCTTTCCTCTACACATTCTTGTCATTTTATTTTCTTTTTTTTGAGAAGCTAATCGCAACTCCGTTGACTTGTATGCTCTTCTCTTGCACTTGTCAAAAGTGATCCTGAGAATCAGAAACATGATTGTGGTACCTACATCATTTTCTTTTCGTTATCATAGAGAACTATTAGCCTCTTTTACAGGATCATTGACCACATAAGTATTTTGTCATTTTTGAATCAACATACTCACATTGATAGCTCCATATTCTCTCTGGTATTTTTGTTGTGCTAAATGTGTAGATAGTCTACATTGTTGGCTTGCTTTGCAACAGATTACTTGGAGCCTACTCTTTACTTGCCTCAACTTGCTACTAGATAAAAAGGAAAAGTGCTACACAAGTATTCCTCATCGAAAAATAGATTGATCCCTCCTAAGTGGTCTACCTAGTTATACCCAACTCTTCCCCTTCAAAAAAGTCAAAATTATGGATGCTCCTATCTCATGTTATCTTATCCAAAAACAAATTGATCCCTCAAAGGACAGTTGTTCATAAAAATCATATAATAAAAATAGACTAATCCCTCGAAGGACAACTATCATGCATATCTTATCCTGCCATCTAAAAAAAAAAGTCAAAAATCCAAAAGAAAAAGAAAAAAGTAGACCATACCCTCGAAGGATGGCTACTCTATTATATCATGGCAAAAGGCTTCCCGCATTGATCAACCTTCTATATATCATAGCATCCTAAGAAAGATTCTTGCATCGATCAACTTTCTCATATACATTACATACTTCTCGCATTAATCAGTTTGCATCTTCCCCTTCCCAGAGCTGGGGCATAGTCCTAGAACAACCGCCACAAAGAATCCTCTTCCCACATACAAGTTACATCTCAAACCCCTTTATCGTGTTGATATTAGGTTTATGAGATTATTGCATCCATTTTTCCCTCATGGTCTTTTGGTATAACTACATGTCATTAGATATTTAATAACACATGCTATTGGTCAAAGTGTAATGCCTTGAGTGGTACCCTTTCTTATTTACCTCCAATCCAATTCAAAGCATGGATTCCATGTATTCCCCTTTCTAAAGTAGTGACATTCTGATTTTCTTTTAAGACAAGGTCACCTATTTTAATTTGTGTTCTTTGAGATGCTTGTTATAAGCACATTGGATGTGTTCTTGATAAACATGATGATGCTCAAGAATAAGGAGGTGACACTCATCTAACAACTCAAGTTGTGCTAGGTTCTCTTGGTGATAATCTTCATCAGAAATGAATTCACGAAGATACACATGTAATGATGGAATTTGAAATTCGCGGGAAGAATGACTTCATAACCATATACGAGAGAAAAGGGGTAAAGCACTGTGGAGGTATGACATTGGTCCATAGAAGCCCAAAGAGTGAAGGGAAGCTGAAGATGTCAGTTAAGACCGATTTATTGATGGTTTTAGCAAGGATGTTACGCAAGGTCTTGTTGGTCACTTCGGCCTAGTCGTTAGCTTGAGGATAATAAGGAGACGAGAAACTAAGCTTGATATTGAATGATTCACAAATTTTCCTAACATATTTGTTTTTGAAGGATTCCGTTGTCCGTGATGATCTTGTGAGGGGCACCAAGTGACAAATTATGTCTTTGGTAGATGAAGTTAACAATGTGATTGGATTTAGTTGAGGTGAGTGGAATTGCTTCCACCCACTTGGTGAAATATTTAGTTATAGTGATAATAGAATGATGATGCTGAGAAGAATGAGGATTGATAGTACCAATGAGATCGAGGCCCCACTGCAAAAGGGCCAAAGGTTCTGAGTTGGTTGTAAGGTCTGGCTAGGAATGCAGACAAGATTGGAATGCTACTGACACTTGACACATTTCTTAACATATTCACAACAATCCTGATTGAGAGAAGGACAATAATATCCAAGGTGAAGAACACGTTTAGTGATAGCCAAGCCACTAAAATTTCCACCACAAATTCCATCGTGGAATTCTTGGATAGCACGAGTAGATTCATGGGATTTAAGGCATCAAAGGAGAATACCATTGAACCCACATTTGTAGAGAATGCCGCTAAGAATGACATAGTGGTTAGCATGTTGAAGAAATGATCTTCTACCATTCTTAGATAGGTCTGAGGGAATGATGGATTTGGATAGATAATCAAAGATTTTAGAGTACCAAAGATCCGATGAGTTAGGTTCAACACTATTAACATGAGGTAACCCGCAGATGTGAGATGGTTGATCATGACAATGAACAACCACCGAAAGTTTGGATTCATTAGTTTTCCATGGGATGAGAGATGCAAGGAAGCCATGGTGTCTAAAAAATTATTAGATGATTTAGGGACGGCTTGAACAAGATAAGAGTCAAAGGATTTAAGAAGAAAGAGAATATTATCTTGATATTTTTGGAGAACATCATTTTTACATTGATAATTTCCTGTAATTTGTTTGATAATGAGCTTGGAATCCCCATAGATGTCAAGGACTTGAACACCCAAAAGGATAGTAGTTTCAAGACCTAAGATAAGGGCTTCATACTTTGCCATATTTTTGTGCATTCAAAGTCAAGTTTTTGGGCAATGGGCATGGGAGTGTCCCAAGGAGGAATGAGAATGATGTCGCACCTCCCCCTTGCTGACATTTAGATCCATCAAAGAAGAGAGTCATGCGAAGAGGAAAAGACTCATGATGAAGATTGTTAATGGATTCATTGGGAAATTGCTCATGAGGAAGATGAGTGGTAGGAAGAGGGGCTTTAGCTAATTGGTCTGCGATCTCTTGACCTTTGATAGAATTTTGAGAGATGAACTCTAGGTCAAACTTTGTCATGAGCATGAGCCATTGAGTGATGTGATCATTATGGTAAGGCTTAGAATGCATGGTTTTGAGAAAATGAAAACTAGTGACTACATACGTTTTATTATTGAGAAGATAATGACGAAGCTCAAAAGTTCTCAAGAAAAGGGTGCAACACAAATTTTCAACTTCAGTGTAGCGAGTTTCATACTCGTGTAGGGTATGACTGATGTAATAGACAACCTGTTCTCTTCCTTGGCCATCACGATGTGCCAACATGGTACCTAATGCATGATCGGTAGTAGAGACATATAGGTAAAAAGGATCCCCCTCACGTGGAGGTGTAAGAATAGGTGGAGATAGGAGATACGCTTAAGATCATCGAAGGCTTTTTGGTAGTTATCATCCCAATGGAAGTTGACGTCTTTATGAAGAAGATGATGAAAGGGTTGACAACGGTCTGAAATTTGTAAAATAAAGCGACGGATGAACTGAAGTTGGCCTTGAATACTGTGAAGTTGTTTAATATTGGAAGGAGGCATCTCAAGGATAACCTTGATTTTGGCGGGGTCAACCTCAATACCCTTGATAGAAACGATGAAGCCAAGGAGTTTTCCAGTTAACATGCCAAAAACACACTTGGTGGGATTAAGGCGAAGGAAGAAATGAAGAAGACACTCAAAGAGGATTTCAAGGACAAAGAGGTGATCACATCAATGTTTGGACTTTCCCAAGAGGTCATCAACATAGTCTTCTACAATCTTATGTATGAGATCGTGAAAGATATAGGTCATGGATCATTGATAAGTGGCCCCAACATTTTTCAAACCAAAGGGCATGACATGATAATAAAAGGTCCCCCACGAGGTGATGAAGGAGGTCTTATGTTGGTCTTCTGGTGCGATGAGAATTTGATTATAGCCAGAAAAACCATCCATAAGAGAAATCATCTCATGACCCACGGTAAGAACCACAAATTGATCGATGTTGGGAAGAGGAAAGTCATCTTTAGGGAAAGCGAGATTAAGATCTCAAAATTCAATGCATATACGAAGCTTTAGAGATGGGTACAATGTTAGAAACCCATTGGGAATAGCCAATGGGGATGATGAAATCGGAAGAAAGAAGACGTTGAAACTCCTTTTTAACTAGGAGAGAAACTTGAGGATGCATGTGGAAAAGATTTTTCCTAATCGGTTTAGCATTGGGGATGGTGAAAATGTTATGGAAAATGATGGAGGGGTCAAGATCGACATGTCGGAGTATGACCATGCAAAGGCCTGACTATGTGTGGATAAGAAAGAGGTGAAGGCTTCGAGTTCTTGCGGTTCCAGAGATTGGCCCACCTTAAGGATGTGGGGATTTTGAGGAGTCCTAATATTAATGTCAATAGTGGAATCATTTAAGAGAGTGGAAGTGTCAGGGGGAAGGGACTTTTGGATATGAGAATCCTCGACCCCATGTAAGAAAGAATGGAATTATCATCGCCGCACTGAAGAATGTCAATGGTAGGGGAATATTCCTCTACCATCTCTGGATGCTTGAGAGGAAAGGAAAAAGTTTCATTTCCATTCGATAAGTGACCAGATCCAGGGAAATGGTGGAAATTTAAAAAAAAGTTAGGGAATAGATTTGGTATCATTGGGATCGGTGAGATATTCAGATGGAGAGGAGGGAGGAAAATCAACGTTGATGGGAGAGGATGTAGAAGTTCCCAAAGGGGGATGGAGGGATCTTTGTATCCCAAGCCAAACTTTTCACATGGTTTATGGGTTTGTTTGAAGACATGGCCATGGTGACCTTGTTCATAACACCCCATACCAAACCCCTTCCATGCACAATGGTGGAGGTATGTGTAGGTGAAGGATGGTTTACCAAGGAAGCTAAAACCACCAACATATGGTTTGGTGTGTGGGTGATCTTTGACATGAGAAGAAGGGTGATTAAGGCCATTATAGACCAGATGGGTTTGTAGAAAAGAGGGGCCAAACGAGATGATTTCCCCAACATTCAATTGATACATAGGGGCCTTATCGGGTGGCCGAGGCGGTTAGGAGAAGGAAGAGAATTAAGAGCGAGGATTTGATATTCTCCTAAGGCAAGGCGTTGCATTACAGCATCGAAAGATCCATCATGGGGTAATGTAGATATAAGCACAAAATAACAAGTGGTTACACCAGAAGAAGGGTTAGATTTGGGGACAAGCACGTCTTTAGGTTGATAGGTCATACGACATGTCTTGAAAGGAGGAGCATCGATGGGGAGAGTACAAATGGTCCCTTCATGTTCATATTTAATATAACAATGGAGGGTAGATGGGACACAATGCATGACACGAATCCAAGGACGTCCAAGTAGAAGATTATACTAAAATTATCCTTCTATAATGTAGAAAATCGATGGATGAGTTTATGGCTTACGTGAATGGGAAGGACAATTGTACCCAATTGGGGGTTATAACATTGTTAAAAGCATGGAGGATGCTAAGAGATTCAATTAAAATGATATCGGGAGTTTGAGTTGGTTGAAGTTGTGAGAAGAAATTATATTGATACTATCACCATTATTAATCATAGTTCGTTGGATGCACGTGTTGTTTATGCGGACCATGATGAAGAGAGGAAGATCATGTTCTTCTAGTGGCATATTGGGGATTTTGAATCCTTGAAGGACAAGGCAACAGATGTTGTAAGAGCATCAACTAGAGCCACAAGGGGTTGAGGCTCATTAGATGATACTAGGATCCATTGTAGAGCTTCAATAAGAGCCTTTTTGTGGTTAGGAGAGATTTGGATAAGCTCATAAAGTGAAATTTTAATCGGGGCCTAGTGAAGTTGTTTGACAATGGTCTATTTGATGGAAGTGGGATTAGGAGTGGCCAAAATAGATACCTTGGCCTTAGAGGAAGATGGAGGGGTTGATAGGGGATGAGTGGTGGGAGCAGCGATGAAAAATTTAGGTGGTGTGGATGAGGTAAGTTCCCTAGAAGGAGGGATAGCAATAAAGGTCTTTGGCTTAGGTTGTGTGGTGGAGTTAGGGTTATGTGGTCCAGAACGGGTGGTTATCCAAACAACGTTGATCAAAAGAGGGGGACCATCCCTAGGAACATCCTATTTTGGTGGAGGTTGGTGATGTCCTTAGATGTATCTTCTTTTAGTGGTGGCATGTTGGCAAGAGTCCTTGATGAAAGGGGTGGCTTAGATGTTCTGGAAGATGCATGTTGGGGTGAGGGAGTTGATTGGGTTGGTGGAAGATTTGGTTCTCCCTCATCAAGGAGATCATTCTCATTGATAAGGTTGTGTATGATGGTTTGAAGGGCTCTACAGTGTTCAATGTCATGCCTTGGTGCACGGTGGTATGCACAAATAAGGTTAGAGTCAAACCATGAGGGTCTTGGTGCACTTGGTTTGAAGGGTTTAATTGGTGGCAAGGTGATTTCGAGGCCTGGAGCAATTGGTAAAACATTGTAGTATAATATCCCAAGGGAATAGGTGATGATGTGGCTATAGGTGAAGGGTTTTGTGATGATGGTTTGATGTGAGGTGGTGTGATGGGAGCCTTTAATATTGTCTTAGATTTAGAAGAGGATGGGGCCGAATGTGTTTGTTTTGGAATATTGGTTGATGATGTGGATGACCTAGACTCAGTTTTGGGAGGTGGTTTAGAAAGAGGTCATCGTTGTGTTGTTTTATTAGTAGTGGAGGTTTTTAATGAAGGGGATGATCTCAAAATAGAAGAATATGATGAAGGGATTGGTCCCAAAATAGAAGAATATGATGAAGGGAGTGGTCCCAAAATAGAAGATGATGATGTG
This sequence comes from Taxus wallichiana var. yunnanensis, assembly GCA_018340775.1. Lineage (NCBI taxonomy): Eukaryota > Viridiplantae > Streptophyta > Pinopsida > Cupressales > Taxaceae > Taxus > Taxus wallichiana. Next base: position 975,260,724 of record CM031242.1, on the reverse strand, counting down.
GCTTTAGGAGGATTAGTCTTAGGGGAAGGAAGCTCTACCTTTTTGTGAGGATGTGAAAGAGGACGTTGAGGAAATGTGCCAAGGGGTCTAGATCTTATTTGTGAAGATGCAACCTTGGGAGGAATGACAACAATATCTACTAGAGGGTTCAAGATGGTATTGTGGTTGATACAGGCGGAGGAGTAGTCTTTGCATGATGATGTCAAAAGGAAGTGAAGATTGGTTTGATGTGAAGGTGTCTGATTGTGTAGAAGAGATGGGAGGATCACTTGAAGTTATTACAAGTTGAAGTGCTTTCCAAAATTATTCAAGTGATGAAAGTGATGTAGAAGAAGAAGGTGATGTAGATGTGGTCACAATAGTTGATGTAGTGGGTGTGGGTAAGAGTGCGAAAGAGGAACTGGAATGATGTTAAGGATGGTACAATGGGTAAAGGCGGAATGGATGTAGATAAGGTAGTCGAACCTAACGAAGTGGATGTGAAAAGTGATGAAGTAGGAGTGATAGATAAAGGAGTCAATATAGGTGTTGGATCAATGGTGGGTGTAGAATGAGATGGGGATGGTTGTTTTATAAATGATTCAAGGGGATTTGTATACTTGTGAATGGGGAAGATGTGACATGTGTGGAAGTAGGTATGGGTGTGGGAATAGATGCTGAGATAGATGTAGGTATGATTGGTGTAGGTATGGGAATAAGTGTTGATGAACTTGTGGATGTAGGAAAATGTCTAGAGAGGTGGATGTGATGGTTGATGAAGGTGGTGAATCTGTGGATGAGATAGGATCTTGATCAACAGTGTGTAAAGTGTTTATGGTATGAGTGTTAGGTGCTTGAGATGTATAAGAAGTGGTGGCTTGAATTGTTGGTGCATGGTTGGGGAATGGTTATTTAAATATGTCAAGTGGTTGGTTAGGGGATGCATTAGGATTGTCCACTTGAAGATTTCCCTGATTAATGAGTCTTTGGACTAGATCTTTGAAGGTTCGACACCTCTCTATATCATGTCCTTGGACTTGGTGATATTTACAATAATGATATTCATTATACCACACAAGTTTTGGTCTTGATTCATCAACTGGCCGGATATGAGGAAGATTAATAAGGTTAACCCCATGATTTTGTCAAATATCAAACTATACAATTCTCTAAGGGGAGTATAGTTGGGCATTGGTCTAGGGGCTCTTTGTTGAGGCCACACATTGGAAGTAGGTGCGAGAAGATGATTTAACGATCACAACATTGGCCATTACCTTTGATTTGTCATTTTGCATGGAGGACTTGGTAAATTCATGTTTAGGTTTATTTGATTTTAATTTTAAATGACCCTGCTCAAGGGTGCATGTTTCAAGTTTATGAGCCATGGTGAAGGCTTCGTCAAAGGTTCGAAATGATTGGATTTGTAAAGTAGAAGATATATGCTTCACACGTGAACATGAGAAGAACTTGATAAGATCTGGGCCATAGTTTGCGGGGAAGGATAATTGGTTTATAATGCCATACCAAAGTGCATGACAAAGTCTGCAATGGATTTGTCCTCAAACTGCCGAATGGCATATAGATCATTGATAGTTATTTTGCGCGCGATGTTAATAAAAAAGTGTTCTAAAAATAGTTGCGTGAGTTGGGTGAATGAGAATATAGAATATTGCGGGATACTATTGTACCAGTCTAGTGCGGGACCAGTCAAGGACATGGGGAAGGTGTGAAGCATTAAGTCTTGATCATGTGCAATAAGGTAACACACCTGTCTAATGCAAAAAGATGTTGTTGTGGATCCTCTTTATATTTAAACTTCATGAATTTTGGTAGTTCCCAGTGTAAAATGATGTGATTTAATTGGTACAAATGGGTGAATAGGATCATTACAAATTTGTTCATATGATAATGAAGATTTGGATACTAAAGTAGCAGCTTTGAGGTTGGTTATCCTATTCACAAGAGCATGCATAGGATCATTTGGAAGAGTCTGTTGGGGGAGGAGAGGTGGTGGTTGTATGTAAGAAGTGACTAGATGAGTTTGTTGGTGGATTTGTGGATGCGTGGGTGTTTGAGGAATTTGATAGGGGTGAGTGTGAATCATGGGCTGTGATTGAAGTGGTGGTTGTTGAAATAATTGTTGTTGAGAAATGGGGACATGGTATGATTTTTGGGACTGGGTTGGTTGTTGCGGAAATTGTTGAGTGGGGATGTGGGCGTAGATAGGTTGATGGAATGGGTGAGACACGAATAATGCAAAGGACCAAAGGGGGTTGGGAAGTAATGACATGCACGTGTGATGTGAGAGGAACCTGTTGTTCGGATAGGGGATGTGATGCGTGGGCATGTTGGATGGGGGCACTAGTGATAATTGTGGCCAAAGAGGTGATAGGAATAGTAGTTATAATAGTTGTATTGATTGGAGGGAGATTGGGGGAATAGGTATGAATAACTGATTAGTTTGGTGGGATGTAAGAAGTTCATTTACGATAAGTTGGGTGTTTTTGGGATTGGTCTGATAAGAGTAAATCTGCTGAAGTGGTGGACCATCTAGGGGAATCTGAGTGGATTTTCTAAGGAGATAGTCTTGGAGAGCCACCAGATTGGCATCAAGAAGTTGTTGGAATTCTACATTGCACGCAAGGATGATAGGAAGACCAAAAGGCTTCGATCTAATAGATGGTGGGGTGGTTGGCCTAGATGGGATAGATTGATGGTATAAGAAAGAATTGGTCTCATCTAAGGTCGAAGTGTGAATAAGGGGTCCTTGGTGAGAAATGTTGATGAGGGGTTGAGTGCCCATGAAAGAGGTAATCAAGGGCACGAGATGAGGCAATTATTGTGGTGGATGTTCATTGGGATGAATAACTATTTGAAGCAAAGTTGTGTTCCATTTTATTAGTGGTTGAACGAGTAATTACGAGCATCACACAAAAATAACTTTACACTAACTAAACCAAGAAAATAAGGAAAACTATTTTTTTATTAAGAACAAGTGTGAAAATAAAAAGATGGTTGTAAGAGGACCTAGAAGAAGGCAAACTATGTTTGGTTTTAGGTAAGTTGTGGCTAGGAAATGTCTGAAATCGGTTTCTATTGGGTGATCAAATCCCAATCAGTGAACCAGGTGAGAGGAATGTTTTGATGTGTTAATTGATTTGTGAAGTTTCAAGTAGTGTGTGGTAAAATGTGTGATGCAGAATATTGAACCTCCTATTTAAGCTATGTGAGAAAACAGGATGAGAAATGAAGGTTCTTTGTTAACCCAAATCCAAATGTTATCTTTCGATGAAGACACACATGAAAAAAGGGAATTGTGATACACACACAGGGAAAGGAAATTGTGACGCACCCATGAAAAGGTAATGTCATCATGTTTATCAAAAGCGCTTCTAGCATGCTTATAATAAGCATCTTAAAGAACACAACTTTAAAATAGGTGACCTTATCTTAAAAGAAAATCAAAATGTCACTACTTTAGAAAGGAGCCAACAGGGAAAGTTTTTTCTCCCAATTGGATTGGACCATACATTATCACGCATAAGTATGGGTCTGGGGCCTATCGTTTGGCTTCCCTTGATGGTAAACTAGAGATTGAACCTCTTAATGCATTACACTTACGGTCATTCTATTGTTAGCATATATACCCATGAGCAGATAGTCATATCTTTAGATCATTCCTCCATCATTAGTCCCTTCCATCTATCATTGTAATGATATGGAACTATGTGGTCTATCGTCACTTCCTCGACATGACCTTAAATATGGGCACCATGACTCTACCCATAGAATTTTCCTTATGGATAGGTTCTCCCTTTTTGGTGAGAACTCCATGATCATTACACCCATCACCTTCTTGTTTACCTATTGAAACCATGCTAAGGGTCCAAGGGTGTCACTTGTGCAATCATCATCCCCTCCTAAGTGGTCTACCTAGCTATACCTAGCTCTTCCCCTTTATAAAAAAATCACAATTATGGATGCTCCTATCTCATGCTATCTTATCCAAAAATAGATTGATCCCTCAAAGGATAGTTGTTCCTAAAAATCATATAATGAAAGTAGACTGATCCCTCGAAGGACAATTATCATGCATGTCTTATCCTACCATCTACAAGAAAAAGTCAAAATCCAAAAGAAAAAGCAAAAGTAAACCATACCCTCGAAGGATGGCTACTCTATTATATCATGGCAATAAAGGCTTCTCACATTGATCAACCTTCTATATATCATAACATCCTAAGAAAGCTTCCCGTATCGATCAAATTTCTCATATACATTGCAGACTTCCCGCATTGATCAGTTTACATCTTCCCCCTTCCCAGAGTTGGGGCATAGTCCTAGGAACAACCGCCTATAGAGAATCCTCTTCCCGCATACAAGTTACATCTCAAACCCCCTTATCATGTCGACATTAGGTTTATGAGATTATTGCATCCATTTTTCCCTCATGGTCTTTTGGTATAACTACATGTCATTGGTTATGTATTAACACCTACTATTGGCTGCAAGTGCAATGCCTTGAGTGGTACCCTTTCTTATTTACCTCCAATCCGGTTTAAAGCATGGTTTCCCTATATGCCCCTTGCTATGATTATGTGTCATTTATCTCATTAAGGTCACCTTTTATCAAAATCGCATTCTTCCATATCAAATTTCAAACCATGAATTATATATATATATATGTTTACCTTTAAGGATGACATATCTTACCATCATCCATAATTCCATGAATTCTGTTAATATCTATGAATGCTCTCACTAATACACTTTTCAGTTTGGGAATTCTACTTGATCTCTGCATTTTGTGAATCCTACTTGAGGATATTTCTCATGAAGAATTAGCTATCCAACAACTTCTCGATCCCCCACCACGGTCATCATGTATTTTATTCATTCATCCTCGCTCCTCATTTATATACATCTCTACCACTTATCCCCACATTACCATTCTCAGGCATTCCTGTCCCCTTTCACCACTTTGTGTTCTTCCATTTCACTCTTCCACTTTCAACTTGATGATCTTACTTAATCACCCCTTCCACGCGGGCATCTTGGTTGAGATATACCCTCTTCCTAAGATCTTCCTGCTATAGAAACTTCTCCACCATCTCCTCTTTCATCAGACAACAATCACCACCACACACATCTTTCCGCTCCACCTCTTCCACTTATCACTTATGCTTCATCACTCTCACCACGTGGGCATCCCAATTAAGGATTCCCCTCACACTCTCCATCCTACACCGCATATATTCCTCCATCCATTCATATTACACTCCTTTTTTTCCTTATTTTCTTGTTATCACCTCCTCTCACCTCTTGTTCCACTCTGGCATACACCACTCACTCTTTTCTCATCCTTCCTAGTATCCGTCTTCTTCTTGGTAATATTACTTACACACTCTCGTAGTATGGAAAATTCACTTGAGGGTTCCCCTTCAGTCCATCTTGTCATGCCCTCTTCCCATCAACTCTATCAATCACTTACTTCTTCTCATCATTCTTCTTCTTCTTGGCTTGGTGATCCTACTTAACCATTCCCACCACATGACAATATTACTTAAGAGTCCCTCTTAAGGTTGATCTGCCATTTGGCCTTCCCCCATCCTATCATATTATTTCTTCGCCTCTCGTCGTAATCATTTTCTCCAACCAACCATTCCACCCTTGTACCTAATATATTCTTGCCTTTCACCTTCCATATTGTTAGTTTGGTGATCTTACTTAACCACTCGTGTGACATGACGGTCTTACTTATGAGTCCCTTTCAAGGATGATTTGTCATCTTGCCTTTCCCCATCACCACACATCTCCGCCTTTCACTTTTTCTTATCATTCCTCATCATCTCCACCATCTCATCTTTCATCGACAACAATCAACACCACACATCTTTCCACTCCGCCTCTTCCAATTATCGCTTATTCTTCATCACTTTCAACACGTGGGAATCCCAGTAAGGATTGCCCTCACACTCTCCATCCTACACCGCATATATTCCTCCATCCATTCATATTACACTCCTTTTTTTCCTTCTTTTCTTGTTATCACCTCCTCTCACCTCTTGTTCCACTCGGCATACACCACTCACTCTTTTCTCATCCTTCCTAGTATCCGTCTTCTAGCTTGGTAATATTACTTACACACTTTCGTAATATGGAAAATTCACTTGAGGGTTCCCCTTCAGTCCATCTTATCATGCCCTCTTCCCATCAACTCTATCAATCACTTACTTCTTCTCATCATTCTTCTTCTTCTTCGGCTTGGCGATCCTACTTAACCATTCCCACTGCATGAAAATCTTACTTAAGAGTCCCTCTTAAGGTTGATCTACCATCTAGCCTTCCCCCATCCCATCATATTATTTCTCCCCTCTCGTCATAATCATTTTCTCCAACCAACCATTCCACCCTTGTACCCAATACATTCCTCCTTTCACCTTCCATATTGTCACTGCCGGTTTGGCGATCTTACTTAACCACTCGTGTGACATGACGATCTTACTTAAGAGTCCCTCTTAAGGATGATTTGTCATCTTGCCTTTCCCCATCACCACACATCTCCGCCTTTCACTTTTTCTTGGCATTCCCCATCATCCCATCCTCTCATAATCTATATCATTGTCTTCTGCTTGAAATCTTACTTAACCACTCATGTGGCATGACGATCTTAAGAATATCTCTTAAGGATGATTTGTCATCTTGCACTCCCCCATCACTCCACATCCTCACCATCCACATTTTCGTTAGTCCCCATCATCACATCCTCTCACCTCCTCTTCCATTCTCATAAATACCACCTCCTATTTTCCCACTTTTCATCTCCATCATCCCTCACTTGGAAATCTTACTTAACCACTTCTCGTCTCATGACAGTCTTACTTAAGGGTCCTCCTTAAGTTGAACTTGTCATTCTAGACTTCTCCCTCACCTCATTCTTCATTCCCTCCATTGATTGTTTCTTCCTCCTGGTCTTCCTTACCAACTACATTTTCCTCCTACCATTATCCTTTCTCAACCTATCATATTATAGAATGCATCTACTATCTTCCGCCTTTGTAACCATGTTCCTTTCCCCCATTTTCTCCTTCTTGATCCATCATCCTTCATACCGTTTCTTGCCATTCTTTTCATGTCTTGTTTCTTCATCTTTCCCTCATTCATTCTCATCCACTGCATCCTCTCCTCACCTTCATCTTAGCACAAATTATTATCCCTCCTTTCTTTACTCTTTCCACTCCATTGTCTTGAATTTCCCCACATATCTACCCCCATGCTTACCCATCATCATTGTTTATCATCCCCTAACATTATTTCATCATCATCTTCCATTTATGTGCTAATAATTATCGGTGGACTCCCCCTAAAATTCAGTCATCCTCCTTCTCCATAGCCCTATTCAAGTATTTTTGACCTCCTCCATTCTATCTTCATTCCTTCCTTCCTCTGTGTCCACAGATCATTATCGTGGACTCCCCCTAATGTCCCTTCATTGGTGTTTCCTCTTCCATTCCTCATTTAATTTTTCCCTCTCCTCACTTTTTCTCCCATCCTTCTCTATTGATCATTATTGGAGGACTTTTCCTAACATCCCTTCACTAGCATTGCCTCTTCTATCCCCCATTCTCTCTTCCCTCACCTTCCTTTTCCCCACTCCTACACTTTCTTGTCGCTTCTTCCCCACCTCTCCATCTTTCCTTCACCCTCTTCAATATCTTTACTATCTTCATCATACACCCTCTCTCTATTTTCTCATCATCCTCTTATCATCATTTCACGCATCTCCACATCTTTTTCAATCTGCATCATTCCTCCCATTTTTCTTCTCTTTACATTCTTGATCCTGTTCACTCTTTACTACATATCTCCATCCTTGGTTTCCTTCCTTCTGCATCATTTTATCTATTGTCCTCTCCTCCTTTCTACTCATCTTTTTCACTTCCTCTGTATCATCTTCTTACCTTTTTCCCTTGCACTTCCTTCTTACTTCCCCATTGATAACTTGGCTCTTCAGTTATCCCATATTTTTTTTATCATCCCACCCTCCACATGCATCTCCATGCGGTCTGTTCTATATTATTTACCTTGGTTTTCCTCCCGATAACCTGGTTCCTTCAATCTTCTCCCGTATCCGCTTTGTCATCTCTTCTTTCCCTATCATTTTCACCTTCCCACTACCATCCCCTTCCTTTCTCTCTCACCCCCACCTTTTCAATCATTTTGTGCTAGTTTCTCTTCTATTCTTTGATTTTCTCCACATCTTCCTGATCCCTCATTGTTTCTTTCTTTTCTCTATTCTACCTCCTCTTTCGTCTTCTTTACATTCTTCATCATCCTCATCTCCTTCCTTTTTCCATCCTTCTCTCCCTTTTTCCTGATTTTACCCCCTACTCTCATCTCGTCTTCTTGTTCGTCTTTCCTCATTCTCTTCTCCTATCATCCTTCTCTATTATTCTCTTCTACCTATTCTTGTTTTCTTCACCTCCAACTTCTATAGTTCATTTATTTTCTCAGTTCTATCATCTCTTTCATTTTCCATCATTTCTCTCCACCCTTCGTCACTCCCTTCATTTTTACCATCTCTCACCCCTTTTTTAATTTCACCCTTTGCTTTGTCATTTTCTTGTCTTCTTCTTGTTTGTCCTTCATCATTTCCTTCTTCACCTATCATCCCTCTCTCTTATTCTCTTCTACCTCTTTCATTCCTTTTTCTCCTCCTCTGTCTCCATCTACTCTATCCCATACCTTTGTCTTCTTCACCTTTGAATTTTCTTTCTCTTCTCATAATCAACCACTACTCCTGTCCATTCCTTTGTTATCTTTCCACTCTCAATCGTTACATCCCAATTTCCATTCCTTTGTCTACTCTTCTCCACCTCTCCCTCCTCCACCATAGTTTCCTTATTTTCTCAACTCTATCATCTCTTTTGTCTTCTTTACACTCCTCCTCTAACTCATCTCCCTCTTTTTTTCGTCATTTCTCTCCATCATCTTCATCATTCTCCATGTTGTCTTTTTTTGGTTTCCACTGCTTTCATTTTGCACATCTCTCTCCCATTTTCACCCTCTACTCTGTCATCTTTTCTCTTCTCTTTCCCTTTTACTTTTCCTTGTTTGTGTGTCATTCATCCCTTCACTTTTCCTCCCATCATCCTTATCTCTTCTTATTTTTCCATCTTCTTCATTCCCTTTTTCTATCATCTTATCCATTTTTTCCTCTTTCATTCCTGTTTCTATTTCTCCATCCCCATACGATTGGTTTCCTCTTCACCCGACATCATCATCATCTTCCAATTATTGTTGGTCTTCCCTTAACATTCCTTAACTGGCATAGCCTCTACCATCCCCATTTCCCTTACCACTTTCATCATTTTTCCTATCATCCTTCCCCCTCATCTCTTTGCATCCTGTCTTCTCCTTCTTGTTCATCCTTCCTCATTCCTTTCTTCTCCTTTCATCTTTCTCTATTTTCTTTTTTTCCAGGCCCATTGCATCATTCTCCTCCTACTTTCTTTCTTTTCTCCATTTTATCATCTCTTTCCTACCTCCCTCCCTTTATATTTTTACTACCTTCATATTACACATCTCTTTCCCTCTTCTATGCTTTCACCCTCTACTATGATATCTTCTCTCTTCTCCTATCGTCCTTCTCTATTATTCTCTTCCTCCTCTTTCCATCACATTCAAGACCAATTCATACTCCTCCTTGTTTGCAGATAACATCTTCTCCGTTCTATTACACCCCATCCTCATACTCCTCTCTATGAAGTTTCCCTCTCTTCCTTTTGGGAGCGGTGTTATCTCTTCTATTCTCGTCACCCCTCTCGTAGGGACATCATCACCTATATCCCTCATCACATCTTCCCATGACATTTTTGTCTTAGAGGATACCATAATGGTCATCACCTATCACATTTTGTTTTCTTCCACGAATGTCTACTCTAATTTTTGGTTCGCAAACGCAGCTTTGAATTATTTCCCTATTTACCGGACAAACATGATTGCTTTCTCTTTTCTTCGTCTACATATCTGACGTCAACGAAGAACCATTTTTATAAAACATGTATTCACAATCATATTTACCCCCATCTTGGGGAATTTTATCTCACAATTCTATCAAATCTACTCTTCATGTCCACCTTTGTGACCATACTTGTTCCCCTTGGGGCATTTTATTTAACCAATCCATCTTCCAATTTTTCTTCTTGGTTATTTTCATGTCATGTGCTAGGGCATCCTTATTTTCATCCTTGTCCCTTTTAAGAAAGCATAATTTTCACTCGATTCCTTGCATACAAAGGATTTTACATACCTTTCACATTTAGTTGCGCATAATTTGATGTTTTCCTATGACCCATTGGTCATTGCAATTTGCATCCATACTTTGCAGTGATTTTCACCCACTCACTGGCCTGTAGAACATTGCCACCATCTCCATTGAGACGCCCTTTGTCCCTACCCATGTGATATTAGAGTCACCACCATGGTTTTTAATGTTATTGTGATCCTTTCTTTTTGGGAATCTTTTATTGCATTATCATTTTTCTTTACCCTACCAATCTTTAACATCTATCTCTTTCAAACTCATGATCGACATCCCTTAGGTTGTCAATCCCAAGTTTGAGGGGGAACAATCAATCAATGATATTTTCATTGTTTTTATCTCGCGGATTTCCTAATGAAAAACACTCATTAAAAAGGGGCAAATGTAGACACTAGTTTTTGGTATCATTCCTCCCCTTCACCCCACATTTTCCCTCCTTTATTAGGATTACCCATTCGAATCCATTCCCTCCCCTAAATTTGAATAAATCATATTTCCCACCAAAAATACATGTTCAATTAATCAATCTTAATTGATTAATTGATCCCCTTTAAATACCTAAACATCATTATATGCTAATATCCAAATATTCCAAATTAATTCATATCACTCAAAAATCATTCAAATCGTGAACCCGACTCATGTTGTAAATAATGCAGAATAATCCTTATTAAATCCATTATTTCACCTAATCACTCAAATCATGTCCCCCACTCACTTAATTAGGGTTACTTTGTCAAACCCAGGTTACCTAATAACCCCTAAACTAACCCCATCTCCAGGCTATAAATACATGCCTTCCCCTCTTTCGAACAAGTTAAGAGTGATAGAAAACCTCTGACATTATAGCCCCTCACTTATCATAATATCATCACAAAGGCCCTTGTAATGCCACTTGAATCACCATAATACCATCCTCATGCCTTTGTGGTTCTCTTAGCTTGGTTTTCTTTACATTTACTTTGATCAGATCAATAGCTCCTCTATACATCGGTGTTTTCAGGTTCTGTTATTTATCAGTTTCTACATGTTATCCATCTATCTTTCATTTATATCATTTTATCTTATCAAATGGGGGTTGACATCCATAAGGAAGCTCGTGCTTCTTGGAACCAACTTTGTCGGGTAGCCCCTGCATATACCATCTAATCCATTTTCCTCTTAGTTGCCTCTATTTTGTAGGTTTATCCAGCTTCGCAACGAGGAGATCAGTCACCTTTAGCACCCGTATCCACCATATCGCATCTGAGGTACCTTAAACCCTCCATCATTTGAGGTTATTTGATTTCTTTGTTATCTAGCTCACTAATCTGGATAGGGATGAAGAAAACTCAATAAACATATGATTTAGGTCTTAGGATGGGTCATGAGTCTTTGAGAATGTGTATGAGCTATGAAATATTAAAAATGACGTAAAAAGGTCTTCATATGAAAGCATAAACATAAGGAAGTTTGGAGAGTTAGTTAGGTTTTAATAAAAAGAGAGAATTAAAGGAGATGAAATTTAAATGGGAGGTAGTTATTGGGGCATTCCTCATGGTAGGAGGAAGGAGTGAAGGGATGAAACATATTGTTTTGTAGAATTACATTGGAGATCAATAAAAATCTCCATTTTGCATGGTAACCTCATTTTTGTTTGATGCTTCTATATTTTCTTGTAATGGTTATGGATTATTGTTAATGGGATATAGGAAGGAATTTAATTCTAAGAGAGAGCAAGAAAATGATAATTTTCAGGTTTCATAAAATATTGAATGTGGATTGAGGTTCTTTTACTTTGTCTTGACATATAAATGCAAGCTTGGACTGTATAATGCATGCATAAACTGTAGTTATCTTCTCTTTTTATGGTTTCTATGAGTTTGTTGATGGAGATAATGTGAAGGTATGGTGTGTGAAGGTTTTCATGATTTTGGAACGTTCATATCATATCAAATGAGGATGGATTACTTATGTGTTTAAAAATGCATTTTTTTTTGTCAGGATTGTGTATACCTATAGGTAGGGCGTGGAAAAGTGAGTGAAAGGAGAATTTTCACATGACTTCAAGAGCTACTGGTAATATTATATTTTGTGCATATATAATACACATCTCTTATCAAAATTTGAGGCCCTAATTCAAAGTTTTAAGAAAGTTATAAAAAATACTCCTCCCGGGTTTCTAGGAACACTAACTCAGGACAGCGCTAGGGCTTGATGGTTGAAGGCCAAGATCATTGATTTTTTCTCTAAAATTTGGTAGAAATAACCCTAAGGGAGTCCTTTAGGATATACAAAAATAAATTTTGGGTTTCAGTGGTTAAAAGTGAAGATATTCTTACCAATCCAGAAGTAGGTCATGAGACACAATTTTAAGGCTAATAGGAAAGGTCATTTTACAAAGAAAGTACCCTTTAAAGTGGGATTTAACACGTAACATTTTGTAGACACCTATATCTTCATAATATGTAGTCAAAAATGTCAAGTTTAATCCTGAGTATTAAGGGGAAAGGAAGATATTAGCAACAAATTGTTGTCCCAGACCTATAAGAAGACTTGAGAGCAAAATTGCAAAGGGAGAAGTCTAGAGAGATGGGTAAAGAGTCAAGTTTGAAATTTTTGAACATATTAGGATATTCAAGAGAAAAATTATGAGGCCTTAAAATACTTTTGGGTTCCAGTAAAATTCTAGGGCCATAGTTGATCTAAGTGGCATGGTCTTAAAAAGCACAAAAATGCAAAGAAGGAAAGGCAATATTTTAGGATACTATACATGTTTTTGAATGAATGAATTAACATCTATTGAGTGTATAGGGAAGAGGTAAAGTGTGGAACAAAACCAAGTTCAATAACAATACAAATTAGGCCTATATTTGACTAAGAATATTTGTGGACAAGAAAGTGATTTTAAGGGCAAAAAAGAGGATTAATTAAGTTTCTTGATTTCGAGATAATGATGACTATGACGGATTAAAATGAGATGAGAAAACATGGTATGTGCATGATTAAAGGTAAGTATGGTGCATGAAGAATAAAAAATTTCTTACTAGAGTCAGGTTTGTAAACTAAACAAGCTTTTATAATAAAGGAAGTGATTAGTTTTGATGTTGTTTTGATGATTAGATGAAATTGACATGATCCTTTGCGTGTCATGTGGTATCGAACAAGGAGAATGAGTGAATTTTTATGGCTAACAATGAAAGCTTAAGTGTGAATGTGAGATTGTAGGTACAAAGGAAAAGTTGAGAAGTGAAAGAGTGAGAAGAAAGAAGAAGAGATAAGACACCAAAAGGATGGGTTTGAAATCGTAGGTGAGGCGTGGAGTTGAGCAAATCGAAAATACTTGTTCTAGAGAAGAAAGAGAAAGATATGGACAAGGAAGAGTTAGTGTTAGAGTTGGAAAGAATGCTAAGCCACAGGAAGAAGAAGCAAGATGAGGAAAGAAAGAGAGAGAGAGCAAAGAAGAGAGAACAATGGATGCAAGAGGAGATTGCAAAGTTGAAAGAAGATGTGAAATAACTGATAGTGATGGAAGAGAACATGTAGAGGGATGAAGATCAGTTTGGAATAATAATAAAAATAAGATCAAATGGCCTATAGAGTCAATTGTGAGAAGAAAACAAAAAGAAAAGTTGAAGGAGATGATCAAACAAGAAGAAAGAAGACTCAAGCAAGTGAAGAAAGAAGTCAACAAATCAAAGAAAGAAGAAATTAAAAGGTTGTATGCAATGAAACTCATGGATTGAATGAAGAAGAAGAGATCATTACTAGTTTCTTAGCTTGCCTAGAAGATGAAGAGTCAAGGTATGCAAAGGATGAAATCAAGGTAAGTGATTCAAGATCAAAATCTACTCATTTGCTAACTAAAATTGAATCTTCTTTAGATGAATTTATTGAAATGGTGGATGATGAATGTCATAGTGAATGTGTGAAACATGAAGTAGATGACTTTGATGTGAATGAATTCATTTCATTGGGTGATTGTGATGGAAGACAAGATGAAGAACTAGGTGGTATTTTGTAAGATTTAGTGTGCATGGTGGATGAAAATAAAATGAGTGAAGGTACAACTGACAAGATGATGATTTCTTGTGAAATTAATGATGTAAATAAGGGAAAATTAGGTATAGGTACAGGTACATGTAGAGAACAAGTTGGTATGGTGGTTATGTTGTTTAAGCAAGCAAACAAGCAAGAAGTTGAAGCAAATGAACAAGTTTCAGTCTTTTCAAGCAAGACAAATGATGAAAATCAATTGGATGAGAGACATACAAGGATGGAGAATATGACAAAACATGATGAATAATCTATATTTTTTGTTTCTATGTATGTGTGTGCAAGTATAATCGAGGGATCAATGAAGAAGGAATTCAAAGAAAAAGGACATAATTTCAAAGAAAATGCAAGTTTCAAAACACAAGTATGGGATCCATGTGGTCCAAGAATGGTCAAGGATAGTAGGGGAGTATAAGATAGATCAGGGGCATGCAAAAAAGTTGGAAATTCTCTTGAAAGTGCAGGTATACAGTCATGGAGTTCAAAATACAAGAGTTATTTTTCTACCCCAAGAGTATGATGTAGGAGCATCAAGAAGGAGAGTCAATTTTTGAGAAAAAGGCATCTTGGTCATGATTAGAGAGGTTAAGGGGTCAATTAGAATGGTTTTGAGACATTTAGAGTTCAAGAAATTTGAATTAGGGACTCAATTGTATTTTCCCACATTTTTGGCAAGTTCAAATTTCCAAATTGTAAATGATAATTTTAAAATATGTAAGGGGTATTATGGGTTAGATAAAAGATGATTTAGGTCTTAGGATGGGTCACGTGTCTTTGAGAATGTGTATGAGCTATGAAATATTAAAAATGATGTAAAAAGGTCTTCATATGGAAGCACGGGCATAAGGAAGTTGGAGAGTTAGTTAGGTTTTAATGAAAAAAGTGCATTAAAGGAGAGGAAATTTGAATGAGAGGTATTTATTGGGGAATTCCTCATGGTAAGAGGAATGAGTGAAGGGATGAAACATATCATTTTGTAGAATTACATTGGAGATCAATAGAAAAACTCTATTTTGCATGATAACCTCATTTTTGTTTGAATGCTTCGTATTTTTTTGGTAATGGTTATGGATTATTGTTAATGGGCTCTAGGAAGGCATTTAATTCTAAGATAAAGCAATAAAATGATAATTTTCAGATTGCATAAAATATTGAAGGTGGATTGGGGTCCTTTTACTCTGTTTTAACATATAAATGCAAGCTTGGGTCGTATAATGCATGCATAAACTGTAGTTATCTTCTCTTTTTATGGTTTCTATGAGTTTATTGATGGAGATAACGTGAAGGTATGGTGTGTGAAGGTGTTTATGAGTTGTGGAACGTTCATATCATAGAAAATGAGGATGGATTACTTTTGTGTTAAAAAATGCATTTTTTTGTCTAGGACTGTGTATACCTACAGACAGGGGCAACAAAAAAGTGAGTGAATGGAGCATTTTCACGTGCCTTCAAGAGCTACTGGTAGGATTATATTTTTTCATATATAATACAAAACTCTTATCAAAATTTGAGGCCCTAATTCGAAGTTTTAAGAAAGTTATCAAAATAAATACTCCTCCCAGGTTTCTACGAACACTAACTCAGGAAAGTGCTAGGGTTTGATGGTTGAAGGCAAAGATCATTGAGTTTTCTATAAAATTTGGATAAATAACCCTGAGGGAGTCCTTTAGGATATACAAAAATAATTTTTTTGTTTCAATGGTTAAAAATGAATATATTCTTACCAATTCGGAAGTAGGTCATGAGACACAGTTTTAAGGCTAATAGGAAGGGTCATTTTACAAAGCAAGTACCCTCTAGAGTGGGAGTTAACACCTAAAATTTTGTATACACCTAGATATTCATAATAGGTGGTAAAAAAGTAAAATTTTAGTCTGAGTATTAAGGGGAAAGAAGATATTAGCAATAGAATGTTGTCCCAAACCTATAAGAAGACTTGAGAGCAAAATTGCAAAGGGAGAAGTCTAGAGAGTTGGGTAAAGAGTTGAAGTTTGACACTTTGGGCACATATCAGGATAGTCAAGAGAAAAATTATGAGGCCTTCAAATCCTTTTGGTACTAGTAAAGTTCTAGGGGCATAGTTAATCCAAGTGGCATGGTCTTAAAAAGCATAAAAGGGCAATTACAGGGTAAGAAGGAAATGCAAGATTTTAGGATACTATACATGTTTTTGAATGAATGAATTAGCATCTATTGAGTGTGTAGGGAAGAGGTAAAGTGTGGAACAATACCACATTCAATAAGAAGACCAATTGGTCCTAGATTTGACTAAGACTCTTTGTGGACAAGAAAGTGATTTTAAGGGCAAAAGAAGAGGACTAATCAATTTTTTTGATTTCAGAGATAATGATGATTGCGAGGGATTAAAATGGGATGAGAAAATATGGTATGTGCATGATTCAAGGTAGAATGGTGCATGAAGAAGCCAAAATTTGCTACTAGAGTTAGGTTTGCAAACTAGAAAAGCTTTTATAATGAAGGAAATGATTAGTTTTGATGATTAGATGAAATTGACATGATCCTCTCGCATCAAAATCATATGTTTTAGGAATAGATATTACATTGCGAATCCACAAGTAAAAGATCAAGAGATTAAAATTTCCATGAATTCTATGAATTTACATCCCTTCTATGAGAACATGTATTTCACTCAAAGCAAGTAGAAGTCAAAGAACCTTACTCGTTACTAAGGAGCTATTTATTTAAAAACATGTAAGAGTAAGTAAAGAACATGTATTCTTTCAAATTACATGCACATATGGAAGCACTAGTTTATAACATGTGTTGATATGAAAAAGTGTTTACTTCCTTTGTTCTATTTTAAAAATTCAAATACTCAATTTCATGCTTTTAAAAATTGATCAAGAGTGCTTATTGTCTCACTTTTGGACATTTTGAAATGCTAATTTTCCAATTTTACTCTTTAACAATAAATTTCGTTATAATTCAATTTTCATGATTTAATTTGGAAATAATAAAAATCCAACATAATTCTCGATCACAAGCTTAATCGATAATGCATTTAATTTTATTATTTAATCCAAAATTAAACTGTGCATTTACTTTATATGTTGTGGAGATTGGATTGTCAAATTTTCACTTAAATCCAATTTAATCAATTTCTAATACCGATTTTTATCGATCGAATGCTTTAAAATCAAACTAAAATCCACAAAAACATGATAACGGAGTCCACCATAGGCTACATCTCTGGATTCACTAATTATGAATCGATGTATTTAATTTACAATAAAGTACAATGTATATCACCTTCAATAATGAAAAATAGATCTTTATACCTATAATTAGAGCTTAAATGGAACTATGAGCTTCGATTTCTGTCGATGTCATTTAAAAGTTCACCCGTGGCTCTACAGTTCTCCAAAGTGCCCTTTTTGAGAAAATGTGGCCAAAAATCACCTACACCAATTTTTTTAAACATTTCATAGAAAACGAAGAACACCATTATCTTTGTCTCTAAAATTTGAGCAAATTTTCTTTTTATACCAAGGCCTATTTCGGACCCTAAGTGCCTCAAATTCATTGTTTTCCAAAACTACCTCCTTGCTACCTTCTCGCATGACACAAAAATATTGAATAAATACCATCGAGTTGTTTTTAACCCTACCGAGATCTTTGGTGTGTTGGTGAGTTACATGGTCTCAGTAAGGGCCAGGTCATGGGTCCGAATCCCACCTCCTTGCATTTTTTGGGCGCTTTGCATTAAAGTGGGTGAAATCCCACATATCCTCGCAATGTTAGTGGGATTTGCATTTATATTGGGAAGGATCTCCCAATGTATGTGTGACTTCACCATGCTTATGCCTATTTTTCCTCGCCACACAATAAGTGGCTACGTGCATTATTGAATCACCCAAAGTTGGGCCAAATGTGTGTAGCCATGTCGGTCACTATTGCAATGCCCAAATGTTAGTTTGATGCATTTTATGTGTTTCCCAATACATTGGGCCGAGCCGGTAGTGGTCGATTTGACATGTATATAGCACTAGTGCATTGGTTTGTTAGCCACTTAGATAGAGTGGTAAATGAATGTTGATTCACCCAACATATGAGTGCTCGCCAAACGATATGTATAATCAATCCAAGCAAATGTAGGAGACAAGCCCAAAATGTGGACAGATTATCAACTCGCCGAGATATATCCAGAGTCACCAATCATCAAAGGTAATATGGTTAACTCAAAGGGGGGTTGACCACCCCACCAAGCTAGTAAATAGCTTGGTTCCATGACCAAGTTGGCCCATAACAAGGCAACCCCGCAAGTTAATTCAAATATCTCCAATACAATATCCTACATGCAAGATATATAGAGATAATGTGGCATATATAAGCAATATCAAAATAATGATATAATGAGTCAGAGGCCAAGGCACTCCTTCATTAAAAGAGTATGCCAAACCTGGCTAAGGGCCCCCAACCAACAAATAGTGGGGCCCACCATTTCAAAATTGTGTGTCAAAGACCGGAGGCTTAAAGCACAACTTTTAATCTTTTACCATTTTCTTCACTTCTGCCACGTGTCACGTCCAGATTGGACAATTGACCAAGTTTGACCCTATTCTTGTGAAACTTTGACCTGTGATATCTCTCGCATATGAGCGTCATTTTCGAGTTCCGCATATTGTCAGAAAGCTCTAGAAACTCTATGCAACATTGCGATGGTTTAGGGAGATTTAGGGAAGATTTGCACTCAGAATATCCTTGGATAACTCCTTCCTAATATGACCATTTTGTCCTTAAAAGGGAAACTCACCCACCGAGCTATTAATAGTTCCTCTTCATATCAAAAACAGAGAATCCAGGTTTATAGTATGGTAAGATTTTAAAAATTGTAATATATATAAAGCCATTAATAGTAACATCACTCATGGCCAATACGACAAATGATATGACAAATAAAATTCCATACTCATCTATACACTGATCATGCACCACTGTCAGATATGCAAATGTAACCTGCATTCACAACTTGTTAGTGCAAAAATTATACATACTATTTATAACTATGTTTTCCAGTTACAAATATTTAATTCTAAAAACTAAGACTTATAACATGTGTAAACATCATGCATATTTACAAAAAATTTGTACAATTGTTATAGATACAAATAGTACCTACATGAAATAATTTTGCATAATTTTAAACAACAACACTGAAAACAATTTTCTAGAAATAGACATCCGATCACCGATCACGCCCCATAGAAATACTATACATGCTGTTGTTAAAAGTGAAGTTTTCCAAAACCATTAACAAGAGAAATTACCCAAGTATGATAAACATGTCACCTAGATTTATTTTTCAGGTTACTTCACTAACACCAAAGAAAAATAAAACATGGGAATTATTTCCTTTTTCCAATTCAACAGGAATCCCAAAGTTTGCTTTGTTATTTTGCATGTATTCATCAATTACACTATGCAAACATAAAACTGAGGAATTGTCTAGCCACCATTTTTATCACATTTTACTTTTTAGGTGGTTGATTCACTTCAAGAGTGTTTACTGAACCCTCATGCAGGGGTCATATTTAAATTGGTTGGTTTTACATTGCTTTCCTTCTTAACAAATTTTAAATTTTGTTCAGGATGAAACTGCCAACACTTCTCAATTATATAAATTGTCTTTTTATAGTGATCAAAAATTATTTGATCCATTTTTTTAGGATCCACATTTTTAGGAAACTTACCTAAACTGATTTTCTCTGAGCCATGTTTAGTGTTAGGTTGTGGAGCCTATTTTCAGGTGTGAAAGTGTTGAAGACTGTACACTAAGAGTACTGTACACTTTCCACAATTGTCTCGCTAGGGTTCGGGAACGTGCTTTTCTCATATACCGGGAACATACTTTTCTCATATGGGTGGGATTTTTGACCCATAGGTTTATGGGATGGTTTTGGCCCATGGTTTTGATACCCATGGTTTTGTAAAACTACTTAAGCAGTTGTCTACTTATGTGGTTTTGTGAATATGGTAGGGATGATGTAACATTGTAGATGTGTCTAAATTCATGTGTGAATTCTCAGAGAGTTTGTTGACCATAGCTCTAAACATATCCGAGTATTCTATTGAGAGAGTGGTGGCTTGTAATAAAATATGAGCAAGTGATTCTTGGTGGACGTAGCCAAAATTGGGTGAACCATGTTAAATATTGTCTCTTTGTGTTATTCTTTATTATTCTCGCACTTTTATTTTAGATATGTAATAGTTTCGCATATTAGTTTCTACTATTGCGATCCTGTGAAGGATTATTTCGCATATTTTATCCCTTATTTCCTAACAATTGGTATCGAGCTTGGTTTGGTTTGTTGAAGTGTTGAATCACATTGAAATTTTTATCTTGAGTGGGAGCTATGGCAGATGATGGAAGATCAAGGGTGATAAATTCAACGGGAAATATTTCGTCTTTGGAAGATGCGATGATGAAGATTACCTTTATCAGAAAAATCTTTATATTCCGTTGTTTAAGAAGGTGAAAAAACCCTCGAGCATGATAGATGTGGAATGGGAGTTGTTAGATAGGAAGGCACTTTGGACAATCGACTATGTCTTGCATCTTCTGCTATTTAATGGTTCAAAGGAAAATACTACAAAAGAATTGATGGATGCATTAGGGAAGTTGTATGAAAAACCCTTTGCCTCTAATAAGATATTTTTAATGAAAAATTTGTTTAATATGAAGATGTCTGAGAATGGTTCAATAACATATCATTTAAATGATTTTAATATGATTGTAAATATGTTAGCTTTGGTTACAATAGAATTTTATGAATAAGTTAGGGCTTTATTGATTCTGTGCTCTTTACCTGAGAGTTGGAATAGCCTGGTAATGGCGGTAAGCAACTCGGTTCTAGCTAACTCAAAGTTGAATTTTGAGGATGTTGTAGGGGTGATTATAAGTCAGAAAATGCAAAGAAAAAGCTCTAGGGAATCTTCTACTTCAAGGAATGCTTTGATAGTGGAAACTAGAGGGAGACAAAATAATAGAGGATACCGTGGAAAATCGAAGGATCGGGCAAGGTTAAAATCCAAAAGCAAGATAGTATGCTTTGGTACTGTGGAAAGTCCGGGCATGCAAAGAATTGTTGGGATCTTCGGGACAAGAATAAACAACAGAACAAAACAAGGAGAAAATGTGGCAACGGGTAATGTATGTCAGGATGCTTTGATTCTTTCTTTGCACAATATTACCGAATCTTGGGTTTTAGATTCGGGGGCTTCTTTCCATGCTACTCCACATAGGCATTATTTTGTTGATTATGTTCAAAGATATTTTGGGCATGTTTTTCTTGGTGATAATGAGCCCTGCAACATAGTTAGAAAGGGTTCTATTTGGGTTAAGATGCATAATGAGAATACTTGGCTATTGAAGGATGTTAGACATGTGCCTACATTAAGATGAATTCGATATCGGCAGGGAAGTTGAGAAGTGATGGTTATACTGTGATATTTACAACGGACTCTTGGAAGGTTACCAAGGGTGATCTTGTGGTGGAAAGAGGTAAGAAGGTTGGAACCTTGCATTTAACCACTTATAGCAATAATGTTTGTAATCTTGTGGCTTCAAAAGTAGATACAACATTGTGGCACTATAGGCTCAGTCATATGAGCCATAAGGGCATGGAGATCATAAAGAAGGATTTTCTCGGATATACAGAAATAGGTTTAGGGTTCTATGAGGACTGCATATATGGGAAATAGAAGCGAGTAAGGTTTCTCAAGGTTGGACCTACAAAGAAAGAGAGTAAGTTAGAGCTGGTGCATTATGATGTTTGGGGGCCAACTCAGATATCATCTCTTGGGGTTTAAGTTATTATGTTACTTTTATTGATGATGTAACAAGAAAAGTTTGGGTTTATTGTTTTAGAAACAAATCTAATGTATTTGACACTTTTGTTAAATAGAAATCATTGGCAAAAGAATGAAACATGTCTTAAGCTAAAATGTCTCAAGTTAGATAATGGAGGGGAGTATTGCAACAATGAATTTGATGATTACTATTCTAAGAATGGAATCTGCAGGAAAAAGATAGTTCCAGGAACTCCGCAGTAGAATGGGGTGTCAGAAAGGATGAACAAAACAATAATGGAATGTTCTAGGAGCATGAGGTTACATGCAGGACTGCATCTTTCTTTTTGGGTAGAAGCGGTGAGCACAAATGTGTACTTGATAAACAGAGAACCCTCAAGTGCCTTGGATGGAGGCATACCTAAGGAGGCTTGGTATGGTAAGAAAGTTGAATATTCATTTCTTAGAGTCTTTGGATGTGAGGTTTTTGTCTATATAGACAAGGATGATAGGACCAAACTAGAGGCTAAATCAGAAAAATATACTTTCATTGGTTATGGTGGTGATGACTTTGGATATAAATGTTGGAGTATTAAGGAAAAGAAAATCATTTGATCTAGGGATGTGGTATTTAATGATAAATTCATGTATAAGCAAGTAGTTGCAGGAAAACAAGGAAGAATCGAGAAAGAATATGTAGTGGTAGAGGATCTTCCAAATGGAAAAGTGACACATGAACTTCCTCAACAGAACCCCAAACTCCTATATTGAGGAGGTATTCTAGGGTAAGAAGAGAACCTGAATGTTTTTCTCCTTCTCTTTATTATTTATTACTCATTGACAATGGAGAGCCAGAGAGCTTTGATGAAGTAATGTAGGTAGATGTCAGGAAGAAGTGGGAGCAAGCCATGGATGAGGAGCATCAGGCTCTCATGGAGAACCAAACATGAGATTTGGTGAAGCTACTTGAAGGCAAAATATCATTATAGAACAAGTGGGTGTACAAAGTTAAAGAGGAAGGAGGTAAGAAAAGATACAAGGCCCGATTGGTGGTTAAGGGGTTTACATGAAAAAAGGTATAGATTTTGATGAGATTTTTTCTCTTGTAGTAAAAATGACTTCTATCAGAACTGTTTCTTGGAATAGTTGCAGTAGAATACTTGCACTTAGAGAAGCTTGATGTAAAGACTACATTTCTCCATGGTGATTTGGAGGAGGATCTATATATGCAACATCCAAAGGGCTATGAGGTCAAAGGTAAAGAGGAGATGGTGTGCAAACTGAAGAACAACTTGTATGGCTTGAAACAAGCTCCATGTCAATGGTATAAGAAATTTGATAGCTTCATGATGGAGCAAGGTTATATTAGATGTAATTCGACCATTACGTGTATACAAATAAATTTGAGGATATTATCCTATTTCGTATGTGAATGACATGTTGGTTACAGGGAAAAACATGCATAAAATAAAAGTACTCAAGAACCAAATTAAGTGAATCCTTTATTATGAAGGATTTGGGGGCAGCCAAACAAATCCTTGGTATGAGGATATCTCGGGATAGGAAGGAACGGAAGCTAACTTTATCTCAAGAAGAGTACATTAAGAAGGTCTTGGAGAGGTTTAATATGCAAGATGCTAAACCGGTTAGGACTCCTTTGGCAAGCCATTTCAAGTTATCAAAGGAGCGGTGTCCCAAGACAAAGCAAGAGAGAAACCATATGTCCAAGGTACCTTACTCATTAGCGGTTGGCAGTTTGATGTATGCCATGGTGTGCACCAGGCCTGATATTTCCCATGCAGTGGGAGCGGTGAGTAGATTTATGAGTGATTTAAGTAGAGATCACTGACAGGTAGAAAAGTGGATCCTTCGGTATTTGAGAGGGACCATGGGGAAAGTTTTGTGCTACAATGGATCGAGACACCACTTTTTGTGGTTATGTAGATTCGTATATGATTGGAGATGTAGACATCATGAGGAACATGACAGTGATTATGTTTATACCGTAGGTGGGACAAAAATGAGATGGATTTCACGACTATAAAAGTTGGTGGCTTTATCAACCACGGAGGTTTGAGTATGTTGCTGCACAAAGGCAAGTAAATAAATGATTTGGTTACAAAAATTACTTGAGGAGTTGGGGCATGCGGGAGGAAGGAAAGTTGCATAGTGATAGTCATACTATTATACACTTAGCTAAGAACTCTATTTTCCACCGTAGGACGAAGTATATACGCTTAAGGTACCATTTCATCAGACAACTTTGGAGGAAGATAATTTGAAGATGGAGAAGATTCATACCAATCAGAATCTTGTAGACATGATGACCAAGGTGGTCACAAAGGAAAAAATGAAGCTGTGTTAAGCTTTGGTTGGTCTTCATGAAAACTAGTGAAGGGTTGAGAAGCTTGCTTAGAGGAAAACTAGTCTCCAAGTGGGAGATTGTTAGGTTATGGAGCCTATTTTCATGTGTGAAAGTGTTGAAGATTGTACACTTTCCACAGTTGTCTCACTGGGGTTTGGGGCACAACCCCTGAGAATTTTTTTTTGGCCTCGAAACGTGCCCGATATACCGAGAAACATGTTTTTCTCATATGGGCGGGATTTTTGACCCATAGGTTTATGGGATGATTTTGGCCCATGGTTTTGATACCCACGTTTTGTAAAATTGCTTAAGTAGTTTTCTACTTATGTGGTTTTGTGCATATGGTAGGTATTATGTAACATTGCAGATGTGTCTGAATTCGGGTGTGAATTCTATAGAGTTTGTTAAGCATAGCTCCAAATAGATCTGGGTATTGTATTGAGAGAGCGGTGGATTGTAATAAAATATGAGCAAGTGATTCTTAGTGGACGTAGCCCAAATTGGGTAAACCACGTTAAATATTGTCTCTTTGTGTTCTTTTATTATTCTCGCACTTTTATTTCAGATCTTGTAATATTTTCTTGCATATTAGTTTCTACTATTGTGATTATGTGAGGGATTATTCCACATATTTTATCCCTTATTTCCTAACATTTAGGAGAGTGATTTATCTCAATATTTACCAATAAAGATTTATGTTTCCTACATTTGGCCACAAAATGGTTAGACAACCCAAAAATGTGCATGGGTAACTATACCACATTTTCTTCATATCATAGCCAAAATTTTCAAATGTATAAAGTGGATCAATTTGTTTACATTTTCCTTTATGCTCATGGTAAATAAGAGGTGGAGGAATCTCAATAACTCTCCATGGTGAATTCTTACCAGATCCTTCTCCTAAGGATGAATCACTAGATGCGAATGGGAAGCCTCTTTTACTTGTTATAAGTTTGTCTTCTTTCAGCCAGCCTTGATCCCTCTCCAATTTCCTTTTACCATGCATTAGAGTATCCCAATCCTCGTAAAATGAGGTCTTTTAAACCTATATGGGGTTAGTTATGCCTTGATTATTCTTACCAAGGCTAATTCCATTAAATCCCATCTTATTCAAAATTTTAGATCCTATGCCTCTTGTGTGCTTTTCAAAATCACCTAACACATTACCTGAATCCAAATTTTCTTGGGGAGAGGAATTAGATGGTGTAATAATTACATTGTATTCTTCTGTCATAGTAGATGCATCAAGTGACTGATACCTCTTTCTTAGGTCCATCAATTTGCAACACCATCAAGAGCTCATCCTTGCATTCTATCTCTCTTTTCATTTTGTCAACTTGCTCCTTAAGAGAAAACAATTGACACCTCATGAATGCATTCTATTCTTAAATATGATGATTGTATGCTTTAAGATCATCAAGCTTTGCCTTGTTTGACATTTTGCCCATGGTTTCCTACACACTTGTATTTCCAAACTCTGCACACTACAATGGAAAGATCAAGCCCAAAATGCAAAACCAAATTGAATCAAATTTGAATGAAGTAAATATTGAGATGAACCTCGCTCTGATACCAAAACTTGATCCGAAAATGGTATTTACTTCTTTTGTATAGTTTTAAAAATTTTCAGATACTCAATTTCTTGCTTTTAAAAATTGATCAAGAGTGCTTGTTGTCTCACTTTTGGGTGTTTTGAAACCCCAATTTTCCAATTTTACTCTTTAACGATCAATTTCATTGCAATTAAATTTTCGTGATTTAGTTTGGAAATAATATAAATCCAACACAATTCTGATCACAAGATGAATATGATAATGTGTTCAATTTGATTATTTAATCCGAAATTAAACTATGCATTTACTTTGTATGTTGCGGAGATTGGATTGTCAAATTTTCACTTAACTCAAATTTAATAAGTTAATTGATAGCTTAACCATGTAGGCACAAAATCACACACTTTGGGTAAATATTTAGTCATGGTCTCATACTACTATTCATATGGTTCTTGAGTGGAAAATAATACTAATTAACCCATGTCTTTGGCCATTTTTGCATTGTTATTTGTTACTACCTTCAATCTTGCACTGTGCTTTCCTAGTCCTTACTATCATATTGATTTTTCCCTATTTATGATTGGGGCGACCAGCCAGGACCGGGTGCCCTAGGTGCACCGGTCCCCCCTCGCCACCCCGATCCTCTTTATACTCTCTTCTCACTTTTTGGGAACTTTCTAGCCATTTGAGCTTCTTATATTTTTAGTGGTCATTCTTTTTGGGGTTAATTACAAAATTAAAACAAGAGAACCATATAAATATAAAGTTATGTGACCATAATGAGGGACCAATAACTAAGAACTAGTATCTCTACCTAAGGTTGCATCCATCAAAGGCTTCTATTGTTCCATTTGTATCCATCTAGCTCCATCACAAGGGACAAATGATGGTTTATATGCATCATACTTTATAGGAGGGGAGTTCATTCTATTCCATGCAACATTTATTTACATTCTACATCTAGTTACTACTCACTACTCACAAAGTGTGACACGTACAAGAGCACCTAGGGCACAATTCCGCACACACACACCTAAAACTACAAAGTGAGTCCGAGATGTAGTACAATGATCAATTAGTAAGTCCACCATTGTGGCTATTGAAGTCGGTCTAACCTCTTCATATGCATCTTTTTTTATAGATTTTGATGAATTGCTTGGGGATTTATAGGTGATTCTCTTATTGCAGGTGCTTTGGTGATTAGACAATGACATTCACATGACAGAAATTGAACACGGAGAAAATCCAACGATTGTACAAAGAAGGTTCCTTGGTCATCCAGGGTGGCCAAATCTCATATCAAAGCACCCCGGTGCTCCCATCCCTTTCTAGGTGCCCTAGTCTAGCCAAACAACTTAGATCTACATTTTCTCAAGATCTTGTGCGACAATTTCCTCCTCCTGTTCAACTGGTCTCCTTTGCGACATGGTCCCGTGACACTTGCAATCAGGTAATGCTCTCCTAACCCTCTCTTGCACTTAAGGTTTCATATTTACTTGGGTAATTTCTATATTGCATTATTTCATTTATTTGTTGCTTTCTATAACATCAGGTTTAGGCTAGAATAGAAACCCCATATTTCCATTTTAGTTTAATAATTTTATTGAACTTTACTCAATCTTCATGCTCTTAGGATCCCATTCTATGTTTATCACCCTAGAGTCTAGTCATCATGAGTATCTCAATCAATGATTACTTGCTTTCCAATCCCGATTTACAACATAAAGGCAAACATCTACTTCCCACTACTCGCATCCTTGTTGATATGCATCCAGGACACGATATACCAAACATTTGTAGATGCATTTTCTAAACACAATACTTTCCCTACTAATATTCCTTTAGATATTACTATTTTTGACAATGATGCACCTTTGCATAACATGATTCACATTCATGTGGGTATTAAGTACACGTTAATTGAAAATGGATTTGAACTCAACTTATGTCCTATGTCATTCATTGAGAGGTTAGGTCTTTTTGCTCGTGATGTTAATCCATCTTATCTTTCACTACGTGCATATGATGGTTCTATTCCTCCATGCATTGGTCACATCCCATTACTTATCAAAGTAGTGGTTAACACCGTATTCTTTGTCATTGAATTTCTAGTCTCTTATAATCGCTTTGCTTGGTAGGCCACGGGTTCATACCAAGCAGTTATCTGCTTCCACAATGCATCATTGTGTCAAATTCATACATGAAGGTATCAAATATATTGTCTTTCATGATCATGATCCATTCCAATATTATGACTAAGATCCCAATACTACTCTCCCTACTCCACACACTGATACTACAGATGATCCTCAACCTATGGATGAACCACCTTATTTGCCACTATTTGAAGGTGTTATTTGTGTAATGGATGTTGTTATTTCTCCACCATCACCTCTCTGTTACTTACCATTGTTATGATTCTTTATCGGGGAATGTCTAGTCCACAAACGTCACTTTATCCCCGACACCTTCACACATGCAACCTTTATTAGCATGACCACCATTAACATGTACGCTTTTCATAAATGACTCATTTTGGGAACATATTCCATTTGATCCTACTTTACTTGAATCTATATGCACACATGAGGGATTAACACGATTAGGATTTTCACGTGATGATATTCTTTTTCCACCATACGATCCTCATCTATATCATGGGTTTGTTCACATCACCACCACTTATGGTATTTAATTCTTTCATCTTACAATTTTTCTTACATGTGCCCCTTCCACTTTTCCACTTATGTTAGGACAATCTTGACTCGACTACATTAGGGGCACATTAGATCCTGACCATATAGACATCTCATTTCCTATGCCCTTTGTCCATGTTTTCATTTGTAACAGTTCTTTCCTCAGCTATACAAAAAATATCACTCATTGGTACACACACGGTTGTCTAATCCTCCATTTACTAATGAGAAGTATGTTATGGGCATATAAAACTTATGCCCTAATGGATCCTTAGGAAATCAACCCGACACTATTGCTTATCAAGTTTTAGATGTAACACCTTTTAGCTTCAATCCCGACACCGACAATCTCTTATATGACATCACTTGATCATTTCCATCCTTCACACACTTTGGGGGCATTATGATTATTACTCCCCTCCATCCCCCTTTAGTCATTACAAACACATGTTACATAGTAATCCAACATTCACCCACTACAAACATACTTCGACATATGATAATATCAACATTACCTAATGACACACTCTTGTGCTTCAATTTACACTCGACTGTTGAGGGCATCCTATACACATGAACCCCACACATTACACGATAGGTACTACACATCACCTTGCATCTTACATTGCACATCCTACATCTTACATTTACTCTACATCATTTGTATTTCAACCCTTGCACATCTACATATCATATATATTCTACACACCATACTAGTGTTCATCACACATATGTCACACTCATGTTGTTTAGGCATCACATACTACTCATTTTATACATTACACTCACACACATTCTATATAAAAAAAATTTCACACCCTTATGCTATCTACACATCTTGCATTACATACTATACATCACACATTACACACGTTACACATCACATGGTAGTATCTCATCATCGCATATACTATATAGAGCTTCTTCTATGCGTTGCACTCATTACCCTATGACGTACTCTAGTCTCACGGTCCATACTAGAGTGTTGAGGGTATACATCACCAATGGACCTCATCACATATGCTATAGGATAAATCATCACCTTTCCCCTCATCTTATAGTGGTATACGCCATAGGCTATATCACCACCTCGTTGATCATATCATCATGATATAATCTTTACACTAAATTATCACATGTTTCATACATCATTTCTATATCACATTTCATCACCACATTAGGATACACACATTTTTAAAACCATTTCCCGATGACACACTCTCATTTACTGCTCATTCTTGACTTCTAAGGGCCATACAAAAATGAACATCACTGTATATAATTCCATTTACTCACGGGGCATGTGGCTCCTATCATCCATCTTACATTCCATTCAATTCATACACAACAAACTCTATATCTTGGTCATATTTACTTTTTCTTATATTTTCTTGTACATGTTCGTCTCATTACACATCTTAGATAGATCTCTTGTGTGTCTTTATCTTTACCATACACACATGTGCATTCATGTCCTTTTCTAGTTGTTACCGTAAATATAAGCCTTCTACACTCAGCATGGATGTTGTGCACACTACCTTCGGAGGGCATCCACTTCTGTACATTATAGGTGTTATTGTTTCATTTTGGTTCATAGCACTTTGATTTATTAGTCATACATACTTTTTCTAACATGATAATGGCTGCTTCACGTGCAACATCTATTTTATAGGATTACTTGCTACCATCGCTATCTCGATTGTTTGTACTTGTTTGTCTTTGGTTGATATTGTATGCCTTACCATTTTTTTGGAGTGCACACTTTTTTGTTTCTATGCGACCGCTATGACCTTGAGTGTCTTGTGACATCATGAGTGGTGTCCCATGTTTGCGACCCTCGTTTTGTGGCCTACATTCTCTTCTTTGGTGTTTTATCTTATACATTACTTTTTTAGCTTACATTTGTTTGTATTATACATGCATGTCTCTGTCTTGGTTTTTACTAACACTTGTCTCCTAGCCAGCTTGTTTATATGTGCCTTGGTTCTACCAAACACATCCCTCCCCATGCAGGTAAACTTCCATGGTTAGTCCTCTTTTAGGGATGTATCCTCCTATTCATGATGTAGCATGCGCCCCCCAAAGAGGGGGGCATCATTTGGGTTTACACACTACACAACACAATACCAAGACAACTCAATTTTTAGTTTTTGTTCATGACACGATGTGGGTTACATAGTGAGTGGGTTTAGACTAGTTTATAAAACTCCATACACAAAGTGGCTTTTATAGGACATGTTTCCTTTAGAATTCAGGGGAGTAGCATACGGGTTAGAGGATAAACTGGACCTTCCTCTCTACACTACTTCGCTAGTGGCATCGATCATCCAAAAAACTAAGGAGTATAGAGATCTCTTCATTTCTCTTGGGAAGTAGTTACAAGTTGGAGGATAAATCAAACTTTCCTCCCCATACTACTTTGGTCAATGGCATGGGATCGTCCAAAAACTCATGCTTCATTGATGAGTTACAAGATCCTTTTACACCCTTTTGTCTTGACATGGATCATGTGCACATGTTACTTTTTCATTTGTGTACTTTTCCATTACATGATTTTTACTTACATACATGCATATTTACATGCGGTTTTACACATATACATGCATATTTGACTACTTGATCATCTTATCTTTTGTAGGTTTGTCCGTATGGGAAGAAAGCAACAACAACAACAACACAAAATCATCGACATCACACACTATGATACTAATATACATGTACATCACACATATTTAAATTTACACACACGTTTCCACCCTAGGTTCACTCTCATCACTTTTTACACTTTATGTTCCACCGTTTTCTCATTCCACGCTTTGTCTTGTCCTTTGGCATGCCTTCTACATCACTCTACATGATTTATCAAGTACACATCTCTATATACTTTATGTTACGAGCATTCTCGCTCACCAACATAAAGTGGGGAAATGTAGACACAAAATCATGCACTTTGGGTAAATATTTAGTCCCGATCTCATACTATATTCATATGCTTCTTTAGTGAAAAAGATTACTAATTAACCCATGTATTTGGCCATTTTCTCATTACTTTCTATTGCTAATTTCGATCTTGCACATGTAATTTCCCAATATTTACTATCATACCGAGTGTTCCCTATTTCTAATCGGGGCATCCTAGTCCCCTTTAGGTGCCTTGATCCTCTTTGTACTTTCCTCTCACTTTTTGGGCACTTTCTATCCATTTGAGCTTCTTATATTTTCTTTGTCAACCTTTCTAGGGTTAGTTATGAAATTAAAGCAAGAGACCCATATAAATATAAAGTTATATGACCATAATGAGGGACCAAGCACTAAGCACTAGTATCTCCACCTAAGGTTGCATCCATCGAAGGATTCTATTGCTCCATTTGTATCTATATAGCTCCATCACAAGGGAAAAGGCTAGCTCATCTACTTCACACTTCATAGGAAGGGATTTCATTCTATTCCATGCACCATTCAATTACATTCTACATCTAGTTACTACTCATACTCGTAAAGTGCAACATGCACAAGAACGCCTAGGGCACAATTCTGCACACACACATTAGAACTACATTGGGTCTAGATATAGTGCGGTGATCGCTTAGTAAGTCCACCATTATGGCCGTTGAGGTCATTTTGACCGCTTCATATAAATCTTTATATTTTGGGGGTTTTGATGCTTTAGTTGGGGTTTTACAGGTAATTATATTATTGTAGGTGCTTCGATGATTAGACAACGACATTCATGTGACAGAAAATGAACACAAGTGAACATTCAAAGACCCTCCAAAGAAGGTTCCTTGGTCATTTCCATAGATCAGTGCACCTATATCTCGTAATAGAGCACCATAGGTGGCCCCATCCCTTTCCAAGTGCCTTCGTCTGGCCAAACATCTCAAATCTGTATTTTCTCGTGCTCCGTGTGATGGTTTCCTCCTCCTGTTTAGACGATCTCCTTTGTGACACAACCCCATGATATCTCGCTAATCACCTAAGGATTTCCCAACCCTCTCTTGCACTTAGGTTTCATATTTTCATAGCTTAGTTGTTTGGGTAATTTATGTATTACATTATTTCATTTATTTACTACTTATATAACATTAGAATATGATATAATAAAACCCCTATATTTCCATTTTAGTTTAATCAAACCAATTTTTTACCATGCGTAATTTCACGACACACTTTATTGCATTATACTTATCTTGCATCATGTCTCGTTATATTTCTTGTGCATCATGTTTCATTATATTTATCCTACATGTCTCATAAAATAATCTTTTAAAATAGCTAGTTACTTATATTAATGTTTTTTGGATGTTGTAGACGCCTCTCTTTATAGTCACATACAAATACACAAACACCTCTCCTTATAGACCCTACAAACTCTCCCTATAAAAACTACCATGCAAAGAACCCTTTGATATGCCTACATGCATTGCCTTGGTGGGAAACATCCATGTCACTTAGTATATTTTTTTATTTTTCAAACAATTTATTATTGAAGCTTTGAAGTTTCCTAACCCATAAAATTTCTACAAAAGAAATTTGTGAAACCTAAACATAGATAATATGTAGATTGTCCAAATACAACAATATATCATAAGAAAAGGCCCTAAAACTTATTAGGTTTTATCCAATGAGCAAAAATGATACATTTTTCAATAAAAACAACTTATTAACGTTTCTTTATTATAATCATAAACAATATATGATTTATCAATGACTTTAGTAATGATAAACAAAACCCAACAAGGAATCCATACGAACATCTAATAATAACAAAAAAATGAGTGGTACTCAAAACAAGTTAATAAAGATATGGAATATTGAGACTATAAAACTTTCTAGCAAAGTCCAATTCTATTGCAACAATTTTGGAGCTTTTAAGTTTCTCCTTCATTTAGTCATTTTATATATACAATGCAAAATGTCATAACAGTATAGAAGTTTAGAGATAAAATTGTAACATAGATAATAGATATAGTATAGTTATAGCTAATGTTCATTATTTTGATTATGATGCATAGAACTAATTCAAGTTGAGTCATTTCCCTTAAGAAATTCATCAAATGTTAGTAAATGATGATGATTTTGTGAAAAGTAGGATGACTTATTAATCTCGAGCTATACAAAGCTTGTATTTTAGGATCTCTCTTAGCTCCAAAACATGATAATGATGGCACTGAAACTATTTTTATCTTCATTATAATTTTAGTAGTAGTAAAATTATGTTGCAAGTTCCACTTTTTGCAAGACCACCAATATATTTCATATCTATCAAATTTTATTTGTCTAGGGAGTGAATTGAGTAACTTGTTAAACTAGAGTGAACTCCTATTACATTTCAATAGGTCAAACATACCTTTATGGGTCTAAGTATGAGTCCAATTATGAATTGTAGACACCCCAAAATAACCACTACGCATTATAAACATTTAAAATATTATTAAACCCATTGTCCTTCTCTAGATTTAATTTAATTAATTATATTGCACCCTATCACCCCCTTAGCTAATTTTATTAGCTAATTTAATATCAAATTAATTAAATAAATCCTCACATATCCACTTTCATATTTAAATAAATTAAATATCCTCATTTCTTATCCACATCCTATCCATCTCCTCAACTCAAGTTGACTAAAAGTCACGACTAAAGCTAAAAATCATTATTAAAATCAAGAGGATATGTTTAAATTAAATCAAATCATGCATTTGAGTTAACTAAAGATATCTCCCAAGTCATGGCAATCCAAAATTAATTCACATCCTTCCAAAATTAAATCATTCACGTCACTTTTTGGGTGAATAAAATAAAGGACATGGAATTAATATTTAATTCTAAGTTTAAATAGTCAAAAACATGTGCAACCTTTGCCAACTCAATAATAGCTCATCCTTGCAAGCTTAGAACAACATTTTAACTCCTCACCAATCTAAAAACTCAACTAAACAAATTATTCATGTTTAGCTAGCTTCGATCAATCCAATCTATTCTTGTTTTGAGGATTCTCCTTCCTCACTATAAATCAATGGTCTTTCCTTCAAAAATCATCCACCAACAAGCTTGACAATTCATACTGCTATCAGTATCTAATTGCTCGTGAATCAATCAATCATATTTTTGCTCTATCAATATAAAATCAAGTCAAACAAATAATCTTCATGATCGTATCTTAATCAATCTTCCATTTAGAATACTTCTTGGAGCATCCACAAATCTACAAAAGTATTCAAATCAATTGGATCCAACAGAGCACTACCCAACCTTGCTTCTCCAGGTCATGTCCAATCTAAGGTGGCTTTAAAACTTATCAAGGGAAGGTGTACTTTGTTTGTGTTAATTTTCTCTATTTATGTAATTTCCTTGGGTTACATTCCGGCATGCTCAAAGTGGGAGAGGTCCACATTTCTTTATTATTTCTATCTTGTTTCTTGCCAATATTACTTTGTTTTCATGTTTTTGTCTTATTTAAGACCCACTAACAAAGTTTTAGTGAATTTTGTGGAGTAAACTGAGAGAAAATAAAAAAGAGTCATCTTGGCATTTATTCTTCATTTTTGTCCACCTATAGGAACCTACACTCCTGTAAAACATAGATGCGCTAGCATAGCTCGTAAAGTGAGCTACCATTTTATAACTTTTGTTACCATCACCATCAATGATCTATCATTAACATAAGTGCATTTCCATGAAAATTAGGTGCACTTACAATTTTATCATCTTGTGGATCTCATTTTAAGCTTTCCAACAATATAAATAAGTCCTCAAATGGAGTAATGAGCGAAAAGCTAGGCCTTCTACAAGGTGTGTGTGTTAATGTGAATATTAAGTGTGCTAGTGTGAATGTAATGTGTGCTTGTGTGAATATAAATTACACCATTGTTAATATAA
Organism: Taxus wallichiana var. yunnanensis; assembly: GCA_018340775.1. Classification (NCBI taxonomy): domain Eukaryota; kingdom Viridiplantae; phylum Streptophyta; class Pinopsida; order Cupressales; family Taxaceae; genus Taxus; species Taxus wallichiana. The sequence goes on along the minus strand of CM031242.1, from coordinate 975,225,081 downwards.
AGTGCGTTTGCATGAATATAAAGTGCACTAGTGTTAAATATAAAGTGTGTGTACGTAGTTTTAAAGTGTGCTACCGTGTAAAACTAGTGTTTTAGAGTTAAGCACATGTGCACTAGCGTTTGGTGTTTTTATTTTACTATTTTTATAATTTTTCAGCGTGTTAGTTCACTTTTGTTATTGTCTAAGCATTATTTTCTAACCATTTTCTATAGGTTTTCATAAAATGTGACATCTAACATTTGTTTTTTTAACCTTTGCATTATTAAATCAACCAAATGGTGTATGCTCTTCTCTCGTGCCCCCTCTACATTATCTCTCGGTGCATATTTTTATCTGTATTGAACCTTGTGAAAATTTAGCATTATTTGGTTAACATTTGTGTTATTGGAAGTTTTTTTGTTATTTTGGGGTATTTGTGTAGGTTGTAGGTGTTTCATATCCAAATTTGGATAGATACGAGATAAAATTAGAGGTTTTTTTATTTGAGGATTTTAAGTTCGCCACTAGCTCCTCCCTGACTTACCTCTAACTCGGCGAGTTACATCCCACAAAATTCCTTCCTTAATCACCTCTAACTCGAGATCCAAGTTACATTTTCATTATGTAGAACTACCAACCAAGCTCTTAATCGAGTTGTGAGGTTTCATCACTAAGTTGGTGGATTGTCACAAGATATGTGAGCTATGCAAACTCCACTAGATGAATTGTATTAGACCCCTTGCATCGGTCTCAACAAAATTGGAAGAGAGATGGTCAAGTTATAGACCAAGATGAGCTAATTTTCATTCCGATTCGTGCAAGGAGTCAAATTTTTGCATTGGTGTCAAGTTTGGTTCAACCCAAGTGTGAGTTGATTAACCCCTTTAACCCTCGTTCAAGTTGAATCACCAATCCCACACCAGAAAGATAATTAACACCTGGACCAAGTTGTTTACAAACCGCAAACCGAGTTGGGTTAAGCCCACGAGTTAGGCATCCGAGAAAGGGAGACCGTGTTAAAGCCGAGTGAGTTGCATTCGATTGAGATTCGTGGATGAGCTACATTGAGTCACTAAATTAAGCCCTTATTTTATTTCATTTGGAAAATTGATTGGGCATTACGCAAACATTTGTGAGCAACATTGCTCTCATTGATCGAGCCTTGTTGAAGGCCGAGCAAGCCATAAGATCTCCTCCATGTCGAGAATATCCTGCGACCTTATCAGTAAACATGACAAAGGAATACAAACAAGTGGCCTACATCCACATCCTGTCGGTCAAGCCGAGCCATCGAGTCTAACTCATCCTCCGAGCCAATCCTCCAACCGTGTTCCATCCTTAACTCGGTGAGCTCGACTCAACGTTGCCTCCCTTCCACGAGTCATTTAATCTAAAACCCTACATTGAGCCACTCCTTGATCCACACTACCCGAACTAACCCTTTGAACCACCCATCAATGCATGCAAAACCTTGAACTCTATCACCGAGCCCGAGATTCCCAAAACCCCGCAACTTGGATGACTCAATTGAGCTCGAGCCTTTACCCTTCTCTTTGGCTCATCTTTAGAATTTTATAGGGTCTTCTTTCCTTCCTCCCCTTTTTAAAGGTTCTAAATGTGATATAAATTTAAAATTAGGTTAAGTTTATTTAAATTTTTCTACTTTATCCTTTTAACCTCTTTTTAATTAAATTAATTATATTTTTAATTAATTAAGGTTTATTTAGCAATTAGGTCCTAGTTTAAGGGTTATTAGACGTTTCTTTACCATTAACTTGTTTTGGAGGATATTGTGGAAGTATTAAGCTTTTTGGGGGATTTTATTGTGTTTTGAGGGTTATTATTGTGAATATAATCTTGATAAGTTCACGTGTATGCTCTTTTCTCACACTTCTAAAAAGGATCTTGAAAATCGAAATGTGAGTTTCTTTTTGTGTTTTCTCTCATGTGTTTGCCTCAGAAAACGTCCTAACTCATTTATTGTAGGACCATCTCTCAGGGAGTTTTCTTTTAAATAAAAATACTAACTGTAGGTAACCTTTGTTTGTGATAATCAAGCAAAAATTTATCACTCCCTTTTATTACACTTTAAAAAAATCTCTTAAATTTTTTTTTCGGAGATGAGTTTATTCCCCTTCAATTGTAATTTTGGGAAGTACGTGGCCAGGGGCTAGAAAATCTTCATTGAGGATTACCACAAGAACCCAAAATTAGTTGGCACCTTGATGGAACCGCCAATGAAACGATAACCCCACCTATCGACTAGTGAACCTTGTGAGAGATTAAAGTCAAAGTTATCCTTAGTTATAACCTTGATTTGACCCTTTGAGCGGAATAAAATCCTTACTTATTGTATCAAGAGGGGTAAAGTAAAGCCAGAAACTAGGAATTTTCCAGTGTATCGAGCTCACTCGAATAATTTTTGGCATTTAGGAGAGGACTCTTTTACAAGAAACCCCCCTTAACCAAGCCAACTTAAGCTTAAAGGCCCCCCTTATATAACATTATTCTCGTCTACCTTTTGTGTTATAAAGTTTATGTTCCACAATCTTATCATACACATTCTATCCCATATTCTAAATTTGTAATCAACATTCAAAGCCTTAAGTTGTGGATACCCATGTCCTCACTTGAACACTTTCATTCTCAATCTAAGTCTTGACATCTTGATATTCACTTTATCATGATCAAGCATAATCATGATATTATTACTCTATCAATTTCTTAAAGTATTCTAGTTTACCATAGACATTGTTAAACTCTAAGCACTAGACCATCCTATATTTACAAATTTAACATTCACTTTGTTAAATTTTAGGTATCATCATTTTTCAAACTCTTCCATCTTAGCATTCACTTTGATAAGGGTCGAGTAATCAGCCCTCATTTCTAAATTCTTCCATCTTATCATTTGATTTTCTAAGGGTCAAATAATCGACTTTTATTTTTAACCTCTTCCATCTTAGAATTCACTTTACTAAGGGTTGAGTAACTTATCATCTTTTCAAACCTCTTCCATCTTAGCATTCACTTTGTTAAGGGTTGAGTAACTTATCGTCTTCTCAAACCTCTTCCAGCTTATCATTCACTTGGCTTAGGTTCGAGTAATTCAATCTTCATTGCTAAACCCTTCCATCTTAGCATTAACTTGGCTAAGGGTCGAGTAATTAGATATTCATTGCTAAACTCTTCCATCTTATCATTCACTTTGTTAAGGGTTGAGTTATCTTGATCTTCATTGTTAACCTTTTCTATTTTAGTATGTAATTTGTTAAGGGTTGAGTTATTTGATCTTTCACTTCTACACTCTTCCATCTTACCATTCACTTTTCTAAGGGTAGAGTAATCTAATCTTTCATTTTCAATCTCTTCCATCTTATCATTCAATTTGTTAAGGGTTGAGTTAGATCCTTTCATTTCCTACCACTTTCATCTTATCATTAAATTTGGTAAGGGTTGAGTAGGACCCTCTCATTTCCAACCTCTTCCATCATAGCATTCAATTTGTTAAGGGTTGTGTCTAAATCTCTCCTCACTCTAGGTATTTACCTCTACTACAATGGTGGGTTTGCACAAAACACTAAACGAAATGTTATTAGAACAAATTATTGAGATGTCAAAACAACTCTCTCATATGGCTTCCCAACTTAGTGAGAAATCATCCAACAAGCCAATCATACAACCTATTGAAAAAAATACTTTGTGCAAATTAAAACATCACTTTACACCCCTTAGAGAAAGTCTCTCTAGTGTATTTCATCAATTAGAAAAGGCTAAAATGATAAAATATCCAATCACAAGACCCTTCTATAAAGGAGAACTTAATCCTAAGTGGTATAAAGAATCATAATATTGTGAATACCACTACATCGAAGGTCATTCTATAGATCAATGTTCAAGTCTCCACCATTATGTTCAAGACTTAATTGATAACAGTCCTTGAAATATAAATCAACAATGAAGCTATCAAAATTGAAAACATGTCAACTACCACAAATTCTAATGAAGAGTTGAACGTTGTCCAAAATTCTTTACATGATAAAACTCAACGAGATCAAGATGAAAAAGGTCAAGTATCTATAAACCAAAATAAATCAATCTCTCCTCTAGATGCTCTTTCATTTGTACAATAAGAAATTGAAAGTGTTTCAGACAAGTATCTTCAAACATTGACTAAGAACTTGAACATGATACAAGAATCCTTTCTAATCCATGACATAAATGAAGACTTTAAAGAAGAGGTTCAATCATCAAACATCGTTGAGATTGATTCTATCCTTTAAATTCTAAATCCTACGCTTGATATCCCTAGTCTTGTTGTAGAGACACAACAACAACAAGTTTAGACACTTGTGACAGGATGAAGCTTTTATGTCCATAATACCTGAAATGATAAATCTGAATCATTTTAATGTTTCATGTCAATTATCCAAAGAAGATTCTTCTTGTGTTTTACATAACATTATTAAATAGTCAACGCCGATACCATGTGTCAAGACATCTATATATGTGCACTCCATGAGGTGCGTATTCCTAGGGGTATCCTCACACAACCATTTCGAGCTTTAATTGTAAATCTATCATCGATACCTTGATGCCCTTCTATGGATCAAATGTTTGTTCCTCACATAATTCCATTCATGGATGAAGGTTGTATTGATGTAGAGAACCTTTTAAAATTCCAATCATCTAAATCTTCTATTCCACCTACATTGGAAATCATTCACAAAGGTATTAGGGAATATGAATTCCAACATATTCTCTGCATCGACAAATTTCCTCTAACATCATATTGGTTTTTCAATCTCCTCAAAAAATTATCCAATCATATACCCATTGACTTGGATTTTTTCCACCCAAGTCTCATAAATCATGACTACTTCAATCAATTATTCATAAAAATCTTTCAATCCCGTCCCATTGGCTTGTACTTTGTCTACCTAAGTCTCATAAATAAGGACACATCAAATCACCTATCTAGTGTAAATATTTTGACCCAATATATTAACTTAAACCTCATCCACCAAATTCTCATAAATCAAGACCATTCAAATATCCTAAACATGGATTTATTCCATGATAATAAGTCCAATTTAAACCCTCATATGCAAAAAAAAAAAAAAAAAAAAAAAAGGCATACAAAGAAAATAAAAATCCATAACAAATCCCTCCTTAAAGTAATATTTGAAAATCAAAACCGGAAACGCAATAACTTGTTCACATGTGCTCTTCGCACTAGTTAAGGCCATTTGTAAAAACAATTTTAATCATTTCATCCATTGATAAATTTCTCTATTATATCATTAACATCTATTCACATTCTTCACCTATAAGACATAGGTTAATCTTATTTCTATTAGGCATTTTGTATCTCATCCCTATTATGGTTTCTACCATTTCAAATATTTTTACCTATGGTTTTATCTAGAAGCTTACTGATGGAAACTCCTCCTTTCAAAAAGATATTTCTTTAACAAAAGCACCAAAATTATTTACTTAGACCTTTTACTGTTCATCTTAGTCTATTGTTTTTAACCCTTGCGTCCTACTAGTCACATGCAGCTAAGAATTAGGGGAAAAACATTCCTTCCCAACAAGCACATTATCAATATACAAGGAAAAATCAATCTAAAATACATAAAAATATCAATCATTATACCTTTCGTCCTTCACAATCTTCAAAGAAGAGCCCATCCTTCTTACTAATAATGTTGAGATTGGAAAAGGACGCGGTATCCTTTATCACCTACATTTTGTCTTTGGTGTTAATCCCTTTCCTCTTACTGGTGGCATGGGGAAAGATGTAGGGGTTATTTAAAAAAAATCAAAAAACTAAATCCTTCAGAAAATTTGAATCAAAAGTGCTTAATCATACACATCCCAAAAAGTTTCTCATACTAAGAGAGAATAATTCCTTCAATTGGATCTTGTCAATCAGTAGGCCATCAATGGATCTAAGTCTATTCAAAATCTATAAAGTAAAATCATCTTGGAATTAGTCGGGTAATATTGATCAAGATGAGTCACATTTTCCTTAAAGGGCCATTGTTGCACCTTATGGCTTGGCATCCTTCATATGAATTTTCATATCACTATTCTCCTAGTTCTCATGTCCTTCTTAGCTCTTAATGGTGAGCCCTCACATCTTCTTAGTTATGTGGAGTCACGAGTAGAGTGAGACATCCTATCACTATATCATCTACATTCTTCCAATGGAATGGAATGCTTGCAATTGCTTGAAAATGGGTTTGCGTAGTGCATCCTTTATTGAGTCAAAAATACAAAAAAATCGAGATATGTTCAAAACAACAAAAAACATTCAAATATGTTCAAAAATAAAATAAAATTAAAATATGTTCATAAATCTAAAAACATTCAAATATAAAAAGTTTAAAATACAAAAAAATAATAATGATTTTTTTTAAAAAAAAAATTGCAAAAATAATAAAAAATCACAAAATACAAATAATCACAAAAATCCTAAAAATTACAAAATCATCAAAAATTTCTACAAAATAACACAAACTTGATAAAATAAAACTTTTAACTACTACCCTAGTGATCGTTCTAATCTTATGAATATCACGATACATCATCTTCCCTTTGTATGTTAATATCTCTACTTAGGGAAAGTCAAATCAATTGTTTCCTTTGTGATATAACTTCGCTTGGGAAATATCAGCTCTCATTCCCTCCCATGCATTTCATAAGTTTATTGCTTGGGGGAAATGATCCTTTTTAACTCTCAGATCAATTTTCAATGTGGATCTAACAAGAGTGTCACGAGGAGTATCTAAGATCACTCTACTCTTCTTGATCCTAATCCTATCCCCATGCATTTCATAATTTTATTGCTTAGGGGCATTTACATCTGTTTAATTATCATTGTGGCACGCGTTAGTGGCATAGTTATTTGTCTTCTTTTCAAGTTGTGTAATATTTTGATGTTGCTTTTTGGACCAATTACATATATTTTGTTATCATCTTGGCTTCTTTATAGCCACGGTGCATATGTTTACAATGTGTATTGGGTTTGATTTCCTTTTTATATTTTATTTGTTGCGTGTGTGTTTTTATGCACATAACGTGTTAAACATCACGATTCTTTCATAATCACGGTGACAACTCTATTGTATAATAACAAAATAAGGTTGCTCTAACTTTCACTCTTTAAATGACATTCATGCTACGAGAACAATCCCTCCCATCCTCCTTCAAATTCCTTTCCTTCTTCCTATCAAGTGGCTATCCACCACTTTTTTGTGTCACCCATCCACTTGAGGGGGCATTCCCTTGCCATCTTATTCACTGGGGCATCCAAATGCTTCACCGGGGCATATCAAACAAGCCCACAATTCTTCTCTGTCTTCCACTCGCTAATCTACATGTGTCTACTATCTTTAAAATGTTATTACTTCACAATAAAACTTTAAAGAGGGGAAAATGTAGACACCCTAAAAATACATGCCTATTTCTAGCCTATTCTTGGTTATTCATATCCTATTTACATCCCTTCGGAGTTAACTAAGTTAATTCCATCCCATTAGAATTAATTAAATTAATTTTATTATACTTTTGGAATTAATTAAATTAATTCCTACACCCTTTAGCTAGTTTAATTAAACATTTATTTAATTAAATGGTTAATTATCCTCTCAATTTTTTTGATTAGGGGTGAATACGGGGTTTTTTTTTATAAGGACCCACATCCTTGTTTACAATATGGGAACCATCTCAAGGAACCCAAGTGAAGAAAATTTTGGAGTGTTGTAACTACAACGTATTTCAACAATGAGTCCAACTAACCGAGTGAATCCATTTTTGAAGTGCTACATCAATAATGAATATCAACTAAGTGCCCAACGAGTTGCATCTACAATAGAGTGAAACCAAGTCGAGTGTTGCAATTAGAACGAAGAACCAAGTATTTCCATTGCAGCGAAGGAAACATAGAGGTGCAACTACAACAAAGTTTATAGATGTCGCATCCTACGGTGAAACCACCTCCAGGGAAGATTGTGCCTAAGGGGATTTGAAACCGGATGGGTGCACACAACCGTGTGACTTGACTGCACCACTCCCACCCCATCGGAAGTTATCATCTCATAATTCATAACTAATTAAATTAATTATTTAAAATAGAAATAAATATATTTTTCCTACTCATCCTCCACTTGGAATCCATTCACTATCCTAGTCACTCCACTTAACTCTAATTCTAGAATCCTACAATGGTGGGGGAAAAAAAGTTACACGTATAACCACCTCATTGAATAAAAAAATGAAATTCATTTCCCCTCAATGGAAAATGAATTCATTTGAACCTCCTCTAGTGCTATTTTATGAATATGCCTTGATGACTTTATTAATAACCTTCAACCACTACATAACCTCTATAAAAATCAGGCTATATCCTTTCGCAAAAACAATCCATGGAAGCTTTGTATTAAACCTTAGCTAATTTTCCATTTAATATCTGCATATTGAAATATTTCCTTGTGTCCAAATATTCTCGCAACATTTCCATTTCTTCATTTGGATATCTCAATTTAGATCATCCACAATCCAACAACTACAAGAAAATCAACAATTATAATACTTCAAAATTTCACATTGAGGTTGCAGAGGAACTTGGAGGAAGGTTTTTATGTTAATTATTTACTTATTTTTCACTTCGCCGAGTTTTTCTTGTTTACATACATTTTCTTTTCTTTGTAGGAAAGTTACTAATAATTTATGTGAATAAGACCATTGCGAATGTGGAAAATCTCATTCTATAAAATTAAGTAATTTAAAAATATTACAACCTATTAAAAATTGGCCAAAGACTCTTGTATATGAATTTTGTATGTAGATTTACTTGGACAAAGACTATTACTGAACCTATTAAAACTTGTTAAAATAATCTAAAAATACATTATCATTGCGGGTTTGGATAAGGTTTATACCGATCATTTAGCTATGGGAAATTCTTAGACATGGTCCTAAAACTCATTATGAGGAGTACCACAGAACCCTAAAGTAGTTGGTACCTTGAGGGAACCGACTAATGAAATGGGTACCACCCCAACCCATTTAAATAGTAATACACATGAGGAAACCATAAGTAGCATGTGGTGACGGCCCCACCTTAATTGGTCGAGGGGTATATTTCTTAGCTAGGAAAGAAAATTTCTAGCACGAGTACTTGTTTAGGGACTTTGGTGAGTGAAATTCTCCTAAGCCCTAAGAATCTTGAAAAACCAAGGCCAACAACAAAACATTTAGTTTAAATTTTTGGGTCAAAATAGTTTGTGTTCCACATTCTTCTCTCAAATCACATCATATCCTATTCCCATCAAAATCAAAATATTTTCAAAATTTACAAACTTTTCCCTTTTGGATACCATTCCAAATCAAAGTGAACAAAGCTTAAGTATTATCCTTTGGATTCACATTCCAAGTTTAAGCACATCAATCTCAACCAATCTAAGTCTTATACTTCGATATTCATTTTATCAAAGTTTAAGAAAAATCAAAATTCAATCACAAGTCTTAACTTTGGGTATTCACTTTATCCAAGCTAAGAAAATTTGCAAACATCAAATCAATGCCAAAGTCTTATCTTTTGGACATTCACTTTATCCAAATTTAAGCATATCACATCTCATCAATCAAAGCCTTATCTTTTGGACATTCACTTTGTCCAAATTTAAGCATATCATATCCTATCAATTGAAACCTTATCTTTTGGACATTCACTTTATCCAAATTTAAGCATATCAATCCTACTCAAAGTCGTATACTTCTAGATATTCACCTTATTCAAAACTAAGAAACATCCAAATCAGTCATAACAAACTCTAAAACCCAAACCAATTCATGAACCACCTCTTCACTTTAGGTCTTTACCTTTAGTACAATGGTAGGCTCATGCAAAACATTAAACAAAGCGTTATTAGAAAAAAATCATGAGATGTCAAAACAAATATCTCATATGGCTTCCCAAGTCAGTGAGAAATCAACCAAAAACCAATTATACTTCCTAGTGAAGTAAGTACTCGCATAAATTCAAACAACAATTTACACCTCTTAGAGAAATTCTCTCTAGTGTATTCCATCAATTAACATTTGTTAATATGATAAAATATCCAATCATGTGACCCTTCACAAAAGGGAAACTAATACCTACGACGTATAAAGAATTAAAATATTATGAATACCACCACATCAAATGCCACTCTATGGATCATTACTCAAATCTTTGCTACTACGTCAAAAAATTAATTAATTATAGAGCCATTGAAATAGAAAACATGTCAACTACTCAGTAACTTCCAATGAAGAGTTGAATGTTTTCCAAGAATCTTTACATGATTAAAATCAATGATATAAGGATGACAAGGGCCAAGGATCTACAAAAAAACCAATCAACTTCTCCTCTTGACACTCTTCTCGTTATTTTAATTGAAAATTGAAAGTGTTTCAAAAAACTGTCTTCAAACGTCAAATGAAAACTTGAAATAATTTCCAACTCATGGTATAAATGAAAAATCTAAAGATAAAGGCTAGTCATTGAAGAATGTTGAGCTTGATTATATCCTTTCATTGCTATATCTTATGCTTAACACCATCAATAGCATCAAAACAACACCCATATCCTTAATGTTGCAACACTATAAAAAATGGTTTGGACACTTTGCCCATGATGCCTACAATGTACAATCCTATGTATATGACTATTTCACAATAGACATCTAATACAAATTCCTTGTCCGATTCTCATGACATTATCAAATAGTCAAATAAGGCATCTATGCATATCTCTTTCATATATTTGACTAAAGCAAGACTTATGTTTCAATACAACCTTACATGTGTACTCCACGATGTGCATGTTCCTAAGAGTCTCACTACATGACCATTTCAAGATTTAATCATGAATATTTCATCAAATAATCCAATCCTATCATTTGGTCCTCATGAAATTTTGAAATCCAACATCATAAACATCAATTCCTAATATATTGAAGCACGTGTCACTAATCATAAAATTAAAATGGTGCTTATAGGAAACAAAGAAACATTGGATGTTCATTCTACAAGATCATTACCATGCCTTGAAAGTCCATCTACATATGAATCCTTTACTCCACACCACTCCATTCATGGTGAGGATAACAATGGTATTGATATTCCTTTCAAACCCCAATCATTAATATCTTCCACTCTAGCAATATCTTCCACTCCATATACATTAGATATCATTGACAAAGGTATTGAAGAGTATAAAATCAAAAATGTAAACTACACATTATATTTATCCACACATGGTCTCTTTGATGATCTAGTCGATACAAAATTACTCATCGAAAACAGTTCATCCAAACCATTGACTTAGACTTCATCCCCCAAGTCTTGTAAGCCAGACTTAAAATCAAATATTCATTGTAAATATTTCGATCCATACTATTGACTTGGACATTGTCCGCCTACATTTCGTACATCATGACCAATAAAAATTCATAAACATTGGAATCTTCAAAATGACGAGTCCATTGCGAACCCTAATCCAAAAAAGTTATAAAATATAAAATATATATATATATATCAAACCCTTTATCAAAGTTCTATTTGAAAATCAAAAGTGAAAAAGCAAAAACTTCTAGTTCTATTTGTACAATTTTTTAATTATTTCATCCATTGTCAGATATCTCTATCATTTCATTATCATCTCTTCACACTCTTGTCATATAAGATGCAATTTAATATTTTTCTTATCGGATATTGTGTATCTCATCCCTGCTCGGATTCTTCCATTTCATATGGTTTTATATATTGTCTTGTCTAAAGCTTACCGATGGTAAATCCTCCTTTCAAAGAAGTTTTCTCCTTAACAAGAAAGCATTAAACTTCTTTACTCGAGTCTTTTGTCCGCCCATCTCAAAGTGTAAGGTGGTCGACCTTACATCCTACTAGTCACATGGGATTGATATTTGGGGAAATAATTCCTTCCCATCAAGCACAATAAATAAACAAGGCAAAATCAATCAAAAATACAAAAAAATCAATATTATTACACCTTTCGTCATTAATAGTATTTGGTGTTGAGCCCACACTTCTTACTAGTAATATGAGATTGGAAAAAGATAAATGTACTTTTACTCACCTACGTCTTGTCTTCGGTGTTGAACACTTACCTCTTATTGGTGGTATGAGGCAAAATGTAGGGGTTCATTTTAAAAAATATAAAAAGAAAATCTTCAAAAAGCTGAATCAAAGTGCTTAATCACACACAATTTAAGGAATTAATTTAGTTGTTCATGTTAAGAGAGATAATTGTTCCTTACACTAAATATTTCCAATAATAGGCCACCTACGGGTCTAATTCTAGTCAAAATTTATAAAGCACAATCATCTTGGAATCGATTATATAACTTTAGTTGAACATGAGTCACATTTACCCAAATGTACCATTGTTAAACTCGTGTCTTTGCATCCATCATCTTCATTTGCACATCACTATCTCATTTGTCTTACGTCCTTCTTGGCTCTCAATATTTAGCCCTCACATATTACTAGTTGTGTGGAGTCAAGGGCGGACTTAGACATCCTACCACTATATTATCTACATTTTTGTCAATGGAATGAAATGTTTATAATTATTTGAACATGATTTTATATAATGCATTCTGTTAGAGTAGGTATTTACATTAGCTCATGTTCACCTAGGTACTTTATTTACCTTTATTGTATTTATCCTCACCCACTTATGTGTGTATATATTTATTTTTATTTATTTATATATTAGGGGGATATTATCTAGTTGTTAGGTATAGTTCTTTCCTTGATCTATGGTATTGACTAGATCCTTGATGTCTAGTTCTCTCCTAAATCTATGGTCTTGACTAGTTCTTTGATGACTAGTTCTTTCCTTGATTTATGGCTTGATCTTGACCTTGACTAGTTCTTAGATTGTTATTCCTTGCTTATATAAGCAAGGCCCATTCTCATTATATTTCATTGAGTTCCATAATAATATATCATATTACTGCTCATTTGCTTATAAAGGTTTATGTAAAGTTATTATGGTGAATTAATTTCATTTTATTGATCATGGTGTTTGATTAACATCTATGTTCTTGGCTTGGTACGATCTAGTTATCGTTCCTTTTGTGGTATCAGAGAAGGAGATTGCTATTGACATCTGTTTGTAAGTTTCATTTTGTAATTTTTTTTTTTTTATATTCATATATTCGAACTTGTCCGTATTTTTGCTTACATACATTTTTATGCAAAAGCAGAGCCTTCCATTAGATCCATAAGGTGGCAAAAACCTAAGATCTATCAGTAAACTCGACCATTTCTAGAGGCTTGTTTTTTTTTTTTTTTTTTTGTTACACCTATTGAAATCCTTAGCCCTGGTCATATGGTATGGTCATATGAGGGTTTAATATTGTGTAGTAGGTGCTTAACTCTAGCCCCCTTTTATTTTATTTTTGTGGTGAAGGCAAGAACATTTTATTCTATTTTAGTGGCAACTAAAATAAATAGTAGAGCATAATATTGAAAAACTTGTATCTTTTGATCGATAACTCGGTTTTGAGTTCCATTTTTGTAAAAGTGCTTGTTTTTTCATGCTATTTCCATTGGAAATATTTATTTTGAGAATTTCACTATAATTATAAAGTGTCATATTGTAACACGCACTCATTATAAAGTGCCAAAATATTGGGGGCTCTTGTTGCATTGCTTGGGGGTCTTGTTGCATTGCTTGGTTCTTGCATTTATTTTGGTGATTTTTTTAGGATGACGTCTTTATCTACTTCTACATTAGATCATGTTGAGCCATTAATAACACATAATTACCACACATGGAAACCAAGAATGGAAACAATAATCAAGCGGAAATGATTATGGGCTTTAACTTCTTCAAAACAACCAATGTTCACTAGAGAATATGAGAAATTTCAGTACCAATGCAAATTTGATGAGTGTATGGGTTTGATAGGAACTTATGTAAGTGACAATATTTTGTTTCATTTGGAAAAATGTGACTCTCCTTTCAAAATATGAGAGAAATTGGAGGATTTATTTAGTAAGGTGGATCATATGAGAGCCATGTAACTTGAAATTGAGATCACCTCTCTTAATCCTAAAGATTTTCCAACAATTATAGACTATCTTACCAAGTTCAAGCATTTTTGACATAGTTGAAGGGGAGTGGAAGAGATAAGAAAGATGAAGAGTGTGTTTACTTGATTCTATCCAAGTTGAGAGGACCATTTCAAATATTTTCTTCTACCTTTTTCTCTAGCATGGATGCCTTAGGTGACACATTCAAAATGCCCGACTTAGAAACATTTTGTGAAAGACTTATTAGGGAAGAATCCAAATTGTCTCACCTTGAGTCTTCCATCTCTCAAAAGGCATTAGTTGCATCTAATCCTAAGGGAAAGGGAAAACCAAAAATTAAAACCAAATCCACCCCTTATCCATCTCAAAGTGATCCTAAACCCAAAGAAAATAACTCTAAACCCAAGGAGTCTTCTAAATCTAAGAATAAGTCTAGCCTTTCATGCTCTTTTGTGGGGGTAGTGGTCATGAATAACATAGGTGTTATAAGCAAATGCAAGCCTTAGAGGATGCAGTCAAGAAAAACAAAATTTCTATCTCCACTCCACCTCCTTCTAATCAACAAGACAAAACACTTAATGTTGTTGGGAGATCTCAGTCACCACTTATAGATAATTAGGTTATAGATTCTAGTGCTTCTCATCACATGAATTCTTCCAAGGAGTTTTTTGTTTCTCTAGGTTTGAGTTCTACTTCTAAAATTGAGGTTGGATATTCTTCCTTTATTTCTGTTGAGGGAAAAGGTGATATACACCTTGATGGTGGTAGTATCCAAGATGCATTGTATGTTCCTAACATCACTACAAATTTATTTTATGTATATCAAATTTGTCATTCAGTCAAGGAAAAATAATGAATTTTACACCACATGGAGTAGAAGTACAACTTTATTGGAGCCTCATTCACTTATTACTCAAGGTATTGTTGATCATAGTTCTATACTATATCACTTTGAGGATTTTGATGACACTTCCTCTATAGGGACATTTTCTTTTACTTATTTCAAAAGTTTCTCATGTAGATTCGAGAGTAAGCTTTGGCATGAAAGATTTGAACATCTCAATTACAAATATTTAAAGGAGTTAAGCACTCATGGTATGGTAGATGGTCTTCCTAGAGTTTCTTATCTTGAGGGAGTTTTATCTGGCTGTGCATTAGGGAAACAACACTAAGATCCATTTCCTAAGAATTTGTCCAAGAGAGTTTCTTCACCACTTGAGCTTGTGCATAGTGACTTGATGGTTTTTCCTACCCCCTCTTTAGATGGAGCTAAATATGCACTTACCTTTATTGATAATTTCTTGAGGTTTACTTGGGCTTATTTTCTCAAGTACAAAAGTGATGTTTTTCACACTTCAAAGTCTTTAAGGCTTTGGTCGAGAAATAATATTCTAGTTGCATAAAGAACCTTCACACTGATAATGGGGGAGTACTTCAGCAATGATTTTTCTAATTTTTGGCAACTCAAGGTATTATTCACCAACATTTTGTTCCTCATACTCCACAATAGAATGGCTTAGCAAAACGAAAGAATATAACTTTGAAGGAAATGGCTAATTGTATGATGTATTCTAGAGATTTACCTCCTATCTACTGGGTAGAAGTAGTTAATTGTGATAACTACATTTAAAATCACACACCACACACAGAGCACTTGAGAATTTGACTCTAGAGGAAGCTTGGTCCAACACTAAGCCAGATGTCTCATTTTTTGAGTCTTTGGGAGCCATGCTTGGGCCTTTGTGCCAAAGAAGAAAAGGAAAGCTTTGGATAAGAAGAGAAAACCCTTGATCTTTGTAGGGTATTGTGAGGACATGAGAGCTTATCAAATTCTATATTCTGATACTCATGATGTTATTTTTTCGAACACATGTTTAGTTTGATGAGTGCTTCACTCATGATTTCTTCATCTTCTTCCATGCCTCCTTCTTCTTCTTTATCTCATCTTAAGGATCCCTTATTTGAGGAGGTTGATGAGGAGGTTATATATGTCATTGAGGATCATATTCCCACTAATGTTGTCACTATGCCTAAGTGGGATCATACTATAATTTCTGAGGAAACACCTTTCATACAGGATCTTCCACCCACTAGGAATCATCACACACATTCTACAAGTTCTAGACTTTTGTGTCGGCAGTTTCTGAGGATCCACAATCCTTTTCAAAGGCTCATGGGATACAAGAGTGGGATGATGTGATGACAACTGAGTATTCTTCTTTGATGGAGAATCATACTTGGGATTTGGTATCTCTTCCTAAATGAATAAATATGGTTAGGTGTAAGTGGGTGTGCCAAACCAAATACACAGCTGATGGGTCCATTGAAAGTATAAGGCTCATCTTGTTGCAAAGGGTTTTTCACAAGTTGAAGGTATTGATTACTCTGAGACTTTTTCACCCGTTGCCAAGATGAATTCTGTACGCATTATACTTGTTATTGCTGCATCACAAGGGTGGACCGTATACCAGATATGGATGTGAAGAGTGCCTTCTTACATGTAGATTTACAAGAGGAAATATACATGGAGCAACCTATTAGATTTGTTCAGGATTATTCTCTTATTTATAGGCTCCAAAGGTATCTCTACGGTCTCAAACAAACCCCTCGGGATTAGTATGAGAAGATGGATTATTTTCTTTTATCTACTAGTTTTGTTCATTGCCACTCCAATCATATAGTGTATCTCCAACATGTTGGTGAGGATATTATGATACTTGTCTTGTATGTTGATGATCTGTTACTTACTGGATAACTCTTCTTCCCACATTCAGACTATTCAGAGGGCTCTTTCTACATAGTTTGACATGACAAATCTTGGGTTATTGCATTATTTCCTTGGTTTGTAGATTTCTCAGATGATTCAAGGATTCATTTGAGTCAGCAAAAGTACACCCATGATCTTCTTCAACGCTTTGATATGGCTGATTGCAAGCCAAGTCCATCTCATTTTTAGTCTGAGGGTTACTCTTACTTCCACATGTACCAATCCACTTTGTGATCCTACTTTGTATAGGCAGTTGGTTGGAAGTCTCATGTACTTGATCCATAATCACCCTGATATTTCATTTACAGTAGGGCTTGTATCTCGGTTTGCACATTCTCCTCATAGTAGTCACCGACAAGCTACTAAAAGGATTTTGCACTATTTGACACGACACTTCCCACTTTGGCCTACACTACACTAGGGGTTCTACTCAGTTGGTTGGATATACAAATTCAGATTGGGCAAGTTCTATTGATGACATATGTTCCACTTCTGGATATCTTTTTTGTCTTAGTTCTTCTCCCATTTCTTAGGCACACAAAGCAAAAAACTATTGCACTTTCATCTTCAGAGGAAAAGTACATGGAAATAGTTACAACGAGTTAGTAGATTCTTTAGCTTCGACAATTATTGACAAAGTTTGGATTCCCACAGGATTCATTGATTGTACTTTGGTGTGACAACCAAAGTGTAATTCACATTTCTCGTAACCCAGTTGAGCACTAGTGGACCAAGCATATTGAGATACACATCCACTTC
This sequence comes from Taxus wallichiana var. yunnanensis, assembly GCA_018340775.1. Lineage (NCBI taxonomy): Eukaryota > Viridiplantae > Streptophyta > Pinopsida > Cupressales > Taxaceae > Taxus > Taxus wallichiana. The sequence goes on along the minus strand of CM031242.1, from coordinate 975,207,461 downwards.
ATTCGTCAACACATTCAGGATGGAGTTCTTTGCTTGGAGTACATTCCAACTTAGCAGCAAGTTGCAGAAATCTTTACGAAGCCTTTTGCATCACCTCACTACCTTGAGTTACGTGGCATGCTTGGGGTTTCAGAATTTGTTCTTGGGGGGTTCGTGAGAACATCTTCCTTCTTCTTCTTCTTCTTTCTCTTTCCTTCTAGCAGGATTCTTTCCTTCTTTTGGTTCGAGATTTCTTCATGGATATATTGTACATGAGTACCTCATCAAGCCTAGTTTTGGGACTCATATTTTGCACATGCCACTTCTATTTTGGCCCCTAGCTTCACTTGAGGGGGATGTTAGAGTAGGTATTTACCTTAACTCATGTTCACCTAGGTACTTTATTTACCTTTATTGTATTTATCCTCACCCACTTATGTGTGTGGATATTTATTTTTATTTATTTAGATATTAGGGGATATTATCTTGTTGTTAGGTATAGTTATTTCCTTGATTTATAGTATTGACTAGATCCTTGATGTCTAGTTCTCTCCTAAATCTATGGTCTTGACTAGTTCTTTACTTGATTTATGGCTTGATCTACGACCTTGACTGTTCTTAGATTGTTATTCCTTTGCCTATAAGCAAGCTCATTCTCATTGTATTTCATTGAGTTCCATAATAATATATGATATTGCTTTACTCATTTTTTTACAAAGTTTTATGTAAAGTTATTCTCGCAAATTACTTTTATCTTATTAATCATGGTGTTTGATTAGCATCTGTGTTCTCGGCTTGATACAATCTAGTTATCATTCCTTTTACATTCTTTAATGAGTCAAAAATAAAAAAATAAAAAATAAAAAAATATTCAAAAATGTTTCAAAAATTAAAAAACATTCAAAAATGCTTAAAAATGTTTCAATAATCCAAAAGCATTCAAATATGTTTCAAAATTCCAAAAACATTTAAAAATGTTTTAAAATCTTAAAAAAATTCGAAAAGGTTTAAAAACTAAAAATACATTAAAAATGTTTCAAAATCCAAAAACACTCAAAAATGTTTCAAAACACCAAAAACATTCAAAAATCACAAACCCTTATCGACACATCTCAACAATATCAAACTTTCAACTACTATCCTAGTGATTTTCCAACAATCCTATGATAATCAAAACAAATAAACTTACCCCTTGCATGTATCATTGCTTGATGGCAAGACCAATTCATATTAGATAAATATTCAATGTAGATCCAAAAAGAGTGTTATTAGGAATTACTCAACTCCGCTCTTAGGTCCGATCTAATCCCCTTACATGTATACTAGTTTGGGCATTGTTAAATGTCTTTATTTAAATTTGTGTTGCACAATTGTTATTTTTATTATTGATAAATGGTTTTAAAAGGGACCATACCCGTGGTACAAAAGGGCTTAAAAGCCATAATAAAGAAAGTAAGAGCAATGGTTTTTTGACCAGTGGGGACCACACCCCAAAAACAAAATCTTAAGAAAGCTAGATAAAATAGTAAAGCCCAAGGTAGGGACATACGGCCAGCATGGATCTAAAAAAAATCCGAAAAACAACAATACAACAACTTTAGAACCGCAGGAAAACAAAATTGAGACAAAAAGGATCCAAAAAATAGGGGCCGTAAGACAACTACTTGAGGACTTTGTGGAAGACCTTTTGGGAATCCTCCATAGCCTTGAAAAGGTTGAGATCTATTTTTGTGCATGGTCTTGGTTGTTTGAGGTGATATCCCTCTTCGTATCCTTACCTTCCTTCTAGATATCTTCGAAATTCCATTGACATCACATACTTATTTAACCTATATCTAAATGAATTCAAGTAGAGCCTTGTTCATGAGAGTGATAAATTTACTTGTTGGAAATTTGTTGCATTTTTCCTCCATAGCCTACTTCTTCTTGGAAAGATCCTCAATTTTATCCATTAGTTTAGAGTAAGAAGCAGGGTCAATGTCTTCTTTGCAGCCCTCATTGAGAAGAAATTCCACATCCTCTCCAAGGCCCTTAATTACATCTGCCTACAACTTAATTTGTTCTCTCAAGTCATTGCTAACTTGGGGTTCCCGAGCATATTGGTTAACATTAAGAAGGATTTAAAAAACGACCAAATCTTTACCCTTCTCACTGCTACAAACTACCCTTTTGGTTGAAGAATGGGTTGGAGAGGGAGGACAAAAGCTTGAGTTCTTAGTCCCGGCTTTGTGCTTTCTGAGGTGGTTGGGGAGGGACTATAGGGCGAGAGGGGATATTAGTAACCACATCATGAAATTATTGGTGTAAGAGAAAAATGACCCTCTGGTGGAGGGGAAGGCTTCTATCGTGAGCTTGAACATCAAGAATAGATTTTTCCAGATAATGGAGGATATAGTAAGAGAGGCTAATCTTGGGGGTATGACGAAAGTGGTTCAATAAAACTAGATGGTGGAGAGGAAGTGTAGATAAGTGGCCCTATAAGGTTATGTATTTGACCACCATCTTAGCTACTTAATCATACGAGAGAAGGAATGAAAGAACCGACTAGCCCATTTTTCCAATCTTGAGGGTTTCATCCCCTTCTACAAAATTTTTCTCTCTATATCCTTGTCGAATTTGTTCCTATAGAATTTTATTCCATTCATGCCCAAACCAGTGAAAAGGAAATAAGGTTTTTAGTTATAGTGAATTCCTTACCTTTGTAAGTAATAACCTTTTCCTTCCAATTCGATCAAAGATAACATATATGTGTCTCTGTTTGGCCTTTTATTTTCCTTATGAAGGCCGCAAACCCATCTACATCGAGGGCTTTCCAAAGAGATTCATTTTGTTTCCAACGGGGTTCGTAGATTGGCTCAACAGAGAGGGAGGGCTGCCCATGGTGTATGGAGCACCAAAATATAGAGCACATAGGCCGAGTGTTGCAAAATTTGAGCTTCACAACAACATGATCAATAATGTGGAGAATGAACCATTTGAAGTAGACACGTTTCATTCATGTGAAGTACTCATTATAATTGCATCTCACTTGCCCTTTCTGCCGATAGGTACTATTTTTTAGGAGAGTTGGCATGAATATCTTGCATAATGATTGTATTTTTAGTTTTTAAATTTCATTGAAATCCTATCATAATTTGAAATGATTTACAAAGTGACCCCTTCATTAGCTAAGGAGATAGCTTCTTTATTTCCCTCCCAAAGTAAGTATGACAAATGTTTACATTGGAAAAAAATTTGCATATGTTCATAGCCTCATTGATAAAGTCTTTGATGGTCCAACTTGGGGCATGAGTGCCTTTAAGGTTGTTTATAATATTAAGTGAACCCCCTCTACAATTAAATTATTTACCTTGTGATCTTTAGCAGTTTTGATACCCCGAGAACAATGAGAGCCTCAACATAATGGTCGATTGGGTTATTATAGGACTTGTATAAGCAAATAAGAGACGACCTAGATTATTTCTAATTAAGCCTCCACCTCTCGCATCTCTTGGGTTGCCCTTTGAGGTCCCATCAAAATTTAAGTTATGCTAGCCTTCAAGGGGAAGAATCCATTGAACGAGAGATATGTCAATGCAGGAGTTTTGACTTGAACCTTCTCAATGTCAATATTCCATCCAATAAAAATCTCTCCTCTTCCTTGGGATATTTTGAATTCTTGGGGACTTGAATTTCAAGATATTCTCCTTGTCTTCAATATTAATCTTCTTAGGAGTCTCTTGTTGGATTTATTAAGATTTTTAAAATAATAGAGTTTTTGGGATTCTAGATTCTCGAAATGGCATGAGGAAAGATAAGTCTCCAAATCTTCCTAAGCATGTTATGCTTGAAAGGATGTTGTGATTTTTCTCAAGACTGAACAATATCATTCGGGAATGTCCAGTCAATACCAAATCTAAAAAAGCGAGTTCCCATTAACTCAAGCAACAAGACAATGTAGGAAAAGGTGATGAATAGTCTCAACCTCCTTCCTACAATGACAACACATATTAGGGATAGTAGAGCCTCTCTTGATACGGTTTTCAATTGTGAGTATGATTTTTTTAGCACTAACCAGAGAAAATGGTTGATTTTAGGAGTAAGTTCTTTGTACCATATTTTGCTCAGTCAAAGTGACAAGGAATTTATCTTGTTAATAATTGATACCCTATTTTAATCGAGTATTATCTATCAAAATACTTAACCCGTGATGAACTCATCTTTGGATTGAATCTGAATTATTGGGATATAACGAGAATTATTTGAATGTCATCAATAAGGGTTCTAGAGTAGGAAAGTTCAATATGAAGGTTGATCCATTTATACCTCCTATTGACAAAAAATATAATCACTGAATTTCTATTCAAACTTCTATTATGAGGTTGAATTTGAGCTATTCCCAGGAGTTATTGTTCTTAAGTCTTTGAAAATCAACCCATTTATCTTCCCAAAAGAGACACCATTACCCGATTCCATTTACTGCCTTTCTCCAAGTACCTTTCTAGTCTTGACTAGATTATTCTAGAAGATAGAGCCATAGGGAAGAGTTTGAAAGTTTAAAAAGTTATAATCTTTACCTTGGTCTAGATATTTATATCTCGATAAGATCATCCATGGGTTTCCTTGAGGATCCTCCAAATCATTTTGGAGATGAGGGAAATGTTCACCGTTCTTATATTTTTAATCATTAATCCTCACGCTCTCATGTATATAAGATTGTCCTAGGACACTAAATGGAATCTATTTTTCTCCTCTATACCTACCCATAGGAAGTGCTTCTTTCAACAATAGGAGCTGGAATGAAGAAAATAAACATGATATAGATAAATAGATTTTGTAATGTGCTCTTGATTATAAGACATTTTCTAGCATTAGAGAGAATAACACCCTTCCAACCAACAAGCTTCTCTTAGAACCTATCAAGAAGAGAATTCCAAACATTCATAGACACTTTTTAGTACCTAAAGGAAGACCAAGATAAGTAGTGGGGAGAGAGTTTATCTCACAACCCAAGATGTGGGCAATTTTCCTTTGTCTGTTGGGTGGGGTATTTAAGAAGTAAAGAGAGCTTTTGTAAAAATTAATCTGCTGACCCGAAGCATCCTCATAAGTATTTAGAATGAGCTTCATCATCTTAGCTTCAATAAGAGAGGCTAGAAGAAGAAGTATAGTTCCAAAATAGTAAAAGACAACCAAGTATTTCGATCGAAGACGATAAAATAGTAAAGATGGTAATAATTTTGTTTTAAATTGCTTATACGGATTTTACAATTACCCACAATAAAAGTAATGTGACTAAGCCACACATACGGCGAAGCTACACTAACCCGTAATCGCGAACGACAAGGAGAAATTATAACAATTTTTGCAATGTTAATACAATGTCACATTAACGACCATATGGGACAAGAAGTCGACTTACTACCGCTTTTGTAAGTTATACGAATTACGATTATTTTTATAAGTGTCGATGATAAATATATCATGACGATGGTAAAGTTTCAAAAGAACCATTAATGATTCGCAATTGCACTCGGATAAAATAATGCAAGGTTTATTTGAAATCTCCACCAATTAAATAAATTTCAACCCATTTTAAATTTATTCCAAAGGGAATTAAATAAGTTGTTTACTAAAGTCCAAATATAAAATCGGGAATTCGTGGTTCGAGTTAATTAATCCATTTAATTAAAAAATACTATTACACCACCTAAGTCACTTCCCAAAATTCACATTTAAATATAAAGTTCCCTAATAAAGATCAACTATAGGGTATAGTCATGTTCTCATTAAAACACAAAGTAATACATTTATTTTAAAAACAACCTTATTCACCCAAGTAAAAATCTAATTAAATCAGGGCCCTAGATTTTTTTTAATCTCCACCATTAGATATGCTAAACCTAAAACCAATGTGAGGATATAATATCAAACCTAAATTTACTTTCATTTCTATTCTTCTCATTCATTCGGTGTTTTCTCTCTCTCTTTTTTTTGCAGGAAGAATGGAGGTAAAGGAGGAGCTAGGACAAACATGGAAGGAAGGTTTATGTTATGAGTTTCTATCTCTCTATGTGCTCCAATAGATCTATGGATTTTCATGGGAATTTTGTTTTTTTAGTTTCATTTTCAATTTTGTAAATGCTCATAATTTGAGCCAAAATTAAATATTTATTTGCTGGTTATTAGATTACAAATAAAATTGCACATGTATAGAATTTTTTTTTTCCTGTTTCTTTTCTTCTTTTGTGTAGGGAAGGAGAATTTATGGAGAGATAAGGAGAGTATTATGATATCTCATGGAGAGATAAGGAGATGGTGGCTTACTATGTTTAATTTGGTTCTAAATTTGGCAATTTATGGGATATCTTATCCCCTCTTCCCTCATTGAGAATTTTGGTGCTTCTCAAGTCTTTGATTGGTTATGTTGCATTATTTTTGGGGTGTTACTCCTAAGTATTATATCCTTGCTTGTGTTTTGGTGACCTTTTCTACTGCTGGTTTGAGGCATGCCCCTCCCTCTTTCCCATGGGCTTGGAGGGAGGCTAGCATGTCCTTTTGGTCCACCTTAAGGCATGTAATGATGCCTATAGGTTGGGAGGTAAACAATTTGGTTTCTCATGGGTTTTGGAGCTACTTTTGGATGGCATGGAGCTTGAAAGAATGGTTTTTAAAATTGTAAAAGTTGTAGATTTCTATTTGTGCATTTGGAGTTACAGTTTGCAAAATCTACCTTTAAAGGAGATGTAATTTTTGGGACAATTTTGACATGTTGTCTCCACATTAAGTGGAGGGATTTTATACTTGTATTTTAGGATAATTTTTCCTTCTTATTAATCTATTTCAAACAAAAAGGAATTACTCTCATGGAATGGATTGTTACTCTAAATATATTGTTGTTGAAAGTCTTACTTAAGAAGTATTAGTTGTTGTTCAAATGTTGCACCTTATTGCATGCTTTTAATGGAATTGAGCATCTTGTTTCAAAAGATGATTTATTTTATAAATCATTGTTTCTTCTTCTTGAAATACTTATGGAAAAGTGAAAGAAATCATATATTTGGGTTCAAATTTCTCCTGCAAATAAACATGGAATGGTTGTGTTTTTGGATAAAAATCTCATTGTTGTTGTTACTTAAAGTAAACTTGTAAACTGGAACTATTGCATTCCAAGTTTTATCTTGTTGTTTTGATTGGTAGAATATGTGGTTGATGTACTATTTACAAGTTATAGTTCTGGTTATTCTCATCTTGTAGAAAACTCTTGTAAAGTTTACCATTTCTACACTTAGTAAAATATCACAGAAAGTTCATATTAGAATAATGTGATTAAATCTTTCTCTATAAAAAATATAAATTTATATCATTTCTACATGATATTTTGATGATAAAAGAGCAATAAACACACACACACACACACACGCACACGTGCGTGCGCATGGACGCAGCGCGCACATGCACACATTACACGCACACGCACACGAACACGCACACGCGCACACACACACACGCACACGCACACGCACACGCACACCAGATTTATAAAATGACCTTATCCTAAATAAGCTAGAATTTTTTTATAAATATGGGTCTAACCAGAAATGGTGTTATAAATGTCTTTATCTTAAACAAGTAAAAAAACTTATTATAAATCTGGTTTTTACCGGAAAGACTATCTTTTATATATATATTTAAAAAGCCAAACATTTATTTTAGCCAATTTTTGTTAAGTAGGATTTTATTTATAAATTTAAAAAAATTACATTATTTCAAGTTAACTTTGAGATTTTGTAAAAAAATAGCAAAAACAATAACATTTTAGATCTAAATTTGTATATCCATTTAGATCTACCATTAAAGATAAACAAAAGGTGACCATCCCATAAAAATGAAAATACAAATATCATGTTAAAAATACCACAAGGACACCATTATAGGATGTAGGAAAGTTCCAATCTCACACAACCGAAGAGATTTTTAATTAAAATAGAAACCCAAATTTTCATTTGAGAAAGAAAACAATATTCTTTTTTAAATTAAAAAACCCCACAACCATATTGTTTTTTTCCTCATTATTTTTTTCCTTCATACTTTTGTAAAAATTAAAAAGATTCATTCCAGATTTTAAAACCTAGGAAGAAGAAACTAGATTTAAAACTATAAGTGAAACTCAAGCGTATTTATTTATTTCAAAACAAAACAAGAAGATTAAAGTAAATAACCATGCATGAGTAAAGCGCCTTAGTTCCCCAATTTCTTTCTTCCCAAATTCATCCTAGAAGAGGAACAAATCAAAATCATTATGCAGGAAAAACAATAGAAATCCCATGTTTTATCCTTTAAAAATTATGTGGAAATGCGCTCCACATAGATTAAAAATTGCCCTTTTTCCATAGTAAAACCGTGGCATACAACAAGAATAAAACACGCCCCCTCCTTCCAAATTTTCTGCAAATTCATATCCTCCATGCGACAAGAGCATAACCAAAAAAAAAAAAACATGACAGGGAAAATGCCACTATGGAAGTGTTTTCTTTAGCCTTTGATTAGAGGAACACCTTTGAGTTCTAGAGGTCATGGGTGATTCAGTTGTTGAATGCTAGCTTTGGCCCGTGGTAGGGCGTAGATCCCTTGGGGCATTTGGAAATAAATTTTTAAAACTAATTCTAGGACCTTTTTGAAGGGTAATATGTGGACATGTTTTGGTATCTAAACCTTATCAGTTGGGTTTTGTTAATGGTAGAATGTTGACCCATTAGAATTGTGAGAATTGTGATTGTTCCTTACTCCTTGCTAAGTCTCCTTTCTGACATTAAAGATAGTATGAGATGTATCCTTCGAGAACATGATACTCTAGAACATGAACTATTGACTTGAACACAAACCACATGTGACTCTTTTGTATCTTATAAATTCTCCCAATCACCTCTATCTTCAAGTTGTACCACAAGCATAATGTTAGCTTATGATTCTCCTTTTATCATCTTGGGATCCTTTTTCCTCACAATGAAAACTAGGTGGAATGACGAATAACCATGCTCTTTAAAAAGCGTACCCATAGTATAAGAGTGAGTTTTGGGGGACGTATATGCGTTCAATATATTAGAACTAACCTTGGGTGTTGAAAATTAATGACAATTCAAATAGGAAAAAATAGTGTACACTTTTATAAGATAATAAAAATGGTGATTTTCATAAAAGGAGTTGTATCTTACTTTTTTTTTTTAGAATGTACCCTTGTGATGTCAGGGCTATGAATTATAAGTACCATGGAGATTATTTTACGACCTATTTAATCTTTTTTGTGATATGAAGGTAGATGTGTTTTGACCCTCTCAAAAAAAAATCTTTGAGAGGGCATAGTTCTAATTTTTGGCAATCTAAACGCAATGTGTAAATGTTAAGAAACTTCTAGTAATCAATCAGGTTATATGACATGTTCACAATGATAAAAACTAACTAAATTAGATGAAACCTGTATAAGATAAGTTATAAGAAAACTAAAAGGAATGTGGTCTCCAAAAAGGAAAATGTGCGATTTCATATTAAGTACTTCCTAAATGTTTGAGGTCAAATAACAAAATATGAATAGAATAAAGATGAACCCTAAAAATGTGGTAATGTGGAAGGTGCCCATGGGTGATGTGCAAGTATTGGTTGGGTCATGGTTTTGTACCCATTCATTGTAAACGTGTGACTTTGGACTATGTCTAGTCTTGTTTTGATTATTGTATGACCTACATGTGTATGGGTGGGTTCATGTTTGTGTTGGCATCACATGTTATGTGGAGTTTGGTGAGTAATACATGTATTGTCTTGTAACAAGTAATGAGATAAAAAAATATGGTATATTTTGGTCTTATGTTTGGGTCCCACATAGGTGGGCACTACTGAGATGTAGTGCCCATTTTTTTAGTGTTCTCATTTTGGTCACGTAAACTCATTGTATCTATATTATTGTGATGATAGGGAGATTATTACTTGTTTTGTTATTTCGCGAGACGTTATCTCATGACATTGTTGTTTGACAAGGTTTTTACTATTTTAATACATTGTTATAATATGACACTATTTAGGATATCGTATTGATAGCAGTAGGATGCTAGCGCTTGATCACAGGTTGACTATGGGGCACATGATGCCACTATGCATTTTACAGATATTATGTTGTGACGATGATATCATGTGTTATTATTGACATGTTTTGGTATTGATATTTGATCCATATTTGATGTATGATGATGATTATATTGTTTCATTTGGTAGACGATTCATATTGTCGATATACTTCTAGCTTAGCGTGGCTTATATAGATGTTGATTTCGATGCATATTATTGTATCATATTTTGTTATCATATTGGGAAGATATGAGGTTTTCCTTGAGTGTGTAGGTGACATGTATTTGATCATGGGAGAAGGTGGGGTTCAAGAAATGCATCCTAATTAGCACAAAATACCCATGAGGCCAAACCATCCCTTCTCTATCGATTTACGACACCTTCTCATTGTGTTGTGAATTGTTCGTATATTGTATATGTTTACTATGTGATGGTTTGCTTACCTCTTACCTTTGTGATGTAGGCTCATGTTTTAATGTTCTGAGTGTGTACCCTTATCCTCTTTTGGTTAATGTCAACTTTGTGTTTTATGCCACCCTTGGTGGTCCTTGGAATCTTATGTGGTATGTGATGAAGTGTCTTTGTTATGAGGGAGTAGGTCACCTAATCATAGTTTGGGTGAGCCTAATTTCCCCTCCTAAATGTCACATTTTTCCCAAACTCGGATTTGGGAAAATGTGCCATTTAAGAAGGGTAAATGGCAAGAAAAGAGCTTTATTTGCAATTAAAAAGGCCCTATCCCCCATCCCTATGAGGTGGTGGGCTATTTTCAATGTAAATGAGGCCCATTGGCCCATTTTCCCCCTCCCACACACTCCAAATTTATGGAGCTTTGATTTTGGGAATGCTTATTGAAATTTGAACCTTCTCATAATTGCTTGGAGCCAAATTTGTTTTCCCCAATTTTAATTTGTGGGGTAATTTTGTTGCATTTTGTTTGGATGTGGTTTAGGTGGAGGGTGACATTTTTCACCCTCCCATTACTTGACTTATGGGGCATTATTCCTTCTTAACCCCTCATGTCCTTAGTGAAGGGGTTCTTTTTTTGTGGAAAATTTTTGGTGGTAGAAGAGCTGGGAGCTTGGAACAAGCAATTGGATTTCTTGGTGAAATTCTTGGTTGGATTGTGCTTGAGTGCAAGGTAGGATCTTGCACCCACTTTATTTCCTATTTGAAATTGTTCTTTGAAATTGTGTTATAAGTTGGTTTATGCATATGAATGAGAAATGGATGTTTGATTATCTTATTTTTGTTGCTCCACCCACCCTTGAGGGGTGTGGGCTTTGGAGATGGAGGGAAGAGGGAGGAATTTCCTCCTCTACATTTTTACATGCTTGTTTAACAAGCTTGAAATAAAAGTTCTTTCTCTTAATTTTTACTCCTACATTTGGCTTGTAGGTAGGGATGCATTTCCATTTGGTTTGGAAATCCATCCCTACCCTCAAAGAAGGAAACCATAGGTTTGAAAAGACTTCTTAGGGGAGATAAGAGGAGTGATTGTGGAGTGATAAGGGGTGTTAAATTCATGGAGAGATAAGGTGGAATAAATTGTTGTTTGCATGGATCTTTTGACTACAAAAAATGAGAATTTTCATCCCCCTCTTCCCTATATTTGAATCATGGTGCTTCTTGATTATTTTCTTGGGTGATTATGTGTTATTGTGATAAACCAAGTATTGAATTTTGATTGTTGCATCTGAATTATCCCCATGTGCTGGTTGGATGTGTTGCCTCTTCCCCATGGGCTTGGGGGAGGCTAACATGCCATCTTGATCTTCTTAGTGGCATGTAATGATGCCAAGTGGTTGGGTGGTCAACCAGGTTCATTCTCTTGTGATTTTGGAGGTTCTACATTGTTTTGGGAGCATATTAAAGCATCCTTCATGTTGAAGTGTTGCATATTTTGAAGTTATGAACTAGTAGAGTGCTTTCGCTTGTTGGTGTTCTTCCCGATCTCAGCGCATTTCACCGCTCCACCGGAAATTCCCTCTGCCCCTACCGCACTCCAGCTTGGTAGTTTCCAACATCATTGATTTTTAAGCCAAAAATCTGATAGGTTGTCTCCTCTTGAGAGGAGAGCTTGCATACTTGTATTTTATTACATTATTATAAGCATGATATGGGCACATTACTCTAATTTAAATTATTTCAGTTGTGTAATTGAAAGGGATGGAAAATATGCTTGAATTCTGTTATTAATGTTGAAAGTTACTCTAACTTCAAGTTTTAATAATATTTGTTGTTTCTAAATCACTGCACCCTCCGAATCGCTAGAATATGAATAGGACGTTCAGTGTGATTGGGAAACATGGGATTACCTCTCAAGCTGTGGGAATTGGGATTAAGGTGAATCTCCAGAGAAGGCTGGATTCCTCTTCCTAAACTAAGTGTTGTACTACTCCTAGTGTAAAAATGGTTATCTAGACCTATTTTAACATTTTTATGGGTTTTAGGGAAAAATATTTGCAAGAAATGAAACTATACTAAGGATGGTGATGCACCAAATATAGGGTGTTTCTAGACTTAGGCAAGGTTGATCTGCACCCACAAGTAAACTTCACCTACTGCAACTTAGAGAGGGTAACGAATACCACGAGACTAGGAAACATGCGTTCCCTTTCTTAAACCCGTTCGAGACATGACAATCTATCGGTCTTCCGGTGAAGAAGGATGAACTTGAGAAAGGTGAACAAACACCACAACTCAATTGTATGTAATAATCCACCACTTGATAAATATATAACTCTAAGGACTGCAACAAAACGTGAACTTACACAGTGTACTTGCAAGCATGAGAAAGGAACAAATAAGTATAAAAGGATGAAAGGACTGAGATTAGTCACAAAACACACACTTTTATTACTTCAACAACATGCACAATACATCATACATTCAGAAGAGGTAATAGTTTCCATTACAGTCTTGAAAGGAGGCTTGAAAGTTCCCTCAACATACAAGAACAACTTACAGAAGAAGGAGGTTTCTTGAAAACTATACACTTTTCTCAGAAGTCTAACTTGTCTAACTTGTTGGAATGAGCTTCCAACTTACATTTATATAAGAATTTTGTGAAAGAGGAGAGAAGAAGTCATAAATTCCCTTCCTAAATTGAAGGCACGTGATGTATTTATTATAGTTGGTTGAACCACTTGAGAAGGTTCCATCATGTGCCATTAATTTCCTGTTGACTTAATCCTCTTAATTAATTAAAGGAATATTTAAATAATAATAATAAATATTATTAATAAAATATTTAAAATAAAAATATTAATTTAATTAAAAAATAATGGTGGGACCCCCATTGACCCATTTGTCTTGAAGAAAGAGAGGGTCATGAAAATAGGAAAAAATAGCCCACTTCGGTGGTTGGCTCACCGAGCCAACTCACCGAATTGGTCTCGAGCTACTCTAACTAGATCACTCATTCTATCATTCCCGAGCCCCTCATATTGAATCGAGCCACCATTCGCATCGAGCTCCTCCTCTTGTTTCAATCGAGCTCATGGTGTGTTCATTGCCAAACCCTAACCTTCCATTAATGTTGAACTACCGACGTCACGAGCTCTGGTGAATCGCTCTCGTGAGCTTGGATTGTACATGACTCAACTCACTTCTTCCACCACATTGCTCGACATTAACTCGGCTCCACCGAGTCAAACTTTGTTCATCACGCCGACTCTCGACTCCCCAAGCTCGCAGAGCTTGGAACTTTACTCTACGAGCCCCGAGTGCTTCCACCACCGAATAACTCCCCACCGAGCCCTATCATTTCTTATCGGGTTCAATTCCTCCAACTCGGTGAGATATCTACATCAACATTGATCTCCTCCATTGAGGGAAATCTAACTTGTCCTCGTTGAGCTCCACCATGACGCCGAGCCGAGTTTTGCAGAGAAAAATGCCTCATCAAGCTCACTCACTAGTTTTGCATTCTTGACTGGAGCATGTAGCATTCTCCACCACCGTGAGCGAAGTCCTCGCCTTAACAAGCTCCCAAATCTGTAATGGTCTCAACGCCAAATTGATCCACCATCTTTTCCGAGTTTAGAACTCCCTTGCTCGCTTTTAGACTTCTTACTCCTCCATATTGAGCTCGGTTTTCCACCGAGTGTCACGACCGCCGTCCGAGCTTCTTCCTCATTGAGATCTTTCCCGAAATGAGTCTCTCACCACCAAGGCCTATCATACATAGCTCGAAAGGTGAGTTTTGCGTACATTCACATATTTCATTTCAATATTCTCGAACAAGATCATCACCGCATGTAACCGAGTTCCCCATCCACGAGTCGACCAAGTTAGAACTCACTTTGCATTATCCATGTCTTATCGGCTTGTCACTCACAACCTTGCCATTCCTATCAACCGATCCAACTCGGTATTTGACTAAACTCACCGTTGACTCCGTTGTTGGCTTGAGAGAGCTTGATCCATGACTTGTGCACACTAGCCGAATCCTGATATGGGTTGGTTTAGTTGAGGCTCGTGCGACTCGATTTTGAGCTCCGCATACGCAACCGAGCTTGAGATGGACCTGACTCAATTTTTGAATGGCGATCAATGAGCCTATCATCCCGAACTAATTGATGAGCTTGCATTCATTTGAGTAAGCCCCTAAATGAACCTGACTCATCGTCATATTGAATTGACGCGACGAATGCTCACACGAATCGATCTTATGCAAGCTCGCCAACATCGTAGTCCATCGAGCTTTGAAAAATTGATCCCGAGCTTTCCATGAGTTTCTCCTCATTGCTAGGTATTGTGAGTGACACGAAGCCATCTCTATGACTAAGCTCCTCGGTGTCCAACATTTGCACCTATGTTGACCGAGCTCACCTTGATGATCCATTCACCATTAATGGTTTCCTTTATGACGCTTGGGCCACATAAATTCATCTCGATTCATTGAGACCCTACCTCTTCGAACATGCTCTCTCTGTAATTCCAAGATCAAATAATATGAGATCTTCCCATTTCCTCGATCGATGAACTTCAAGCTAAGCTCCCTTCTCATTAATTATACTACGAGATCGTCCCACCTTACACAATGAATCTCATTGCCATACCGAGCAAGCTCCAACTCTCCTCTGTAATATCGAGCTCTTCTCATCATCAAGTTAGTTATTCTGTAATTAATCATGCTTGGGACTATTTCCTATGATTCCCCTTTCACAAAATATTATCACACCAATGCACCACTTTCTCCAACCGTATTCAAAGCTATGTGTCCCCTGCATTCATTAGATGATCGGGTCTTATGCAGAGTTTCTAGGTTTCTACCAACCTCCCACTTAACTCGGCTTGGATGGTGTCTTAGTGGAGGACTCGGCACACCTCGGCCACACTCGCATGAATTTTTGCATGCGGGGAATACACCTTGGCCCACCATCGTTGGAACCCCAGCTGAAAATTATTCATAGATCCCCACGTTTGGCATAACAAAACTCAGGACCCGAAGACCATCTAGCCATCCATCGACATGGTTGTATGGCTTATATTTCCCGAAGTCCCCACATTCTTGGCAAATTGTGTATTAAAACCTGACGTGGAATCTCCGACCCGGCTTGTCAATGTATTGGCAAAAGAACAAACTCTCCCCTAAACTTGAAGGTTTGAGCCTGACCTAAAACACATGTCACGGAAATACATCCCACAACGAGCCCAAACCGAGCTTCCTCTTCAATCAACTCGTGCAAATCTATTGAGCTCAATCATGAGATACTCCTTGGCTTGGAAACAAGTTTCTCTTTGTGGTCCTTGCGGTGCTATGAATGACTTTGAAATCTTCTCGTCCCTCTTGAATTCATCATCGGAAAAAATATGAGCTTGGCTTAAATTTCCCTTTGAACTCTTACAACAGAAAACTCGCCTAATTGAGTTATTACCATACATTGAGTCATGCATGAGCTCACTTTGGATCATTTTCCCCACTCAGTTGACCGAGTTTTTAATTAGACCTTACCACGCCACTTCTGATACTCAACTCATGTGTTGTTTCATTTTCCTAGCTCGGTACATCGTTATCGATATACTCGATTCGATTTGTTTACACTTTCCATCGTTAAGCTTTACGTTTTGATTTTGTGAGTTGAGTTACTCAACTGAGTTGACACCTAGTCGATATTGAGTTGAACACTGAGTTACCAATTGAGCTATCACCCAAGTTTAAATTGAGTTCATATCAAGCTTAGCCGTGTCTTAAATTTCTCACACTTTGTAGAGCTCATTCAGCCGAGTTCACTCTATCGAGCTTCGACTTTACACTCCATCGAACTTGCTCAACCGAGCTTGATACCAAATGACTTACTCATCCAAATTTTCCATGTCCTCCATGAGCTAGCATCGGGTTGGCCTTTGAGCTACTACACACCGAGTTAGCACCGAAGTAACCCTATTTAAGGCTAGGTGAGATCATTTATCAATTTATTAATTATTTTAATTGTGTTATCTCTGTGATGACCGAAGTGGGTTCCCGGGACCAATGTCATAATTTGAACGTAATAGGACCCGTTTTCTATTTTTTCATGTATGCAAAATTAGATAGCAATATTTGTTTTAAATTTTGAAATGTGTCCTTCTTTTGGAATGAAGAACCAATCAAGGAAATGATAAAGTGTTTGAATGTAAGAAATGGAATTTCTCTTCTTTTTCTAGGGACTAGAAAACATAGTTATGTTATTTGTTGCTTTACATATGAAGAAAAATGTTGTTGTTTTGGGATGTTTAATAACTCTTTCATCCTCAAAATATTTCCTCTTGCTTTGCATTTTAATTATACACTTTTGTAAAAAAATATGGTTTTTAGATCAATTTTTTTACTAGCTTACAAAATGGAATTAATTGCTCCTAGTGCATATTCTCAAGATATAGCTATACTCACAAGCTTTATTGACACATATAGCTGTTTGAAGTAATATTTCTCTTCTAAAGGAATTAACGTAACTTATTAAAATTCTAACTCTCCCAAAATGCTAATGTTTGGAGTAAGCCATTTAGAAGTTAGTCATTTCCATAGTTACTTTACTTTATCCATATTTATATATATATATATATATATATATATATATATATATATATATATATATATATAAAACAAGTATGAATTTCTCTTAAAAAAGAAATGGAAATTGTAGTTATGTTCTAACTTATTCTATTTTTTTCCCGAATGAAAATGTAAATATGTTTAAAAAAAAAAAAGAATATACCTTTTATGTAAATATGTTTTTTTACTAGATTAAGAGTTATACATGTATTTTTATACCCAGATTAAGTGCCATGCACATATATATGAATATATGAAATCACTAAATTTTAATGGATGAAATTTTAATAAAATCCTTATGAGGCAAAAATGACATTTAATATATATATAAAAAGAAAAACTATTCCACCACCATATTCTCTAAATAGAAAAGTGGGTTCATAATAATTTAAAAAAAGACTGAATAAAATTAAAAATGGAGGACTTGATGTAGGTGAGGCCATACGACCAAGTAAAAGGATATATATATAGCCACCCCTTTCACAAGCCTTATCGCGTGAAACTCCGCATAGTCGCCTTTGAGGGATATATATAAAACAAAGCAACTAGCATATATATAAATACTAGGTGGGCCTTTAAAAATAAAATAAAAATAAACATCCAACTCTCGGAGAATAAACAAAAAAATAAAGAACTTATTTGAATTTTTTTGCCGTAGTTGGATTTTCTCCCGAAGAAAAAATATTAATCAAATTTCAACCCTGCAAACAACCAGTCCAAATCTTGGAGTTCTACCTTGGAAGAATGAACAAAGATCGATTCCTCGATCCTCTTGAGCTTTCTTCCTGCAAAAAAACACAGAGAAGAAAATGAGAGAGACCTAAATGAAATGTGGAGAAGAAATAAAAATAAAACTTAGGTTTTGAAAAATATATCCTCATCTTTTAGGATTTTAGGGCATTCTAATCCTACGGTGGAGATTAAACCAGATCAAGGGTTGTGAGTGAGTGTGCATAACTTAGGGGTTATGGGAACTTAATTTATTATTGTAAGGTGTTATAAGTTTTATTAATTAAATGAATTTAGTTATTTTGTAATGGGTTAATTAAATTTAAATGGTTTAAATTTATATAATTAACCTAACCCATGTTGCGGAATTCCTTAGTGGGATAATTTAATTAAATTTAGTTATTTTAAAGTAAGTTAGCATAATGGGTTGATTAAATTTAAATGGTTTAAATTTATATAATTAACTTAACCCATGTTGTGGAATTCCCTTAATGGGACGATTAAAATTAATTAATTAATTAAAAATTATTTTAACCCATGACCATATTGGTGATTATTCGACTTCCTCAGTAAATATATAATCGAGCACCTCATCATCCTTCCCGCGCGATATGTTAGATCGCAAGTGGAGTGTTTTTGTACCGTCGTTACGATTGAAGTTGTCGACACATTTAAAAATTATCGTAATCCATACAATTGGCGAAAGCGGCATTAGGACGACTTCGTGTCTCTCGTATCATTATCACAACAATGTGGTAGCAACACATAAATTGTTTTAAAACCTCGTAGTTACTTGTGATTGTGGGTTGGTTCTCGCTTTGTCAAACTTTGCGGCTATGTCGCGTTACCTTCATAATGAGTATTTGTTTAACCTGTCATATAACTATTTATTTTTAAAAATCACCACTATATTATTTTTCTCATCTTTGATCGGGATATTTGGTTGTCTTTTAATGTGTTTTGGAACTTGTGTCGGGTGAGGCACAACTATATATATATATATATATATATATATATATATATATAGAGAGAGAGAGAGAGAGAGAGAGAGAGATCCAAGTAATCATGGAGGATGCCCACATCCCAACACCATTCACATAATCAAGAAATTTTCATAAAAGATGAGGGAGAAAAGGGGGCAAAATGGCCAAATGGGCTCAATTTTCCTTGGAAGGATCCCACCTACCCCTAGGTATAGGGCCTAGGGGCTCTTTCCAAGGAAAATTTAGTCCATAACTTGCCTTATACACCTCCTAAATGTCACCTTTTTCCCAAATCCGAGTTTGGGGAAAATATGGCATTTAGGAGAGGTTGTTGGGCTCACCTAATCCATGATTAGGTGTCCCAAATCCTCCATTAGGAAGACTAAAGCAAGACATAACCAAATTTGCATAAAATCCAAGGGGTTAGAGTTAAAATCAAGGTCAAAGCTAATAGAAAAGAGGATTAGAATTATTAATAACAATGCCATATAAGAGGGGTTAGCAAAACCAATAAGATAAGAAGGTAATAATAATACAACATCACAAGGGGGTTTAAATAATCCACAACAAGACCAAGGTCAAGAAAGGTGACCCATAGCAAAATAAACTAGGAAGGAACTTTGGCCTTTTAGGGCCCATTGTGCTGGTTTGAGACATCCCCTACTTGAGTCCCACGTTTCTCACGTGATGAAACCTGTCATCTGCACACTCAAGTTAAACATTATACCTGCCAAATAATAGCTAATAAATACGACAACAATGTAAGAAATATCTCAATGATAATCCACATATGATCAATAACTATCTAGTGAATAATCAAACTATGATCCACCAATAGTGTAACAAGAGGGGAACATGATAATGCATCTATGAAATATATATCCTACCATGTAAGTGTTGACAATTTTGCACTTGTGCACAAAAATGGGCAACTCGAAACTTCATTACGATGGATGGCATTGGTGAAGTGAACCTAACTAGGGAATACATTACAGTATTATTATGTTTTCAGTTGCAACAATTGATGATTACATGTAATTTGCAGCTATGTGTGTTGTTACAAAATGTAACAAACCACATAGTCTGCAATTCCATGTTTGTCTTCAACAAGAGAACACAAAATCCCCTAAGGACAGATGTATTAGCTTGATGAAGACCAAAATTACATAATAGGTGGAGTGTTAACCTTTGAAAAAGCAGAGATAGAGTTGCAGATTATAGTAATTGGGAGTTCATTATTAAATTTGTAGATATTTTAAAGTTCTTTCCTTCATGATTAAGTACATCAAATTATGTTATTGAGTTGTTTAGTTTGTTATACAATCCATACATAAAACTAAAATGCAGAAATAAGTACATAACTCAGTTCTAGAATTTGATATTTTATTCATAAAGAATTTAAATGTTTCCCACACAAGTCGTGGGATGTAACTCAAAAGTAATTCATAACTACTGAAATAGAAGGTACATGTGCATGAAAAGAAAAGTAAAGGAGTATGAAAAAACCCATCATTGCCTTAAAGTTTCTTTTGTCTCCGTTGCTCCATTTTCAGCTCCAGCTTTACTTCATCTTCATCCTCGCTATCTAATAGTAGAATTGTACTCGAGAAATAGACGGAGAAGAGAGACATTAGTCATGAGCTCAAGGTTTAGATCCATATTCCTGTACTATCTATTTTCGTGCAAATGGATCTCCTGACATCAGGAGGTATGAGTTACATGCATAAGATACATCAAAGACAAATACAATTGACAAGAGTAGTATTCTACATCAGCGTATATGATTCCCAGAATCATTTCAGAAGAAGAAAGAGAAAATAAAAAATTATGGAACATGAGAGAGGCCAAAAGGCTAAATATTTTCTAACTAGTTTATCTAAATGTGCAGGTACATGTAAGAAGAAGGAAATAAACACTAACTATTGTGTTTGCATATCAGAAGTATTACATTCTACAATTTGAACTAGAGAAGTACATTTATTTTAGATTCAGACTAAAGGCTGAATATACAAAGATGTACTTGTACTAATCCATAAAAGAAATGCAAGTTTAGTGCTACAGTTTCTAACAAATGGAATGCATATACAAAGTATAGAGTCAAGGATACAAATCCAAGATATCATCAAGATATGATACGAAAACAAAGTACAAAACCATCAAGTATAGTTTTAGATGAAATAAAGTACACTTGTGCAGTACGGAAAATAAGATTATAATCACTATCCCCATAGCTATTATCTACAAGAGAATATCATCATCACAACTAAATGATTTACATAGAAGATTATTCTTTAGGTACATAGTAATGAGAATGTACTAAAACAATGCATAAGGGGTGAGTTCAGTTGATAGCAGAAGAAGAAGCCAAGAATTTCCAGATAGTTAAAACATCAAGGAATACATCTTGTGTTGATCAACTACAATTATGTCATATTGATCAAGATACGACGAAATGATATATTAGTGTTTGATCAAATCATAGTCAAGTACAAAGAATATATCAAAGTACACTATGCAAGTTACAAGTGATAAAAGTACAATCTGATTGATAAAGCTCGAAATGAATTATGCAATAAGCATTAATCCAACATTAATGGAGTTGTGATTATAATGAGATCTAGATAACTTTTCAAGAAATAACAAGTTGAAGCAGAGCATGTAGTACAAGAACAAATTACTTCAAATACCAATTTACAACATCATTAACTACATATTCAGATCCAGAGGTCATGAATTACCATGCACTAATGTGAGATTAGTTATGAAACAGAGAATGAAACTGTTAGTCATTCTTGTATCAGTGCACATAAGGTGTGAGAAGAAATTTGTTGAGTTAAAATCCACAAGTATCAAATATTATCATTCAGATTATCAATACAGATTGTAACTTCTTTCCAAGAAGATATTTCAATTACTATGAACAAGAATCATGATCAATGAATGGGGAATATCTAGCATGACAATAATACTTTCAAACAATTATAAATGCTTCAGATAAGGATATAAGTTATAGATCATTTACATGTACATCTTGAAGTGACATTTCTAGAAATTCTTGTCAATCACAAATATCTAGCACAAGTCAGGTACAGACAAAGAGAAACCACCACTTGTTCAACTTATGGAGGTTCATCACAATGAATAAATTATACCTTTGAAGCTAGGATCAAACAGTGCAAACTCATCAACAAAATCACAAATAGCAACCAGTAGAAAAGAGTGATCAGTTCCACTTCAACATCTAAGTGTAAAGGCATAAGAAGGAATGAAGATATCAAGTTCATAGGAAATTAAAGAAGATTATTATCAAGTACAACAAAAGGAGCTAAAATAGTCATGTGTTTCGTTTGAAAGCACTACCCTTTGGATGCATTAATCTTTCAAGATGAGGTAGAATATTTTCAAGCTCAAATCAAAGTACGAAAAATATGAAAATATGAATACATGAATGACAAAGGGATGAGTACCGTTTGAAAAATAGATCAAGTTTTCAAGAATGTCACAACCAAGTGGATTAAATTCGAGTTCAAGACAATCATATAACAGAGCTCTCTAGCATATCAGGTTCATGCAAAAAATATGAATAAAAAAAATCAATACAAATTTCATTACAAAAGGTGTTGCCAGTGGTGAACACGAAAAGAGTGCTTCTCCAGAAAAGCACATATTTTGAGAAATGTCACTTAGGGTTTAACTTAGGATTTAAAGTATTGATGATAAAATATTGAGCTACAAGCGAATATAAGATACAATGACCTCTAATAATATCGGCCACATGAAATTGTAACGGCAAGTGCAAATACCCACATCGTGAAGGTTATAGATATGAGCTAAAGAAATGAGGACACATGTGATTTTAGACCTTGAATATAGAAATATCAACTTTAAGTTCATAGTATAGAAAGGAAATGGATCTTGAAGAATTTTTCACAAGATACATGTTAGAGTTGAAAAAGTTACCATTTTCAGTCAACTTCTTTGAAACCCTCAAGAAGAGCCAAGTACAAAATAAAATGACAAACACCCATAACAAATTTTTGACTCGAATGCATAGGATGTGCACAAGAAAATAAAAAATCACATGGTTTAGGGCATTTATACTCATACAACCTTGAATACAAGGAATGAAATGATTACGAAAGGTCTAAATTAGAGGCTTAACTTCTCCACGACAACAACGTTCCATAATGAAAAATAAATACAAATCAAGGGTTACAAATCTCAAACTCAAGCATACAAGGAATGACCATGCCAAAATATCAAAGAATAGATAAGTGTGTATGCACGTAACCTCCATGAAAATCCATAACAAGCTCGAGATCTCAACAATGGCGTATGTATCAAATCAAACCAAAGGTAACATAACTAGCTAAAAATCAGAGCTCGAAAATGGTGAACAACTCTCAAAGAATCTTGCATAGAACTTAGAATTGGAAAAAGTAGGAAAATACATGAAGTCACAGAGCTTCATGGGTTTCAAAAGTGCAAGAATTCAAGCTTCAAAAGAACACATCAATGACGGTATGGAATGAGTTTGACAGGGCTTCACCACTCGGAGATCAAATACAAATGAGTAAAAGATAGGGTTTGTGTTGTTTTAGCTTGCCCAACTCAACCCCAGGATAACCATAGCTACGGGAAGATTAAGGACGGAGATCAAGATGTACAAGATCCAATGATGAACAACGAAAACCACCAACTTCACCATAGAGTTATTTAACCCTACTACGGTTTCCAGAAAATCAATGGCCATGGATCAAAAGGTACACAAGATCAAATGGTAAACATCAGATTGCCAACTCATCACAGGTTACCCAAACTCAATCATGGTCAGAAAGGGACATACGTGGCGGTAAATGAAGTAACCCTGAGTTTAGTCCACCGACATAATAATTCAAAGGGTCAAGTCATTGTCACGAGGGGTTGGCCCCATGTTTTATAAAATTATTCACATTGACTTATGAAAATGGTCCCAAACTATAGTCCAACATCATGATGGAATTCCAACAACAATGATTACCAAAAAGTAAGGTTTACTTTATAATCATCAAGTATTATTCAAAAGGCCGAAAGACACAAGTATATGCTTGTTAGCATTATTTCCACGTGGAGGAGTGAATGATATTCTAAAATCATTATTTGACCTTAGCTAAGGCCTTATCCAAAGTATGCTATGAGGATCAAATGGGAGCCAAGAATTTCGAATCAAACAAATATATGCCAAGTTCAATGGAGACCCCCATGAAATCAAGGTGTGCACACATCATAGGTGGTCCCCACAGTGGGATGGTTTGAAAATGATCAAATCATATTTTCTCAGTGTAATTCTTCATTTTGACTACAAGAAGACAAAACCAATGTCGCATCAGGACCAAAGGTGGTCCCTATCAAGATGAATACATGGGTGAATTATTTTGCCAAGTATTGCAAATAAAGGAGTTATTTTTTCTCACACACAAAGAGATTTATTTTTGCATGTGCACCCAAGGGGCAGTATTAAAGTGCTATTTTAATAAATGCAAGTAGATCAATTGGCAAGTGTCACATCAAGCACTAGAAGACAGAGATTGCATGCATTGGAGAAGACTTTCTCATCAAGCAAAGCTTATTATTATCCAAATTATTCATCCAACCTTGTTAAAAAATAGAATAGTCAACAACAATTTGACTGAGTTGTATTTTTGTAACCAAGGCTATTAATGCGTCATCATATTAGCATGTTTATTTGTATTCCTTTATTTATTCAGGATAAAGGATAAAAATAGGATGCATGGGTGAGTATAATTTTTATTCTATTTTTAAGAAGGGTGGGATGAATAAACGTTCTATATATTGTGTGCAATTGGAAGACACAAGGACTTCTTGGACATAGTAGTGCTAAAGCATGTATTGCCAGTTTTTCCTTTTGAATAAGAAATAATTTTTTCCTTATCAAGTTTTGCAGCAGTGTGTATTACTTATAGTTCTTGTGAATTTCATTCCCTGACTAGATAATTTACCTTACTACAATTATGCTCCTTTCTGCATAGGTTTTATTGTGCATGTCTAACTTATCTCATTGTTGTGATTATCTCCCTCAGTAGAGAGCAAGTTGTTTTTTCCTTAATACCTTGTTGAAAGCCATTGGTACAGTGAATATTCAGTTATTTCTTAGTTACATCATGCATATGCTCAGTCAGAAGACTCAAAATATTTGGTGTATCACCTCCTTTTACTTCAAAATATATGATAAGACGGAATGATGACAAATCTGAAATATCAAAGTAAATTATAAGATTAACATGAAATTTTACAATCTCACCCATGAGGTACTTCAAGTGTTATTGACTTCACTTGCCTTTCACCAAGACTATGGGAGAAACTTTACAATTACACCTCTTAATGGCTTCTTCAACACACCTTTAAACCGATGGCTTCCTTTGGACACTTCCTACAATATTTCTCACTTCTTCCTTCTATGCTAAATGAGGGGGGTGGCCTCTCTATTTATAGAACTTCCAGGCTTATCCATCTTATCTCTAAGATACGATAAGAAATCCACTCTGACGAATCATATTCCATACCTTAACTCTTATCTGTACATGTAAGCTTATCTTTTAAGATAAGATAAACCTTATCATTTTACATGGGTTCCACATTTTTAGACTTTTTACAAATAAAATACACAAAATATTTATGACCTCACTCCTTGTCCTTATTACCAATATAATATTTCTAATTCCTAATCATGTAGACCCTACTTCTCTAATTACCCAAACTTTGACATTTTAACATTATCGGACCACTTACAACAAATATTTACTTTTTACAACATTCCTATTGTACTTTGACTATTACCGTACTCCACATTATTGGCGGCACTGTACTGACGGTGTCGTTATCTTCTATCAGACGCTACTACTAATTATACTTAACAACATCCTATTCCTAATACATACATTAATGAAATAGAAATTACGGAGGAAAATTTTAGTGTCGACAGGCCCATTATGCTAGTTCGAGACATCCCCTTCCTGAGTCCCACGTTTCTCACGTGATGAAACCTATCATCTGCACACTCAAGTTAAACATTATACCTACCCAATAATAGCTAACAAATATGACAACAATGTAAGCAATATCTCAATGATAATCCACATATGATCAACAACTATCTAGTGAATAATCAAACTATGATCCACCAATAGTGTAACAAGAGGGGAACACGATAATGCATCTATGACAAATATATATCCCATCTTGCGAGATCTCATAATCTAGTCATAATCATCACATTGATACCATAAGAAAATCAAGCATATTGGCATCATATGCCATGTACATCCCTGTCATAAAATGAGTTAACATCCAAAATTGACATATAATTATCCATGTAATGTAACAACATCATCATCAAAATGAAATATATTTGATAGTCAATGCCTCAATCAAAATAATATGATGCTACAATGAGTCAACATGGTCCAAAATGGGAATCAAAATAGGTGGGCACTACATGATGAGCTTGCCTTTGACAAAACCCCATTTCTATTTTGAGATAATATTTGGAAGAAGCGTTGAATTGATAGTAATTATTTTTGTGAAGATCTTGTATAAAAATTTATAAGGCTTATGGGCCTAAAATTTTTAAAGTCTTTAACTCCAAGTTTCTTAGGAACCAAAATGATGAAAGTATTATTGATCTCCTTGAGAAGCTTTCTAGTTTTGAAAAAATCATTGATCATTTTTAGGAGATCCTCGAGCATATATCCCAATTTTTTTAATAAAATTTGGTTGAAAGCCCATTTGGCCATAAGGACTTGTATCCCTCTAAAGATAATAAATTTTTTGTAATTCTTCAATAGTAGCAGGTTTGCTGAGTTTTTAAAGTCCCCTTGATAAAAAGATTATTAGGAATGGATTCAAGTAGAGTATCCACTTGCCTCTGCGCAGAAAAGAGGTATCATCATTTAGGAGGTTTTTGTAAAAATTTAGAGCTTCATCTTTGATGATATTCTAGTCATAGTAACTAGTGCCATTAGATAAGAAGACTTCCGAGATCTGTTGTGTGCTCTATTCTTAAGGGTATTCATATGGAAGAATTTGGTATTCCTGTCACCTTCTTTAACCCATAAATCCCTAGAATTTTCCTCTAGGCGAGAATCTTCTCTAGCACAAAGATTATGAAATTAGGACAAGAGAGATTTTTCAAGAAGATAATCCTCATGAGACATACCTACATCTGTAACTCTTTTTTCGAACAAGATAATATCCTCTTTTACCTATTTCATTTTAATGAAAACATTACCAAACACTTTTCTAGTCTAGATCTTAACTTTCTTTTTGACATTTTTGAGCTTCTGAATAAATCTAAATTGTTTTATGCCTTCAAATTGTAAATCCCAAAATTCCTTAATTATGTCCTTGATATTAGGGTGATCAAACCACATTTTTTCAAACTTAAAATAGGAATGAGAAGGCTTTATCTGTGTAAGCATGTTAATAAAAATGGGGTTATTATTTGAACCGATTCTATGAAGAGAGGAAAGGTGAAAGCCTTGGGTCAATATCCAATCAGCAGAAATAATGATGCGGTCAAGCCTAACTTGGATGTGGTCTTCCCTAATAATTTATTAAACCAATTATAAGGATTACCATGAATATCTAGATCAATGAGATTTGAAGAGGGAATTAAATTCCCAATGACCATCCAATATACGTGACCACAATTAGAACCAATTTTTTTAGATCTTTCCAAAGTTGTTTTTTACCATGAAGAATATTATGAACATAGATATTAGAAAGAATCCAAAATAATGAACTATCTCAAGTCCGAGATGAAATAGCAAGGTGATTAGAGGAGGATAATATCACTTTACCAGAAACAACAACAGGGTCCCAAAGAACAACAATGCATCCTGAAGCACCTCTAGAGTAAAAAAACCCAACTCAAAATTTTTCCAAATATTTCTATAACAGATACTCATAGCTTCAAAGTTCATCTTGGTTTCTTCGATAACCATAATGATGGGTCTACAAGTTTTTATTGACTCCTTTAGAGTACGTTGTTTTCCACCCCCATTAAGGTCTCTAATGTTCCAAGAGACATATTTCATCGGAGAAGGTGTGGGGAAATGGTTGCTAGATTGTCTAAAGTGTTTTGGGTACCATCTATAATGGCCTTATCAGATTCCTTTTTCCTTTGGTCGTTATTTATTGGTCGTATCCTTTGTAGTATTAGCCCTTGCATTAGCTTGCCTCTTGGAAGATCTAGTAACCCTAGAAAAGGAAGCTTCCCAATTATCACGTGACTTCTTTTTGTCAAAGAACAAGACATCCTAAATACCTTAAAATCCTTTATATCTTTGGGTTCTGGATTTAACTTGTGTGAATACAGGGGATTGAGTATTGGTGCTATCATTCACTAGACTCTTTGAGGGAGTTAGTTATCCTTCTTCTTTTTCCTCATGAGTAGGAGATTCCAACATGCTACTATTTTTATCCAACACATGAAGAGGAGAGGCAATATCCTCGCCATTTATTGGCTAATCGAAGTTTTTGTGAGGCTACTAATATCCACTAAATCTTTTTGCAACTCCGTTGAATGGATATTCACATGTGTCTTAACCGGTTCTTCAACAATAACTTCGAGGATGATTTCTAAATAGAATATTCAATCGAGAGGTAACAACCCCACCATTTATTAGATGACCAAAGGCTATTGTAAGGATTCTAGTATTCACCGAATCTACTTACAACTCCTTTGAAAGGATATTTGCATGTACCTTATCTAATTATTCAAGAATAACTTCTAAGGATGATTTCGAATAGAATCTTAAATAAAAAAGGTAACAACCCCGCCATTTATTGGATGATCAAAAGTTTTTGTAAAGTTCTTAGTATCCATTGAATCTACTCGCAACTTCGTTGAAGGGATATTTACATGTAAATTATCGATTTTTAAATAATAGCTTTTAAGGGTGATTTCGAATAGTTTTCAATCATAGGAGGGATTAAGATGGAACATTTCTCTAATAGAGGTTCCTTAATAATACATGTGAATTATATATGGCCTCCTATGTTTTTAGTTCTTTGAGTTAAATGAATCTTGACCATTTTAATTTCCTTGTCAACTTGAAAACCGAGCTCCACTAGCTTTTATTATTTAGACTTGGCCTCCTTGCTTAAGGACATCATTTATATCCAACTTGTGTTTTGGATTCTTTGGTCTCCAAAGTGTCCTGTAAACAAGAGGTTTTTTGCCGGAGTTTTGAATCTACCTCCTTGTGTTTTCTTTTGATTAGCACCTAGAGTTTTAATAGCTTACTCGTTACCACCTTTAGATTTTTTCGCATCCTTGTGAGTCTCCTTAATGTTAGATATCTTTACTTTTTGGGGATCCAAGGCAAGATCTAGCTTTTCTTTCCTTTCCTTAGTGATTTTAGAGTTAGGGATTTTCTTGAGAAGTGACCCAACTTATGACATTTTAAGCATCTCGTCTGGAAATACTCATAGACAATCAGTTGTTTCCATACCCCCATATTTGTTTGCAACATGAAGCATGATTAGGTAGCTTCTGATCCATATCCGTTGAGACACATAAATTGAAAAAATCCAACCTAGATCCATTCCTAGTAGAACTGTTTGGTCCTATTGGAGATCCAGTAGATCTAACAATATTCACCAAGATCTTATCATCCCAAAAATTTAAAGGTAGAACTGGTAATCTACACCATATTGGGATGATGCTAATGTTTTTAGTGATTGGATCGAATTCGGATACTATTTTTTAATGAAAAGCCCCATGTTTCCCATATACCATGGTCCCCCAGTAAAACAACATATATGTCTTCTTGAAGGTTGAACTTGATAAAAGGAAACCATTAGCCATAGATGAAATAATCATTTCTCCCAAGGGGTTCCATTTTCTTATGGCCCATTTCCTAAAATTATCAATATTAGGTTGAGGACCAAGAAACTTACCCACCAACGCCATCTAGTTTTTTTGAATCATTTTGTGAAGACTAGCCTCGGGAATTTGAATATGATATATTCCTTGCTCGTCCTTTAAGCTAGAGAAAAAAAAACATGCGTGGGGTAACCCAAGACTTTTAGGGTCCACATTTTTGTCTAGCGGTTTCTTGAAAATCCCATCACATGCCTTGATTTTTCAGCTTGACCTTTTTCTAGAGAAATGTTAGCAGATTTATGACTCACAATTGTATTGTCACTAGTGGTGTTGAGCTCAACATCTCCGAACAATGCACAAATGAGACAATCGTAACTCCATTACAAAAAAATTCAATTTTTCTTCCGTTAGAAATGTAGTGACAATGCTCTCCATAATAGATAATAGTAACGTAGACCCTTTACATTACTTAATATCTCACACACATCTTTCTTATCCCCTAAACTGTTGATTGTGTCTCTATCAAATGTTTTATTGTGTTACACAGATTGTTATTATTGATTAATTACAAGTATTTGCATTTATATCTTGGTTTATTCATAACCTTGGTGTATACATTTATTGTGTATATTGGGTTTGTTTCACTTTTTGTCTTTTATTTATTTGTTTAACCAGATTCTGAAATATTTTGTTACATCTTGGTTTATTCATAGACTTGGTGTATCAACTCTGCGTATCTTGGGTTTGTTTTACTTTTACTACATTGTTTTTATATGTTTGTTTTTACGTGCATCATGGGTTACTCATCATGGTTTTTCAATAATCATGGTACTAACTCTATTGTTCAGCAAAAAAGTAGGTTTCTATACAAAATCTAAATGTAAGCTCAAACTATGAGAAAAATCACTCCTCTCCTTTTTCTACCCCCTCCCGAATCATCTGTTTTCTCCTTCATCATAGCAAATTATCCACTACGCTTTGTTGTGTCACCCATCGTCTTGAGGGGGAAATACTTAATCATAATCCATACTTAGTGAGGCATCCAAATTCTTCACCATAGAAAATAAAGAATCCATACTCATTAGGGCATCCAACCGCTTCACTAGGGAAAATCAAGTGGTCTAAACCACTTTGTTATCATTCGTTCAACTGTTTTATACCCATATACTATTTTTAAATTTTTATTACTCGTAATAACACTTTAAAGAGGGAAAATGTAGACACCCCAAAATAACCATTACACATTATAAACATTCAAAATATTATTAAACCCATTGTCCTTCTATAGATTTTTTTTTTTTTACTATATATTACACCATATCACCCCTTAGCTAATTTAATCTGAAATTAATTAAGTAAATTCTCACATATCCACTTTCATATTTAAATAAATTAAATATCCTCATTTCTTATCTACATCCTATCCACCTCTTCAACTCAAGACGACTAAATTTCATGACTAAAGCTAAAAATCATTATTAAAATCAAGAGGATGTGTTTAAATTAAATCAAATCATGCATTTGAGTTAACTAAAGATATCTCCCAAGTCATTACCTATCCAAAGCCAATTCACATCCTTCTAAAAGCAAATCATTTACGTAACTTTTTGGGTGAATAAAATAAAGGACGTGGAATTAATATTTAATTCTAAGTTTAAATAGTCAAAAACATGTGCAACCTTTTCCAACTCAACAATAGCTCATCCATGCAAGCTCAAAACAATAGTATAACTCCTCAATCAATCTAAAAACTCAACTAAACAAATTAGTCATATTTAGTTAGCTTCATATCAATCCAATCTAATCTTGGCTTGAGGATTCTCCTTCCTCAACTATAAATCAATGGTCTTTCCTTCACAAATCATCCACCAATAAGCTTGAGAGTTCATACTATTATTCTATTTAATTGCTTGGTGAATCAATCAATCATATTATTGCTCTACCAATATGAAATCAAGCCAAATCAATCATATTCATGTTTGTAGCTTGAACAATATTCCATTCGAATACTTCTTGGAGTATCCACAAATCTACAAAAGTATTCAAATCAATTGGATCCTGTAGACACCTATAATTACACCCAAGCAATTTAAATACTTAAATTGCACTAATTATCCCCTTTCTCGCAAATCAACGACATATCGTCAAAAAGCGCTCATATTCCCTCTTGTTATCATTAATTAATTACAATACGCTAATTGATTAAGTCACCTATCTAGTTAACAACTTAATTAATGACCTTCCATTAATTAAATCACCTTTTCTATCTAGATTAATTAATTAGTCTTCCCCTTCATTTAACTAGTAAATCAATATTTAATTGATTTAATCCCTTTTAATAGCCTAAATCGCACTAATATTCTTCTAATTGGCTTCTATAAGCTTATACCTACTTATTAATTAATCACCTTTGATTAATTAAAATACCCCCAACTCCCATGACTTGCTAAACATGTATTAAACCCTTCTAAAGTAAGGTTACCTTTAATAAAGCAACCTTATCCATTCCTAATCATGTTTTACCTTTATCCCACATTCATGAGAATGTGTTGAATCCTTTATCCTTTGGGCTATATAAAGAGCCCTCCACCTACCTTTTTACTTACACCTAAACTCCTAAGAGAGCAAATGCAAAGCATATAGCAAAGAGACTAAGAGCTTGCACCTTGTTTTCTTGAGAGTTCATCATCTTGAGGAGCTAAGCTTCATATTCTAGCCTAAAGTGCTTAGGTCATATGGGAGGTGTCAAAAGGGTCTTGTAGCCCAACTTTGATAAGCCCCCATTCCTAGGTTCTTGGAGATATCAAGGACAACCAAATATTGATTGCCATGGAGCTTATTTAGGTCCATTTACTTGTTTTTTGGTAATCTAGAGAAGTAGAGATTTAAATACTTTAGCATTGTTTAATTCAAAGTTAATGCATTATGCTAGGTATTAATCTTGTTTAGCTCTCATCTTTGATGGTGTTTAGATTTTGTCATTAGCTTTGTTATAGAACTATTTAGGTGTTAGTTCTCATTCATATAACTTAGCTAAAAGCACAAAACCATGCACACATTTGGCACGCCCGGTGGGACTTACTCCATTGTCCTTTGCACTTAATTTCAAGTTTTTGTAGTTAAGTTTCATTTTTGGTTACTAACCCTCTTTTACACATGTTGATCTAACTTGTTTTTCTTAACTTGTTTTGTTGAGTTTGCATGTGTTAAGTTTTCCTTGTAGGTATAAAGGAGGTGAAGTGCTGTCAAAATTGGAATTGATGGAAAATTTCAAGATTTCTCTATGTTTTCATTTTTAGAGCTTACTTTTTAACATTCTACATGCTAGTTTTATCAATTTCTTGAAAATTTTAAATTCTTGAGCATGTAGGTTAGTGTTTGATAGTGTTGAGTCTTCTATTTACATATTAATGTGGTAGGTTGCTGTCAAAATTTAATCTTAGTGAGAAAATTTCAAGATTTCATCATGTTTTCATTTTTAGAGCTTACTTTTTCATCATTCTACATGCTAGTTTTGTCAATTTCTTGAAAAGTTTAAATTCTTGAGCATGTATGTTAATGTTTGATAGCGTTGAGTATTCTATTCATATATTAATGTGATGGGTTGTTGTCAAAATTGAATCTTGGTTGGAAAAATTTGCCCATTTTGTAGATTAAGAGACGTTTTTTTGACATTTTTTGAGTGCATGTCAAGTGCATAACTGTGAGCATAAGAGCATATGCGTATACCATCTTCCGAAGGCCATAACTTTTGCTCCCGACCTCAAAATGAATCCATTTTTTTGCGTTGGAAAGGTATTGAAGTTAAATATGCAATGAAAACATAAATTAGGGATTTATACTTACAAAAATTATAGGTTTTTCTGTTAGTTTAAAACTGGTCATTTTCTAACATGTCTAATGTTTTGATGAATGTTGTATTTCCATGCTTACTCGATTTAGACCAAAGCGTGTGTATGATATTCTCTTGCACCTTTTGGTGATCTTAAGAATAAAAAATAACTTTGATCTCTATCTTGTTAACATTGGGATTAAACTTGGAAACTTGATTATTCATTTTGCTTAAGGGAATGGACCTTTTACAAAGCATTTTTTCAATGGTCCTTTGATTTAAAGTTTTCCATTTCTATATAGTTGGGATAAAGTTTGTGTATGATCTTCTCTTGCACCTTAGGGTGATCTTGAGAATCAAAAGTAACTTTAGTCTTCATTTTATAACATTTGGTAAATTGGAAACTTCATCTTTCACTTTTTGCTTAAGGGAATGAACCTTTTACAAAGCATTTTTCAATGGTCCTTTGATTTGAAGTTTTCCATTTCTATATAGTTGGGATAAAGTTTGTGTATGCTCTTCTCTTGCACCTTAGGGTGATCTTGAGAATCAAAAGCAACTTTAGTCTTCATTTTATAACATTTGGTAAATTGGTAGCTTCGTCTTTCACGTTTGGTTTAAGGGAATAAACCTTTTACAAAGTATTTTTCAATAGTCCTTTAATTTGAAGTTTTCCATTTCTATATAGTTGGGATAAAGTTTGTGTATGCTCTTCTCTTGCACCTTAGAGTGATCTTGAGAATCAAAAACAACTTTAGTCTTCATTTTATAACATTTGGTAAATTGGAAACTTCATTTTTCACTTTTGGTTTAGGGGAATGAACATTTATCAAGAATTTTGTATGGTTCATTGATTGAAAAGATTTTCTTTACTTTTTAGTTGGATTATTTGTTGTGTATGCTCTTCTCTTGCATCCTTTGATGATCTTGAGAATCAAAAGCAACTCTTAATCCTCTTATAAATAATGTGATTTTATTAGAGAACTACTAACGATTGAGTGCAGGACCTCAAAATGCTTGTCAAAGAAAGGAGGAATCAAAACGAAATCAAAAACTACTAATACAATTGTTATACAGGTTGCCAAAAGGTGTTCAAGCAAACCACACCTAATTAAACAAGATAAAAAGAACAACATATTCAAAACACTATATTGTAGGTTTCGAAAAGGGTACGTCCCTCTCCGCTCAACTCGAAACATAATCCCTTTGGCATAACGCCTTAAGCTATAACAATGGGGGTGGTTCCAGGAACCCCAAAGTAGTCCACGTAAGAGGGAACCTTGTGGATGAAACGGGAAGTGCTCTACACTACCTACTTGACTAGTGATTCCTTTGTGAGATAGCGTTATAGGTTGTCCATTATGGCGACCCCAAAGGATAGTACACGTAGACGCACTAGTTGCCTACTATTCTTGAAGGGGGTAAAGTAAAGCGAGATACTCCCAAACTAGTCGGTCACGAATTTACTGGGTAAATCGCGCTCGCTCGTGGCAACTTTATAACACCTAGGGCGAGAGAACCACCTAGGAGAATATACTTTGGCCAGGAGCCCACTTTGACCATTTTAAAACAGTGTTGAGTTGTGAACCTTCTTTTTGAGAAATGTGTGACGTATTACTTTCACCTAGTTTTTACTTGCCTTAGGGCGAGGTGAAACTCTACCGAAGTGAGGCTAGCATTTTTCATCATTTTTCTTGATTTATTTCCTTCATATTATTTTGACACTTTGTTGATCAAAAGAGGTGTGATTACCTTTGTGTTGCCATTCGACTATTTCTCTCACTTGTTTGTCCGTTTACGTCCATCCATGTTTGGGCCGGGTTAGTTAAACGTCTAAAGTGAGTGGAAGTGTTTTCACGTCATTTGGTAGCCATTGTGATCTTGATACCCACATCAAGATCGTCATTGTAGTTAGGCGTGGTTCATCATTGCGGACTTTCATATAGGAGTTAGCTTGTTTGTCTCGTATCATTACAATTTTGATATTTACGTCTTGTTTCTTGTAAACTCGACATAAATACCTATATTGTACAGTTACGTTGCACATTCTTAACTATTCCTAGCTATACTTTGAGCTTTTTTTGTTTAGTTTTATTATTACCTTGATTTCAAAAGGTGCTAGGCACTACCATTTGTGCATGTTATATCAATAACACCTCGATATCAATACTTCACTTTCTTACAAAGTGGGTTAACATATCTTGGTGATATTGTTGTGTCATTCACAAATCGTAATTGACACTTTTTGAGATATAGGTCTTAATCATACTTGAGCTTGCTCATCATATATCTTGATTGGGAGATCGCATTTAACTTCATGTATTTACTTACATCTTGTTCATTCCTTTGAACTTGGCATAAGTGGAGACATCTTGTTAATCATCTCAAGTAAGTAAATTACTTTGAAACGTAGTCTAGGAGGTACTTCATTTGATTAAGTTTTGGTACCAAATGATTGTTTCATTGGTGACTTTATCACTCTATCACATTGGTATTCTCACACTGTTAATTTACTCTTAACATGTACATCTTGTGTTTCACTTAGGGGTAGTCATTGAATTTTGAACAAATCTATAACTTACCTTAGTGAAATTTATCACGAAAACATGGCTCCCAAGATGCGTCTAGGGTTAAAGAAACAAACATATGAGGAACAATAGGCGCAAGCTTGGGAAACCTCTAACAGACAAGGGTCAAACCCATTTATCAGACACGATCTAGGACCACTATTTTCTGTAGAAAAGGAAACAAGAAATGGTCGACCATAGTGGAAACGAATTAGAGTCACCACGTGCAGACTTTGATTTTGACCCTGCTCTACTAGATGAGTTTCTCCTTAGAAATAAAGATAGAGTTTTGGCATGGGTCGTGGAATTAGGGGCCAAATTGCCCACCGAGAATGAACCAATATTACCTACAAATGACACTACTAAGGAAGAACGCCCCCTTATCAATATGGAAGATATTTTAACAAGCGGACATGCTTCCACTTCTTACGTAGAAAATGATAAATTGGTAGGGCATAGAATACCCCTCATCAAAGTTCCATGAAGAAACAAGATAGAACATGAGATAGGGGAAGAACCTCCACAATACGAAGAGGAAGAACCTTTAGAAGAAGAAGACACAAACCAAGTCACAATCCAACAACAACTAGCTTTGTTTACTTTCCAGTGCGAAAGACACAAACAAGAAAATTCAAAAGTCAAGGCCTAAGTTTAGGATCCACGAACTCCATCGAGAAAACCAAGGAGAAGAAGACACGGGTATCATCATGTACACGCCCCCGCTTCTCCCACTAGAGAACAATTGCTAGCACAAGAAGTGCAATCTATGAAAACAACTCTTGCATGAGCATACAAGAAAGCAATATAGGGAGTATTAGGAAATACCTATACGAAGAACTATGCCCCTATCCTTTTGACAAGACAATGACCCTTCAACCCTTTCCAAAGAAATTTGATATGCCAAAGTTTGACAAATACAAAGGAAAGGGAGACCCAAGGGATCATGTTAAAGATTTCTACATGGCATGTCAAGAGGTGTCTTATAGTGATAATTACCTCATCGACTTTTTCTAAGAGTCTCGGAGGTCAAGCATTGGAATGGTTTACGCGCTTACCACGAGGATCAATTTTCACCGCCAGAATCGGTGGAAAGATTCATGCATCATTTCTCATATAACATAGAGAGTGATGTCACCGTGGCAGGACTTGTGTGGCACTAAACAACGCCCAAATGAGACCTTCGCTGACTTCCTCTAACGATGGAGAGGGATAGCTAGTCGCTTCCCTTGTGCTTTCCTCGAGAAGCAAATGGTCAAGATTTCCGTCCCTAATCTCAACCCAGATATAGCTTTCCACCTCCAAATGCATTGTGTCCACACCTTTGAGGAGGTTATCGAGAAAGGGATTCAAATAGAAAAGGCTCTCATTGCCAAAGGCACCCTCAAAACCAAATCTAAAGACAACCAAAGTGTCAAACCCACTGAAAAGCTGAAGATCTTTAACAAAAACAAAAATGTGATGGGAGACAGAATCACTGATTCCAAGCGTGTTCAAACGGTCCAAACTAGTCAACCTTTTAAACTAACCAAGGGCCCAATTCAACCACCACCAAAGCGACGAACATTCACCTC
Source organism: Taxus wallichiana var. yunnanensis (assembly GCA_018340775.1). Classification (NCBI taxonomy): domain Eukaryota; kingdom Viridiplantae; phylum Streptophyta; class Pinopsida; order Cupressales; family Taxaceae; genus Taxus; species Taxus wallichiana. The sequence goes on along the minus strand of CM031242.1, from coordinate 975,169,772 downwards.
CCTCAATGAACCGTTGTCCGTCATACTAAAACAGTTTGATGTAGCCCACATGATGACCTATCCTACAACACAACCGTTTGATGACAACACTCCTAAACCTTCATGGTATAAGGAGCATGAATACTTGTGAAATGCATCGCGTTAAAGGTCATAAGACAGAAAAATGTCTGCAGCTTCGCCACTATATTCAGGACCTCATTGATAATGGGGAGATAGAGGTGGATAACCCTGGAAAAACGCAAACACCTAACGAGAAAATGGGGATTTATAAGGAACCATTCCCTAAGCATGATAAGTTAGAAAAGACAAAGCCGGATCGGGAGACTCATCCCAAACCTATAAAGTCATGAATTACTTGTATACCAAAAGAGATAATAATCATTATGATTCACTTATCGGATGTATTCACTCCCCTGCTAACCATGTCAATACCATCCGGATCAAGGGAAAGGACTACACTGTGGTAACAAGGCATTCCCACCTCGTGATTCCGGAACCCTCTCTATTGACCCCGCAAACTGATAAATATAACCTTTTAGAACATCTTGAGAGGACACCTGCTAAGATCTTGATCTTAGATCTTCTCAAGATATCCAATGTGCATAAGGACATTTTGTATCAAACTCTTTAGGGGTCGGGAGTTCCTTTAGAAGTCAATCCTGTGTACCTTCAAGCCGTGGTGGCAAATATTGCACCAAGTGAGCATCTCACTTTTAACCATAGGGAGGTCCCTACCAAGAATCCTAAACATAATCTTCCCTTATACATTGAGGTAGTTGTCACCCGCAGGAAAATCAAACGGGTGCTTGTGGATAACGGATCTGGATTGAACATCTGCACGCTTAAATTAGTCAAACAATTGGGACATACAGAGGCAGATCTTGAGTCCCATATCATCACTATCACCGCATACGACAACGTGGAAAGAGATTCAGCATGCACCATTACGCTGCCCATGGAGGTGGGTCCCACTTGCCATCAGACGAAGTTTCACATCCTAGATTTGGAACTTCCATATAATATGCTTCTAGGCCGACCATGGATCCATGCCATGCAGCCGTGCCATCAACATTTCATCAATGCATCAAGTTGAAGCATGAGGGACATACGGTAACAATACCAGGAGACTCAGAGCCCTTTGCTCATTGTAGAGCTCTTAATAGCTTTACACGAAATGGTACATACGCATGTCCCTCCGCGGATATGGCCATTCCTTTTCAGTCTGAGGCTATGGAATCCCGACTGGATTCAGATTCTCTTAGGTCTTGCGCTCATGGGGCGTCCACTTCCACATCTCCATTTGATTCATGGGAGATGAAAATTCTGGAATATGGTTGTGGGGAGTATAATGTACAACAAGCGCTCTTGGTTTCTGACCTCTCCTTGTCGCCCAAGACTAGAGGTCGACCCAACTACCGCTTCAGGAGACCTAGAGAGGAACACACTATTGGGTCGTTCCTACCTGGAGGCTTGTTAGCTGAGGAAAAATTGCTTGATCCACCTACTACTTGGGTCCTGAGGAAACTTCAGCCATCTTGTTATCAAACCCCGAATATGAAAAATCTAGCAGAATGATGTACTCCATGGGCTACAAAGGCCTAGGATGTGGGAGGAATGAACAAGGACAAAGAGAACTAGTCCCTCTTCCACATTTCAAAATAGAAAGATATGGCATTGGGATTCACCCTTATGGAGCACACCCCAATGATCAAGATGCGACTTGTTCTGAGCATGAGGATAGCTTCGAGTACCTAGACAGCGATACTGGATTCCCATTGTAGCCTATATGAGGATCTGGCCTCCACGAACCTTTTCATGAACAATGTTGTCCTGACCATAACCCCCACCGAACCGACCCTTGACCTTGTGTACCCTTCCCTTGTTGAATGGGACCAACAACGTCACGTGCCACTAGATTTATTCGAGAATGATGAGGCTATTGCAGAGTTCATGGGCATAAGGGATACAATTCCCATTGGAGATCACAAGAAGGGTTTCTTTATCGACTTAGACACTTGTGCCTACTTCGGCGAGGAGGTTGAACTTCGTGGTCAACAAAATTTAAAGAAAAGTGAGGGAAAGAGTTCTAAAGAAAAGCCCGGCAAAATCAAATTCCAAGTCACACGGTGAAAACCTCTTTGAGGCAATCGCTAACAAAAAATAAGAAAATCAAAGGAAAACAAAGTGACCATGCCAAGGATGAAAATCTCGTAGAGACATCCTTGGATGAAGATCTCAACCTACCTCCCGATCCTACGCGTATGGAGGATTTATCAAAATTGTTAGTTGAAGAAACCATTGATGTCAATATTGGTACCGAAGAAGATCCCAAGATAGTAAAATTGGGAGCATCACTCTTGGCCAGAGAACAAAAGACATTCATTATGCTACTACGAGAGTTTATTGATGTGTTCGCATGGTCTTACAAAGACATGCCCAGCTTAGATCCAACTTTAGTCGTGCACAACCTGGTTGTGCATGTAGACGCTAAGCCTATCAAACAGAAGCTCCGAAAGATGCACCCAAGAGTGGCCTTGTTAGTTAAAGAAGAGTTGGAAAGGTTACTTGCAGCAGGATTCATCAGGCCAATTGATTATTCTGAATGGATATTGAACATTGTTCTTGTCTAGAAGAAACCTATCGATATCCGAATCTGCACAGATTTTAGGGACATCAATAAAGCTTGCCCTAAAGATGACTTTCCATTGCCCAACATTGACATGATTGTTGACTCAACCACAGGGTATGAAATGCTATCACTCATGGATGGCTTTTCAAGTTATAATCAAATTAAGATCGTTGAGGAAGACCAACACAAAACAACTTTCACAACTCCTTGGGGCACCTTCTGTTATCAGGTGATGCCATTTGGCCTTAAGAATGTGGGAGCAACTTATCAGTGGGCCATGACAGTAATCTTTCATGATATGATTCATGACATCATGGAAGACTACGTAGATGACATCCTGGGAAAGTCCAAAACAAGAGAGGATCATCCTATCATTTTGCGGCGTATCTTTGAACGCCTGCATGAATACAAAGTCAGATTGAATCCAAAGAAATGTGTCTTTGGTGTGTTATCTGGGAAACTATTGGGCTTCATTGTGTCGAGATGAGGTATTGAGGTAGATCCCGCTAAAGTGTCTCTGTCATCATCCGAAATGCCTCCACTTGAGAATATCAAGCAATGCGTAACTTGCGAAGGGAAAATTCAATCCATTCACCACTTTATCTCCCAAATTATGCGAGATAAATGTCACTCATTCACCCATTTGCTTAAAAAGGACATCGCTTTCCTTTGGGGACCCGAGCAACAGCAAGCCTTTACTTTTCTTAAACAATACCTAGCTAATCCACCTATCCTCATGCCTCCTACTCCAGGAGAACCACTTTTGCTCTATATTTCCGCTACGCAATACGCTATTGGTGCGTTGCTCACCCAATATGACCTTAGCCATAAAGAGAAAGCGGTGTACTATCTGAGTCGCACCCTCATCACCTATGAACTTAATTATCCTCAGATTGAAAAGGCTTGCTTGGCTGTTGTTTTTACCTTTCAGAAACTTCACCATTACCTGCTAAATACTAAGACCAAGCTCATATCCAAGGTCGACCCACTCAAGTATTTGTTGTCCAAACCTGCCCTCACAGGTAGAATGGCTAATTGGATCATTCTACTCAGTGAGTTTGATATAGAATTTGTCCATCAAAAATCAGTTAAAGGACAAGTACTTGCCGACCAGCTAGCAGAAGCACCTTTGCAAAGCACAAAACCTTTGAGTCTAGATCTTCCAGATGCATCTTTGCTCTACATTGAAGAATTTGTCGTATGGCAGATACATTTTGATGGATCTTTTATGTTTCATGGTTCAGGTGTAGGAGTGGTCCTTATTACTCCTTCGGGTGATCCTATACCGCAGGCTTTCCGCCTGGCCTTCCCTTGCACGAACAACATTTCGAATATGAAGCACTCATTGCAGGGATGAAGCTAGCCATCAAGTGGAATATTCAACATGTTAAGGTTGTAGGTGATTCACAGCTAATCATCAAACAAGTTAATGATGAGTATAAAGTTAAGGATGACAAGCTCATACCTTACAAAAAGTTAGTGGAAACTCTAAAGGAGTATTTTGTGCACATCACCTTTGAGCAGATCCCAAGAGTGCGAAAGATCGGTGGATGCCATGGCAATGGTGGGATCTATGCTTTGTATTCCACTAGGGAACAATGATATGCCATTCTTCGTAGAAAATCTTCGCCACCCGCGTATGACATGTCGAGAATCTTGCACTGCTTGTGAGGTTGTTGGTCCCATTCCCAATGGTACGAACCCATCTTCACCTATCTTAAGGACAACACATTCCCTCCCAATATCTCTCATTCGAAAAGCAAATCCTGATTCACCAGATAGCCCATTACACCCTTTTAGGAGGTACACTTTATCATCGTGGCTATGATGGGAATGCATTACGTTGTCTGGATGTGATGGAGTCAATCCGTAATTAAAGAAGTACACAAAACCATTGCAACCAATCACTACCTCGTGCCATTCTCTAAATGGGGACTTGATCTAATAGGGAAGCTTACTCCTACCTCATCTGATGGTCATACACATATCATCATAGCTACAAAATACTTTACAAAATGGGTGGAGGCTGTCCCTTTAACCTATGTCACAGGAGCACAGATTTCTAAATTCATCATGAATCACATTATTTGCCGATATGGTATCCCTGCAGCCATTGTCACAGATAATGGGAATTCATTTAAGAACAAAACTATGAAAGGTCTTTGCCAACGGTTCCAAATTAGATTAAAATGGTCCACGCCATATTACCCTCAGGGTAATGGACAAGCTGAGGCAACAAACAAGACTTTGGTAAGGATAATGGAGAAGATGGTTAGCAAAACCGGTTGAAACTGACACCTACAAATCCACCCATCCCTCTGGGCCTACCGAACATCAATTCACACTCCTACGGGTGCGACACCATATTCCCTAGTGTTTGGGACATAATCTATCATCCCTTTAGAGATCGAACTCCCATCCCTACGAATTTCTCTTCGGGACTATTTAGATAAGGATGAAGATTATAGAGTGGCAAGATTGGCTGAGTTAGAGCTCCTGGATGAGAGGCGCATTTGCGCTCTTAATCACTTGAAGGTATATCAACACAGAATCTCCCGCAACTACAACAAGAGAATCATCCCTTGCCAGTTTGAGGTGGGTGATTTAGTTATGAAGGAGAACCAGTTCAACACTAGAGCAGAGCGAGAAAAGAAAGGGAAGTTCGAACCACACTGGTTAGGACCCTATGTCATAGTTTCCAAGTATGGCACAGGGGCATACAAGTTGGCTCACCCCAATGGTGATGAGCTCCGGGAGCCCATGAATGCCATGCATCTTAAGAGGTTTTATGCCTAAACATGGCACAAGAAAGTCATAAAAAAACAAAAAATACAAAAACATCAAAAAAAAATCAGAAAAAGAAAAAGAGAAAACAGGTCATCCACTAGTGAAAACCACGCAATTGTGGCACTTTGGACAAGTCCTTGGGTGAAAACCGGTTTCAGCGCCTCGGGAGGATTCGTTGTTCACAAGCATTCTGTATTAGAAGGGTAGTTGTCTTTGTCCTGGACCTAGTTCTACCTTCGAGTTTCCTTGTGCACACCATCTTGTCCAGCCTTGATCCGGCTTTGCCTTCTTCTATTCATCTATAAGGGACGTGGTCTTTCGTTATTTCCCATCTTACGCTGGGGCAACTCAACGACTTCACCTTCTTGTTCATAAGCGTGTGGCTTCTGCCCTTGTATATTCCCCACCTAACGCTGGGGCATCCATGCTTTCTTGGTTACCTGCACATAGCTTTGGAAAACTATTAAAAACACAAAAACAATAGAAAATTGTTTCAAAAACACAAAAACAATAGAAAATTGTTTCAAGAAAAACACAAAAACAATAGAACATTGTTTCAAGAAAACACAAAAACAATAGAACATTGTTTTGAGAAAACACAAAAATAATAGAAAATTGTTTCACAAAACACAAAAACAATATAAAATTGTTTCACAAAAACCTAAACAATAGAAAATCGGTTTATGAAAACATATCTTACAAAAACATTTACTTGCATTGTCTTGTTTTCTTGCTTTGCTTGTTGCTTGTATAGTGTTTTGCATGCTTGCTTTTGAGTTGTTTGTTGCTTGGGTGTACTTTGTCATAGTTTATCTTTTCTTGCTTAGAATAGATTCATTCTTGCTTGTGCATATTGTAGTGGGTTTCAACATGCTAGTGTGTTAATTCTTTATTTCTTTCTTAATGCATTTGGTTGTGTTTTGTTACTTGTTAATAAGGCATGGTGATTCATGGTGTATTGCATTAATTCCTGGTGTTCTTTATAGCATTTGGTTGTGTTTCTTGCATGTGATTTGTTTTGTTATCATTCACATCACATTACCATCACTATCATCACATCTAGCATCATCTATACATCATATATAAACAAAAATGCTAAGTTTTACATCATGCATGTATGCTAAGCTAATCATCACATATCATATCATCAATGGGGGCAAGAGGGGTTGCACATAATCAAAAATCTATCCCCCACACCAATATCATCATATCATCCCATCCATATACATCAAAATAACACTTGAAAACAACATTTGATATATTCTACGATCTATCATCTACAATCTATCAAAGATGCCTCAAACGATCACGTGCAATCATCATTTCTCCCGAGTGTCGAGCCTCATGGTAAGTTTTCTAAACTGAGCGGTTAAAATGAACTGATTGTGATGTTTTTACCCCCTGGGGGGTATATTAACCTATTTTTCACCGATCGGACAGTTGGGACACCCGTTTAGCTCACCGTTTTCTCCTCTGTTTGCTATGGAATAATTATTTTTAATTAAATAATTATTTTTCTCTTATTTTTCACCGTATTGGGGAATTTTTTGTCCAATACCCCTTTCTTCTCCCTCGAGACAATTTTATTGCTCCCTGGCGATTTTTATTCTTCTTCACACTCGTAAATAATTATTTTTCAAATAATTATTTTTTCTTAATTTTTCCACTAAACAAGGACATTATTTGTCGTTTGTTTCTCTTTTCTTCCACCTAGGGCACTTTCTGTTGCCCCTAGGCCCTTCTTTTTCTTCTTCTCCTTTCTTCTATTGTTTATCACGGTTTAGAAAGCCAAAACAATACAAACATTTACTATATCAAAAAATCCAAAAACAAGGCAAATTTTTTCAAAAAATTCCTAAAAAGTAAAACACCCTACAAAATGGTAACTTGCTTCTTACGGTTGAAACTTGTGTCTTGTGCATGGTATTTTCTCCATATCCTGTTGGTTTGTCTCACATCTTCCCAATTAATACGACTCGTGGATCACCGGATTCACAACCATTCACAAAAGCTAGCTGCTTGCTTCGTCTGTACTCTGGGGCACTTTTGGTTGCCTGGTGTTGTTTCGTTGCACAAACACTTTTCATGGACCCCGTGTCCATTTTCATTTCCCCTTGCATGTATCCTTGCTTGGGGCATCATTTTTAACCCTTGTCGTCAATCACGAACTTGTGGATCTCTTCAACACTGATAACAAAACATTTGTACAACTGTCTTGACCGTTGTTGGGTTGATATGTGCGTTCATACTTATTTTCCCTGTTATATGAGCTTGTTTCCTTCTCGTATTGCATTACATTTTTGTATGTTGCGTGGAGTTGGTATTTTCAGCAATGGACAATTGTTCGTATTATGGCTTTTCATGTCATTTCACCTTTGTCGTATGCTTATATTTTTCATAAGGACCGATGACGTAGTTCCTATGGCAATATGATGACATCCAACTTGTTTTAAACAAATACACGGCTAGAGGCTAATCTCTTCTCCTCCCTTATCAATATTTCTTCTACACCACTTCCCTTTCACCCCTAATTCTCCCTCTCCTCGAGGCATCCTGCCTCGTCCCCCTTCTTCTACCTACTTCTCATCTTTTTCAATCATCGATCGGCTTCCTTCATCACCCCATCGACACTCGAGGGGGCATCTCTCCCTCCTACTAATTTTTCTTCTATCCCTTCAAAATCTCTTATGTCTACTATCTTTGAAGTGGCATCACTTACGCCACCCCAAAGAGGGGCAAATGTAGACACCTATAATTACACCTAAACAATTTAAATACTTAAATTGCACTAATTATCCCCTTTCTCGCAAATCAACGACATATCATCAAAAAGCACTCATATTCCCTCTTGTTATCATTAATTAATTACAATACGCTAATTGATTAAGTCACCTATCTAGCTAACAACCTAATTAATGACCTTCCATTAATTAAATCACCTTTTCTATCTAGATTAATTAATTAGTCTTCCCCTTCATTTAACTAGTAAATCAATATTTAATTGATTTAATCCTTTTTAATAGCCTAAATCGCTCTAATATTGTTCTAATTGGCTTCTATAAGCTTAACCACGCCTATTAATTAATCACCTTTGATTAATTAAAATACCCCAAATCCCATGACTTGCTAAACATGTATTAAACCCTTCTAAAGTAAGGTTACCATTAATAAAGCAACCTTATCCATTCCTAATCATGTTTTACCTTTATCCCGCATTCATGAGAATGTGTTGAATCCTTTATCCTTTGCGCTTATATAAAGAGCCCTCCACCTACCTTTTTACTTACACCTAATCTTTCTAAGAGGGCAAATGCAAAGCATATAGCAAATAGACTAAGAGCTTGCACCTTGCCCTTTTGAGAGTTCATCATCTTGAAGAGTTAAACCTCTTTCTTAAGTTCTTAGGTCATATGGGAGGTGTCAAAGGGGTCTTGTAGCCCAACGTTGATAGGCCCTCATTCCTAGGTTACTTGGCATACTAAGGAAAACTATTTTGATAGCCATGGAGCTTACTTAGGTCCATTCATTTATTTGTTGTTAGAGAATAGAGGAGTTTAGATATTTAGCATTATTAGTTTCAAAGTTTGTATTGATGAATGCTAGCATCTAACCCTTGTTTAATTCTTATCATGATGGTGTTTATGCTTTGTTTTAGCTAAATTGTTGAACTATTTTAAGTGGTAGTTCTTGCTTCATTTGATTTAGCATTAAGAAAAATATACATGCACACAGATCCAACATGAGAATTACTCAACCATGCTTCTATAGTCGATCTAATATGAGGTAGCTTTGGAAATTATCGGGGAAGCTTTAATTTGTTTGTGTTAATTTTCTTTATTTATGTAATGTCCTTGGTTTACACGAGTCACTTAAGTTCAAGTCTCTTTCTCCTTCTCCTCCTCACATTTTCCTTCCATTTTCATTTTCTTCTCCTAACATGGCCATGCAAATATACACATGTTTTTAAACCTAATTTCAAACAAGATTTTTAAATTCCTTACGAGATATTATTCACTTAAAATAAAAAAGCAAGTGTATGTCATTTGGTAATAATATGTGATAAAAATTACCTAAAATTCACTCGACTTTAGGTGAAACTTTAGAGTATAAACACCTTCAAATGGCCTCCATTTTAAGGTATTACTTAATTATCAATTATCGACCTCTTAATTATGTATCATAGGTGCCTTTAGGGATAGTTGGAGTCTAACACTGGAATTTTCACTTAATTCACAAATATTTATAAATTCTTTTTCTCGACACATGACTATTAAATTTTTAAAATAATGTATACTAACAATTACACTTGAGGTACAAGATATGTGAGATGTGAAATAAATGCAATGTTTTCATAGAAATGTATTATAATTTATCAAGTGATATGAAACTTCTTAGATAGTGGCACCATTTATTTCTTCTTAGGAGGGAGTTCAATGAAGACTAATGAGAATGGAAGGATGAAACAAATCTAAAAGGGCGGGAGAAGGTGATATCAATATATGGATATAATTACATGTTTTAGAGATGGGAGGAAATGTTTTTAAATAAAAGTACTTCTCCTCATTCATTCTTGTAGATACATACAAAGCATTGGACATGTATTTATAGCACTTTAATGTAAATGTGGGAGAGACGTGCAAGTACAATAATGAGTGCACTCTTGGGACCACAATAAACTTAACAACTTTAAATATTATTAATAAATTATGCATTTCATAGATTGGAATATAGGGGACATTAAATCGATAAACAATTGATCTAAAAATGCTTTGGTTATTGTAGAAGTAATATTGTCAAACCAATATTTACAAAATTGAGTATTCAATATTGCTCAAAATTTAGAAGAATAAACACATGTACACATATTCAATGCCTCAAGAACTTACATAAAAACATTCTAGATCTTTGTGGGATTCCTTAGAGATTAAATATTTTATTCATATCTTGAGTGAGGCTCAAGAAGAGAAAAGGGAAAAATATTTAGAGGTAAAATATATGGATGCATGGGATACGAATCGGGGAGGGAGAAGGTTGAAATACTTGAAGAGGATAACCATGTAAGGTTTTCAACATATGGTTTATAAGCTAGAGGGTTGAGGAATTTAACTACCTCTACCTAAAATAATATAATATGAAGGGTGTGACAGGGGATACCACTAAAGATATAACTATTGAATGTGATCTAGCCAAAAATTTGTCTTATGGATTGAGGGGAAATTTTAGGGATTTGAATATTCTTTTCTAATAATTTGAGATGAATATGGAATGCATGATTAATTCCAGTTTTATCAAATCTTTTTATGAGGATAAGAAGGAGAAAATAGAAAACATGTACATGAGTCTTTGTGGGATGCCTTGAAACTAGTAGAATATATGCTTGTGGTGGGCTTTGAAAACATTTGACAATTACCATGATGGTTAATGATTTAATATAATCTATGCCACATGTTAAAAGGGTGGCGATTCCTTGGGATTTTTTCAAAGAGAAATGTAATATCTTGGATCCTTTAGTTATATTAGGTAAACTCCTTATGATGTATTGGAAAGGAAGGTTTTTAATCTTAGCTTCAAATTAATTAGAAATTATTTCATAGATATAACCTCAAATACCTAGTTAAAGATTGGTTTGTGGTAAAAATTTTGTCCTCGGTGGATGAAGATTGGATCCTTTTCCAAAATTAGTCACATGACGAGAAAAGTATCCATATTCAACCTTGGAAATTAAATTTCATGAAGTATAAGTGTCTAAGATGGTGGATATTTCTTGGATCATATTTTACTCATTACCATTGAAGTACTAGTGATAAGATATACTTAAACATATTGGTGATTCATTGGGAGGGTTTTTTCAACTAGATCTAAGATATCTAGGTACTGATGTTGCTTTTGTGTGAATGAAATTTAATTTGGAAGAAAAGGGAAAATTACCTAAAGTCATAATTTAAAATATCAACGGGAAAGATTTTGTTCAATAAATTGAATATGAATACTTGGTTAAGAATTGTAATCTTCATTAGGTGAAAATATTACCAACATTTAGTGACCAAAATAATTTCCTCCCATAATCTTGTTGTCTCGTTAAAAACATTTCTTTGGGAGGTCATTTGTGACAAAAATGGTTTAGAAAAGAAAATTATCATTGGATATGGAAGGGTGGAAACAATTTAAGGCTATAAAACTGGTACCATTGCTTTATTTCTATAGTTTTGTTTCCTTGGCGGATAGGATTGAATCCCATCCTACATAATATCTTTTTATAGATTTGGATAGTACTCAACCCATGATATTGAAAGATATATCTCCTCCAGATTATACCCTCTTGCATGAAATAGAATTTTGGACATCTGGATTTTGTGTCCAAGCTAAATTACACATTCGAACAAACCTTAGCGAGGTGTGAGGCATTTGACTTGCAAAGTTGTTCTGAAAAGGATTTGGATCATGATCTTATTAAAAAGGATGTTTTAGTAGATTTTTAAACCCCCAAAAGGACTAGGATATAAAATTCCTTCCTCGGATATATGTTTCTCGAATAAGGGTGTTAGGAAGTATACCTCTTTCTTCTCCCATGAGTAAGAAGAGGGGGATAAAACTAATGGTGGAAAAATCAGTTGTCGATTCTTTAGAAGCCATTAAGATGGGAAGTCAAAAGAAAATGGTAGAAATGTTTTATACCACTAAGAGCAGACTATTCATATTATTTGGGGGTCTATCACCCCTAACTCCATTTGAATAATCATGGTTTTCTTTATTGGGGAGTTGTTCTTTAGACTAAAATAAGGATGTAAAACTGACTACAAGGATTTTAAAAATATGGTGAGATAAATCATTTATATAAAGGACATATTATTTTATTGAAGAGGTTGAATGGGTTTGATGTGGTGGATGTTAAGGGTTTTGTACACTCTTAGTAGAAAAGAGGAGTAGTAGTAAGTAAGATAAGAAGACATACGATAAGAGTTTTCTTCACCCAGGGCAGTGGGGGAAATCGCATAAAGGGGAATGGTTATAAAAATAGGTGGATTTTTTTGTCGGATTTTATGTTACCAAGGGAAAATATCTCTATAAAGTTTTCTTGAGAATTTTTTTTTGCAAACCTTTGTTTTTGATTTGATAAATGGATGTTTGATCTAGGTTGGATGATTACTATGTGATTTAATTTAATTTGAATTAAATTTATATTATAAAGTAATTACTGTAATAAATGATGTACAAATGCTAAAATATAGTAATGAAACAAGTAATAAAGTGTGTAAAATGTGAACCCTAATTAAGAAGGAGAGATATGAAGACTTACTTGATTTTGAAGTAGATTTGAGGTGATATGGGTAGGAAAAATTGTTGAACATCTTTGTAGAAAATGTCATCAATGCTCACTTTGTAAATTATAGAACTTAAGAACGATGTAGGATAGGGGCACCCACAGAAGGGTATAGGCACTTGGGTGTTGGAAATCATATTTGAGTCTTTGGTGGCCATTCAAAAGCTCGAACTGGATTCTTCTATGTCACAATGGTTTCATTGTTGGTTCATGTTTGTCACTTGATATTCAATCTTTGATCGCCAAAGGTACGTATAACTTGAAAAATAGAGAAACTACCTACTCATGTCCACAAACCACATCAAATATAATAAAAAGATGTAGGATGTGGATTCGGATCGACCCTGACGATCACCTCGAATAGTGAACTTCTTTGCGCTGAGAACCGCACTACATCTCAGATCCCATGTAGTTCTTGTGTGTGTGTAGGAATGATGCCCTAGGATGCCCTTGTGTAAGTTACACAAATGATAGTGGGCTAGATCTGGAATGTAGTAATGTATAATATGTGTGGGTGGTATATAATAGAATTTCCCTCCCATGCGTCTATGAAGAAGTGATGTAGATCTTGTCCCTTATATGGATTCTAGATGGATTCCTTTGAAGTGTTTTAGTACCTTTGGAATGCAAGCTTAGGTAATGATAGTAATTCTTAATGTTTGGTATTTATTTTTGAGAAGTAACTAAGTATATTTATGATTCCCTTGTTTGAATTTCGTAGTGACAACCTGGAAGGCCAAACCATAAGTGAAATAGATGCCCAAAATATAAAAGATACCTAGAAAGAGTGAGTAAAGGTCGAAATGCTCAAGAACACCCAATATGGGAAGAGGCACTGAGTCTTGGTGTCCTAACCGGGCGCAAGTTTTGAGACCATAAAGGATAAATTATTCAAGTTTTTTCGGGGATGTAGGGTGTGTAAAACCAAAGAGGAAACAAGAAACAAATAAAAGAGGCCAAATATAGTTGTCAACCAATAGCTTGTTTATTTAGGAATCATATACACATTAGTATGCTCTAGGACCTAGAAATGTACCCAAGTGCATGATTTTGTGTCTACACTATTCATGCTTGGATATTATTCTAAGTGATGAAAGAAACTTGGTGTTGGTTGATGTTCTATTGTTAGCTTTTGTGGTTTCCTGAAACTATTAGGTCGTTGAGAAGGTTAATTTTAAAAGTAAAATTAGTAAGAAGATGACATAATTCAAGTGATATGGAATTAGTTATTAGTTACAGTGATTATAAACTTCTTTGGGAAAAGGACTGACTTTTATTGTTGAAATTTTGGACCAAATTTGTTTCTATGTAGGTAATTGGATAGTCTATTGTAGCATAATTTGGGTATACTATTTATGGTTCTTCTAGAGTGAGTTTTCACTCCTATATTTTTGTACATATTTTATTAGTGAAAGGGTGAGGGACCCACCAAATCTCTTTTGCTATTAAAATAAAAATGTAATCACACACTTTTCAAATTTCAAATAAATATAGAGAAAAATTTCAACATATATGTCTTAAGTACATTAAAAAATATCATGAATGATGCTAAAACAAGTTGATTATAAAAAACATATAAGCCACAAATTTCCTTGCATACCAAGTTTTATGCTACGTAATTTATTTCCATGTGTAATTTAATAAAATTACATACACCTAACCAATACAAAATAGGTGCTCCATAAATCTTAAAAACTACAATTAACATATTTCAAAGACAAATACCTATTTTCAAATATTAAAACTTATGGACAAAGATATATTACCAAACCTTTTATCAAATTCAAATAATAAAAATAACTTTTTCAATGGAGAACATAAATATATAGGTTGTAAACGTGTTTTAAAGAAACATTACCTTGTTATAGACTTCTTGTCGGTTTGATTTTAATTGGAATTCTTATAAACATTTTTAATTAGATTAGATAATAAGCAAGAATCGGCTCCCTGGGGCCTTACAAGAAACATCACTTACAATAACTATTTTTAATAATTACTTTGTATCGCCTAAACTCGGATCACTGATAAATATCCAAAATAATTGCATATAGGTCATGTTATAGATAATTACAAATAACCTATTTAATACAACACAAAATATAACAGTAAACACATACACAAATGGCCTTTGCAGTAGTTGAGAACATTTAGAGCAAGAAAACAACAAACCCATTTGATGGTTGACCATGCCCTACTCTAAAGTTTCATCTAGCTATACACCTACCAATTGCATGTTCTTGAAAGTTTACAAGGTCTTTTTAAATAACCCATTTCCAAAGTTCTCTCTTACCCCACGAGGATATGGTGTGACTATATACATGAGATCTTGAACAAGAATTTACAACTAAGGAAAGTAATTCAAATCCCGAAGAGGAAAATAAAAATTAGATTCAAGGAGTTCAAAAACTCAAATTAAAAGAGGAAATATCAATCAAACTTCACAAGTAAGGGAAAGAGAAAAATTACTTGACATTGTTGTAAAAACCAATACACTTTATAAAATGTTACGTGATACTAAAAGCTAAGAATCAAACTAATTAAGTGGTTGAAAAAAGAATACCAAGTTGTATAAATTGAGGAGAAAGATCGCTTATATAATTGTCTCACATGTAATGTGGAAATACAAGATGGAAATAATTTATGTTTTTTTATTCGGGTTTCATATAATAACTCATAAAGACGATTTCAATAAGTTAGACGATTCCTTCAAAGTTGAGTGAAATTGGATGATGGAAAGTCCATCCATGTTTAAGGAAAGGGCAACATGCAACTCACAACAAGTAAAGGTAAGGGTGAAATGAATGATGATTTCCTTTCTCCAAACCTGAACATAATTTGATTAGTGCTGGTCAATGTAGTGCCCACAGTTTACATCTTCATATTCATGTTGATTTATTATATCATTTGTATGGATACATTTGATACAATACTATTTTGGACATTATTATGATTTTTTCATACATTAGCGTTTAGATGCTAACTTATTTGACATGATGATGTATGAGGCATATGATGCCAACTTACTAATTTTATCATTATTGCTTGGTTTAGTTATGATGTTATGGATATTATTGATTTGAGATTTACATGGATTATATTTTGGATATATTATGGATAGTTGTCATAATGGTTATTTATCTCATTGATGGATGGATGTTGCGTAATTAATTTGGATGGTTTAACATATGCTTGATTTGATCATTTTATGTATGTAAGTATCATTTTATTTGGTTTTAACATCAAGTAGGTTTGATATGTGAATAGAGTGTACAACGTGGGACTCAAGGGTTACACCTCCAAGTTGCACAATAGGTAGTTTGGGCCAAGTATATTTTTACCTTGTTTATTGGGCCTTTCTTGGTTTGTTTTTAATAAGGATGAAATTAAGGAATTATTCATCTTGATTGTGTATCAAGCCATTTTAATAGACACTTTGGCTTTCTTGACTCATTTAATTAATTCAGGTTATCTATCTTAATTGATTGCTTATGTTATTTTTATGTGTTGATTATTTCCACGTGTTTAGAAAAGAGTTAATTTATTTTATCTTTGATTAAGAGGGTTTTGAGCCACCTAATCATGGAGTATGTGAGACCCACCACCCCCTCTCAATAAATAAATTTTCCCAAATCTCGAATTTGGGTAAAAAGTGGAAATTTGGAAGGGTGTTTGGAAAGTTAGGGGTCACTTTTACCTTAGAATGAGCCCCATAGACCATACATATGGGTATGGGGACTCTTTCCAAGGCTCAAAAGGATTTCCCCCCTCCCCTGCCTTTTGACTCATCTATTGTCCCATCAACAATTATGTTTTTGATTTTGTGTGCCATTTGGGATTTTGAGATGTATTATTATTTTATTTTGTGTTTTGATAAATTCTCCTAAATTTATGATCCTCATCTCATTCTTGAAAGAGACCTTTGGAGTGACTTAGAATTGGGAAGGGATGGGTGACACGCCACCATCCCATTGGTTGTTGTTTTTGAGCCGTTTTCTTATTCAACCCTCCATTTTGGAGAGGATTGGAAATTCTTGATGCATTTTTACTTGGAGTTTTTGGGAGGCTTGGAAGGAAGGGAGGTTTTGAAGTTGGTCTTGAAATTTGGAGAATGAATTTTCTTGCTTGTGAGTTAGGCCTCAAAAATTTCAATGTTTTTAGAATGGAAATTGTTATTGTTTTTTCTTGTGTATGGATTGTTGAATATATAGGTAGAAAAATGTTTTTTTGGTTTGAATATTCTAATTTTTCTCCATCCACCATTTAAGGAGTGGATTTTGGTGTGTTGAGGAAGAGGAAGAATTCCCTCTTGCTCCCACAGCTGAAGGTTTGATGAGAAAGCCTTGTTATGATTCCTATTATTCTCCATTCATTTAGTTGAAGTGGGATATGGTTATCCATATGGTTTGGAAACCATCTCCTACCCTTGATAAGGAAACCTCCAAGGTTTGAAAAACCTTAGTAAGGAAGAGGAAAGGACATATAAGGTCTATGGGAGGAATAAGGAGATTTAGTGGCTTGTGGTTACTTGGAAAAGTTTAGAAATTCATTTGGTTATACAAATTAAATTGAATTAAATGGGTCTTTCTACCGCCTCTTACCCTCTTGAGAAGCATGGAACTTCTTGTGTGTGGTGTTGGCCTTTGATTTTGATGACTTGAAGTGTGTGTGTGCTATATATTTATTTTAACTACTCCTCACTATGCATCTTGGAGGCATGCATCTCCTCTCTCTCATGGGCTTGGAGGGAGGCTAGCATGTCCTCCGTAGTTGAAGAGAGGACATGTGATGATGTCATTTGGTTAGGTAGACAACCAAAAACTTCTTCTTGTGTTTTGGAGACTTACTACTTGAATATAGAATATGATCATTGGAGATTTCTTAGAGTGTTCATTACTTTGAGGATAGAAAATTTATTTAACGTTTTGACATGTTATTCACACTTAACGGGAGGCTTATCCACTTGAATTTTATATTTATAGTTTTCTAGTAAATTGTAAGAATGGATTACATTAAAATATGATTTGTATTAGATTTCATTGGAGTAAAAAGTTTCATTGTTATTTATTTTACAAACCTTATTTGGATAAGATGAAGTTATGAAGATGTATAAAAAGGATATCTTATTTCCTTGTTATCTCCTCTTGTAACCTTGTTTGTGAAAAGAGACTATTTGTGTAATGTTGCAAGGAAAAAGATATTATTTCACGGTTGTTTATAAAGGAAATTTTTCTATTTATTATAAAGGATAAGACATTATTGATTGAGTCCTTGAAATTAATAAAAAATCCTTCTAAACTATATTTTTCAAAATCATTTGTTTATAAAATTTTCTTGTTGAAAACTTGTGAATCATGTAATATTTCTATTAGTTAATTAAGAGTTATACTTGGTAATAAACAAAAACATAAAGGAAAAAAGTGAATGGTTTGTTGTGATATTGCAATGGATTAAAAAGAGGCTTATTATGTTTGATACTTAGTATCTCCTTCATGTTTTCTTAGTTATCAATTACTTCAAAGGAATAAGTTCATATATTTTAATAGCTCTTGACCTAATTTTATTGCTCAAGCATACTATGCCCAATGACAGACCTGCAGCACTTTATCAATTTCTCAATATGCGTCTAAAGGAGGGCTGTGGTGGTGGTTGACCACCACCTCTTGCCCGGGTCCGGGGAAATAAAAAGGGATTGCTATCATGACCTTTTATACCTATAATATAACCTGTATTATACATTATACATAGGAAGGCGAGGAGGTGGGTTGTCCCACTAGTCTCGAAGAATCTCATTCACTTGCTCTCAATTTTTTAAATTCATAGTGAAGGTAGGGTTTAAGAAGTTCTTATATGCATATAATTATTTCTATATGAAATTTCATGGTAGAGGATTTATTATATGAAATCACTTCACATTATAAGATTCATATTTTATGAAAATCTCATAGAAACTAGTTTTAATTATATATATATATATATATATATATATATATATATATATATATATATATATTGATGATGATGATGATGATGATTATAAAAATAGAGAGAGTTTACATTTTGGAATATATGTTTTATCCATGGGCTCTTGGATAAGTAAAATAAAGATTTAATAATTGTGGTTACAACTCTTTTTAGTATATTTTTGAATACATAAGTATAAATATTAAAATAGAATATTGTTTCCTTATTTAGAGAGTATTGATGTTTGAGTATGTATATGAATTAATATACAAATTGTGTAAACAAAAGAATTTTATATTAACATGTTTGAGATGCCCCTATATATGTATATATGTATGTATGTATGTATGTATGTATATATATGTAGATTATTTATTATTTTATATAAATAAATAAAAATATCATTGGGGGTCACGGCAGCTTGGCTTACGACCCCCTTAAAAACTCTCTACATGGTACTTAACATACCCAACTTGGGTATTGGGCATGACCCATATAATAAACCTTTATACAATATAACTTACTATATGGTGTTGGCCTCAAGTCTTCCCTAACCATCATATCATGATACACACACATGCCAAAATTGGGGTGTAGTTGTAACTTTATTAGGCACCTACATTTGTTTTCAAAATCACATAATCAATCTAGACATGCATACATACATATATAAGTGTATTAAAAGATACATAATTATATGCACATTTATGAGAGTATATACATTAGGTATATTTATGAAAACCTAAAATATAATGGATATTTTCTTTGGATATATACAAAAATATCTATTAAAATCATTTAGGGTTTGTAGATACATAAAAGTTGTGAGATAAACCAATAAATCATCATCTTCCTCCATGGGAGCTCCTAATGAAAATGTAGACACGAAATTATGCACTTAGTACTACTACATCACACATGTAGTATGTCATCATATGCATGATTCCTAAGAAAGAAAACTTGACATTGAAAACACTTATTTTTCTTTACATTGAAATTTTTTTATCTTTCCATGCTTTTCTCCTCCGATTTTCTACAACTATCCCTTTACCTTTAGACATCACACAATGTGTTAACTAGCTTGGTACTTACTATTTTATCTTTAGAGATATTCAGACATTAGCGCTTAGTAAGGGACATGAGTGCTCATGCACTACTATCTCCTTTGGTAACTTTTATCACTTTCCCTTATTTTCTTATGTTTAAAATTCCACATCAATTGTTATATTTTCTTAACTTCTATTTATCACTTTGGGTCTACTTTTAGGGTTGTTAATGAAAAATTCAAGAAAAGGAATCATATATACATGACCTACTAACTATTCTAAAGGGTGAATAAGACATTAGGCAATTGGGATATTACTTTCTATCTACTACTTGGGAAAAAGGAACACTTAAGGACTACATTTGGGATGTATTATTCACTACATAGAAGGGGAAATTCTAAATTCCATCACACACATTATCTTGGGGAAAATTAGTTGTAGCCCACTATCTTGGTGTGATTGGCACAAGGAAACCTAGCTTCATTGACATGATTATATCACATATAAAAACACACACTAGAACTACATTGAGTCTGAAATTTAGTGCAATACTTGGTGATAATCATATTGGGGTGACCATTGAGGTTAGTTTGACTCAAACATATGTATATTTTATTCTATATAATGCATTCTTGAGAATTTTACAAGTAGTTAGGATTTATTTTTCAAGTACATGTGCGACAAGAAAAACCCTATTAAAAATTGGATGCAACATAGAGTGAGGTGAAGGTGACATGATCAAAATTGAAAGAATCGATCCAAACTCACTACTAGGAAACTAGTGCCTAGTACATACACTAACACATGGGGCGATTACGTATCCTCCTTTGGGTGCTCTTGTCCAATATACTTGTAGATCTATGTTCTATAGATAAAGCACTTATAGTCTAGATCCATTCTATTCCATCATCATTCTGACCCAAATCTAGTACAGACAATGAGCTATTAGCTAAGTCACTCTTGTCCTCTTGTTGTTTGTACTTGCTTGTGATTACACATTATATCTTGTATGTTTATGATATATACTTGATTGATCTCAATCTTATGATTAAAATTTAAATTCAGTTAAATCATTTGGTGAATCTTATCCTTACACACCCTTTTTCATATCTATTTGTTTCCTATCATGACTAGCACCTCTCACGAGTTTCTTTGCTGAAAAATCTCAATAACCTAAATGCCTACGTTGCTGACCATCCCGAGAACTTAGATCTCTTATTATTTGAGCTGCTTATGAAGAAGTATAATGGATCTCTAAGTCTACCCCTCCTACCCCTAATTTTATCAACATTACGGCTCTAACAACATCTATTCCACTTCATTCCCTCCCACCAATGTAGGGGAATCGACCAACCATATTACTATTTCCACACATATCACTCAATTTTATTTACCTCTCATTTCCCATATCCAACCTAGCACTTCTTTAGGAACCCTGATGTATGAGCATCACTCTAGGATGTAGATATGGCTTATAACCTCAAAAGTTTCGCTTAAAAGTGTGCAAGTAGGTGTAGGGAGTCATTTTAAGTATTTTAATGTTGTCGGTTTAGTTTAATCCCTTAACAAATTTGGATATTGCATTTTGCCTCCAAAAATGCATATTTGAATCTTGAAGGCCATTTTGGCTTGGGTTAGGAGCTATAATGAATGTTTTGGAACAAGTAAGCCTTGTAAAGGTTAGAATGAGGTATGATAATGATGTAGTAGGTCACCTCTAGGGTTAGAGGTCACAACAAGTTAGTTAGCACTTATAACCTTAAGAAATTTTGTGTGAAAGCACTTTTAATGATGTACTAATGCATGTAAACCATGAGTGTAAGTGAATTGATACTTTGCACTTCGATTAAGAAGAGTTAAGGGAATATTTAAGCCAACTCATTCCATTCAAATGAGAATCAAGGACTTCCAGAATTGAAGGATTTTTGGTGAGAGTTCTTGTTTTATTAGCAAACAGATGAACATTCTTATTTTGTGTTGATGTTTAGAAGTTTTAAAATGCATGTGTATGGATGGTGAACCTCGTTGGTAGAAGTATTATAAATTCATTTTTGTTGGATTCATTTTTTCCTATTATTGTTGATGTTTGATTAAACTTAAGAATCTATAACGATCATGAGAGTGTGAAAGACATGTTAGACGATGAATTTTGATGAAATACTTAATCCAAAAAAGGCAATGCATGTGAGTGAAAGGACTACATATCAAAGGTATAAAATTCATTCTACCCTTACATAATATATGAGAAGAGATATTTATTTATGATTTGATGTGAAACCCCTTGAGAAGCGAAATGCCCTATTGGAGAGGGTAGAACATGTAGAATTATGATTTATTTTAGTGAAAGGTAGAGAAATAAACATCATTGGTAAGTTTATATGCTTAAAGAAGTAAATACAGACCTCTGGAAGAAACAATAGACCTTAAAAAAAAATTAAATTGATTTTACTACAAAATCCCTAGTCTTAGGCTCATCTAAATACCCTATCTAGGGTTTAGCAAGGAAGGTTTGTTTAAAGGCCTTAATTATTGCAATAAGACATGAAACCTTGAAATTTTGTTCTATACACCTTTCTCTAACAAAGAGACCTAATTAGGGGCTAAGATAGTGAAGTTGAGTCATTTGTTCCAAAGGAATGTGTCATGCGACTTTAGACAAAGGAAGAAGAGGCAAATGGGTATCCCAAATAGGAATTAGTTTGTTGAATGAGTGTCTATAACTACACTTATTTAAGAAAAGGTGTCTAGGCGGGGCTAGTAGGAGCCTAGGAAGGTAAAAGTAGAAAGAGTGAAAAGGTGGTCTAATAATGGATTTGGAGAATAAAATATTGCCCACACCTCAAGGAGGGAAAAGGGTATTGGGAAATGAATTTGGTTTGTTTTGGGCTACTTTATTTTTATCCAACCATGAACCTAACAAGAGCATTTGTTTAAGAAACCTACAAAAGGGAAGTTTTGGAAGTAGAAAATTTGACATCTTGATGGTTTTGAACCATTTTGGAGGTTGTTTTTCCTAGTTCAAGGTCTTTTAACATGATGAAATGATTTTTAAAATGAAATAAGGTGATACATCAAGTTGTTTACAATATTCAAGGGTGCGTGGCTTTGAAAATAGTTAGTTTGGAAGACCTAAGGGATTTTTTTAAGTTCTTAAATCATTCTAACATTTGTGGATTATTTGAAATTGATCTAAATTTGCATCATTTGGTATCGAGTGTGAAATAGATTCTTGAAAATAGGAAAATATTGTTTTGAGAAGTGATTGTAGGAAGAAGACAAGATGGTACAAGTGAGAGAAGAGAGAAGGCCATATTTGGAAGAGAAGATGGATAGGATGATGGATGTTTTGATACAAGGTTGATTGATACAAATGACAATAAAGAGAATAATGAGGAAAAAGACGAGTCTTATGTAGAGAAATGAGACATGTAACATAGTAAAATTTATAGGTAAATGCTACAAATGTCAGAGATATGCATGACACAAGGCATATGAGTGCAATGAGATGAATGAAAGGATGAAAGAGGTTGAAAAAGGTGCTGATCAGGTTCTTCAAAATAGAGGTAAGTCACTTTTATTTAAAATAGTTTTATTGAAACCAAACAAGGTAGTACTTGATGTGACTCAGAGAAGAAGTTTGTTTATAACTAAGTGTAAAACTAAGGGTAAATGTTGTAATATGATCATAGATAGTGGGAGTACTAAAAATCTGGTTTCTTTTGAGATGGTAGAGAAGTTGGGTTTGAAAACTACAATGCACCCTAACCCATATCAAGTGTCTTGGATGCAAAAAGGTCATCATGTCTTGGTTAGGGAACAATGTCAAGTTAAATTTCAGATTGGAAGATATAAGGATAAAGTGTTGTGTGATTTGGTACCTATGGATGTGTGTCATGTGTTGTTAGGTAGACCATGGAAATATGATAGGAAAGAAGTGCATGATGGTAAGAAGAACGCATATACTATTGTGTCAAATGGAGAGAGGCATACTATTTTACCCATTACAGGTGAACAAGATCCACAAGTAGGGTTGGTTATGATGTTGTTAGCTAAGAGATACTTGATGGAAACAAAAGAAACACAGAGAGACTATTAAGGGATCTTAAGCCTTATGTTTCAAATTTGACAATTGCTTTTGAGGATGATAGTGTAGGTATGAAGAAAAAATTGGATTTTTAGTTTTGTGGAAGCCAAAGAAAGTTTGAGAAGAAATAATCATTAGAGATTATCAAGAGCAAAGAGAGTGAGCAACACTAAATGGTAAGACAAAGGTATAAAGGAAGTGAACAAGAAGATGAGGAGGTCTTAGAAGAGGCCTTGAATATGTTTTTACATCTTGATGTCAACAAGGAAAGAATGGTGCACAAAGAGGCACTTAAGAAGAAGAGTGAAGAGAAGAATAAGGAAGAGATGAGAGAGAAGAAGTATGAAACAACAAAAGGAGATGGAAATCAAATGCGTAAAGGGATTGTGAAGAAATTGAGGTAAGATAAGGTATAGAAATAGAAGGTTGATATGTTGAATCAAGGAAGAAGTGAAAAAGAGAGTGAGAAAGCACATGAAAAAATGCTTGTAGACAAAAAGGAAGGACAAATGAAAGAAGAATCAATAAATGAAGATACAAGAGGTGATGATAAGAGTGAGATGGAGACAAGTATAGTGAATACTTTATATGAAGAATATATGAATGAGGATGAGTAAGAACATGTCATAATGAATAAGGAAGATGCATTCAAGCCTCATAATTTAAATCTAACATTGTCTTGAGCTATGAATGTGAAGGTATAAATGAGTTAAATGAAGGTAATTTGAAAATAAAGGTGAGTAAATAAGATGACAAAGGAGGACCTGCATATCACATGGAGAGAGAAGATAAAAATATCTCTTAGGAGCACAAAATTCAAGCAAGGCTAAACAAGAAACAAAGCATGATGAAGCAAGCGAGATAGTTAGATATTGAAAATGATAAAAACTACCTTGAAGGGTGACTAAGCACATTCCAAGAAGCTAAGAAAGTTCAAAATCATGAAGGAAAAAAACATAAAGTGGCCATATTGGACAAGGATATGGATAAAAATCCATGTTTTTAAGCTAATCATCCTTGAATGATGTGTATACAAGTTTGAAAACTAATATGAAGATAGAAGAGTCAAGAGAAGGTGAACCTAGCCAACATAAGATAGTATTTTATAATTTTGAGAAGAAGATGATTCCATGAAGTTAAAAGAATAGGAAAAGTACAATTTGACAGTCATAATTTATGAAGAAGTATTACATATGAACATGAATAAGGAATCTCTACTCAAGTACAAAATGGGAAGGACAATATACATTCATAAAAGCACCATCTTGATCAAAAACATGATAATTTCAAGGAGTGTCAAATTGTAGAAGGAAAAGAGAAGCCAAAAATTTAATGCATGAAAATACTCAATTAAGGACTACTTTAAGAGATTCATCTTTAACTGGAAATAGAGAAAGAAAAATAATAAGAGCTTGCAAGAATACAAGTTATGGGGAAACTATCTCTTTCCCTTGAGAGTATGATGCAGGAGCATCACTCCTAGCATGTAGATATGGCTTATAACATCAAAATTTTGGCTTGAAAGTGTGCAAGTAGGTGTAGGGAGTCATTTGAAGTCATTTAATGTTGTTAGTTTAGTTTAAGTCCTTCACAAATTTGAATATTGCATTTTCCCTCCAAAAATGCATATTTGAATCTTGAAGGCCATTTTGGCTTAGTTTAGGAGCTATAATGTATTTCTTGGAACAAGTAATCTTTTTAAAGGTTGGAATGAGGAATTATAATGATGTACTAGGTCACCTCTAGGGTTAGAGGTCACAACAAGTTAGTTAGCACTTATAACCTTAAGAAATCTTATGTAAAAACACTTTTAATGATGTACTCATGCATGTAAACCATGGGTGTAAGTGAATTGAGACTCCAAACCTTGGTTAAGGAGAGTTAAGGGAATATTTAAGCCTTTCATATAGCTAACTAATTCATTCCATTCGAATGAGAATCAAGGAGTTCCAAGAATTGAATGAGTTTTCATGAAAGTTCTAGTTTTAGTAATAAACTGTGAACATTCTTATTATGTGTTTATGCTTAGAAGTTTTTAAATACATGTGTATATAGGGTGAACCTCATTGGTAGAGGTATTATACGATTTATTTGTGTTATATTCATTGTTTTATTGTATTGTTGATGTTTGGTTAAACTTAATAATCTATAACGATCAATGAGAGTGTGAAAGGCATGCTAGATAGTGACTATTGATGAAAGACTTAATCCAAAAATATGATGAATGTGAGTGGAAGGACTACATATTAAAGGTAGATACTTCATTCTACCCTTATGAATATATGAGAAGAGATATTTATTTATGATTTGTTGTGAAACCCTTGAGAAGCAAAATATCTTGTTGGAGAGGGTAGAACGTGTGGAAATATGAGTTATTTTTGTGAAAGGTAGATAAAAAAACCTCATTGGTAATTTTATATACTTAAAGAAGTTAATACAGACCTCTGGAAGAAAGGATATACCTTGAAACTTTTTCTAATTGATTTTATTGCAAAATATCCAGTCTCAGATCATATTAAAACCCTACCTAGGGTTTGGAAATGAAGGATTACTTTAAGGAATTAATGATTGTAATAAGACATGACACATTGAATTTTTTTCTATACACCTTTCTCTAACATATTCTTAAATTTTTAAGTTATGAACAATTACTAAGGACATGTTGTTCATGATAGCCTTCATTAGAGAACTGTAGCATACATTGTTGCATGGCCAAGGAGACAAGGGTTTGAAGGATAAACAAGTTATATAAGGATTTGAGCCTTGATAATTAATACATAACACCTTATTAAAGGGGTGAACCATATTCAATAAGAATCATTTCAAATTTATTCCTAAGTCAAGTGTAATAAATGGCAATCTTATTACTAGGCATGTAGACATATAAAGAACCTAATTAGGGATTGGGATAGTGAAGTTGCGTCATTTGTTCCAAAGCAAGGTGGCATAAAAATTTAGACAAAGGAGGAAGAGGAAAATAGGTATCCCAAATAGGAGGTAGTTTATCAAATGAGTGTGTATAACTAAAGTTATCTAAGAAAAGGTATCTAGGAAAGGCTAGAAGGAGCCTATGAAGGTAAGAAGGAGAGAAAATAAAAGGTGGTCTAGTAAAGGAGTTAGAGAATAAAATATTTCCCACACCTCAAGGAGGCCTCAAGGAGGGAAAATGGTATTGGGAAATTAATTTGGTTTGTTCTGGGTTGCTTTAGTTTTCTCCAACCATGAACCTAGCAAGAGCATTTTCTAAGAAGCCTACAAAGGCCAGTTTTGGAAAAAAGTAGAAAAGTTGACATTTTGATGGTTTTGAACCATTTTAGAGGTTGGTTTAGCCTAATTCAAGATCTATTAATATGATGAAATGATTGGTCAAATGAAATAAGGTGATACATCAAGATTTTTGGTAGGATTCAGGGTGTGTGACTTTGAGAAATAATTAGTTTTTAAGACCTAAAGGATTGTTTTGAGTTCTTGAATCATTCTTACATTAGTGGATTGTTTACAAGTGATCTATCTCTGCATCAAACCCATGCCTTAGAGATCATATATCATGATTTACAAGCTCAAATTCTTCAATTGTAACATTATTCTTCTTCTTATTCTTCTCAAACTCTTGATTCTTTGCTTCTCCTTCATAATCCTCTTACACTAGAGTTTCTTCTTACCCACTTCCACCCAATTTTGCTTCACCCAAATTTTATTTGTTTGACACCATGAATATCAACAAGAGTATATTAGATCATTTTGTGTTTCATGCTTGGAATATGATTATGATGATACATTTTTGACTAATTTATTTTCTAGGAGGTTATAGGAGTACGCTTTGCTCTAGTTTTATGATTTTCCTCTACACTCTGTTAGATATTTCACTCCTCTAGAAAATCTATTTTTGGCTCACTTTTCTATGAACATTAGAACTAAAATATCATATGCACAAATGGCTAAAATGAAGCAAGGATCTAATGAGAATCTTAGTGACTATGTTTTACATTATAAGAATAATATTACTAAAATGAATAATGTCTTGGATGAATCTAAATTGCAAGATCTATTTATCCAAATTCTATTTCCTCCTTTATAAGAATGTGTGCTCTTTGATTCTTTTCATTTTTTCGATCATTTATGTCATACTCTTAAAGCATGTGAAAATAAGTTACTTTTTATAGGTAAGCTTAAGTATCCTAATAATACTTTTTATTAATATACTAAAAATTCCACAAAAAATCCACCTTTAAGAGAAATCCTAATGAGCCTAAGCCTATTGTTAATCTTTGACCTCAACCAAAAATCTCCAAATATAACCTACATAACACACTTTTACTAGATTGTCATATCCACATCGTGTTTTTTTGCCTCGGCTCATTGAAAGCAATTTGATTTCTCTTTCATCCCCTCTTGAGCTAGATCCTAATTGTCCTCATGGTAAGATTTTTGATGAAAATGCACATTGTGATTATCATAGATGTAATGGCCATTCCATTGATAGATGCTTTAAGCTTAGACATTTGATCCAAGACTTGATTGATAATAATGAAATTGAACTACCTAAGCCTACTATTTATATTTCTAAATCTACTAATGATAATGGAAAGCTTAAGATTTTTAATGATCCATTTCCCAAACATGAAAAGTAGCTCTTTAATATTCTTTTAATCATGCAGGGTTCATTTTAAGAGACCTCTTGGAAATTAGAGGTGGAAAATACCTGGCGAATATCCCCGGAACCGGTTTCACGGGAAGGCAAATTTTTTGGGGGTTGTATGCAAATTTTTTGCCTGATTTTCAAGTGGTGTGATAGAAGGCTACAGACACGCGATAGGATATTTGTTATCGTGTAACAACAAGTTTGTTGTCACAAGACAACAAATCTCCTATCGCACGTCTCAAATCTCTCGCCCTCTACTTGTGCGTCAACAAAATCTCTGTGTCACGCATCAACAAACTCTTTGTCGGCGCGCATATGCTATGCGTCAATTTCTATAGTACATCCTTGTCGCACGTCAACTATGCGTCGGTGTCACGTGTCAAAAAATAACCCCATTATCATGCGTCAACAACTTACCCCCTGTCGCACATCTACAATACATACCTCCTTGTCGCACGTCAACTATATCCTTTTCGCGCGTCAAAATATCATCTGTCGCCCAACTCTAAACTATTAACAGGATAACAACAATCTCTGGTGCTTAGAGTATGTGAGTTCACGGTATTTGTAAGGTACTGGTGGTAGTACCGTAGTATACTACCTGGTGAATCACCTAGGTTTTTATAGGATATGTTTTCAAATGTAGGTGAAGCCGACCCCAAAAAAATATATTGTAAATTTTAGGCAAACAAGACACCGACCCACTCCAAAAAAATCACCTTTTTAAATTTCCTTAAAATGAAATTTTCACCATATTACGAATAATCGCCACTAAAATTATCCCTGGTATCATGTGGTTCCACCTCCATTATCTTTTGATCATCCTCTTAAGTTTATTTTTGGTACTATTGATGTTCCCCCATCTATTATTAATTATAATGATGCAGAATTTCATGCTTCTTTTTCATCACATATATTACACATTGATGCTATGTTGGTACTCATGTTGTTAATAATGCTTTAGTGCATTCTACTTTCAAATATAATGCATGTTTATTATCTTTCTTGTAATCTATTAGAATTACATTATCCTATATGACATTTAGATTACCTACTCCTCATGGTCATGTGGTTCTCCCTATCACTATTTGTCCTCTTACTATCTCCATGCATTTCTCTATTGGATCCGAGATTACGCATCATTATATGTTATTAGGGACTCCTTGGCTTAAGAATGTTAAATCCATTCATTCCCTAGTTTATTTATTTATTAAGTTCGTACATGAGCATTATGTTGGCATTATTTGAGGCATACCATCGCAAATCCATTTATATTTGACACATATCGGTGTCACATCATTAGTTACTACTACCACTAAGGAACCTAATTCTACACCTATTGATGATGGTCCCATGGATTTGACATATACTACTTTGAAATATTGAGCTCATTTATCTCTTTATGCTACTTCCACACCTCCACCTAGATCTCTTCCACATCCGAGCTCTGTTTCTCACCCAAAATGTATATATCGATCCCATACCCCACCTCATAGGATTAGGTCCCCACATAGGATACATGTCACACATGATATATATAGGACCACTTCAGGGTCTCATTTTGTTCATGCATGACGTATTCCTACACCACACATTATAACACATGTGATTTCACATGACACTAGGTCGTTGGATCATGTTCACATGCATTCCTCTCTCAAATTAGAAGATAATGGGCCCTCACCCTCTATTTTCATTGGATAGATCACTATGAAATTACAACTTAGGGGGAATTTAATCCCCCTTGTCACCCAATGACGCACTCTTATTCTAGGTTAAAAATAAATGTTGAGGGCACACTTACCTACATGAACCTCACTTTACACACATACCTCGGGGAAACCTTTCTTCCCTTCCCTAGTCATACTATTCCATATTATAATAATACAAAACATTTCAATATTTACAAAAATACAAAACATTAGCTTATATCTTGGTTGGATGTATCTTTGCTTGCTTATACTATTCCATGTTTTATTTTTCCTATCATGTTACTTTGATTCATAGTATGTTCTATCATTTTACATATACACATGCACATTCACATGATACTTTGATTTAAATATATTCTATCTATAGGTTATCACATGATGCATGACGCTTGAAACTATTCTCTACCAGTCCCATCAAGGCTCTTGGGGCATCTACCCCCTTTACCTTTCCATATTCAAGTGATATGATTGGAATATCTACTACTTTCATTTCTATTATCTACATCTATTTTGACATATTATTAATTATCCTAATATGCTAATGAGTGCTTCATGTGTAGCATTTGTCTTGTAGGCTCACTTCCAAACATGGTAATTTGTTTTCTTGTGTCATGTATTATGTGTTTGTGCCTTGTTTTCTATTGTTTGTTGGCTATGCCCTATGATTGATTACTTGTTTTATTATATGGCCTTGAAGGCCTTGAGTGTCTTATGACATCCTTGAGTGGTGTCCCATGTTTACTACCAACCACTTATTATCTTTTTGCTATGTTCTTTGCATGTTTAACTAGTTTCTATAACATTATGTCATGTTTGTTTGTTAATAACACTTTTTACTAGCTTTATTCCCATTATTTTTCATGTGCCATGGTTGTTACCATACACATTACCTATTCCCCCTACTAGATTTCCTCTTCGTGTGTGCACATCAAATTAAGATTCCCTCATTTGGGCTACACTCACATTGATCCATCTCACACACCCCGAATGAGTGGGGGAAATCACTAGGTGAATATTTCACCCTCTCAACAGTCCAAAACTAGATACAAAATGGTACATAATTTTTTTTGGTGAAAAAACAACTAAGAAAATGGTTTAGAATCATACTTAAGATAAAAATATACAGAGACATAAGTGCCAAAACAAACAAGAATAATGGGTGATAGTGTCCCACCGGTGAAGTTTTATCATGGGGTAAAAATATGAAATTAACAGGTGATACAATTTATCACTAATAGGTTTTCTCATAATCCAACAAAAATACTCAAATATAGTTTACTATCTAGTATATAGGAACAAAATCAGTGGCATGTTTCACAATTTGAATAAGGGAATTAATAACTCTTCTTTCTTAGTTTACATTTTTCCTACCGGTATGAAATAAGGAGCGCAAACTATGACATATGTAGGGACAACGATATTCCCGGAGTAATGTGTCATTTATGACTACTTACTATTGGGTTCATGACTATCTGCATTAGAAATTTTTTATGGGGAAGCATCACTGGGTGGAGGAAAAATCTGACAGCTCTCCTAACACACACTTCCTCTTACAATAGGATGCCTAAATCCTCAGTATATTCACATCAATTAGGGAATTGATCACTCTCAACTCTTCCAAACATCTCCGAGGAAAAAAACACACATGAACATTTTATACTTTCTCTCATGAAATTCATGTGTATTCTTTCCTTGATTCACTTATTTTTCATACACACTCCTATTCTGATTTCTCTTAGTTAAAATTAAATTTCATATATCATGAAAATTGACTACACTTTTCTTCTTTTATAGGTCCATCCTTATCCCGAAAAAAGTAACACAAATAGAACAAGGAGAAATCTCAAACATAAAATACTAAGGTATATGCAATACTCGATTACAAAAATAGGTATTTTTTCCACTATATGCATAGGTCACTCCTAGGGTTCTCATCCCCACTTAGACTCCAAGAGACAAATCTTACAAATTCCATTCAACACGCTATTGGTTATAACCTCCTTTAGCTCTCCACAAGGTAAACTCTTTTTATATACTTTATACTATCAAATTTTCATTCACCAACATAAAGTGGGGGAAATATAGACATCAAATTATCCACTTAGTGTGAACAAGGAAATTTGATAGATAAATGAAGAAAAAACACATTTATACCTTCAAAGATCAATGATCTTGTAAACTTTAAGTAAGACCATGGAAGTGCTTAGACTTGTGTTGATTTTATATATTGTTGAATGTGGATGTTCTTGATATGACCTCCAAAGGTGGATATGAAATATTCTACGAGAAAATTTCACAAGGTTTTGAGCGACAAAAGAGTAGAGTTTTGTTGTTTTCCAAGGATGGATTTTGTGAAGGAAATGGTCTACATTTATAGTTGAGGGTAGGAATATGAAAGGTGGATATAAGATTGACTAAATTCCATGTCATAATTGTAAACACCCAAGAATAGGAAGTATAATGAGTCTATAAGTTGTAGCTTTTCAAGGACAATAGACATTTGGAATGATAGAAGTTACATCTAACAATTGAATTATACACACAATCTAATTACCCCCACACTTATAGGAATCTATAAGTGGAGTTCAAGTTGAGTTGGAAAGTTTAGTTCTAAGTGTAGTTGATGGGACAGGAGGGTGATTTTGAGTTGAGTTAAGCCGGGATGAGTAAGTGTAACTCAACCGGGAATGAGGAAGTGGTTGTTAACTAGGAAAATAGGTTTATTTTCCTAATTAGATAACTAATTTAATTAGTTAGGATGTACACACTAATTAATTAATCATGTTTTTAATAAATGTTAATTAACTTATGTAAAGTGGTATTGTGTACTAATTCAATTAATCTAAGGAGTGTATACACATGATTAATTAATTTGATTAATTAATCGCAAAGGGGATATGAACTAGGAAGCGAATTGGGATGAACTAGGATAGTATTGGGAACTAGTGTGTAATTTTGGGGTGTCTACATTTTCCCCTCTTTAAAGTGATATTGGGAAGTTATAATGCTTTAAATATAATAGACACGTGAAAAGTAGTGATAAAAAAGAAGTAAAGCATTTGTATTCCCTAGTGAGTATAATTGGTAAGAGGAATGCCCCCTCAAACAGGTGGATGACACAAAAAGGAGGTGGATGACAACTTGATAGGATGAAAACATGGAATTTGAAAGGACTATGCTCATAACATGAAAAATTTTAGGAGAGTTTAAATATTTAAGAACAACCTTTATTTTGTTGTTGTACAATAGAGTTATCACCATGATTATGAAAGAATCAAGATGGGTAACTTAGATGAATGCAAACAAACACACACACAACAAAGAAAGGATAAAAAATAAAACAAGCCCAATATGAAAAGAGTAGGTGTAGGCATCAGGTTATAAAGGAACCAAGATGTTATCACACTACTTGCAATTAGTCCAAGAAGTAAACATCAATAATGCAACACAACGTTGAAAAGAAGATAATTAACTATGCCCCTAATGTGTGCCACAATGAATGATTATGTAGATGAAAATGCTCTCAAGGTGGGAATATGATCATACTAAAGAGTGGAGTAAAGTTACTCCTCATGAAATTCTTGTTAGATCTATTGTACAAATTATCGAAGTTAAAATTTTCCCAGTGAAGTTATATTGTGAAGGAAAAACAATTGTGTGACTTACCCCAATCGATTTAGCCATCATGCAAAGGGAAGAAAGTGATAGGCAGTAAGATTGGAACGATCATTAAGGTAGTAGATAAAGGTATGACTTTATCGATATTGTGCTGAAATTTTGAAATATTCACTTCAAGGTTTGTCTAATTGTAGGATTTTTGTGATAAGTGAAGGTTTGTTCAATTTTTTGATAGCTTTTCTCTTTTTTTTTGAATTTTTGAATATATGATTTTTAAGATTTTTGTGAGTTCTTGAAAATTTTGAAATAAAAATGCAAAGAAATGTAAATAAAACTAAATAAATACCAACAAGAAATATACACACCATGGATTATTTAATAAACCATGGGAAAACACAACACGTGCAAGCGACAAAAAGACACAAAATAAACATTGCCAACAAACCCAAAATGAATAAGAATGAATGACACCAATGTTATATGTGAACTAGGATGTCAAGAAATTTTCTACAATTGGTTTATGGAAAAGGTAAAAAAGTACAAAATAATAAACTGAAAAAACTAAAAGCATGGTCACATTGTTGAAAAACTACAACAATATAATACAATGTGTAATAACGACATCTAATGATACTTTGAATGTGTTGCACATTGAAGAAATAGATAGATTTGAATTCCTTCAAGTGATAAATTAGAACTCGAGAGGATTGGATTAGGCCAAAGAGTAGAGTGATGCTTATATACTTCAAACCACTCTTGTCATATCCCATTGAAGTTTTATCTGTGTTGGATTAAAATGTGAAATCCAAGTGTGCCCCAAGTAAAGTTATATTACAAAAGGAAAATTGATTGGCTACCTCGAGCATAGATATACACCATGAGAAATAAAAATGACTAGAAAAAGATGAGCTAAAATGATCATGGGAGTGTCGTCAAATGGTGAAATTTTTGAACTATGTTATCTAGTTTTGGAAAGTTGGTCAAACATTTTTTTAATGTTTTTCTTTTGATAGTTTATACTATTTTTTGGATTTTGAACAATTTTATACTATTTTTGATTTTTTGTGAAACGTATTTGAATGTTATTGTATTTTTAGATACATATTTGATTTTTTTTGTATTTTTTGACTCGATAAAATGGGTGCATAGATTTGAACACAAGTGCAAACAATTAGAAGCATTTCATTCCATTAGTAGAAATGTAGATGATGTAATGATATGATGTTTCACTCTACTCGTGGCTCCATGCAACTAGGAATATGTGAGGGCTCATCATCAAGAGCCAAGAAGGACGTGAAAACTAGGTGAATAGTGATATGAAAATGAAGATAATGGATGCTAAGACACAAGGTGTAAAAATGATCCATGTGAGAAAAATGTAACACATCTCTAGTCAAGGTTATTTGAATGATTCCAATTTTTAGGTTTTGACTCAACTTAGATTTGTAGATGGCATCGATTAAAAATATCTGGTTGGAGGAATTTTTGTCTCTTTTAACATGAGAAACAAAATTACTTCGGGATTTTATTTTACTAAGAACTTTTGATTTAGATTTGACAAAGGATTTATTGATTAATTATTTTTGTATGTTGTGAAGGACCCCCTACATGTTGCCCCATGCCACCAGTAAGAGAAAAGGGATCAACACCAAATACAAGATGTAGGCAAGTAAGGGCACCTAACTACACTCCTAATCTCATAATACTGGTAAGAAGTATGGGCTCATCACCAAAGACTATGAAGTACGAAAGGTGTGGTGATTGATTTTTAGTTTTTTTGGTATTTTGATTGCTTTTTTATTATTGATTGATAGTGTGCTTGTTGGTAAGGAACATCCCGCCCCAAGTCTTTGCCTCATGCGACTAGTAGGACATAAGAGTTTAACATCATGGACTGAGATGGATGATCAAAAGGTACGGGTAAATAAGTTTGAAATTTTTATTGAAGAGAGAGCTTTATTTGAAATGAGGATTTTCCATTAGTAAGCTTTGAGACAAAATTATAGGTGAAAAGATCTCGAAATGGTAGAAACCATAAAAAGATAGGACACACAATGCCCAATAGAAGGAACAAAGGTTAACCTATGTCGTGATAGGTGAAGAATGAAAATATATGATAATGGTATGATTAATATATCTACCAATAGATGGAATGCTTATTGTTATTTGTATTTGATTTTCCTATTTTTATTATCAAATAATTTTTTAAACAAAGGTTTAATACAGAGGTTTATTATCTTTTTACGCTTTTATTTTTTTGAGATTTAGCGGATGAAGGTGTGCAATGAAATCAATAAGATAGAGGTCCATGTTTATTAAAGTTTCATTGTCTTGACTTATGAGACTTGGGTGGATAGGATCCAATTCAATGAAGAGGATCCAAATATTTTTAATGAATGATAGATATAAGTAGTCATGATTTATGCAAATTAGGTGAAAAAGGTCCAGAGTCAAAGAAGGGAATTCAAATATCCAATGAGTCTTGAAGTACAAGAATTGGGAGGATAAGATCCAAGTCAAAGAAGAGAATCAAATGATTAAATGAGTCTTGAGATACTAGACTTGGGTAGACGGGGACTAAGTGAAAGGAGAGAATCCTAAGATTCGATGAGTTTTGAGATACGAGACTTGGGTAGATAAGGTCCAAGTAAAAGGAGACAATCAAATGATTCGATGGGTCCTGAAGTACAAGACTTGGGCAGACGAGATCCAAGTCAAATGAGGAAATCAAATGATTCAATGGGTCATGAAGTACAAGACTTGGGTGGATAGTTCCAAGTCAAAGGATAAGATTGAAAGATTCAATAAGTCTTGAAGTACGAGACTTGGGTGGATGAAATCCAAGTAAAAAGATGTGTGCTTTGATAAATATTTGATGAGATTGAAATATTTATGTGATTTTAGAGGAATATTGTCAATGTGGGGAATATGTCGAGATTCATATTCACCTATGAGTGGAAGAATGCGAGGAAAGAAGGATTGATCCCTAGATGCACACTCGAGGTTCTTTATTGGCTATAGAGAGTAAGTATTCAATGTTGTTTTGTCGATGTTATGAATTAATTTGTTTGAAGATAGAATAGAAATTAAATATGTTTGAAGCACAATGGAATGAGAGGGGGTACATTAATCCTACAATGATTTTTACTTCATTTACTAAATCATATATTCATCAATTAAGTTGTCCATACATCATTCATAACCATGTATACTTATTAAGTTATTCAACATTCAATCAAAACAACATAAATCATGATACAAACACATAAAACCATATATAAGTGGGAAACACTTAAGGGGAAGAAAACCCCATGAAAATTTATTGATATTACACTCAAAAATAAATTTAGTGAAGCACCAACTTCACAAGGAGCCCCAACCCTAGTTTAGTAGAGCACTAACATTACAAGGAATAACAACCCCTAATTTAGTGAAGAACCCACTCCACAAAGAGGATACAACCCCCAAGATAACCAAGCACCAACTCATCCACTTGAATATGATGATATCTAAATTTCTTACTACCACAATTGATGCGGATATCTAATTCAACTCACACAATCAAAATCAAACCCTCATTGCTTCAACTTGATCTATCTTCTTCCTTCTCAAATTGTCTTGGCTCAAAACCATTTCTCACATGCACTCTAGCATTCTTCAACCTAAAATACACTTCATAAGATATGAAATCATGTAATAGAAGTTCCTTCACACTCTTAGGTAGGTCGTACTTGTTCCTCACATAAGACTAGTTCACAAATGAACCCAAAAACATTACTTTTTATAAGCTTATATTCTTTCACATGCAAACCAAGTCAGCTTACCTACTTTGGTTTAACCAATAAAAATTTAAAAATCCTACAAAAATCATTGCAACATTCACATATAACCCATATAGGTCGGCCATGCTCAAAACCCCATCACTTGGATGAGCTAAAACTAAAAACCACAAAACCATGATTATTCAAGATCCCAAATTCATGAAACATGTGTAATATACCACATAACTATAATCCATGGTCACACATTTTCTTGGAACAATCAAATAATTCATAACACAACTCAAGAGCCTCATATCCTTCTCAAAATAGTTGATTCCAATAACATGATTTCACCTTTGGGCCTCAATACCACCCAGAACACATCAAACATGGCATGTAAAAAAATGGAATCCTCAGGACATTTACATCACATCCATGCATGTTATATATCATGAAACATACATATGCTTAAACCAAAATAAATTTCCTCTTCATAAAATCATGTTGCAATGAAAGTAATTTTACAAATGTAATTGGTTTTCACCTTTCTGTCACTTAAAAACCTATAGAGGCATTCAATAGGAACCAAATTCATCCTAATTAACTCTCCAATTTATATCAAGCATCAACCAATCCATTTCATTCCTCAACCAACTCAATCTTCTAGCTCAAGCAATTTTGTCTTGAAAATTAGCATACCTTCTTCCTCACAAACTCACTTGAAAGACACATCAAATAAACTCACCAAGACACAATACATATACAAGAGAAAATGCCTCTTAATCTTATTTCCATAAATATTATAAATACTTCCAAATCTAAGTGGAAGGAAGTCAACCAAGCCAATCTATGCAAATTAATTCTTAAGCCTTTTAGGACTCAAGAACTGACCATGAGCTCAACTTGCTCCATCATCACAAAACAAACTTCCACACTTTACCAAAGAATGGAAAACCATTATACATGATTTATAAGCACTCAAAAACCTTCACAAATAATTAACAACTTAGAATCATCATTTTACCTCATGTAGTCACTTAGCACCTGTTATAACAAGCATTCTCCGATTTTACCTTCAAATAATAGGTCATAACTTCTTCATAACATATCAAAAACATAAGTTTGATATAACATTAGAAATCTCTCTAAACCATGTGATGACACCCTAAACTTTACAAAGAAAATTGCATGGCTAATCAAGGAAGGCTAACACCATTGCCACCTATAGCCAAGGCTCTAAGTCTAGGAATGCAACACTAAAGATAGAAGCTTAATGGAATGCTTAACTAACATGAATACAATTCAAAATATAACTAATCATGCCTACTAATATGCTCAATTACCTAACATAAACCTAAATAGACCTAAGAGGGCAATCAAATGGTTATGGTTTCTACTTCAAACAAGGTGAAATGACCTCTCCAAATGAATTATGAAGTCATTTTGAATATCCATCTACTAACCCCATTGAAGGTTTTAGGCAAGGATTGAACTTGGCTATAAATCATATTTATTATATGAGGATG
The DNA here is from genome assembly GCA_018340775.1 of Taxus wallichiana var. yunnanensis. Classification (NCBI taxonomy): domain Eukaryota; kingdom Viridiplantae; phylum Streptophyta; class Pinopsida; order Cupressales; family Taxaceae; genus Taxus; species Taxus wallichiana. Next base: position 975,130,685 of record CM031242.1, on the reverse strand, counting down.
CAAATCAAAGCATGGTGTAAAGTTTTAGGGTGAATACTTAGTCTATTTTATAGTTTTCACTTTGAGGAAAACTTGTATTTTGGTGCATGTGGGACTAAAAGCCCCAAATTAGATTAGAATTGCTAATCATGATTAAGCTTTTCTAATCACAATTAGTGAATTAACAAGTGATTAATATGTGGTAGCCTTAATCAACCACTTAGGGTCAACTAGGAGGTTAGGATAAGATTTTGAAGCTTGTTGAGATGTTGTGGAGTAAAGTGGGGTGATTTTGAGTGGTCATAAGAGGGGTTTGAGCCAATATTAGGGCATATTGACCAAAACAAGGGAAAATTAGGATTAATTAGCTCATAATCACTAATTGTTTGTTTTGAAGATGATTTTGGCTTACGATTTTCCATAAAGTGTCATCCTGGATGCGAAAGGGTTAGGAAATCAACAAAGGAATATTAATTGGCTAAAGTGGTAAGGAAAATTAGTTAATTAGTGAAGATCACTAATTATAACAGAATTGGTAAGAATATGAGTGATTTGTGTGCATTTGGCAATAAGATTGCAAAAGTGGAATATATGTGTCTATGTTTGCCCTGCTTTGAGGTGAAGCAATTAACTTCTCTTCAAAAATAGTAGACAAGCATAAACAGGTAAAATTTTGAAGAAAAATTAGTAGGATGAAGGATGCCCCCTTGAGTGTCGATGGGGTGATAGAAGAATTCAATCGACGATTGAAAATATGATTGAAATGGATAGAAGAAATAGGATAAAATAGTGCAAACCCTTGGGTATTTAGAAGGAATAAGGATAGGGATAAACATGGTTGTTTATTGCCCCAGGTGATTTAGAAGAAAAATTAGTAGTGATAATAAATGATAATGGAGAATATAGGACAAGCCCAATCTTTGCATCCAACCTTTCAATAAGCAACTTGGTTATATCATTTTTCCCCTAGGTCTACATCATTGGCCTTTATTGAAATAAACAAAAATGTAAGATAACATGAAAATATAAATTACTAACATTTGTTCATTACTACGTAACTCCATGCAACATACATAATGCAATGCAATACGAGAAAGTAAAATGATGCTTAACTCAATGCAACATACATAATGCAATGCAATATGAGAAAGTAAACCAGCTAACCTAACAGAGAAACCAATACAATCACACATACTCAAACAAACAACATTCAAGACAGTTACACCAATGTTTTTGTTATCAAGTTACAATTCCCAAATATTCATGTTGTAATGAAAGGGTTAAAAAAGTTCCCCAAGAAAGGATACATGCGAGGGGAATAATAGAGGACACAAGTAGTCCTATGGAACCGATTTCATGCACTACTATGACACGTCTCTGGAACTCACTATTGCATGCTGTAAGTACCGACATAGTATGCAACCGAGATTTTGTTAATGGAGGTAGATCATGATGATCCGTAAGTCGTTTGAGACCAGAACAAGAAAGAACCGTAGAAATATGTTTTTGTAAGACATATTTCAATGTTCAAGGATAATGCAATTGATATAGGATTTAGTTGTGTATATGTTGTTTACCATTTTTTTGTAAAATTTTAAATTTTTACAATTTTTTTGGATTTTTAATGATTTTATCAAAAAAATTGGAAATTTTTGGTCGTTTTGATTTTTACGGAAGAAAATATTATAGAAGAAATAACGAAATCATGAGACAATCTAAAAGTGACCGTTAGGAAAAAAATGCCCTAGGTAGTAGAAAAGACCACCGGGAAGCAAAAATATGCCCCAACGTAGTGAAAATGTCAAAAATAATTATTTATTAAAAATAATCATCATGGAAAGTGTTAGAAGAATTTTAGAAAAATATGGCGGTCTTAGGGAACTTCGAGGGTGAGAAACACGCCGCGGAAGGTACAAATAGGTATATAAGCCATCGCGACAAGTTTATTTACCACATTCACTTACCATTTTACTACTGATTTGAGCTCTGACCTATGGAAGGAAATGGTGAGAGTACCAAACCGGAGGCACCACCCGAACCACATGAGGGACTACATGAGGCTCCCAGTAGATGGACCATAGGTACAAACATCTCGCTCTTTTATCTTGGTTTTTAAAAGTATTCAATTTTTGTAAAAATGCATGTTTTTAGGTAAAATTAGGGGGAAAATGGGGGAGGTGCACCTATGTCGTGCATACATGGGCGCATATGGGCCTATGCACAAAATAGTATGCCTATGCTTTGCATTATTTTTTTTTTTTTTTTTGGGTCTAGTGGGGGCATGCATACGCCAAAGGTAAAAAGGAGAGCATTTACATGCTACGGGCCGGAGTATGCGTGGGCACATATGCGTCTATGCTAATAGAATGTGCCTATGCAATTTATCTCTCTTTTGTCTTTTTGTTTTTATTGAGGCCAGGGAATGCATGTGCTGTGTATAAGGGAATGCGCCAACACAAAGAAGAGTGTGCCTACGCATTGAGGGCAATGAGGAGAAAGGAGAAAATGCACCTATGCTTTGAGAAAAAGTGCCTATGCCGAGAAAATGTGCCTATCTTTGAGAAAAATGCCCACGCTACATTTGAGAAAAATGTGCCTATCTTTGAGAAAAATGTGCCCATGCATGAGGGGGTGCGTTGGTACACTCAGGGGTATGCCCATGCAAAAATCCATTTTTAGAATGCTTTTAGAAGAAAATGCGAGGCATTCGAAAACCCTGAATGAAAGAAATAGAGAATTTATAGAAGAATTTAATGATAGAATAGAATAATTAAATTATAGACTAGAAAAATTAAATGGTAGAGTAAAATAATAAGATAATAATAAATGACCCGATTGGTTACGCGGTGGACTTAGATGTGGTAGTGACACGGGAGCGATAGGCGCAACTCGGGCCTACGAGGTGACTTTCAGACGCGGGGACCATATTTTCTTAGAGATCACATTAGAGGTGATAGATTTATCTTATGCGGATCACATGCCATGGATAACCCATGATCACGGCTTGCTCAGCTCCTTAGCTAAGAGATGATGGAGTGAGAGTCAGACCTTCCCACCGCCTTTGGTGAGATGAGAATTACATTGGAGGATGTTTGGCGGATCATGCGAGTTCCTATTTAGGGTCTTTTGATTACATACGATGGTCTTCAGACCACATTGAGCATTATACAACTATGATATTTGGAGTGACAGATATACCCTTCCAAGGTATGACAATCTTCATTAAGATGTGCATGGCCGATCCACTTTGTTAGGATGGGTTGTTATATATTTTTTTATCTCTTTTCAAATGACATGTTGCTGCTTGAAAAGACCACTGCATGATTTCCTCTGAGTCTCATTGGAGTGATTCAGACACGCTTCGAGGAGAGGTTTACTACCTGGGGGTCAGTGTATATTGGCTCATTTATACTCGATTTACACTTGATAGCTTATCATGGACATAAGTTATCTGGGTCTTGCCACTTTATTACGATCCGGGCTTGGGATCATATTACGATAGGCCACCCTGCAGGAGCTTTGAGACCTCAATTTTTTAGAGAGCCTTCCATCATGGGCTGAAATAAACTAACACTTAATTCCTCATATGAGTTAAAGTGATATTGTAATAAAGTAATTTTTAATTACTTAAGTTATCTTAGATAAAGTCAATTATTAGTGAGTTGTATTTTAGTTGTCTTATCCCTTGGTTTGTGGGATCATGTTCTATCTTGCATATTTTGTTCCTGATGATTTCCATGAGGGGCAATAGGGGCTATAAGGGCAATATGCTATTCCTGCATATTTTCTCAAATTAGGTGATCTGTTTCCATATATTGTGGATGAGATAGAAGTTGTCCAATATCTATAAATATTGTAGCTCTTTCATTTTTTTAATGCCTGATTTTGATATTAATAAAATACATAAGCACCATCTTATTTCAGTGTAAAGCTTCTATGTCAAATATTATTTTCAAGTATTCATTGTCAAGAATTCACACCCACTGCTGGGGTACAAACTATTACAGTGAGAGTTTGACGAGGTACAACCCCATATGATCACATGACAACCATATAGGTTATACCAAAGTGGCATTAGGATGCAATCGAGCTTAGTACATATGTAGTGGACCATTTCATTATTGGGAGAAGGAGCTATGTCATGGAGTGGTACCAAGTGGACAAGATCTAGTGTCAGTTTGGTCTCATTCCGAGGATTCTTAGTGATGAGATGTGGTATGCACACGATATAGAGAGGTCTTCCACATGGGACCCGATCGGCTAGGCCGATCTTGCACAAGATTTTACAGGTGGTTCCACAACCTTGGGTACAATGGGCACAAATAGTGGATCTAGGGACTACCCCAGATTATGCAGCATGGTATACGATAGTGCTGCCATGTATATTAACTATACCACATGAGGTATTTGATGCAACATCCCGAGGGGGATAGGGACCAAATCCCGAGCATAGGCACGAGCACGGTAGGTCCACATGGAGGACCGCATATAGGGGTAACAGTGTAGTAGGTGTTATTCCAACAACATGTTTTAGTTCAACACTAGGTAGTGATGCAGGAACATCCATCACCCCCTCACGTGAGTCCATGACACAGTCCACCAGGAGGTGGAGGAGATGGCAGGGGTGGTGAGGATATGGAGGAGGATATTTATGATATACATGTTAGTGGGTAGATGGTTGCCTTGTAACATCGCCATTACAACAGGTGAAAACTCTACAACTCCGGATGGAAGCCGATAGGGATCAAGACATTTCTCAAGAGAGACCAAGCTATTACATAGAGAGACCAAACCATTCCATATGGGGATCGGCTTGTGATAGAGCGAGACCAGGACAAGACAGAGATTACAGGCCACAGACAGAGTGAGACAAGGCAATAACGAGATATAGTCTACAAATGCGGGAAGAGAGGGATCAAGCTATACTTAGAGAGGATCGGTAGCATGCATGATGAGCCCAATCTGCGGATAGAGATAGCTAGTGCGAGAGTGGCGTGTGATATACTTCGTAGGTAGACACTTCTTTAGGGGTTCATTTATTCATTGGTCACAAGTGCTTCTTGTTGGCAAGAAAATTTTTTGAGAGGAAAATCGGTGGATTTCTTACCAATGCTCTGGGAGTCTAAGTTCCTCTACTTAACCATTGCGAGCTTACTGTATATGCATGTGTGAGTAAAATGATGGATTTTCCCGGTGGCCTTGCAGTCAAGGATCTAATAGGGACACTCCACCGACCCAAAGTGGAAAAGCTATAAATTTATTTCTAGAGAGGTATTTGTCTATAAAGTAGGAAAGGGAGTAAGAAATGAGATAGGAGAACTAATGTTGTAGAGGCGAAAATTAGATTCCCTGCACACACTAGTTAGAAATTTCAACACATGCATTGATGATAAGAAACAACTTTGCAAATAGCAACACGACCAATTATAATTTATGAGCACAAATTATCAATAAATCCCTCAGTCAAAAAAGGCTAGAAAATACTTCTTATTGTATTTATTATTTAAACAAAATTTGCACGTAGTGTGGGAATGGAGGAAAACTAGTGAGGGGGAAAATGGAAGAAAATGGCTCTCTTTTTTTCTCTCAAAGTATAATACACTCTTGAGTTCACAAAATCAATTACCAACCCTTTGAAATGAGAATAGATTTATAATTTATAGAATGAGAGATGACTCTTCGTCTACCCCTAATTTATTTTCATATGCCTTATTACAACTTATGACTTTTTACATTCTTAGGAAAATATTAAGTCCCCTTTTATGACTTAAGGGTGACTTGTTACATTAAAAAAAAATTCATTTTAAATTAATTAAAGGCATTATGAAAAATTGCAACCCCAATGAAGAATTAGAACGGGAGAGAGAAAGTGGGGGAAGAGAAGAGAGAAGAAGGGGAGAGAAAGAACTAAGGAGGAGTGCCAATGAAGAAGAACCCACCTCTGAGGAAGTCCTCAGATCCTTGTTAGATGATCTAATGAAGTGCTCCATTGTAGTGAACTCTACATCTCCAAACTATTTGCACCCTAAGAAAATCCTTCATCTTCGCTCACGGACACTTACCAAGTGAATGAACTGTTCCGCCGAAGACCGCAACTCCCACCCTGCACATGATATACTTATGACCAGAAATCATGAAGCAAGTGTCGAAATACACTATCAAGTTCCCTGGGATGGACCTCAAATTCCTTGTGAGAAATGCCCATAGATGATCCCGAACGATGATGTCCCCCTGAATGATTATCCTTCTATGTCCCATTGTGCCAAAACTTCCCTTTGAGTGTAACTTACTATTAATAGTAAGTGCCCAGATGGAAGACTTACTATTTTTAGTGAGAGGTGATTTTTTCCTCTTCTTGACCATCCTAATGTGATGAACTCCCTCTTTCACTCTTGTGCACACTGCCTTCACCTTGACCACTTCTTGGGGTGACTTACTATTTTTAGTAAGTGGTCATTTTCACTATTTTCCACTTCAAACAATCATTCTGGCTTCCTGGTGATCTTCAGTGCACACTGCCTTCGCCATAACCACTTTTGATGGTGACTTCCCAAACATAGCAAGTCTATATAGGAAAACTTACTATTTTTAGAAAGTGGATTTCCACTACTTGGTTTGTGATGGAACATATTTTTGGACTCGGCTCATCATCACGGTCATGTCCTTTGAATTTCACTTGATTTTGCCCACTAGAATGCTTGGAAATAAAATTTAAAATTTTTGCCTAGTAGTGGCTTCGAGCACGAAGCTACCATGTGGTCATTAATGGAGCTTGAAATTTATAGGTCTGGGTTTTGTCTCCGATCATGATGAAATCAAATCCATTGTGATATTTTTTTCATTTGGAGTCTCTGTGTGCAAGTTTTTATCTCGTTTCCATTGCTGGATTGATGGGAAATTTGACGAATGTGAGCTAGGGCATGAAATGGGGTTTTTATTGGAAAAAATGATTCAGGACACCATTTGACCTCCCGTTTATTGCATCTTGATCATATTGAAAAATGTGGAAGTCTGCAAAAGACGGCATCTCAATCCAACTTGTATTTTACAAGATATGAAGATTTTTTGATTGGGTGACTTTGTGGTTATCTGGCAAAAATCTTCATTTTCTCTTCGTTCTTCATTTCTTCAACTCTTTTGATCAATCCTTCCTCTGAAACCTATGTATTTTCATGGATTGGAGGATTTGGTGGCCATGACAGAGCTGGTTTGGATCAGAAATGGTGGACTGGGTGTCTGGAAAAACATGAACAAAGCTATGGCAGGGTGTGAAGTTGTGAAGGAGAAATGGGGGGAAATAATGGCTAAGTGCAAGATTTAAATCATTCAAAAAAATTCACAGCAAGGGTGGGGTGTATTTTTGTGTTCCTGATTTTTGTTAAGAATTTAGGGATGAAAGGGACATCAATTTTCACATCGCGCCTCATCGCGACACTTGGCGAAGATCGACGGTTGAGTATTTGGCTCCACTGGCCCCTGGGGGATGGAAAACCGATCTTGAAGGGGTCACATGGGTGACTAGGAGGATCCTTATGTTATGGGAACATTTCTTGTCCCTGATGTCCCCCAACATAAAGGGAAATTAGGGACATCGGTTTGTGACGGCACACCGGGTGATGACATGTGGTAGTGATCCAATGGTGAAGGCTTTGAGCTCCCGCAAGCACCTGGGGGCTGAACTGGCGATCCTAGAGGTTGTATGTGGGTCTAGAGGGATTTTAGGGGCTGGGAAAAATTTCTTGACCCTCATGTACCTGATCTTGAGGGATGTAAGGGACAAAAAATGTGCTAGGCTCCTGGTGCTGACACGTGTCCTGTTCAAAATTTGACTAAGTATGAGGTCTTGAGAGCGAACTTGAAACGACGATAACTTGAGCTCCCGATGGAATTTTTGGTGAAATTTTATATGAATTTTACTGGAATTAGTCTTTTTAATCTAATGGTGGGGGTACAATATCTTTATTCTTCCATATATTCCTTGAAAAATTGGATTTTGTTCTGGTTCCATAACCGAGCCTTCGCAAAACCGATTGCACACCTATTATGTAAAAGTTTTGTGAAAAAATAATTTCAAAAGATTATATGGATTTAAATTAAATTTCCAATGATGTTTTTTTGTCTCTTAACTCCATCCAAAATTTACGAATCAATTCCCGAAGTTCAATTGCTTTTTCGCCCACAATGCGTTGCTTAGGATTGAGAAAAGACTGATTGCAGACATATTGAGCCAAAGTTTTGTGAAAAAATTAATTTCACCATATTTTAGTTATTGGAATTACCTTTCCGAATATATGTATTTTTCTTCTAAATCCAACCGGAGCTCCCAGATTCACCTTCTGAAGCTCAACAACTTTTTTGGTTTGTGCACTGCCTAGGCCTCGTGAACCTTGTTTTTGATCAAACTGCTCCAAACTCTCCAAATATTCCCTGAATATTCCAAAATAAATTCCATAATGTTTCTAGAAATTAAATTCACCTCTGCATTTATTTTTTCTTTAATGCTCTGCTCTAGGGGGTTGCGCTTGTTCTAGGAAGACCAATGATAGCCCTTCCCATGACTGCCCGAAATTTACATTTTCCAAGAACACCTAAAATCACCTAGGGGGGTTGAATTGAATTTCCTAAATCACCTAGGGGAATGAGTTAACATCATATAGGAGGTCACTAGACTAACTGAGTAGACCTGGGGTGCCTGGGAAGGATAGGACTTGAAAATTTTGGCACAGGGGTATCGTTGTCATGCTGGAAAATTATCAATTTCCCTGTTGTACATTTACATGACAACACCTCTTTAGCAGTGAGGCTACGTACTATAGGATTCAATACCATGAGGACATTATATATGAGTAGATATCTCCCGAGTATAGTTAGATAATAGGCATTATGTCGGGATATGTTAGATCTCATAGGCCATCGTGATTGGTGTGATCTATATAGGGTCCTTGAGGACATCAGGATTCAAAGCAACATGGGTCAGCTCAGCATGGTGCATGGCCTTCTACACGTCCAACACCTCAAATTCATTTTCCTAGCAGAAGACCTAGACCAGGCAATCCCGGTGAGGGTGAGAGTCATTGTTAACTTTCTTATTGACGTACTAGATGTATTTTTTTGGTGTACTACCTTGATAAGAAGGCGTACTTTTGTACGGATATATTTGTATTATTTTTTATCATGCCTCGTGATGAAGGCACATTTTTGTACCGATGTATGATATATATTATTTTTATTATTCCTTGTGATGAAGGCACTTTTTTGTATAGATGCCCATGATGGCTCATTATATCAGATGTACTTTTGAGACATACTATTTTGTACACGAACATTTATATTTTTGATGATGTATGATGATAGATGGATTACTATGTATCACATGTTGTTTATGAGATATCATGGTTAGTCTGTATGTTTTAAATTTATATCAATGTTAGATTATAAGATAGCCTTAGTTAATGTCATATTGAATGTTGATGAGATACTTTAAGTAAAACATGTTTTTATTTTTGATATTGGTGTGGGGGGATATATTTTTTTATCATGTGCAACCCCTTTTTCCCCATTGGCGATATGGTATTTGATGATTATATTTAGCGTGTACATGTGTGATGTAGAATTATCATTTATTGATATATGATGTATAGATGTGATGGGTTTATATGATATGATGATGAAGTTAAAACACAATGTACAAGGAAAAAATAACAAGCACAAGTTAAACAAATCTAATAAAAGAAACACATTTATTTACAAGTATGCAAGATAAAATGAACTCAATGCAATAAACTATAGATGAAAGTAACATTTAATCTAAGTAAGCAAGTGAATTCAAGCTAAAGCACATAATACGAAAAGTAATGTAACTAAAAACCATACAAACCAACAACTAAAAGTAAGCAAACTACTACTTTATTTTTGTGGGATGGTTTTGGGACTGTTTTTCATTGTTTTTGGTTTTATCTCTAAGACAATTTTCTATTGTTTTGGAGTTTTCTACGAAATGTATTTGAATGTTTTGAGTTTTCCAAGGGACATATCTACATGTTTTGAGGTTTTCAAAATTTATACGAATGTTTTTGATGTTTTTAAATAGATTTTCGAAGCGAACATGTAAGGAAATGAAGAAATGTGGATGCCCCTAACGTTAGATGAGATGTACAATGGTAGAATGCCACATGTTATATTCCGGAAGTGATTCTCGCAAAGTTTCCCTCAACATGAGATGGGTTCATTCAAATTCAAATTCTCTCGCATTAAAAAGGTTGGATTATCCGAATCGGGAAAAGAGGGATAGGCTCACAAGGGACTCAAACAAAGGTAAATACTAGCTTAGGAAAATCTATCATACTCATAAATTTGAAATGTTTGTGAACAACAGACCCTCCCTTGGCACTGGAAACTGGGTTTCACCAAAGGACTTGTCCAAAGTGCCACCATTGCATGGTTTTCACTATTGGGCCTTTTTGTTTATTTCTCTTTTTCTTTTTCTATTTTTTATACTTTTTTTTCCTTTCTTGATATTTTAGAGACCCCATACTTAAGCATAGAAGCACTTAATATGAATTACATTCAAGGGTTCTCGAAGCTCTTGGCCATCTGAATAGGCAAGCTTATAGGCACCTGAACCAAACTTGGAAACCACAACATATGATCCTAGCCAATTGGGTTCAAATTTACCTTTCTTTTCTCAATCCTTATTGGTGTTCTTTTGATTTTATTTTAACATCATGTCCCCTACCTCAAATTGATGAGGTATGAATCTTTTATTATAGCTTCTTCGTACTCGATCCTGATACATTTTAAGGTGATTGAGGGCATGAAGACATTTCTCATCCTATAGCTCAAACTCTGCCAAGAGAATTTATCTGTAGTCTTCCTCTTCATTCGGTAAATCTATTAGCATGACACACAAATAAGGTATCTTGATCTCTAAGGGTAGGATGTCTTCCATGCTGAGTACTAAAGAGTATGGAGTTGTACTTTTAGGGGTGCGGATAGAAGTTCTGAATGCCCAAAGGGCAAGGTGAATTTGTAGATGCTAGTTATGGCCTATGGTATTCACCATCTTCTCCATAATGTGAACTAGGGTTTTATTGGAAGCTCGCTGCCCGCCCATTACCTTACGGGTAATAAGGGGTTGAAAACTTAAGGGATATTTGAAAGTGTTTACAAAGTGATTTCACATTTTTATTCTTAAACGACTTACCATTATCAATGATAATGAAAGAAGGGATATCGTATCGACAAATGATATGGTTCATTATAAATTTAGAAATTTGGGGACCTTCTGTATAGGTAAGAGGAACAACCTCTACCCATTTTTTGAAGTATTCAATGTAGCGGTTATAATGAACTTGTGGCCATCCGAGGAGACATGGTTAAGTATACCTATTAGATTGATACGTCACTTTGAGAACGGCCGTGGTGTTATGATTGGTTGCAAGGATTTTGTTGGCGCATGTATCAAGTTGCCATAATTTTGACAATCCACACAATTATTCACATGTTGACAACAAGCATTCTCCATGGTAGGCCAATAGTAGCCTACTTTGAGTATTTTTTTAGCAAGGATGATCCCATTAGTATGAGCTCCACATATGCCTTTGTGCACCTCCTTGATTGCTTGGATAGATTCGTTTGAACTTAAACAATATAAAATATTCCCGTCCGTAGCCTCGGTGGAAGAGGGTGGTCTCAAGTAGGGTATAGTGGGCTATACACTAGATTAGGTTGCACTTTCAAACATGAAATATTAGTAGGGAAGGTTCCATCATGGAGATAGTTAAAAATTTAAGCGTACCATAGGGAAAAGGGACCAACAACGTTGCACACCAAACATGAATCTGGTATGTCATATGTCGGTGTTCTTAAATGTTCAATGAAGAATGGAATATCATTTTTCCCTAGTGGAATGCTCAACATGGATCCTACTGTAGCCATGGCATTTGCTGCTCTGTTTCTAGGCTCTTAGTATCTTCTCAAAGAACTCTTTCAAGGAATCAACCATTCTTTTATATGGAAGCAGTTTCTCATCTTTTACCTTATATTAATCTGTGACATGTTTGATGATGAGCATTAAATCACCAATGCAATTGACTTGTTGAATATCCCACTTCATTTCTCGATTCATCCCCGCAATAAGAGCATCAAACTCTACTATATTGTTTGTTCATGGGAACCCAAATCTGAATGCCTATGGAATCAAGTCTCCCGTAGGAGTGATTAACATAACTCTAGATCATGAACCATGAAAGGTAAAGGAACCATCAAATTATAAGTTCCATATGAAAGATTCTTCAAGATACATTACGGATGCATCTGGTAGTTCTAGACTCAAGGGTTCAGTTCCTCGGTAGTGGAGCTTTTGTTAGCCGATCTGCTAACACTTGTCCCTTTACTTGACTTTTTATGAACGTAATCAATGTAAAACTCACTTAACAAGATGATCCAATTGGCCATCTTTCTTGTGAGTGTTGGTTTGGACAATAAGTACTTTAGTGGATCCACCTTTGAAATAAGCTTGAATTTATTGTTGAGAAAATAGTGGCGTAGTTTCTAGAAGGAAAAAAATATGATGAGATAAGCTTTCTCAATCTGCGAGATAATTGAGCTCATAAGCTATCAATGTCCCGCTCAAATAGTATACAATTTTTTCTCTCTTCTCTTTATCATACTGGGCTAACGGTGCCCCAATTTCAAAATGTGTAGTAGATATATAGAGTAACAATGGTTCTCCTTCCATGAGAAGCATGAGAACGGGGTTTATCTAAGTATGATTTTAGCAAAGCAAACCCTTTCTGTTGTTCTAGTTCCCAAGTGAAATTGACATCTTTCTTGAGAAGATGTGTGAATGTATGACACTTGTCTACGAGTTGTGAGATAAACCTTATGATTTCTTGTATTTTCCTTGTAAGCTACATAGTTGTCTAATATTTTTAGGGGGAGGCATTTCTGTGATAGTTGTGACCTTTATAGGGTCCACTTCTATTCCTCTCCTTAAAACAATGAATCCTAGTAATTTTCCAGATAACACACCGAAGACACATTTCTTCGAGTTAAGTTGGACTTTGTAGTCTCTTAATCATTGAAAGATGTGTCATAGAATCTCTCGGGTGTTCTTCTTGAGTCCTATAATTTTCTAATATGTCATCTACGTAATCCTCCATGATATCACTAATCATATCATGAAATATTACAGATCATGGCTTGTTGATATGTAGCACATGTATTCTTGAGGCCGAAGGGCATGCATTGGTAGTAGAATGTCCCTTATGGGGTTGTGAAAGCTATCTTGTGTTGATCTTCTTATGCAATATTTATCTAATTATAACCTAAAAACCATCCATGAGGGAGATCATCTCATAACTTGAATCGAAAATCATGTCGATGTTTAGAAGGAAAATCATCCTTGGGAAAAGATTTGTTTATATCTCTCGAAATCGGTACACACACTAATACCGATTGGATTTTCTCCGAGCTGGTACCACATCATAAATCCACTCTGAATAGTTGATAGGCATGATGAGTCCTACTTCTAATAATCTTTCTTTCTCTTCCTTTATTAGCAAGGTGACTTGAGGATGCATCTTACGGATCTTCTTCTTTATAGGATTCACGCCCACTTTGTAAAACAAGATTTTACATAACTAATGCAGGATCAATTCCCGGCATGTCTACATAAGACCAAGTGAATATGTTTTATATTCTCTTATAAGTCCTATAAAAAAATTTTGCTCTTGAACCGAAAGTGAATCTCCCGGTTTAACCATTCTAAGCATCTCTTCGTGTCAATGTTAACATCTATTGTTTCCTCCACTAGTAGCTTGGATTCATCTTCCATGCACATAGGATCGGGAGGTAGATTGAGATACTCTTCTACCAAAGGTTATTCTGGGAGATGTTCATCTTTAAGTGGGTACACCATCTTGTCTATAGGTTGTTTTTCTTGTTTTTCCACAAGCACCTCAAAGAGGTTTTCACTGTAGGACTTGGATTTTTTTATTTCCGCAAGGATTTTCTATGGGAATTTTTCCATTTCTTTTTTTCTTAATTAAGTGTCCAAAAAACTCTACCTCCTCTCCAAATTGCGTGCATGCATTGAGCTAAATGGAGAACCCTTTCTTGTGATCGTTTCTCGAATTTCATTTCTAATGCCAAGGAACTAACCGATAGCCTTAACATTCTGAAATACGTCTATGGGTATGTGATATGTTGATCCCAATCCACAAAAGTTATGAGTAGGTGAGGTTCAATTTGGGATCGTTAATGGGTTAATGGAATAGTAAGGATAGTCATGTTAGCAAACAAGTTAGAAGAGGCAAGGTCTTCATAAAGAGTACATCGGGAATCTGCTTTTGTTGTCGTATTTAGATGGACTATCTTCACTCTTAGAATAGGTATACTCTTCATCTAAGGGGCGAGACTCATACAAAATGAACACCTATACCTGATTTACCCATTATATGATGAGGTATCAGTAGAGCCTCTAATGGAATTTTTTCTTGACAACCGCAACTGTATCCTTTATTCATCATAGTGAGCATTATTTGGTTAGGAATAGGGTACTTAGGTGATTTGTAACATAAATCCATGTCATCATCATTAGGATGGAAAAAAATGTCTTTAAGAAAATTTTCATCTTCTAGTAAGCCACCAGAGTGAAATTGTCGAAAGGGAAAGTCTCCCTTGATCTTTGGACTTTGAAACATGGCCTACCATGCGCTTGAGATGATAACGGAATGTTTTGGACCATAAGGGTCTCATCAAGGTTATACTCTCCATAGCCATTGTCTTTGAATTTAATCTCTCATGTATCAAAAGGAGTTTCGAGGTAGAAGCACCTTTGTTTCTTCTAAACAGATTATCTGGATCCACTCATGAAGTGAGGGCCTTAGATTGAACAGGAACAATGATCTCCTTAGATGGATACTCGTAGATGGTAGGAAAATATCTTGAAAATTCTCTATAATGAGAAAATGGTTAGGGATATCCTTTTATAGTAAGTGTTTTTCCTTCATGTTGCAACTTTAAACACTAATGATATGTTGATGGCACGACTTGCATGACATGAATCCATGGGGGCCAAGTAAGATGTTGTAAGGGAGCTCCAGGTCCAAGACATGGAACTTTGTATCATGTGTTATGGGACCAAATTCCAATGAGAAAGTGATCATTCCAATTGATTTTCATTCTTCATTGTCATACGCCTTTATGGTGATGACCTTTGTCTCCAAATCAACTTCTGTGCAACCTAGTTGACAAACTAGTTTAAGAGTACAAATGTTTAGACCTGATCTCGCCATCCACAAGCACTCTCTTGACCTTCTTACGCTTGATTATTACTTCAATGTGTAAGGGAAGGTTATGAGAGGTATTTTATACTAAAGCTTCTAAAGGGTGAAGGTTATGTGTTCTAAAGGAGAGATTTACACTACCATGGCTTGTAAATGCGTTGGATCAATATCAATAGATACTCTTGATCCCTGTAAGGTTTTGCAAAGTATATCCTTATGGATGTTAGAAATATTTAGAAGGTCTAAGATTGAAATCTTAGCTGTGGTCTTCTCTAATTGATCTAACACATCATAGTGAATCTCTTGAGGAGGAGGGGGAGTGGGTTATGAGATAACAAGGTGACACTCGTCATGTTTCCATGATGCACTCTCTTGTCTTAATTTTAATGGTACTAACTTGCTCAATGAGTGTATCAACACAACCAATCAAGGCATCAAAATGGTCTTTGATTGACACATAGTTAAATTTCTTATTATGACATGATTGTCCCCAATCCGCATTTTTCTTTTCCTCATGTTTGGGAAAAGTCTCTTCGAAGATCCCTAATTTTGTGTTTGGAGATTTTGCAGTAGTAGTGTCATCTACTTCTATATCACCATTGTCTATTAGGTCTTGAATGTAATGTTTTAATCTTAAACACTTGTTAATTTTATGACCTTTTACACCATGAAACCCACAAAATTCATTATCCCTAAACCATGATGGCTTAGGTGCGTCATCTCCATAGGGTTGTGTTTTAGGTACTCTAACCATGTTTACAAAACCTCTAACTATTTTAAGATTGATGATATAGATGGCCTCTAATGTTTATACTCCGTATGTGGAGCTCCTTTGCAAGCTTCAAAGGTGCATGGTTTTGAACTACTTGTACTTGCTTAGAGTCTACTATCCCATCACTAACAATGTTTTTATTCTTATTATGAACAAACTTTGGTTTGTCATTAGATTTAGAATCATTATGATCACGTGAGAAAGGTTTTAGAGTCCCCCTAGCTAACAATACCTTTTCAATTTGAATCCCTTTTTGTATGATCTCTTCAAATGTGTTACCACAATGCATTTACAAGTGGGACATAATGTCTAGATGGAGGTTGGGATCAAATATAATTATTAACTACTTTTTAGGTATGGATTAAGAGAAGCGGATAGCTAACCCTATCCATCTTTGTAGGAACGCAGTGAAGTTTTTGTTGTTTCGTTGTTTTACATTAAAAAGATCTAGCATGGTAATGCCACTCTCTATATTAAAAGAAAAGTAGTATACAAAATGTATTGCATGAGTTCTAGCCATGTAGATAAAGATACCTTAGTAATGTGTAGAAACCAATCTAACACTTGTCCTCTCAAATTCCATGGGAAGATATGGATGAGGGATTTTTCGCTATATGTGACCTCTTGAGAGGCCATATAGAAATCCTTGACATGGTTAGGAGGGTCACTGTTTTCCTTATTCTTTTCAAACTTCGAACATTCAAAGTGTCATGGGGGAAAGGTACCTGTAACATGGCTCTATCAAATGGATAAGGGCACAACTCATCGAACTGGTATTTCTTGTTGTTACTAGTTTTTTCTTGTAATGCTAGAAGGGAATTCTTCATAGTGGACCACTCTTGATTGAAGAGGGATCTTGTGTGGGTGGCGTAGGTCTATACGTAGGATTAAATCTAGGTGTATTCCCACCCCTATTCTTTGCGATAATTTTTTTATAAGGGTCTCTATGTGTCTCCTGTCGAGGAGTGTTTGTTTGGAACTCGTGAAATGATTATTTAGGTTTGGCCTTTAGTTTGTTTCAAAACTTTTAGTTGTTCCTTTTATATATGTGAAGCCAAACTAGCTAATTAGCGAGTGAGGGCTTGAACTTGTTCTTCTAGGGCTACTTCCCAAGTGGGTATTTCATTATGATTCTCGTTACGAGGAGGTTACTCATGATGAAATTCATCCCCATGTTCTTCACAACGTACCCTAGCAATAGGTATCCAATAGTCTCCATTGTTTTCAAAAGGTATTTCCTCATTATTTTGTCATCCAGAAGTAGAGGCATGACCTGGGTTTAAAATTTCATTATCAACACGATGAGGTCACCTATTTATTCCTCTCCCTGAATCATGCCAACGATAAGATAAGGGTCAATTGTGGAAGGTAACTTAGCTCCTAGTTCCATAACATGCATAAGAACCTCATGTTTGTTGTGAAACAAGTAATCATCAATATGGGCGGGATGAAGCTCTACATCCACACGAGGAGAATCATCCTCTCCACCACTATGATCAATCATGAGATTATCCTCTAAAAGAGGGTTGTCACCTCCAAAGAGATCAACTTCTAACTTTTGGGATCCCATTCTCGTAGTAGGCATACTTGAAATAGGAGGTACAATATGAAATATTTCCACTAAGGTTTACAAAAGAGTAAATGCATATCTTGGTTGCATTTACTCTTTCTTACTTATGGTTTTACATGTACACTTTATCACACATGCTAGATACAGATCTTGTATGTCATTATTTCTTTCTAGTTCGATCGTAGATTATACATATCTATTACACGCAACATGGATGTTTGGCATAGTACCTATCACCACTCCCATGACGTCTCTTGGGGGTATCCACTTTCATACATTACACGTGTTATTATTTCATTTTGTTTCATAAAGACGTTACTTTATTATTGGATTATACATGCTTTGACATACTTTTATCTTTCTAACATGTTAACGGGTGCTTCATGTGAAACATTTGTTATACAGGACTATTTGCTTCCATGGTTGTTTGTTACATTGTTTTTTATTGTTTGCTCTTTATATGCTCTTATTTGCGGGATTTTCCCTTTGTCTTGTGTGCACACTTGTCTTCTTTTGGCTTATTCAAATTTGATTGTCTTGCGATATCATGAGTGGTGTCTCATGTTTGAAACCATCTTGTCATGTTCTACATTGTCTATTTGTGTGTTTACATTATCTTCTTATGTCTTAGCTTACACATTTTATGCTTAGCTTACATTTTGTCATCTACATGCATGTTTTGTCTTTACATGTACTAACACATGTCTCCTAGCCACTTTGTTTGTGTGTGACTCGGTTTCTACCAAGTACATTCCCTTCCCCTTAAGGAAATAATTTCAACACAAGTGGTCACCCTCCTTTGACCACATTCTCCTTCGATGACACCGCGTTGGATTGAATTGTTTTAATTTTACACACCATCTCGCGGTAGTGTTCTACATATCAAGGGAATCAAATGAAGGTTGGAGGGTAACACCAAACTTTTCTCTCTATACTTCTTCATGACTTGGCATGAGATTGCCCCAAAACTTATGGTTGGTGTAACTAAAGATGAGATCTCCCGAAAAAATTGTTCTTCTACAACATCTATAGGATCCTTTCGACACTCTTTCCTCATCATAGATTAGATGCACATGTTCCTTTTTCACATTTTTATTTTACATACTTCTTGACATAATTTTTTTTCACATTTACATGGGTATTTAACTACTTGTTTTTTCTTCTCTTTTACAGGTCCGTTAGTATGGGAAGTAGTATTCAACATCATTCATGACATCACAACATCAACAACACCAACCACATTGACATCAACATCAACAACAAGCACGATCATGGCATCTACACATCTGCTTTCCACCCTAGGGTCATTTTCATCATCACTTTTTGGCACTTTCTCCTCCTTAGCATCAACACTTCACATTTGTGACACTCCACACTTTGTCTTGTCCCTTGGCACACTTTTTCTATCGATCTACATGGTTATCAGGTATGCATATCTTATTTACTTTATGTTATCAATATTTTTCTCAACAACATAACGTAGGGGAAAATGTAGACACAAAATCACCCACTTTTGGTAATTATCTAGTCCTAATTCCATACTATTATTCATATGATTCCTAAGTAAGAAAAGTACTAATTGTCCCATGTCTTTGCCCACCTTTCTTTCCTTTATGTTTCCAAATTTGTTCTTGTGATATTACTTTCTCACTCTTCATTTTTATACCTCAAAGCATTTATCATCCTGGAAAATAGCGCTTATCCAGATGCTGCGCTAGGTGAACTTGTCCCCTCTAGGTACCCCGACCTCAATATATTTTGTTCACAATTTTCGGGTCCTTTCTAGCCATTTCCGAGAATCTTATCTTTTTGGTAGTCTCAAGGTTAATTAAAAATTCAAACAAGGGAATCACATAAATATAAATTTATGCGATCATAATAAGGACCAAACACTAAGCATTTATTATCACCACCTAAGGTTGCATCCATCAAGAATTTAAGAGCCACCATCCAAGGGACACAATGGTTGGTTATTTTTCATACACTTCATAGAAGGAAAGTTCATTCTATTCCATACACACATCTATTACATTTATTTACATTTAGCTACTTGTTCATTATCAAGTGTGAAATGCACAATATCCACCTAAGGAACAATTATGCACGCACACATAGAACTACAATGGGTCGTAGATGCAAAACACGGTGCTTAGTCATAAGTTCACCATTATGGAAGCTGAGGATAGTCTGACCCCTCATTTTGCATCTTTCTTTTTTAGGATTTGATGTCTCGTTGAGGTTTTTGGGGGTCAATATTTCATTGCAAGTTTCCAACAACCTTGGAGATCATTTTATAACCTTATAACAACTAAAGGATAACAATAATGAATCCTCACAACCACTCGTAAGAGGTTTCCTGAACATTTACGTAGACATAGGCACCTAGAAACAGGTCTAGGGCACCCACAGGTGCCCTTATCCCTCTCCAGGTGCCCCAGTTTAGGTAGATCATAATCTCACACACTTTTCTCTCAAGCTCGTGTGACACTTATCCCTCTTTGTTCATTCGATAACATTTGGCATAATCCTGTAATAATTGCGAAACAACTAAGTCATCTTACCTCCTCTTTACACTTAGGTTTTCATATATTTTGTCTTAGTTTTTCTTGGGTAATTTCTATATTTAATTGATTATTCATTTATTTTTACTATAGTAATCAGATTATGTATATATTTCCATATTTATCTTAATCACTCATGTACTAACAACATCGTTGAGTATGAAGCCCTCATTCTCAGCCTCACTATTGCCCACAAATTTCTTATTCAAAATATTTGAATACATGGTGACTCACAACTCATTATTAACTAGGTTAATGACATGTATCAAACCAAAGAGGAGTGTCTCATTCATATAATAACCTCATCAAAAAATCTTAGCTACATTTGAGTCCTACTCTCTCACCGCCATCCCTCGAAAAGATAATCGTCATGTAGATGTTATGGCTAGTGCGGCATCACTCATTCCTCAAGATATAGATGATGAGCGGCCACCTTACTTATTCGATACTTACAACAAACCTTCTACTGATAGTCCACCTTTTCAAAACATGTGTTGTCACACATAGTAATGATCATCCTAAATGGTTCACTCAAATCTATAATTTTCTATATTGACAAACCATTCCCGACAATTTTCAACCTCATGAAGCTCATCATCTACAAGGAGATTCCAAGCTATATGTAATCATTGGCATTTCATTCTTTAAGAAATCGTTTGATGGCCATTTTTGTGATGTTTAGGACTTGACAACATCCCCATGGTTGTATCTCAAGTTCATGATAGTCTATATGGTCACTTCTCGGGAAAAGCTATGTCTCACAAGCTCTTACACCAAGGCTACTATTGGCCTACCATGGAACAATACTGCTTAGAATACACCAAACATTGTGATAAATGTCAAAAACATAGCAATCTACATCATGTACCTGCATATGACCTTCATCACATTGCCCCATCATGGCCGTATGAGGTTTTGATCTTGATGTAAATATTAATCTTGAATTAGCCGATGACCATAATTTTAAAATTATTTTTACGAAATACTTACTAGATGGGTCGAATCCGCACCTTTGTAAACCACCATTGGTCTCAATATCTATCATTTTATAACCACTCACATTATTACATGCTTTGACATTTCCTTTTCCATCATCACTAATACTGTCTCTCCTTTTAATAATAAAGAAGTTAAAAGAATATGCAAAATTCAATATAAAGCAAACATTTTCCACTCCTTATCATCCGTAAGGAAATGGCCAAACAAAGGCCACTAATAAAAGAATAGTCAAAATATTACGAAAGACCGTTGATACTAGTGGTGACGACTAGTATAGTAAAATTCTATACGCTCTTTGGGCTTACCACACTAGTGTGCACACCCCCACAAATGCTACACTTTTTTCGCTAGTTTACTGAAACCGAGGTAGTAATCCCCTTAGAGATGAATATACCATCCTTCTTGGTATCACTTAAAGTCATTCTCAAATACAATAAATATTGTGAAAACCAGCTCCATGAGCTTGAGACATCTTATTCTCATTGCATGCAAGATTTAGAACATCTATGAGTTTATCGAGCTTGACCGCAAAAGCTTATAATAATAAAATCCGCCCACACGACTTCAATATTGGTGACCTTTTATTAAAATAAAATTAGAATAATACAACAATTGAGGCTCATCTAAAAGGTAAATTCAAACCTAATTGGCTTAGACCCTGTGTGATCACTTACAAACTTGGGGGTGGCATCTATTGACTTTCCACTCTCCTTGGCAAGACACTTAAGAACCCACTCAATGTGATGCATCTCAAATGCTATTATGCATAAAAGCATTCATTACCCTATGACGCACTCTAGTTCCACGATTCATACTTGATCGTGAGGTTATAAATATGAAATGAACCTCACCGCAATCCCTTTTCATGCTCTATGCTTCATGATCTATCTTTCTAGCACGTATTCTTAAACCATTTCTCGATGATGCAATCTTGTTTTAGGGTTTATTGTTGATCTGCTTATGGATATTTTATAAATGATCCTCATCTCATGCATTTCTCTTGGGGGCATGCTTCCTACCATATTCACATTTTGCATTGTTGGGAATCTTGACTACGGAATAGTGTTATGATTCAATAACAAACTAAATCATGCAAATAC
The DNA here is from genome assembly GCA_018340775.1 of Taxus wallichiana var. yunnanensis. NCBI lineage: Eukaryota > Viridiplantae > Streptophyta > Pinopsida > Cupressales > Taxaceae > Taxus > Taxus wallichiana. The sequence continues at coordinate 975,108,414 of CM031242.1, read as the reverse complement.
AGAACTAAACAATTCCCCAAAATCTACAACAGTGGAAGTATAAACTAGAAAATCCAAATCAAAACAAAGTACACACACATAACACAACATGTACTGTGGTTCACCCAATGTGGGCTATGTCCACCAAAGATAGAGATCTCAATATATAATAAAAAGAGTACAAATCAAATCTTCTGCACAATAGTATAATGCATCTCTCCAAAAGTATCTCCTCCTCTAGATCTCTAAACGAATCTACATGAGTGCACTACAACCATGCCTTTGAACCACCACCAAATCTTACATAAGCAGGAACTATTTCATCTCTAAATTGTGCAACCAAGCTCTCCTATGAATCTATAAATAAGACCTCTCAAATGGGTCTATGAAAGTGCTACTATAATCGTGCACCAAGAAGTAAGTCTCTCCTCCATCATTACATCAACTTGCGTAAACAATAAGATAACATCCTCTACAATATCTAGATACTATCACATACCCACAAGCTATCCAATGAGCTACAATACTAGATCTCTATGGAACAATAATACAACATGGTCTCATGGATCTATAATACAAGATCTCACAACAATATGTGGATCTACAAGAAGAAACAATACAATATCTCACAACAACATGTGGATCTATAAGAAGAAACCATATGTGCTTTGCATATTATGCAAGCCATTACATTGAGATAATAACAATACAAAGGAAATACAATAGAAGACATTACCCTCTTCTCACCATTTAGATGTACCTATTATTTCCTTCTATCTAGCTTCTCTTTGTGGAAGCTTTGTCTTCATGTAACCTTCTTCTTCTTCTTCTCAACAAAGGAGAATCAAGGATCTTACTTAATCCTTCCTCATTCATACTTCTAACCCTATTTTTCTAGCTTATATAAGCTTATAAAAACTTAGGGAATCTTAGCTATGCATTTACAACCTTTAGATCACCTTTTAATCAAAGGTTGGATATAATCATATGACTTAAGTTCCTTGACCGATGACGGTTCCTCTCAGGTGACTGATGTTGGTTCCTTGACCGATGTCAGTCTGTGTAAACCAACAACCTATAAAGCATGTTATTTGTGAAGTAATTTAGCTCCACAACACAATAATCTCCCACTTGGAGAGAAATTGTTGAACCTGTACTTGTACATTGCTATCTTATACATACCGTGAAGACCAACTATTCTTTACTTCCACAATTCTCTCAAAAATTGAGAAGATTAAACCATCTTCTAAAACTAAAAATATAGCAAACCATGACTTACCATATACCTGCACGAAGCTACTATTGATCCATGATACACAAGCTATCCATACATCAAGCTCCCACTGAATCGTAACACCAAGCCTCTCATGCAACCAAGCCACCATGACTAACACACCTACAAGATCTCCCACTCAAACTGAAATATTGAGCTTCAATTGCAACCATATCCATACCTATTAAACTAACCATGTCCTCCAACCACTTATCCATGTCTCCATGTAACCACCAATGCAATCGACCAAAGATGAGTCAAACTGGAATATTCAAAAGTAAAACAAGATCTTGGGTCAAGACAACCCAAATGAGTCCTACATACAACTAGTAGATGATCAATCAACAACACCTGTATAACTCATAGAATCCAAACACTACATTCTAGCAAATCCAACCTTGCATAAACAACTTACATGTCCAAGAAAACCATTTGTAGAAAACATATCTATCATGGAGTAACATAGTAATAAGAGGAAATAAAAACATCCCCTACTCATGCTCAAGGGCATCTAAACCATGCTCATAGGCATCCATGTGTAAAAAAATATCTGCATCATCATAGACTCACAAAATAGAATCTATCCTCATGTATAAACTCACCATGTACATCCATCCATATCACCAGGCTCTCCAGAAGCTCCAAGTCTCTCACCAACTAACTCCAAAGCCACATATGAATCTTGTGCTCATCAATGTCAACAACAACAACCATGTTAACCATGCTACTAATAACTAGTGCAAATACCAACAAAATGTCATCAACATACTTGCACAACCATCCAAGATGAAATCAAACAAGGGCAACATCAATAAACTGTAAATACACATGTCACACTTGTAACCTAACCGACCACGGTAGATCCTAACGACACCTTTGGTCAATCGCAACAAATTTTTTTCCTTCTTTCACCCTTCAAACTCTAAAACATTTCTCTCTCTTCTTAACCCAGCTAAACAACCATCAACTACCATCCCATAAGGATATCCAGAACTATAAAATAAAATTAGAAGTGATGTCACCATGCACTAAACACAAAATACCTACAAACAGTGGTTGTCCTCCAAAATCACTTATGCCTCATGCCACTATAAATAGTAGCATTCTCCTCTCACTTTGTACATGCATATATGTCCAACCTGTAATGCCAATAACCATGTCTTGCTCCTAATCAACATGAACTCCCTTGCACTGCCTCTAATCATCAATCTCAAAATCTCCATTATATATCAGTGAGAAATGAAACAGATGAAAGAAAATATAAAATCCGATTCATCATAGAATTTTATACTTCTTGTGAAGTAGGATGAACCACCTTCTTTTCATCCATGTGTACTCAACATCTCTCATTACCTACAACTGTGTCTAAACATGACTTTTCATTGAGGATCTCATCCTTAGACTAGATACCCTTGTCCTCAAGATTCCAACACATCCCGGAAATAAAATTCAAACTCACCAAATATCCATGGTGCATATTTTACTTGTACACACAATCCAAACATAATACCAGTTGCTTCAAACAAAAAGAAATAAAACATGAACCATATAGAGATACCTGACCCAAGTCTCACTGGACTCACCGAGCCAATTTCATCCTCTTTCTGATTCAAACATTAAAGTGATCTACTATTTTTTTTTCTTGTATAATCTATGCAAGAAACTTCATCGTCCAAACTAGACACTAACCCTTTAACTCCCTCTTCTACTACAAAAAACCCGAACGAACGTCTTCATGTCATAGAGACCGATCACGGTTCTCTAACCGTATCGATTCCCTCTGTGACCGATGTCAATTCACTAACCGACATCGGTGCTACTAGAACTAATATAACACCACAAATTGGCATAGTGTACTAAACCAAGTGCCTACTACTCGACCAAATCCGATAGGTGTCTTTGAGCCATTCATTTCAAGAAAAACCCAAATCTTACACAAAACTTTATAGCAATAATGCATGCAATAAAACTGCACCAAGATGAAATACATCACCTTACCAACACCAAGACACTCACCCACATCTTCAACCAAAGTACTTTCCTCTTTGATGGAAGCCTCATCTTCATTATGTGTTATTATATTCTACCTCTCTAACGAAGCCCATGCATCTAACTACACCAAGGATGCATAATTGCTCCTCTATCTCTTACTCAGATCTACAATCCCAAACATGCATGTGCTACCAAAACATACAAGCACTATAATACTAAGATAATAAAACCATACCTCTATAATCTGGATCTACAATCTGACCAACATGCATGTGCCTCCAATAACCAAGGACACCTCGCAAACAAGACACATTCACTGCATCTTCTCAAATTACTTCAGATCTGTGATTTTTTGTTTAACAGGTCACCGACACCAGTGTCCAACTAACCAACCATGGTCACCCTACCGACATTAGCTAAGGAATATTACCGATATCGGTATAGCATACCGATATCGGTATAGCATCTGCGATGTCGGTCACTATCATTTTCTAGAAACCTTACATTTCCATCTCCCACTTGATATTAAATATCTCCTATGATTTACACATCAGGAAAAACAAAACCATGCTCTCATACAATTGTCAGTAATACCACTAACAAAACCCTGAAGCAAACCCTTACTCAAAAAAGCCATTGCTCTGATACGATAATTGTTGGGAATTTCGATTGCAGAATAGTACTATGATTCAATAACAAACTAAATCATGCAAATATGGAACTAAACAATTCCCCAAAATCTACAACAGTGGAATTATAAACTAGAAAATACAAATTAAAAAAATTACACACACATAACATAGCATGTACCATGGTTCACCCAATGTGGGCTACGTCCACTAAAGATAGAGATCTCAATATATAATAAAAAATAGTAGAAACCAAATCTTTTGTAAAAGAGTACAATGCATCTCTCCAAAATTATCTCCTCCTCCATATCTCTAAACGGATCTAGATGATTTTACTACAATTGTGTTTTAAACCACCACCGGATCTCACATAACCAAGAACTAATACATCTCTAAACTGCAACCAATCTCTCCTGTGAATCTGCAAACAAGACCTCTCAAATGGGTCTACCAATGTGCAACCATAATTATGCACCAAGAAGTAAGTCTCTCCTCCATCATTGCATCAACCTGTGCAAACAAGAAGACAACCTCCTTTACAATATCTGGATACCATTATGTACCCACAAGCTATCCAATGAGCTATAATACTAGATTTCTATGGACCAATAATACAACATGGTCTCATGGATCTACAATATAAGATCTCACAAAAACATGTGGATCTACAAGAAGAAACAATACAAGATCTCACAAAAACATGTGGATCTATAAGAAGAAACCATATGTGCTTTTCATACTATGTAAGCCATTACATTAAGACAATAACAATACAAAGTAAATACAGTAGAAGACATTACCCTCTTCTCACCATTCAGATGTACCTATCATTTCCTTTTGTCTAGCTTCTCTGTATGGAAGCTTTGTCTTCATGTAACTTTCTTCTTCTTCATCTCAACCAAGGAGAATCAAGGATCTTACTCAAGCCTTCCTCATTCATACTTCTAACCTTAGTTTTCTACCTTATATAAGCTTATACAAACTTAGGGCATCTTAGCTATGCATTTACAACCTTTAGATCACTTTTAATCAAAGTTTGGATCTAATTTCATGACTTAAATAAAAATAATCACGCACAGAGTCGATGTCGGTTCCTCCCGGTTGATCGATGTTAGTTCCTGACCGATGTCGGGCCCGTGACCGATTTCAGTTCCGTGACCGATGTCGGTCTCTGTGTAAACCAAAGAACCTATAAAGCATACTCTTTGTGAAGCAATTTACCTCCACAACTCAACATGCATACCATTCCATCACACTCATGCATTGTATTTACATATTTTGGTTACATCTACTCTTTCTAAGCTTATTCTATTTTCGTGTTACACTTTGTTTTCCATGCTAGACGATTCTTAGTATGTCATTATCTATATATATACACACATGTGTGTTCACTTGTTCTTTGAGGTGAATGTAGATCTCTTACAACTCCTTACACAATGCATGATGCTCAGCATAGTACCTTTTACCAATCCCATCGAGGCTCTTGGGATCATCTACCTTCACTACTGGCACACGTTATATATTTTATCATTTCATCATTTGCTACTTCTTACTAACACTTTCTTTTTCACTAATTTATACACATTTATGACATACTACTTATCTTTCTAACATGATAATGAGTGCTTCATGTGTAGCATTTTCTTTGTAAGACTATATGCCACCATGGTTGTCTGATACATTTTACTTGTTATTGTTTTCCATTGTATGTTATTGTTTGTGGGTTATGCCCTATGTCTTATGTGATCATTATATGCTTTTGGCCGCTTTGGCCCTGATTTTCTTGTGACATTGTGAGTGATGTCTCATGTTTGAACCCCATTTTTGTGGTCTATGTTGTATGCACACTTGTTTGTTACATTTTTTCTACTACATGCTTTGATTCCACTAACACATTGTTTTATCCTACTTTGTTTCCATATTCCTTTTTTCTATCATGTACATCCCCTCCTCAGTAGGAATCCATTTTAGATTAGTGTATGGTTCTCTCCTTTGGGCCACATTTTCCTACCATCGTTGTATGCACCCAAATGAGGGGGCATACATTGGGTGAATAAATCACCCCTACAATAGTACGAGATCTCCAAAACAAAGACAATACAATACAAAAAAGTACGAAACACATTTAGAGAATAAATAATCGACTTGGGTCGAATCGGAGATCAAACACTAGCACCCAAATTCAAACAAAAACACTTGGGTTCTTGTGTATTCCCTAGGTGTTAATGTCTTGGGAGAATATAGATTCATCTTCTCATATCAACACAATTCATAGAATTCTTGAGTAATTATATAGTTACAAGAAAATTCCTCTAGTTACATAATGCATTTTATCTCCTACAATCGATACAATCATAAATAATTCGGACTAATTCATAAAAAAGTAACAAATCATGACACACCATATACGGTGGTGCTTATTGGGTAGATTTAAGGAAGGAGAGTAAAACCGACCTCTCTCCCGACACTTGCTCTTCGGTGTGAGATCACCCAAAAACTTGCACTTGGTGTAAGATCTCCCAAAACTCGCTATCAACATGATATCGCCCAAAAACTCACTCTTCACATAATTTCAAGAGACTTTTATATCCTTTTACACTCTTCTACATCAAGTACACACTTTCCTTTATTGTTACTCTTACACTCTTTTACATACTTTACTCAAAATTTTCATATACATTACTTTGACTACTCTTTCACTCTTGTTTCGTAGGTCTATCCTTAATACACAATAAGAAGCACCCTACAATAGTAAATATAATCACAATAATAGGTACAATGCAATGCATATGCTTCACCCGTAGGTCACTTTCCTTTCCTATTCTCCACGCTTTTTTTGAATCATTCCACACTTCACTTGTCCATTCGGCACATTTCATCGCATGCTATATAGGATCATAAGGTATGCATCTCTTATCTACTTTATGTTATCGAGTATTCACTCAACAATATAAAGTGGGGAAAATGTAGACACTAAATCACATGCTTTGGTACATTTCTAAGTCCTAAAAGCATGTTTGCATTTACATGATTCCTAAGCAAGAAAACTAGTGATTGAGAACTATATTTGGCCTCTTTTCTTTATTTCTTTATTTCTCTTTGGTCTTACACACCCTACATCCCAGTCAGAACTTTACTTATTTATATTTCATGGCTTCAAATACCAACACCTAGTCAAGAAAGCAAGGTTCATTTTAAGAGACCTCTAGGAAATCAAAGGTGGAAAATCTCTAGCGAATATCCCCATAACCACTTTCATGAAACATGCAATTTTTTTGGGGTTTGTGTGCAACATTTTCACCCAAAAGAATATTTCATTCTCAAGACATGCAATAATAAGGTTTTTTTCACATGACAAAAACTTACTGTCACATGACTACAAAATTCAAATCTCTCGTCAATATAGAATAACCTTTTCGTAAGCGTCGGATAAATAATGTGTCATGCGTCAACAAAAATAGTGTCACGCGTCGACATCTCGAACCCTTGTTATGCATTAGTGAGATCTTCTTGCTCGCCAATAGAAAACCTTTGTCACATTTTAGTAAATAACATAAGTCACGTGTCAACAAATATCCCTTGTCGCCCAACTATAAACTTCAAAACATATATGCATTGTGTATTGGTGCTTAGAGTTCACAATTTCATGGTACTTGATATGCCAATACCTCAACTAGTGGTAAGTTAGTAGTATACTACCCGGTGAATCACCTAGGTATTTATAGGAGATGTTTTCAAATGTAAGCGAATCTGACCCCAAAAAAATATACTATAAATTTTAGGCGAACAGGACACTAACCTACTTCAAAAATTTTCCTTTTCAAATTTTCCTAAAATGGGATATTCGCCACTAAAAAAATCCCCGCAGAAAATTAGCTCTTAGGTGCTCCTATCCCCTCTAGAACCCCCGACCCTTTCTTATTTTACCCACTCCTTTTGGGACTCTTTTATCTTTTGGGCATATTTTTCACTTATGGACCAGCCTTTCGGTTTTCAAATATGAAATTCAAACAAGGGAATCATATAAATTCACAGTTATCTTGCTCAAAATGAGGGACCAAACACTAATCATCACTATCATCACCGAATATTACATTCCAAAGGCATTAAAGTAATCTAAAGAAATTCATTTAATATTCATTTAAGGGACAAGGGTTATATCAACTCTGCATATACCGCACAAGAAGGGGGATTCTATTCTATTCCATCTATGCATTCTATTATATTATTACATTCAAGCTATGACTCGTTATCAAGTGAAACTTGCATAAGGGAATCTATATG